>OX424567.1:30737302-31955484 GCA_949152475.1 Terebella lapidaria
TAAATGGAAGTTATATCAGAAGGCAAAATTATGTATCAAAATGTTTTGAACATAAAAATATTGGGTAATAAAGGCCTGATTAGATAAAACCTGATTTTTAGAGTCCTGTTCTGTCTGTTCAAAACATGACAAGAATTGCTACAGCGGAAATATCAATGAGAATCGATGTCTCCGTAGACATAATGATGCAATAATACACATATCGTCATCAATATGTCCCCTTATTTTGATCCTCTGTCTGAATGGATGTAAGTATCAATCTATTACCACCGATACAGCTAAATTTTTGATGATATGTCATGTTTCAGCGCATACCCAAATATATGGTCAACATTTCAACATATCAGGACGTGGGTTCCTCTAATTTGTCAAATGAAGTGATGTTGACTTTGAACCGTACGATGTTTCGAATTAGTGGTGGTCATCAGACATGAAATTGCTCGGGCTTGGTATTTTCCCTCAAGTCAGGCAACATATTCCATGGAATCTTTGGTGTTCTGAACCACGTTGATAGGTAATTCAAGCTCATGGATGAAACCATGCCCTACTGATGACAGGTCGATGGCTACAGGTGTGTACATACATAGGAATGGTTTGTATTTTCATTCATTTATAGCCTTCGATCAACTGGTATTGCTATTATTTCCTATTGTCAACAGATATATAGACAAAAGTTATTGAATAGATGTGTATACTGCATAACTAGTTTTAGTACATATTTGTTAGTCAAACTATTGACAACGAACGAAGATTAATTGACATACACCAACAATTGATGCTTACTATTGGTGGGTAACATCTCTGAGGGTTCTATATGCTTGCCATATTGCATACTTCGCATACGTTGCAGCCTTAATAAATATGTAGTGCACATATTTTTTCCCCATTTAAATAAATGTATTTTCTAAAGTTGAAAGTGATCATATATTGCTATCGCAATGCACTAAGTCATGTCCCACTTGCTTGTTTGTTACGTCATTTATTCAATATATCACTATTTCAGTAGCTAAGAGGCGTACTGTTTAACAAATTTCTTTTTTCACGAACTCGGATGGACGCAAACCCCCGTACACAACACAGCTTCCTAACATGTTCTAACGTTCAAAAAATAACACATCAACAACAACCATTGAATCTGCATGTTTTAATATTGAAAATCTACATGGTTAGTTTGATGAAATCGGTTGAATCGGAATGAAAACAGCTGGTGAATGAATGTGCACCAGAATTTACTCAATATGCTATGGTGGAAATATAACGCTAATAAAGCCCACTACTGAATTTACAACTTTTATATTGAAAAAAGGTTGTATTCAACAAATCCGTCAACGACGAGGTAAACAACCGTATAGTAATATCCCGATGCAATGAGATTGGTTGTGTGTAACGTACTGTAGTTCATACTGCCAGGCGTTGTAGTAATCTTAACGTAGTCCGCTACAAACATGGAGGTAACGGAGAGTGAAAATTTGAAAGTCATTTCTTGAATATTATCTCTTCAAAATGACATTATTTTATAGAGTAAATGATCAGCATCCCAATACTGAAACGAAAATAGGGGGTGCTCGTTTCTCCTACATATTCGATCAAAATCACACATATTTACCTAAAATGACATAAATTCGTCCATATTCACATCTTGCATCGTGTTTTCCATGAGAACGGATACGGTGACCCCCTATTTTCTTTTCAGTTTTAGGATGCTGAACAGTTACTCTATAACATATATCATTTTGAAGCTCTAGATTATGTTGACACAGTTATTTATTTTAAAACACTCTTTGACCCCTTCCCCTCACTGTTTGGAGCGAACTACCTGAATGGGGGTAGAGGGGGGAGGGGGGTTGTAAAAGTGGTCATTGTGTGTTCGAGAATCAGTGACCATTTGGTGTCCCATATTAATATGGCTTTCGTCAGTAATTGACCCAATATTATAACTTGAATATATACCAAACTCATGCCCATACACTAAAGTCGGCGCATAATTTATTAGCGCGAACATATCTCATGAAATCTCGGAACTTACTGACTAGTATTATGTGAAATTCAGGCAGTGTTTGAACAAGCATGTGACCAAAGTTGCTGACGTGAATTCGAAGTTTTTTTTCCACACAGAAGACTACTATTGAAATAAATATGATTCTAAATGGAATTTTACCATTGTAACAACGATCGGGAAAGCAGACAGTCAAAACAGCGGTGAATGCCAATGCAACAGCTCATTGATGCAAAGAAATATCGTTGGTCTGACCAGTGGTGTGCAACGGTCCGAAAAAAAAACATGTGATGGCTTTATGTTGTTCAATATCAGATATTGGTAACAGTTTGATGTCTCGGAATGGCTGAGAGTATTATTGTATATTTGGGTGAGAAAACATATGTCACAGGCGGAATAGGACAGACAATAATGTTATATATATGTATGTTGTAATCATTAAACAAATGAACATATTCAATATTCCGCAATATATCAGATGAAGATTTGGGGTGTCTAATTTTTTTTTACCAACTTTGTATCGTGCCCCGGTATGCTCGCGTTGGTCTGGCCTGAGTCCTCTGAGTCAAATTATACATGTATAGCTCAGCCCAGTATTGGTTAAGGGACTGTCTCAAAGATGCCATGCCTATGGAACAGATTTCAGAAAGATGCCAAAATTTTTGTGCATCGATTGCGCTGTTGATCAATCAAACAAAATATTATATAAAACAAAATATTATATATAATAATTTTATCATAATATTGATCATAATACATTTCAACGTACCGCACGTAGGCCTATATTCCTTGGCAGATGAGCCAAAATACACGTACCCTGTATGTATGTTACATGTATACAAATTGAGATCTATGAGGGAAACGTGAAGATGTCTTTCAACTCCAGTAACTGTTAGATGTATGTTCAGATTCGGCCTGAATAAGTCCGGTGGATATTGTGTAATTGTGATTTCTTGAATGCAAAATATAGCACGAAACAAGCACGAATAACAAAACATATTTTCATTTGTGAGTTGTGATCATTGTATTTTCTTTGAGATGGCCCCTATTCAGATCGGCGCCAATAAATTATGCGCTGACTGCACATGGTTGTCGCATGATCGTTGCATTCATCAATTCAAGGAATGTGATTCAACATACCTTTTTTACTTCCCAGCCTCAGATTCAAATAATACCTTCAATGGATGCCATGTCATGGTGATCATCAGAGTAAATGGGTTTTCTTATCCCACGTTAACCAGATAGCTGAGTTCATTGTATGAATGTGATCGATGACCTTGAATACATCGGCTGGCTGGCTTCCATACTGATATTCTTTGTCATAATCAGATACGTTAACGGCGATTACTTAGATTTACATTTCTTCAGAAATTACAGAAAGTATTTATATTTAAGTGTAAGAATACGTGCTATTTATTCACTGATTTGCAACAATCTGATACATACACAGACCATTTATTATACTGTGTAATATAATACGTATGTTGGCGTTTAGTAACTACACTCTGTCCAGCTTTTTCAAAGTTCTGTGTGCTGCTATGTATATTACTTTTTCACAATATGGGCAATACATTATTTTTATTTTTATTAGTTTTATCGACTTGGTCATAATTACCATAATTACCATCATTATCATAACAAGAGGAATTAATATTAATATTATTGTTAGATAGGGAGACCGACATGACCATACTAACCATACTAGCGTCATTGGGAGCAGACATTATATCTGATATGATTATCTCTGTTGGTTTGATGTAATTTTAGTGCAATGATATCTTGACAGCTAATTTGATTTTGCGAGAATAGATTGAAGTATTATGACGATCCGTACCGCTTCATTGAAACCTGAAACACGTATATGCAACATAGCAGCAGAAACAGAAAGTTAGTCCAAAGGCTAAGAAAGGTTACCGAACATTTATAGTGTTGAGCCACAACTGTTTTTGTTTCACCAAAATTGTTGTTTTAACATTTCAAGGTCACACAGGTCAAATTCAAAGTCACCATTTAAATTAATGAATTTAATTTCCTATATGAATGTGTCACTATATATGCTCTATTTTTAGGTATTCTGTGCATTTACAAAAAAGTATCTTAAAATATCCAAAAAGTCCAAAACAGTTTTCAACGGGGAATTTTTTTTTTTTTTGCTTGAAATGGTTCGAGACGAATAGTGACTTGATTTGGGATGATAATGTTGTTTCCACGGACCCATCGAAGAATCAAAGTGATCACCAATTGCAAACCCGGGGGTTCAAAGGCATTAAAACTTAAACAGATCACAAGGTCCATATGGAGAGACCAATGCATAAAATAGAACTATAGTGATCAGACAGATTTTGATAAAATGGCCATTAAATTCCAAAAGTGGCTGTTTTTGTCGAAAATTGACGCCGTTTTCAAATAATGCGACAATGGAAAGAAAAAAAAAATATATCTCCCTATCGAAATAATTTTCTGTCTTGAAAGTTGCAGAAAGTTTCGAATGTAAACTTTAAAGCTAGAGATGGAGACGGACGACGACTCCGACCACGCCAACGACGACCACGACGACACAGCAATAGGCTATCATATCAGGTTATTTTGGCCACTGAACAAATTTCATTCATTTTTCTTTAGATATTGGGAGTTCCTTGAAAACTTCCAGATAAATATTGACACATGGAAATGGGGAATCACATAATAGTGATTTCAGTGGTGTATTTGACTTTGAATGACCTTCAAAGGTCAAAATGACAATTTTTGCTGAAAAATAACAGCTGTTGTGGCTCGACGATATAGATTTCATTCGTAAACTTTCATAGCCCTTGGGCAAATTTTGTGTCATTTCCGGGTAAGTTTCCATTGGCACCATCGGGATTGTGGTGTGAGAATAGTAATGAATTGTTATCAACGTTTATTCAGTGTAGTATCATCATAGAACTGTATCCATCCGCATTGTCCTCCGCCCACTACTCAGCTGCATCGATATCTCTATTGTTCTAATTATCTGTGCCTTGCCTGCAGGGGGATCATAATTGACCCCATTCCTCGTGACTGTCACATTCGCGAGACAGCTTAACCCCCAGGGCAAGCGTTGAAGTCTGCTGAATATTTTATATAAGTTGGAGATATGACACTCGGGATATACGTAGGTTTGAGGATTAAGAAATAGGTATATATGTGAGTTACACATAGTTTCATGTGTCACAATTCAATGTCTAATACTATATTTGTTTCACTGTTATTCCGTACCCATGTTGTTTGGAACTCATATTGCATATATACTGACATGAAGTTGAGATATATGGTCATAATTACACAACGTCTGGACTAGACACCTTGCTTCTACTGACGAATTTTGATTGCGATATGGCGCCAGGTCTCATTGCTTGCTGAATTTGTTGTCCACCGACTAGTTATAGTTAGTATGTCCGTCTCGTAAGTAGACAATGGGGCACGATTGATGTTGAGATGATATCATGGTTGTCTGAACTTCTAAAATTATGACATTTTTTTATTCTTATTTGTTTCTATTGCAACATGTTGTATTTTACGTTTGTTATTGGCATCATCAAAATCTGACTGTATTGGTGGTAATAGGTTGATACTTACATCCACAAACAATAGGATGATACACACATAATATACATGAAACTCTACTATCCGCAATTAGATATTGTTATTTTGTTGATGGGACATGAAGCTTTACGTTTGACCCTAGACAGAGATGTTGCTATCAATAACAGTATCGTATCTCCAACAAAGCTAATGGGCAGCTCACTGACGCAGACACAAGACAGTGTTGCCGTTCTCTTTCTAGACGTTCTTTGGATTTCGTCACAAACAACTGTTACATTGATATTCCTGCAAACTACACTGGGTTGTTTATGCTTTAGATATGTATAGTACTGTTGTGGATGAAGGGGGCACTTATGTTTCTCAGATTCTTTACGTGGGCATTCATGGATATTCCTATCGCATCCAAGCGACGTTATCAATGAATTAGAGCCCCTACAGTGGTAGATTATTTTCCAATATCACAAAAGTATGTTCCTATTATCTTGCGTACGTTCTATGTTCTATGTTCAAATTATATTCAATTGTTCCATTCGCTAATACACAATAGGCTTAGTGGACCACACAATATAAAAAATGTATTGTAATACTGTTTGACACGACTAGGGCAAATTTATTCATACTGCCTGGGACCCAAGTGGCGTTTTCTGTAATTTTATTTTCGTTCCCACGCCTAATACATTTCCTTTAAAAGATCATTTGGTGCATGAATGATCAATGTAGACGGAAAATTTGAACCAATATATTAATCCTGATCGGATGTATTCTGTTATGATTCGATATCAGGGGTGATAAAGCCATTCACGAGGCACACAAAAAAGTACGAGATAACCTAACACTAAGAAACATTTTATATGTGCTGAATATTTCAAGAAAAATTCCAAAGTTTCTGTCAAGAAAGTGCACCACAATACATCAGCTATATCCAAGGATTAGTGGGAATTGCCATTTTAAACACATAATGGTTTACTTCAAATCCTGCATTGAAAACATATAGATCTCAATATTTGATAGACTAACTACAATAAGGTAGCTATCCCCACCATTCAATTTTATCAGATTTATATTTGTCGATTGTTCAGTGTGAGTCAATTTTCTTGGAAAATTTTAGGCCTTATTTTAAGCCAGTTCAGTACTTGAGTAGTCTCGGTCACATGACTATTGAAACCATTTTATTTGGACATATATTATCGCATTTTGAATATCGTCGGTATCTTTCACCATTTGGATATCTTGCCAGATTTTAAGCCATGTTTTAGGCCTGCTCAGTGCTTAAGTAGTCTCGGTCACATGCCATATGAACCATTTTGTTTTGTTTTTATTTAAAAACGAAAATTTTATTTCCGGTTGGCTAAAAGCTCGTTATGACTGTGATAAATGATCGATATATGCACCAAACTACTGGAGCAGACATTGACATGATTGCAAATCCACAAGAAAAAGTGTGGTCACGGTAGCTCCCACCAAGTTAGGACACAATTCCGTCTTCTTGGGTCCATGATTGACATTCAAACACAATTTCTCTATGCTTGCGGTCGATAGTGATGCTCACAAAGTATTACCAGTGAGCAATGACGTCTCCCATGTTCAAGGTGAACCGTGTTCCTGATGTTACCATGATTGTCTTCATGGCAAATTGGTTCACACCAAGTGTGCTTTGTTTGTACTAAGTGTAGTGTGAGATTGATTTGCAATAGCCCGTTTCGGTTCAATGTGGTTCACCTTGCTTCTCATCTACCCGAAAAAGATATTGTAACCTGCCATAAACTGGTATGTAACTCTGTAGTATCATCATTCAAAACTACTGTGGTACAGTACTTTATTCTATCTATATGTGATAACTTGGTATATTCCGCACAAAACAGTTACTCAATGAATGAAATGCATCACTTATCGATTTCAATACCAAAAAAATAATGAATAAATAAACAGAATGTATGTCACAACGAGGTATGAACTTTCAATATACTTTTTTTTACACCAACATAGTCGAATTTTATCACAGACATCAGCATTGTTGTGCTAATATCGAAGATACGGTTTTGAAGTTCTTTGCTTGGCAATCTTTTCACACAGGCTTCCGAGTATTTGTACACGTTTCAACACATTGCCCAGAATAGCTGCTGTTGAGTCAACATAGTCAAGAGATTTTGAGATACATTTACGTACATGTACCAATCCATGATATTACACAGTTACAGCTGTATACTGTCAATAACATATACATTTTTCAATATTTGCCCTGCTTTCACAATAAAGTTTCGTATGCGAATGTCAATTATACTCTCGTCTTTATTGCATAGAATATCCCGCTTTGATACTGAACACGCTGCTAAATTATAAGGAACACGTTTATACCATAATATGATATGTTGATTGGATAATCTAATGCTGGTTATCAGAGTCAACTTATACATTATCAGATTTGTGTCTTGTGAATATGGTATGTTTCTTTGTGTTTCAAAGTTGCTTGATTTCAATTTGTGTCATTTCTGGGTATGTTTCCATTGGTACCATCGGAATTGTGGTGTGAGAATAGTAATGAAATGTTATCAACTTTACATCGGTGTAGTATCATCATAGAACTATATCCATCCGCATTGTCATCCGCCTACTACTCAGCTGCACCGATATCTCTATTGTTCTAATTATCTGTGCCTTGCCTGTAGGGCGATCACAATTGACCCCATTCCTCGTGACTGTCACATTCGCAAGACAGCTTAACCCCAGGGCATGCGTTGAAGTCTGTTTAATATTTTTTGTATCAGTTGGACATATGACACTTGGAATATATGTAAGTTTGAGGGATTAAGAAATAGGTATATGTGTGAGATACACATTGTTTCATATGTCACAATTCAATGGTTAATACTATATTTGTTTCATTGTCATTCCGTGCCCATGTTGTTTGGAACTCATATTGCATATATACTGACATGAAGTTGAGATATATGGTCATAATTACACAACGTCTGGACTAGACACCTTGCTTCTACTGACGAATTTTGATTGCGATGTGGCGCCAGGTCTCATTGCTTGCTGAATTTGTTGTCCACCGACTAGTTATAGTTAGTATGTCCGTCTCGTAAGTAGACAATGGGGCACGATTGATGTTGAGATGATATCATGGTTGTCTGAACTTCTAAAATTATGACATTTTTTATTCTTATTTGTTTCTATTGCAACATGTTGTATTTTACGTTTGTTATTGGCATCATCAAAATCTGACTGTATTGGTGGTAATAGGTTGATACTTACATCCACAAACAATAGGATGATACACACATAATGTACATGAAACTCTACTATCCGCAATTAGATATTGTTATTTTGTTGATGGGACATGAAGCATCGCTGTTGACCCTAAACAGAGATGTTGCTATCAAACCCAGTATCGTATCTCCAACAAAGCTAATGGACAGCTCACTGACGCAGACACAAGACAGTGTTGCCGTTCTCTTTCCAGACGTTCTTTGGATTTCGTCACAAACAACTGTTACATTGATATTCCTGCAAACAACACTGGGTTGTTTATGCTTTAGATATGTCTAGTACTGTTGTGGATGAAGGGGGCACTTATGTTTCTCAGATTCTTTACATGGGCATTCATGGATATTCCTATCGCATCCAAGCGACTTTATCAATGAATTAGAGCCCCTACAGTGGTACATTATTTTCCAATATCACAGAAGTATGTTCCTATTATTTCTGCTTACGTTCTAAGTTCAAATTACATTCAATTGTTTCATTGACTAATACACAATAGGCTTAGTGTATTAGGCTTTACACAATTTATTCATACTGCCTGGGACCCAAGTGGCGTTTTCTGTAATTTTATTTTTGTTCCCACGCCTAATACACTTCCTTTAAAATATCATTTGGTGCATGAATGATCACTGTAGACGGAAAATATTGAACTATCATATTAATCCTGATTGGATATATTCTGATATGATTTGATATCAGGAGTGATAAAGCCATTCACAAGGCACACCAAAAAGTACGAGGTCACCTAACACTAAGAAACATTTTATATGTGCTGAAGATTTCAAGAATAATTCAAAGTTTTTGTCAAGAAAGTGCACCACAATACCTCAGCTATATCCAAGGATTAGTGGGAATTGCCATTTTGAACACATAATGATTTACTTCAAATCTTGCATTGAAAACATATAGATCTCAATATTTCATAGACTAACTACCATGAGGTAGCAATCCCACCATTTAATTTTATTAGGTTTATATTTGTCAATTGTTCAGTGTGAGTCAATTTTCTTGAAATATTTTCGGCCTTATTTTAAGCCAGTTCAGTACTTATGTAGTCTCAGTCACATAACAATTGAACTCATTTTGTTTTGACATATATTGTCGCATATCGTCCTTATCTTTCACCATTTGGATATCTTGCCAGATTTTAGGCCATGCTTTAGGCCTGCTCAGTACTTATGTAGTCTCTGTCACATAACATATGAAGCCCTTTTGTTCTGTTATTTAAAAACGAAAATTCCATTTCAGGTTTGCTAAAAGCTCGTTTTGACTGTGACGTATGATCGATATATGCACCAAACTACTGAAGCAGACATTGGCATGATTGCAAATCCACAAGAAAAAATGTGGTCACGGTAGCTCTCACCAAGTTAGGACACAATTCCGTCTTCTCGGGTCCATGATTGACAATCAAACACAATTTCTCCTTGCTTGCGGTCGATAGTGACGCTAACAAAATATTACCAGTGAGCAATCACGCCTCCCATGTTCAAGGTGAACCGTGTTCCTGATGTTACCATGATTGTCTTCATCGCAAATTGGATCACACCAAGTGTGCTTTGTTTGTACTAAGTGTAGTGTGAGATTGATTTGCAATAGTCAGTTTCGGTTCAATGCGAGCTGACGTACGTGTCCATGTGGTTCACATTGCTGCTCATCTACCCGAAAAAAATTGTTATTGTAACCTGCCATAAACTGGTATGTAACTCTGTAGTATCATCATGTAAAATCTACTAAAGTACATTATTCTATCTATATGTGATAACTTGGTATATTCCATACAAAACAGTTTCTCAATGAATAAAATGCATCACTTTATCCATTCCAATACCAAAAGAATAATGAATAAATGACCCGAATGTATATCGCAAGGACGTACCAAATTTCCATATACGTTTTTGACATCAACATGGTCGAAAAACATAGACGTCAGCCTTGCTGTGTCAATATTGAATATATGGTTGTAAAGTTCCTTGCTTGGCGATGTTTTCACATAGGCTTCCGAGTATTTGCACACGTTTCAATACATGGCCCAGAATAGCTGCGGAGTCAACATTGTCAACATTATGCAACTCCCTCCGGGTACTGATTCAATTACCACATATATTGTTGTACGGATAGATAGAAATGTTGTACGAATTTAACTCATACGTTTTATAAGACACTTTTATTTACTGATACACCTGCTAATTGTGAGACCAGAATGATGAAAAATTTGTTGTTGGTACTTTTATTATTGAGAATATGAGAATGACATATCAAATTGAAAAGATATCCAAGTATGTTTCAGGTTAGCTGTGTCGGGAAAGAAAATGAATTAAGCCTGAAGCGAATCTGCTTGCCGCAGACACAATTCCGTAGGTACTATTGCTGATACACTGTATTATTATATACCGGCGATGTTTTTCGTCCACATGAACCTGTCTGTGCCCTGTACGATAACGACGCTCAGCGGACAAATACGAGGGTAAATATCAGGGCAAATATTGGCCGGTATCCTGCCCGATGTCATCGATTGCTCATGTGCATCGAAAAACGTTGCCATATCAACACATGCACCTGTCCTATTGAAGTGTTCGTTATTCTATTCACGGTATATGATAAACACAGCATCACCTGGTTTCGCCAGCATGCGCCAAGATATGTGCCCTAGATGCGCCCGGCACTTGCCCTCGGCCTCAGGCAATTACTGGGGATCTCGGGCAAATATCAGGTCACATACTGGAAAAAAGGTGATATTGTCTATATAGACCGGTGCGCCAAAGTTGTGTTATTATCAATCTGGCAAACGAACTTTTACGGTCTGCGTCGCTGGTTATTTCGAGAGTAATAGTTATATCCTCGTCAATAATTTGATTATCTGACGATATAACGGAGATGTCGATGCTTCACTCATGGCCTGCATTGAGGTGTGCATAGCTATTTGTAGCTATGAGATACATGTCTCACAGTGTAAACAGTTATTTTTTTTTAGATACGTCAAGAGATTGTAAGATACATTAACGTACATGTACCAATTCATGATATTACACAGTTACAGCTGTATACTGTCAATAACCTCTTGAGACTTACTGCAATTACACATGTTATTTGATGAGGTGTTACGTTAGGTCTACTATGTGTTCTTTCCACAACATCTGGAAACACTTCGTTCTGTATGGATGGATATGGTTTAGCTAAGTTTACTATCCCAAAAGTATAGTCGGTCATATGAGACACGTTAGTCTGGAAATAACCAAAAATGGGAGGCATAATCCTTTTGTTCGGTGCAGTAGTGTGAGGTGTTTTGTGCAATTGAGTTCACAGCAGCAAAGTTTGAGTCATTGCCAAATAGAATCTCACGTCCATTTCAACTGTAAGTTCAAGCACCATTTGCTAATTGTATTTGTTGAATAATAAGTATCTAAATTATCTAATACATATACAAATTTCAATATTTGTCCTGCTTTCCAAATACAGCTTCGTACGAATGTTAATTATTCTCTCGTCTTCAATACATAGAACATCCCGCTATGATACTGAACACGCTGTTAGTTTATAAGGCACACGTGTATACCATAATGTGATATGTTGATTGGATAATCTAATACTTGTTATCAGAGTCAACTTATACATTATCAGATTTGCATCTAGTGAATATGTTATGTTTTATATCTCCTGTATAGTTCCTGTATGCTTTTAGAAAGGAACTAAATATTGATACATGGAAATGGGGATTCACATCATAGTGGTGACATCGAAAATGACCTTGAATGACATTTAAAGGTTAAAACGGCGATTTTTGTGGAAAAAAAAGCAGTTGTGGCTCGACGATGTATATTTCTCTCGTAACCTTTCTTAGCCCTTGGGCAATTTTTTCAAAGTTGCTTAATTCCAGTTTGTGTCATTTCCTGGGATGTTTCCATTGGCACCATCGGAATTATGGGGTGAGAATAGTAATGAAATGTTATCAACGTTATATCAGTGTATTATCATCACATAGAGCTATATCCATTGGTATAGTCCTCCGTCTTCTACTCAACTTAACCGATATCTCTATTGTTCTAACTATCTGTGCCTTACCTGCAGGGGGTCATAATTGACCAAGTCCCTTGTGACTGTCACATTCGCGAGACAGCTTAACCCCTAGGGCAAGCGTTGAAGCCTGCTGAATATTTTATATCCGTTGGACATATGACACTTTTTCAAAATAGGGATATACATGTACGTAAGTTTGAGGGATTATGAGTAGGGATACACATAAGATATACATGAGTTTCATGTCACAATTCAATGTCTAATACTATATCGGTATGCATGGCAACCAGTATCGATGATTAGTATTTATATTGTGTGAATACTGACATGAAATTGATATATGAATAGCAATTATACAACATCTTGTACAGACATTACTGAAATGACGTGTTTCTACTGACGATTTACGATTGCCATTCCTTGAAGCTACTGCCTTCGAATGTATGCAATATTTTTTTCAAAGCTAAATTATTGTGCAACATATCTAATGCAAGAGGTGTGCTCAATGATTTGGACGAATAAAATTGTCCGAATTGTCTTTTCATCAGTTTTAATACACATTTTGTACCGGTTTTGTATATAAACAATCGAATTGTATCCATCAAACCAGAATGTAAACAAATGCCCAAATCGTGCCCAAAAGTCCACATCGAGTACATTTTCCAGTTCGTATCTGCATATATAGTGTAGCTATGAGAAAATAATCAAAGATATACCATGATGTAAGTGGAATTGTCAGTCCATCTTGCACTTCTATGCTTTGTTTACATCTGCGTGTGATGGATACAGTTCCTGTATTTACACGTGAACCACCTGTTCATATGAGCAAAAATTTCCCAGTGGACTGGTTATATTCATTACATTTGATGTGAGTATGTTTCATTCAGCTAATTTAGCGTATTTATTATGAAATTTAGTTTTCAACAAATTTTGACTGGATTCGAAGGCAGTTGCTTTAAATGGATAAATTTGATTTGATCTGATTTATTTCATCACCAAACATCAGTGATACAAACAATAAAATACATGTACATAAAAGGAAAATATATATGACAGAATAAATAGGATGATCATGATTTATGATGATGAGGAGCACTAAAAAGACACCAGAAAACACATCTGAGAACGCCTTATTTCCATAGTGGACCTCTGAGATTTATGAACACATGATGACACGCGGACCGTTATGAAGAAAAATAGACCAGAAAATATATAGTGAGAGCAGTGTTGTTAACAACCATTACTTTGTGACAATCAATGATGCATGGTTTCACTTTGGAGATAAGCCTTACAGCTAGACTTGAACACATTTTTAGACTCAGACTGTCTTATATTGTTAGGCAATTGGTTCCATGATTTAACAGCACCGAAAATGAAAGATTTGGAACCAAATGATTTACACCGAGGAATGATGTATGACAAGTCCCTGTTTCGGGTACCATAAGAGTGACTAAGAGGTTCAACTTTACAGAGATAGGTAGGTGCAGTTTTGTTATGAATCCTGAACATCTGATTGAGGGCTAGATATTCCACACGTCTTGGATATATGAGCGATATAGCGCCAGGTCTCGTTGCTTATTGAATCTGTACCCAACGACAAGTTAGTATGTCCGTCTCGTAAGTAGACAATTGGGCAAGAATGATGTTGTGATGACATCATAGCTGTTGAAACTTTAGACACAGTCTGAACTTCCAAGATTATGATATTATTACTTTTTTTTCATGTTCCCCATATTGGGCGAGTAATCCACCAAAAATTGTATTGAAGGATGAAAGGATGATACATCCATTTTCAGTTCCCTGGATTGTTATGTGGAAGCAATTTTCCACATGATTCCATTAAATATTGTTATTTTGTTGATGGGACATGAAGCATCACTGTTGACCCTAGACAGAGATGTTGTTATCAATATCAGTATCGTATCTCCAACAATGGTAACGTACAACTCACTGATGCAGACACAAGACAGTGTTGTCTTTCCCTTTTCAGACGTTCTCTGGACGTGATCACAAAACCCGTTAACATTGATATCACTGCAAACAACACTGGGTTGTTTATGCTTCGTAGTACTGTTGCTCATTATATACCCGCGATGTTATTCGTCCGGACAACACTGTTTGTGACCTGCACGATAACAACGCTCAGCGGGCAAATACGAGGGCGAATATCAGGGCAAATACAATGACGTTCATGCGCATCAAATGACGTTGCCATATCAACACATGCACGTGTCATATTATCCTTAGGACACGTGGTATACAATAAACACAACATCATCTGGTTTTTCCAGCAAGTGCCCCGATATTCGCCTTTTATCCCGGCATTTGCCCTCACATTCGGGTTAATACTCAGAATCTCTCCCAAATATCTAGTCTCATGCTGGAAAAACAAGGTAATATTGTCTATGTATAGTACTGTTGTTTTCAAAAGGGCAATTATTTTTATTCCACAGATTCATTACATGGGTATTTATGGATATTCCTATCGCATTCACGCAACGTTATTAATGAAACTGAGCACCTTCAGTGGTACATGTTTTACAATACCACAAAACTATGTTTCAATCATTTTAACGCACGCTTTATGTTCAATTTCTATTCAATTGTTTCACTCATTAGTACACAAATATACTAAGTTGACCACACAATAGAAAAAATATTTTATCAGTGATTGTAATGCTGTTTGACAAGACTCTGGCAAATCTAATCACACTGCCTGAGACCCAAGTGGCGTTTTCTGTTGTATACATTCTGCTCGAAGGCTAGCGGAATAAATATATATATAATTTGTTGCATATATGATCACCGTAGAAGGGAAACATTGAAACAATATTCATCCTGATCGGATTTATGTTGTTAAGATTCCATATCAGGAGTCACACGAAAAAGTACGAGATAACGTAACACTAAGAAACATAGTATATGTGCTGAAGATTTCAAGAATAACTCTGAAGTTTCTATCAACATGGTCAAAGTACACCACAGTACATCGGCTCTGTCCAAGGATTCACCAAACAATGAAGCGTGTTTTCTACTAGGTTACCAAACCTTTGATTCGATAATCTATTGGCATGGCGTTGCATCTGTCGTCCGCCCGTCATCTGTCCATTCCCATTTGTATCTTTAATGTCTGCGGTCGAATCTTTCTGAAATTTTGCACAAAATACTTGAAAATCTTTCCAGGAAAGGTTCTTTTTTGTTTCCCGACTTTTGCAATATTTTTTTCAAAATGGCAGCCAATTTCATCGAAAAATGTCTGATTTTGGACTTTGGCGGCCATTTTCTCAAAACCTGTTGAGTAGCTTTTTTTCTTATTGATGCATAACACTCCTCATATGGACCCATATGATGTGTATAAGTGTCGTTGCCCTTAAATTGGCCATTTTGGCCAACTTGGCACAATCGGGACTTTCCCATGTTTAACTCTCCTATTTATAAAGGGACACATTATGCCTAATATCTCACTTAATATTGAGATTAGAGAATAAGTATCAATTGTGGATATATATGAAATGATGTATGCTGAACATCCTCTTGACCTTGAATTTGACCTTTGACCGAATTTTTCAAAATCGTGGTCATTTTTGACGAAAAATGCCTGATTTTAGATTTGTTGATATTATCTATTAGTATTATTATTACAAATTAGTCCGCGTCGGACTACTCAACGGCGCTTTACATAAAACAAATAACTATAAGGACACGACTAAGAACAATAAAAGACGTAAACCTAATGACTTAAAATTAACTGTAAGAGAGTAAAAAGTAGTGAGTTTTAAGTCGTTTCTTAAAAATTTATAGAGTTTGAGAGTCTTTAATATCAGAGGGGAGCTCATTCCAGAGCTTGGCCGACGCTGATTGAAATGTCTTTGTGCCTTGCTTGAGGTTAGTCCGGGGTACACTTAGTAAGTTTTGTGTGTTCGAACGAAGAGTCCTTAGGGGGTTGTGCTGAATTGATACTCCCTCTGACAGGTATTTAGGAGCCGTTCCATCCAGTACACGGTAAGTGAAACACAGGATCTTGAAGTTGATCCGGAGAGGAACAGGCAGCCAGTGAAGGTTTTTCATAACTTCCGTAATCCTATCGTATTTCCCGACACGAGAGACGACACGGGCTGCCGTCTTCTGGACGCGCAGTAGCTTGTTGGACATTGTCTGAAGAATTCCATAGAGTACGGAGTTACAGTAGTCCAATCTAGATATAACAGTTGCTTGCGCGAGACTTTTAGCACACTGGTGATTAATCAAATGACGAATACGTCCAATTGACCTGATGCTGTAGTAGCATGTCTTACAGACAGAGTCAATGTGCGCTGCATGGTAATGCCACTGTCTATAATGACACCAAGATTCCGTACGTGTTTAGACGGTACTATGATTTTCTCCCCAATAGTGAGTGTCAGGTTTCCGACTTGCGATACACTACGCGTGTTGCCAATGAGAACAAGCTCTGTTTTGTCGTCATTAAGCTTGAGAGTTTTCGATGACATCCATCGACGAATATCCTCTACGCATGACTCCAATTTGTCTTTGGCAGCCATGGTATCTTCAGGTTTGTAGGGGTCGAAGGATGTGTACAATTGGCAGTCGTCTGCATATAGGTGGTAGTTTATATTGTGGTGCCTGATGATGTTACCCCGAGGGGTTGTGTAAATGCTGAACAACAGGGGGCCAAGCACGGACCCCTGCGGTACTCCGTATCACAGTCCAGAGGGCTCAGATTTCACTCCGTCGATGCTGACCACTTGCTCCCTGCCTTGTAGATATGACTTTATCCACCCAAGTGCCGATCCCCTCACCCCAAAACGGTGATGCAGTAGGTCAGTGAGGATACAGTGGTCAACAGTATCGAAAGCTGCCGACAGGTCCAACAAGGTCAGTATTGAAACCTGTCGTTTGTCAGCAGCTGTAAGAAGGTCACTCTTCACTTTTAGGAGTGCGGATTCCGTCGAGTGTCCCGCACGGTAGGCAGACTGTACTGGATCAAAGAGACTGTTGGCGTTGCAGTGGTCGATCAACTGTTGTGCAATGATATTTTCTAAGACCTTAGACACAAAGTTAAGATTCGAGATGGGCCTATAATTATTGAGAACTTCAGGGTCGAGGTGAGGCTTCTTTAATATAGGCGTCATGATGGCTCTCTTGTAGGCCTTCGGAACACATCCCTCTTTTATGGATGTCGTTATGATGGACGCAATGTGTGGGAGGAGATCACGAATATAGCTCTTGAGAAGCCAAGTGGGTAGAGGATCCAGTCCACAAGACTTTGATTTGGACTTCATAATGCATTTCCAGATGTCGTCTGTTGATGGTTCAACAAAGACCGACAGGCACTGCTCATCAGGCAATGACACATTAGGCACTGATGGCTCAGGGGATGGAAGTGAGGCTCGAATCTTGTTTATCTTGTTGACAAAGAAGGCAGAACATTTATCAGCTATATCTCTAGGAGATGAATTCGCAGATAATTTTGAGGATTTCTCAGGAATTGTGACTGATCAGTCGGAATATAGCCTTCTGGTCGCTTCCACATTCGTCAAACTTTGATGTGTAGAACTTTACTTTGGTTTTCCTTAGAAGTTTGGTGACGAACCGGCAATGTTCGATACAAACACTGCTCATTAATACGCCTATGATATGTATAATTTCCGTTGCCCTTGAATAGCTGGAAGTAGGCCTTTTGGGCTAAAACTTAGCCTAAATGTGATCTTCCCACGTTAAATTCTCCTAAGCTTTATAATGGTACACATTATGCTTAATACCTCACTTAATATTGAGCTTAGAGATCAGGAATCAGTTGTGGACACATAGGAAATGATATATGCTGAATATTGTCGTGATCTTGACCTTTGACCTCATTTTCAAGGTCAGACATCAAAATGACTAATATTTCAATTATTATCAACTTTACAGCTAAGGAATCAATTCTGGACATATAGAAAATGATATATGCTGCATACCCATGTTACCTTGAATTTGACCTGTGACCTCATTTTCAAGGAAAGATCACAAAATGGCTACTTTTTCACCGATTTCCGACTTTACAACTTAGGAATCAATTGTGGACATATAAGAAATGATATATGCTGACAATTATCGTGACCTTGAATTTGACCTTTGAGTTCTTTCCTAAGCTCATTTCTAAGGTGTTCTTTCTAAGGTCAGAACACTAAATGGCTAATATCTCGCTTTTTATCAACTTTACAGATTAGGAATCGATTCGATGGACATATTGGAAATGATTTATGTTGAATATTGTATTCTCAAATTTGACCTTCGACCTCGATTTAAAAAGACAAAATGGCTAACATCATATATATAAAACATATTGTCCGGTAACCTCTCTTAACCTTTGGGCTAAATTATTGGTAATGGATATCCCATTTTATCTAGGTTCATTCCGTACGAATGTGTGTTTAGACCGTGAAAATGCCAGTATTGGCTGCAATCTTCAATGAAAACTTGAACCATCAACTCAGTAGCCTTTTGGCTCGTGATTATGTACTTATGTACTTGTCATTCCGTGGGGTTTGTTTCGGAATTCTAAACTATTTTCATAGGTTGTTGGGCATTTGTATACTAATTCCATCAGGTGTACAATAGAAACAATTACAATAACCATACTGTATGCCCCTGATGACGCCAGTGTGTCTTTTGATAAAGTGTTTGGTTGAGCTTTGTTTTCTATTGCAAAAAGTTGTATTTTACGTTTGTTATTGGAATCATCAAAATTGTCTGTATTGGTGGCAATAAATTGCAATGAAAACGGTGTTTTATAGTGAAATCAAGCATATAGATTCATATTATGGTTTGAAAACATGATTTATATGTTATAAGTTTTTTAACCACAAATCGACAGGCAACGATAATACTTGATTACCTGACTGTTTTCATCATCTCTGGAGCTTGTGCAAAGACATTATCATTGTCAACAATGCATTATGTTTGCCATTGTTATTAGTATTTTTTTATAATTTTTTGCAGACCCTGTATTTATTCATTACACGAGTCTATGACACATGAGCACAGCCCACTTTCCTATATGTCATGGGAAGATAGATGTATGTGAAATAAATACTGCGGAATACATTCATCTAGGATGTTAGATCCATGCAGACATGTGACATTGTATGCCTGACAGGGTGATGCGATAGCATGACAGATGGTACCAAAAATTAATGAGGGAGATGTTTCAACATGAGAGCTCTAATAACGTGAGAAACTCACCTTTTCAATTGATATGCAATGGTGAAAATACAAATAATGAGTTTGACTTTGCTTTTCTTTCCAACACTTTCCAACTTGAGAGCTCTAATAACACGAGATACTCACCTTTGCGATTGGTATGTGATAGTGAACAAAAATTGTGAAGTTTGTCTTTGCTTTGCTCCTTTTTTTTTTTTTTCCTGAGAAATCCTCAAAATTATCTGCGAATTCATCTCCTAGAGATATAGCTGATAAATGTTCTGCCTTCTTTGTCAACAAGATAAACAAGATTCGAGCCTCACTTCCATCCCCTGAGCCATCAGTGCCTAATGTGTCATTGCCTGATGAGCAGTGCCTGTCGGTCTTTGTTGAACCATCAACAGACGACATCTGGAAATGCATTATGAAGTCCAAATCAAAGTCTTGTGGACTGGATCCTCTACCCACTTGGCTTCTCAAGAGCTATATTCGTGATCTCCTCCCACACATTGCGTCCATCATAACGACATCCATAAAAGAGGGATGTGTTCCGAAGGCCTACAAGAGAGCCATCATGACGCCTATATTAAAGAAGCCTCACCTCGACCCTGAAGTTCTCAATAATTATAGGCCCATCTCGAATCTTAACTTTGTGTCTAAGGTCTTAGAAAAGATCATTGCACAACAGTTGATCGACCACTGCAACGCCAACAGTCTCTTTGATCCAGTACAGTCTGCCTACCGTGCGGGACACTCGACGGAATCCGCACTCCTAAAAGTGAAGAGTGACCTTCTTACAGCTGCTGACAAACGACAGGTTTCAATACTGACCTTGTTGGACCTGTCGGCAGCTTTCGATACTGTTGACCACTGTATCCTCACTGACCTACTGCATCACCGTTTTGGGGTGAGGGGATCGGCACTTGGGTGGATAAAGTCATATCTACAAGGCAGGGAGCAAGTGGTCAGCATCGACGGAGTGAAATCTGAGCCCTCTGGACTGTGATACGGAGTACCGCAGGGGTCTGTGCTTGGCCCCCTGTTGTTCAGCATTTACACAACCCCTCGGGGTAACATCATCAGGCACCACAATATAAACTACCACCTATATGCAGACGACTGCCAATTGTACACATCCTTCGACCCCTACAAACCTGAAGATACCGTGGCTGCCAAAGACAAATTGGAGTCATGCGTAGAGGATATTCGTCGATGGATGTCATCGAAAACTCTCAAGCTTAATGACGACAAAACAGAGCTTGTTCTCATTGGCAACACGCGTAGTGTATCGCAAGTCGGAAACCTGACACTCACTATTGGGGAGAAAATCATAGTACCGTCTAAACACGTACGGAATCTTGGTGTCATTATAGACAGTGGCATTACCATGCAGCGCACATTGACTCTGTCTGTAAGACATGCTACTACAGCATCAGGTCAATTGGACGTATTCGTCATTTGATTAATCACCAGTGTGCTAAAAGTCTCGCGCAAGCAACTGTTATATCTAGATTGGACTACTGTAACTCCGTACTCTATGGAATTCTTCAGACAATGTCCAACAAGCTACTGCGCGTCCAGAAGACGGCAGCCCGTGTCGTCTCTCGTGTCGGGAAATACGATAGGATTACGGAAGTTATGAAAAACCTTCACTGGCTGCCTGTTCCTCTCCGGATCAACTTCAAGATCCTGTGTTTCACTTACCGTGTACTGGATGGAACGGCTCCTAAATACCTGTCAGAGGGAGTATCAATTCAGCACAACCCCCTAAGGACTCTTCGTTCGAACACACAAAACTTACTAAGTGTACCCCGGACTAACCTCAAGCAAGGCACAAAGACATTTCAATCAGCGTCGGCCAAGCTCTGGAATGAGCTCCCCTCTGATATTAAAGACTCTCAAACTCTATCAATTTTTAAGAAACGACTTAAAACTCACTACTTTTTACTCTCTTACAGTTAATTTTAAGTCATTAGGTTTACGTCTTTTATTGTTCTTAGTCGTGTCCTTATAGTTATTTGTTTTATGTAAAGCGCCGTTGAGTAGTCCGACGCGGACTAATTTGTAATAATAATACTAATAGATAATATCAACAAATCTAAAATCAGGCATTTTTCGTCAAAAATGACCACGATTTTGAAAAATTCGGTCAAAGGTCAAATTCAAGGTCAAGAGGATGTTCAGCATACATCATTTCATATATATCCACAATTGATACTTATTCTCTAATCTCAATATTAAGTGAGATATTAGGCATAATGTGTCCCTTTATAAAGCATAGGAGAGTTAAACATGGGAAAGTCCCAATTGTGCCAAGTTGGCCAAAATGGCCAATTTAAGGGCAACGACACTTATACACATCATATGGGTCCATATGAGGAGTGTTATGCATCAATAAGAAAAAAAGCTACTCAACAGGTTTTGAGAAAATGGCCGCCAAAGTCCAAAATCAGACATTTTTCGATGAAATTGGCTGCCATTTTGAAAAAAATATTGCAAAAGTCGGGAAACAAAAAAGAACCTTTCCTGGAAAGATTTTCAAGTATTTTGTGCAAAATTTCAGAAAGATTCGACCGCAGACATTAAAGATACAAATGGGAATGGACAGATGACGGGCGGACGACAGATGCAACGCCATGCCAATAGATTATCGAATCAAAGGTTTGGTAACCTAGTAGAAAACACGCTTCATTGTTTGGTGAATACAGATGTAGAACTGGGAAGTTAACATGGGAATTTCATCTGTTAACAATTTTATATAACAATTACATATAACAATTTTTCGTCATTGGTGGGTAACTGCAGCCACAGCAAGCCATTTTGTTTACGACACATGGCGAAGGCTATGTCGAATGTTCTTTTCAAAATAAAAACCTGTTATTTGCCAAATCTTGTAGCTGTACCCCGTCAACCTAATCATCATATCCAATTAAAAACGGCTCAGAAAATAAAATAGACATTTCATGGTTCACCATTTCTTCCCCTCTGTGGTCATCACTCTCGTACGTACATGTGACCTTCACCTCATATATTACACAAGCAATCCAGGCACCAGTGGTAAGCATGCGTGTGAAATAAATACTCCCAAGCCGCACTCTGTCAACCCAGATTGAACTTATTGGATTTCGGTCTTACTGACAGGGCTTGAGGAAGAAACCAATGTCTCTTGACTAGGGCCTGCCCTCGGCAGTAAGATCGTCTCTTCTTCTGCCCAATGAACTTGAGCTCCTATATACTGGTGGAATGAGACATCCTGGCAGCTGCTACCCAATTCGCTAAAAGGGAATACTTTGAAAAACCAGACTAAACATAAAAGAAATACTCGAAAAATATTAGTTAATTAAGTACATTGAACGATGCTGAGACTGCATTGAACGATCCAATGCAAGAACAAAAGACCATAGCAAAAAGGCTGCTTAATGCAAACATTTCCGAAATTCCAATGAGCATGCCACTCTTGTTACTTTCTAGTATTTATGACAACAGATGCCCAAACCATGTGGTGCGCTTGATGGACGGAGGACTGTTCATGTTTGTCAATGAACCTCCGTCATTCCAGGACACCGCGGCGTCGTACATATTGACTTTCACGCCAGTACAATTGACATCAACATTTCTAAAATTCAAAACGTACTGAGTGCAAAACATTTGTTAGTGTATGTTATGGAGCGTTTTTAGGGTCAATATTCATTGACATGCATTGTAGATTTTCTTGTTGTAAATGATTGTTTCAACCGCAAAATTCCTCATTCCACATTACTGTTTCTAAACTTTCTGTGTCGAATTTACATATTGTTACTGCATATAGTTTTAACTTCCATCTCCTAGCTGCTTACTTCCAAGTCCTTACTGGTACTTTCTCAATGCTTAATTCATCATGTCAAATTCTAACACCTTTGTCCATGCAAACTATCAAAAACAAATCGCATCTGGCACAATGCATATGGAACTTAGCACATTGCATTTAGAATATAGCATATCGCATGATGAACAACGCACAACGAATGAAACACTCGCCGGTTAGCGCCGCCTGTCGTCATAATGATACAGTAGTAATTGTTGTGGACAAAATTACTACTGCAACATTATGACGACAGGAGGCGCTGGCCGCACGTAGCCACATGATGTATGAGAAACTAAGGCCTCCCTTCATTGGTCACGTGAATTTTTGGCGCGACCAACAGGTGCCACACTCATGCAGCTGAGATGCACAGGCCCCAATGAATTCCCGTACCCTGCCCTGTGAATAACAGAATAGTGAGAGATGATTAATATGAGCCTATTAATAAGATTTCTATGTTCATTAAAATCAATTTTCGATGTGACGCCATGAATACTCATTATCATTGAATTAGGTTCAAACATTATTATAACATAGGCCTGAAATTAACACATAAAAAATGATCAAAACTTGAGAACGGACAGTCATAATTGAGATGTGAAAAAAAATATCAGGAAACTGATGCCTATTTCTTTCAAGGATAAATATGATGATCTCTCTGATCATAATTTTTTCATGCGTTAATTTGGCACGAGATCAACTCGTGACAGTACAGTAGATACACTAGTACTACACTACGGTAAGTGTATTGGATTTAACATATAGATCTTATTTACCTGTTTGCCACATAAAGAGACAACGTAGCACCAAGGGTGCTGCAGCTTACCGGCAGATCATGAGAATTACATCATGTACATATGCAGTGTATTGATTTTCCAAATATAAACTGTTACACTGATCTTCAAACCTATTGTCAAAACATGTTCGTAAATGTTGTCAAACACACATTTCCTCTATGGAATATAATACGAAATCAAGTTACATCTTGAAAGGTATATTTCGTTAATGACATATATACACATATATACACACCGAAAAAGTTACATAAGGAGAATCTTATGCATTTTGAGGGAAATTGTCAGAATAGTTTTTGAGAAAATGGCAGCCAAAGACAAAAATCATCGTTTCTTTTAACAAAAAAAAGTCGTTTTGACCTTCCAAAGTCATTCAAGGTCAAATTCAAGGTCATACATCATTCAAACCGCAACAAATGATTTTCCATTTGAATGTGCCAATACTTAGGCTCTATCTTGGAAAAGGGCTAGGAGTTTACCCGCGCAAAGCCACTCGACCGGTAGCGCCGTCTGTCGTCATAATAGTGCAGTAGTAATTTTGGCACACGAAATGCTTCATTCGTTGTGCCTCGTTCTTCGTGCGATGTGCTTTATTCTAAATGAAATGTGCTAAGTTCCATATGCATTGTGCCAGATGTGATTTGTTTTTTTGATACTTTGCATGAACAAAGGTGTTAGAATTTGGCATGATGTGTCAAGACTTGAGAAAGTATCAGTGAGAACCTGGAAATAAGCAGCAAGGAGATATAAATTAGAACTATGCAGTAAGAATATGTAAATTCGACACAGAAAGTTTAGAAATAGTAATGTGGAATGAAGAATTGTGCGATTGAAATAATCATTCACAACAAGAAAATCTACAATGCATGTCAATGAATATTGACCCTAAAAACGCTCCATAGTATGTAAGTATCAATCTATTACCACCAATACAGTCAGAATTTGATGATGACAATAACAAACGTAAAATATAACATTTTGCAACAGAAACATAGCCAGACAAAATAGTTTATCCAAAGACACACTGGCGTCATCAGGGGCAGACAGTGTGTTAAATGTAGTTGTTTCTACTGTACACCTGATGGAATTGGTATACAACTGCCCAACAACCTATGAAAATAATTCAGGAATCCAAAACATTTCTTCCTTTAGAATAATGCCATGTCCACATATGATTCCTAATCTGTAAAGTCGGTGAAAAAGCGAGATATTAGCTATTTTACTATGGTTATTGTAGTTTGTCTCACTTGTCGCATGTATATTATCTACCAATAGATATGTATTTTTCAATTATATATCACCCGTAGGAATAATACAAACACGAAAGACTATGTTTGTCCAAGTTACCCAAACTCTCAAATGTGTAATTCCAAAAGCTTGACCAGTTTATCCAAAACGATGTACCCGACTCCCACATTGCTGACCATGCATACAGATTTATATTAGATTTCAATGATCACATTTGAATTGACAAACATCTCAATTTTTACAGTATATGTTGAATATCTGTCAAGTTTCTCTTGTGTTCATGATTTATCATTGAGAAGAAACGTTCAGATAAATAATTGTCGCAATTCCTATCCGAAACTCCTGATAATGTTCATGAACTTGCAGGACACTCATTTTCACTCGTAAAGTCTGATTTTATTTCACAATTAGTCTGGTGGTTCGGTTGTTGGTACGGATATAGTGTAACCTTGAACGCTTATTTGAAAATCATGTTAGAGCATGCACTAGCGATCACACTAAATGATCACACTTAACGAACTGGGAAAATGGGCTCCGGAAAATATTGGTTCAGTTGTTCTGCTTGTCATCATCTCTCGTTCATGAGCTTACAATTTGGGATTTTACAGAGGCTGATTTAATATGCCATAATAAGTTGTTTTCCAGGATAATTGTCATCGCGATTATTAATTTATTGTGGTTCCTACCCAAATAGTATATTAGTAAAAAAAATAGAGCTATATATACATATGTGTTTTATATTTTACATTTACATAGGTTTCTCGTGGTTTTGTTTTGGCATCCAACATGTCGGCTGTGAAAGGGGTTTGGGAACGTCCCCTTGAGAAAATCTTCATATTCATCCACTTGTATTCATTGTATAACTTTGTCATGCGGTTTCATGTCATGTTATTGAATTACTCACAAAATCTTCACAATAACATTGCTCTATTCCCAAACAACTAATAATTGTTCTGAATATATTGAGCATAATAAATAATTGAAGACAATAATGGAACACAACCCACCTATTTGTTATGCTCTGCAACATAACATATCCATTCACAGAGAAGATCAGAATGAGGGGACATACTGATGACGATATGTTATTTAATCATTAGAGGGTTACTGAGACATTGGTACATGCATTTCCTCATTTATATTTTTGCTTTACCAATTCTTGCCATGTTCGACCAGTGAGAAACATGCTCTGCAAATCAGGTTTTATCTGATCAACCAATATCACTACCCTAGTTTTGGTCTATGTCGAACCAAAAGTAGGGTAGTGATATTGGTTGATACAACATAGACTTTTTCTTGGCTTTCTGGGTTCGAAAATCCTCTTGTGTGATTTGTTTTCGAATTCTACAATACATTTTTTTTGTGAATCTCTAACCGCAGATCTTAATCATTAATAGTAGGAAATGTATGGTGAAACGCCGAGTAGTGTGAACATTAAAACCAAGTGGAACATCCTGATCAGGGACCTGTTTTCTTCAACGAGTTCAGAAACATACATTTGGGAACACACAAGCTTGCACTTGTGGAACTAAAATAATTCTGTCAACATGATATTTGGGCACGCACTCCTGGTGTCGATTTTCAAATCAATGATATGGGATGGATGCTATACAAGTACATAGACAGACCAACCTAAGTGTACATGAATTGCGAAGGTATGTATCTCGTGTCATCAGAGCCCCCATGTTAAAAAATATGTATCATTAATTTGTGGGAGCATCTCACACACTGTCGCACATATCTGATGGCTGATATCTGACAATGTAGCGGGGAAGTAATAGCTTTTAAAAATGGAAACCAGATATTGCTTGCGGGATCTCGCATTGCATTTTGTCATAAATGAACCATCACGTGGTTCGTTCTTCTTAGGACGCTACTCTCGTATGTACCAAGGTTATTCAACTTTTTCTTTCAGTGATAAAATACTAAACTAACGTTCCAGGCATCAGTGGTAAGCATTACTACACAATAAATACCCCAAGCCGCACTCTTTCAACCCATAGTGAACTTGTTGGATTAGGGTGTCACTTGCGATGCTTGCAGAGGGAATTACTCTCGGCCTAGCACCAGGGTGCAATCGACAGGCCCTTCTTCTGTGCCATGAATGCGTGCATGCATGTATCGGTGAGTTATTTCCAGAGATATGCATGCGGTCACTGGGAGAACGGTGAGTGTATACAGGTCATGTTTACTGAAGATATTGCTAAAAAAATCTGACAGAACTAGATTGGAAAAAAAGAAAAATATTCAGCCAACATCAATATCACCAAATGTGAAAGTTAACTAGCTGAAGGTATTACTAAAATAACTAATCAGTGCGAATCCTCCGAAAGTTGAATGGACCGTTCCAGTCTTGTTATTCTCTTGCGTAAATGACACCAGCTGTCCCAAAGATAGTGTGTGCTTGATTAATGGTTTATCATGTTTACCGTTGAACATTGCTTGACATTCATCAGGCGGCAATTACCAACACAATTGACAACCATATACTGAATTCCAGCTTTTATAAAATTCATAATAATATTTTTTGGTATTTAATATGTCTGACATAATGAAAACAAAACACTAGTTGGTGTCATTGATTTGGTTTTTCCGACTAGGTTTACCAGAAAGAAATATATATTCAGTAATATATGCAACAAGGAGAATGAATATAAAGATAAATTCACTCAAGGTGCACATCACTGACAGAGAAAATACTTGATCTGAAATCACGTTAGATTCACATTTTGTATGTATACATGTTGATTCAAACACAAACGGAAAATGTTTAGACTACTGATTGCCATATATAATTCGTGATTTCAACGCAGAACTTATGTTTATGAATGGGCACGATCAATAGTACCTGGGTATTGGTTTCATGTTTACAGTATTCATATCGGCAACTATATCCAGTTTGGTTGTGCCTACGATACGCTCTCATTGTAGTATAAGCCGTCTCTTCATGTATCGATATACCAGGAGTAGTTCTTGGGCCCAGAAGTCTAATGTTTACCCACCTCACTGTTTACTGATATTTGATATTGATACGATATCAACGTTTTTACGCACAGTACGTAGCCTATTTACATAAAATGACTTGGTCATGCATGTATCGTTTCAGCTAGTGATGATATACACAAAATTTGTTGTTGGAAACAGAAAAACCTATGAACCTACGACATATTTCACTCTATTTACGAATATTTGATATACCAAATTGATGTATCATACTCGGTAGTATCTTGGAGTGGCACATGGACACCTTCTCCAGCAGCAGATTACTTACTGCCCAGAACGAGGACAACATTATAACTATCAGTGGGGAATAGCTGATATTCCCTCGAGTAAACAAATTAACCAACACATCAAATATTTCATCACGCACTGTGCTGATGTAATGTGGCATTCAACATATGAACTATGCACTTGAATACCTGACCAGGTGACAGTGGTAAGGATCCGTGCAAAGAAATATCCACAATATGGACCAAAGGCGACCTTATGGTATTTCAGTTTCCGAAGCCTGAACAAAACTTATGCCTAGACTCGTGTGCAAACAATACATATATTATGTTTGTTTCTGCTTCAGTTCTTAAGGACTTTCCAGACAAAACATCCTTTCACATGGCAGCGGGGTGACGGATTGGCAGAAATTGGCAGAAATGTGCCAGGGGGAATGATCCAATAACCAATTAGGAACATCGCTCGGCATCCTCGCATCATAGATATTGGTGCGGCGATAGTTATGTTGTCCAATATCAGACTTAGACATATGCAAACGTCCTTAGACACATGCAGTAGTCCTTAGACACATGCAATAGTCCTTAAACCCATGCATTAGTCCTTGGACACGTGCAATAGTCCTCTAACATATGCCCATAAGTCTCGTGACGTTCTAATGGTATACATCGCTCATGATTGTATTACAAGTATGATAATGTTTATTATAATGATATGTACCTCCGCAGCCGCAAGTAACGTTAGGCCTACTTGTAAGGTGGTTGTTGGTTAGGACATTCCAGCCAGGTCAAGGAATTATCAATAAACGTATCTGTACAAGTTGTCGATACACGTAGGTTTATATAAACGGGAAGCAACACCAGCCACCCTAGGATAGGCCCCACACCCTCCCCGAAAGTGGCATGCAGTCCCGTTGGTTGAACGGACCCGACGGCTGTATGTAGTCGGGCCCGTCCTTAGGGGGGTGGGGGAGGGGGGTTCGGTCGAATGAACCCCCCTTTCCGGCACATATTTCCTCATGCATAATCGAACCCCCACGAATCCCCCTGAAAATAACTGATTTATTGGTGTGTTTTGTTCCTGGTTTCCCCTGGAATATATATATTTTTTGTGATAATGTACATGACGACATATATAATACCGATTCTATATAGGTGGTCCCCCAAACACCACGTCCGATTGATGGTAAATTTACCAAAAAATAAATGCTTCTGTCGTTTTTATTATAAAGTATTAAATCAAGTTTTTACAAAACACAGGCTAGAACATATCAGGTGAAGGGGTGGGGAAGGGGAGGTGGGGGGGGGGGGTAATTGAGTCAATGGGAATTCATTGTACTCATTAACAACTAGATTCTGAGTATACTTACCGCTGACACCGAGGGCCTTCCCAATTGAATCCCAGGTGTTTCGCACGAGCTGGGAGTTCTTATATTCTGCATGCTTCGGATTATATAAGTACTCTTTACTTCTCACAAGTTCAATTAAGAGCTCATAATTAAAATCTTTTTTGGCCTTCATATTCTGTCATTTGATTGCTAGACTACTAGTTATGTTTGACAATATGGCACCGACGGTTCGGTTTGAATTTAAATAGGCCTATAGGTGGCCTACCGTAGGCCTAAGAGTCGTAGTACATGCACCGTGCACATGTTATGCATCTCACGTGCGTTCTAAAGCACGTGTTTTTCTATCCGGATGGGTGTCCGCATCCGGAAAAGTCGGTCCTAGACCGAATTTTCCGGACGACAGTGCAGATGCGGATACGGATGCGGAGAGGTGTGCTCACTGTCTCTCAAATAAGCCAGAGCGAGAATAACTGATGACGGATGCGGATGCGGATGGTAAAAATCGGACAGGTGTGTTCCCGCCTTAAGAAAGCACTGAATCCTGAACGCGTTGCACCTGAACATGTTTAGATATGGGCCTGCATGTGCATAGCAATCACTGTTAACATATTTAGAAAAGTGCTGAATTCCTAAATACCTTGCACCTAGACATGTTTAGATATTTATGTGCTTAGCAATCATTGTTAATGTGTTTAGAAAAATGCTGAATCTCTAAACACATTGCACCTAAACATGTTCAGATATTTATGTGCTTAGCAATCATTGTTAACATGTTTAGAAATTTTCTGAATCTCTAAACACGTTGCACCTAAACATGTTTAGATATTTATGTGCTTAGCAATGTGACACTTTCCTAAACACTTTATTGCTGAACACATGCTAAACATGATTAACTCCTAAACGCATTTTTTACAGTGTATATCATATATTATAACTTTTCAAACACAACATCCGTTCACATGCCAGCGGGGTGACAAAATAAACTGAGCCTGTGTTGTAGTGTTTTGATGCCTTCCCAGACACATCATCGGTTCACGTGGGTTACAAAAAACGATATAACGAGATCTAGGTTGTAGTGGGATGTTGATTAGCTTCTCAGACACAACATCCTTTCATATAGGGGGGGGGGGGTGACAAAAAACAATATAAGTCAGTGTTTCTTGTAGTAATACCTTCTCAGACACAACATCCAGTCACATGCCGCGGATGACAAAAAGAAACAACAATATAACTAGGTTAATAAACACGTGGACCTGACGGCTGGAGCATACAAATTGGCAGAAATGTGCCAGGGGGAATGATCCAATAACCAAATAGGAACATCGCTCGACATCCTCGCATCATAATATATTGGTCAGGTGACATTGGTGTGGCGAGAGTTATTTTGTCCAATAACAGACTTAGACACAATGCAATAGTCCTTAGACACATACAATGATTCTGTTGGAATTTTTAGTGGAGTCCTGGTTCTACAAAAAATGATAAAGAAGCATATTTACCATACGTTTTGCACTGTTTTGTAACGGTGACATTTTCTAACACATCGCTAGCACATTGTAACATTTGTCAACACTCAAATTAAGCTATGCCCTGGATGGCTCCAGAATCAGTATCTTTCCAACCCAGAGAGCGGAAGTACGTCCGCCAATGAAATCATGCTAGGAGTGGTATATCCTGCTTATGCATCAATACCTAATGTGTTTATGCTCCATCAAAGATACTTAATTTTTTTACTGTCCATAAAAGTTTTGACTGATTCTTCGGAAATTGGACAAACGGACAAATTTCATTGAATAACTTAACTTCGGATCATTCAAATTCATATTTTTCTCCTACTCATGATATCGAAATTGTCATATCATTTAAATACAAACTCGTTGGTTCATACGACAATAATGACCATGGCTATTAATATAGGCATACCCTATTACCAGCTGTTATCTGCATTCAATAAAAGTGTACGTGCCATTTCTTATAGCACAATATTAAACAAATTTGTACTTTTATTTACGTGAATATGCAGATAAATCTTCAACTGAAAAAACGTATAAACAACTAACACTGCATTAATACAATCTAGAATAGTCATTTTCAGTGTTTTCATATAAGTCATTCCACAAAACACCGACTACTGAATGAATGACACGCAGTTAAGTTGAATTGAACACGTTTCATCAACTGTCAGTTAGTCCTGCATGTACTTGTTATACGTTGTCATCAGCGCATATAATTCATGAGACGAGATTTTGACAGGCAGATGAAACCAGCTGATTTCACACGCCACTCTTGGAATACCTTCACTGAATGATTGGTCGCCAGTTTTTTGTTGTTGAATGTCAATTCACTTTAAAAATATCTCTTTCTGATTACATTCCACAACAACAAACCGTTCTGCCTCGTGTCATTGCTTGCGTCAAAAGACCAGGAGCTTCGATCTCAATACTTGCAGCCATGTTTGTTTGACAAACGCCGACTGACAAGTCGCGAGCGGTCACGTGGCCAACTTTCACGCACCGAAAAAGAATTGAACAACAGAGTGTTCAATATATCTTTTCTCCAGAGTGACGGGTGAAACGGAATGATAGTAAAACTAGAATCACGTTTACTCATTACATTGATTGATTGATTGATTGATTGATTGAAGAAACTGTCCTATTTCATGGATATATCATGAAGGCAGAAAACTGATTGGAAACTCTTTGCGTGGTTAGATCCTTAGCATTTACCAAATGGAAATGACGTGTATCTCATGTTCCGCTCGGTGACGTCATCCAGAAGCATCACGTCAATTTGGAACCAATCTCACCGAGTCACTGAACCCAGCGTGTTATGTAAAAGGTTCAACATGACAACAGACTACATAGCATCTTTGCTGAACGTCAGGATCACTAGCTCGATACTACGATTCAGCTAAACTGTCCTGCTGATTGAGCCTAGGTCCAAGACTCGCAGTTACCTAGACAACACATCCTCCATTGCTGGACCGAACTGGTATAGGCAGCTAGCCCAGGGGTATGAAGCTTTGTACCAGTAACAACACTTTTACAGTCTCATATTATTATTGTTATAATATCCATGGAATATGTCATGCCAACTTTCCAACACCACAATTGTATCTGCATTCATTTTTGGGGGGACGAAGTGAAGGTGCAAATGAATACTGTTTTTTTATATAAAAATATAGTTTGACACACACAAAAAACCAAGTCACATTTCGAACACATCCTTATCGATATTTGTTTAATTATTATTATAATTCCTGATGCATTACCTCTTTCGATTTGACTATCAGTATTGCTATGTAATATGTATTCCGGTTACGCCCAGACATCTGCTCTGTGTGAACTAAATCGCTCAATACAGACCTTACACCAAACGCCATAATGGGATGATGAAAGGAATATACTCATTTTTCCATTCTGCAGACATGTGTCTTATATCACTTACTATATTTCCTGGAATAACACCATGTGCTATCAGATTTTCAAACGAGGTGTCTCCAGACGTTGTCGAAAGGAGAACGGCTCATGAGACCTGCGAAGTAATCTACGGAGTATTTGGTAAGTCTGGCGTTTCAGAAAATATGGCGTTATTAGTCCAATCAGTAAATGAAGTTGTATGTCTGTCTCAAGAACTAAATTGAAAAAGAAACCAAGTTCAATTATGTAATATGGCTAGTTTGTTGTACTTTTTTGTCTGTACAATCTGTTCAAGTACTCTCTCACTCGAGAAAGTGAAGGTGGATAGAATGCTAGGAGACCGCTCCCTCGTCGGCAAAGTTTCTATTGTTTGCCACTCCTTCGCCTGAGAAGCTTCTATTGTTCCTGTTTGTCATATAAGAACATATATATATAGTTGCGTCTCTTGTTATATTACGCTCTGACACTGCGAGACAGCTGAAAAATAAAGATTGACAAGAGCTGACACGTCTGATCTTGATTCATATCCCACGGTTATAAAAGGCATACTAATTTCAGACAGTGCAGGTAATTTATAGTTTGTCCATACCCTAGGTATATATCCAATTAATAACAACAATAGAACTATCACTCTCGAGATAACCTGAGGGCAGAGGGTACAATTCTATTTGCGAGATTGATATTCATACAAAGGTATATTGACTCACAGAATTGTGTCTAAGATTTGGTCCACGCTCACACTTTGCTGAACTATTCTCTAGCACTTTCACTCGAACGGGAAAAATAAAGATAGAGATCATCACAGCTCTCCAGCACGATGCTGGGATAATATTCCTCATATTTCCACCAGTTCACCATTCTGGAGAAGTATTGACAACGAAGTTTTCATCACTATCTTCTGACAATTAGTTTTGTAGCTATACCAATTTGTTTCATAAAAATAGAGGTTTTACAAGTACAATATTTTTATTATCCGTACAACGTTCTGCATAATGTTTTGTATTGTACAACAAATAGTGTGCCTATTTGCAGGAAAATAACCCTCACTAATCTGATTTAAAGCAGCTGCCTTCGAATGTATGCAATATTTTTCTTCAAAACTAAATCTCAGTGCAACATACATAGTACAAGATAATAAAATGTGTGCACATTCATTGTGACGATTACACTCCGTCCGAGTTGTCTTTGCATTTTATCTAATAGACATTTTATGCCAGTTCTGTATATAAACAAACGAACTGTATCCATCACACGCAGATGTAAACAAAGCGTAAAAATGCAAGATGGACTGACAATTCCACACACAAAACGGTATATCACTAATTATTTTCTCATAACTACACCATATACAAACTGGCAAATGTACTCAATGTGGAATTTTAAGGCCAAATTGGACATTTGTTTACATTCGAGTTTGATGTATACACTTCGTTTGTTTAAACACAAAACTGGCATGAAATGTGTGTTAAATCATATGAAAAGACAACTCGGACGGAGTGTAATCGTCAAAATCAGTGTGCACATGTTTCATTATCTTGTATTAGATGTGTTTCACTAAGATTCAGTTTTGATTCTTCACACATTTAGTTTCATTTTACAGAAATTGATTATATGACACCTTGTTACATTTATGAATAAATTGTGGTGTATAGGTGAAATCAAAATAGCAAATGTTGATTGAAGGTACTGTAGGTATCAATTACAGTAAATTCGACTGAGTTACACACCAGCAGAGATTCACATTGGGCTTATGTATTTCTGATAGCAGCTTATATCTATTTCGATAGTTTACAACAACGCCCACCAAGGCGGGACGCTCACAGCAAACCCAAACAGTAAATTATGAAGCAATATCACACACCCCTTCTGCAAACAAAGCACACCTTGTGTGTTCTACTATGTCAAGGAGACCATCACATTTACCTTCGTACCATGGTTCACCTTGAACATAATGGACGTGATTAAACACTGGTGATTTTGAAAGCCTCGATATCGACCACAATAGTCTGGGACCCAGATACCCGAAAAGCCCCTAAAACTGGTTGTACATGACATGGTTCGGGACACATTTTCTAACGCATGTTTTATGTTCTTTGGTACCTCAGGCTGAGGAATAATGATGTTGGCCTTTCCGGGACCATTGCGAAAATGAGTTATTTGCATCTTAATATGAACATCCCACAAATATTTCGTAAATATCATATAATTCTAATATCTCTTTCCACATGGCTTATACTTCTATTCTGGTAGTGAATATCCTCCCTGCTTCACAAAAGCTTGTATTATACTTCAACGAAACCACTAAATATTTGTGATTTCGCAGTAAAAATATGATTTTCTGCCTGAATTACTGAATTTATGACCATTTTACTCGAATGTCAAAGTTCACTGCTACGAGAGAATTAAAAGTACCAATACATTGTTGGTGATGATGTTGATGATTATTTCGTTAATTAAAATCCGTTTTATTAGCCCTAGCCCCTAATAAATAGTTTTCTGATACACATATTCACACAAAAAAACATGATTTGAAGCAAATATTTGGTCAAGGCACAACGAGTATATGCCTAATTAATCCATGTATTCATTAAGGCCTAATATCCAATCTTACCTGATTCGAATGCAGGAGAATTCATAATAATATATATTCGAGGGGAATATGGAGGGGAAAATTTCTCCTCACGGAACTATGCAACAACTATGGATATTGTCCGGGTAAGCTGCTTCTTCTTATTGCCAATTCCTGAAATGCAGATATATATATATATATAAATATATATAGATTTAATTTAGTTGCGTTTCAATGTATCCAATGTATATGGGAGGGATTAGCAAGTTCCAGAGATACGTGTCAGTCCGCCCCAACGTCAGTGGAAAAAGGTAAAAATCAGTTACCATGGTGACGTCACAGTACAAATGTTCAATATTTTGCCTTTTTCATTTGCTATACCAACATAATAACGTAAACGGTAATATTTAAAGCTCACATTGCTTGCACTTGACATGGATCTGGAACTCCCGGCGGACAAACGTATGTCTGTTCGATCAATATTGATATGCTTTTTATTTGTGTACAGGGCGGTATTATCTGCTGTTAATAAGTGAGGAAGCAGTATGGAACCCGAATTCTCAACTAAACCACTAAAACGTGAGCGTTCTCACACTGACTATACATGTTGCATCATCTGCCAAAAGAGTACCGATGAGAATTTACAAAAACTCACCACCAAAGGTTATCCGTCCATCCTATATGCTGTTGAGAACAAACAGGATGAAGTATCTTATAGATTGGGGATTGATGTGAAGGTTGAAGCTGAGTTTTTGGCAAAACACCCTGTATTTCATAGCCGCTGTCGCTCCACGTACACACATCAAAAAAGTATTGCCACAAAGCGGAAGGATGGCAATGATGCAACAACTTCATCTTGTTCCCGTACTCTTCACACCCGGTCTTCATCATCTCATGTCGACTACAAGGCTGTGTGTTTCATCTGCGAAAAGGCTCGGAGTGGAAAGGGCGACCGACAACTGTTGTTGGTAGCGAATGTCAATCGACAGACATCGATATGGGAGTGTGCACAAAAACTTAATGACACATCAATGTTACACAAACTGCAGGGATTTGGAAACGAATGTATTGATATGGTAGCAGGAGATTTTCGGTACCATCGACAGTGTATGTCGTCCTATCTAAGACGTACAAACACTGAGAAAGGCTGCGCACACTCCAGCCCATATGATTCTGCAATGTCTCAGCTTGCATCGGAATTGGATGACTCTCTCTTCTCAGATGGTGGTGTGTTTTTTGTTTCTACTCTTCTGGATAGTTACCAAAAACACCTGCAGAACAATGGAGTTGCGAATGCAACAACATATCGAGCACAGGCTCTGAAAGGACGTCTGGAGAAACACTATGCCGGCGATCATGGTTGTAGAATCATGATAGTTCCACAGAAAGGAACCTCCAGCCTGGTTTGCTCATCTGATACAAGCGTTGGAACATTGATGACAAAAGTGAGGCAGCTGAAGCAAACACTCACAGAAAATGAAAATGCCAACAAAAGATACAATCCCCTTACAGGTAATGTCTTATCGTTCCGCTAAAAGTATCAGAATGGACATCAAAGAGCAAGGGCAAAAAGAGAAAAAATCTCTGAAGTCGTACAAAGGAGCAAATCAATCATCAGGAGACCCTGACTCATCCATTGGGCCACCAGTCACATCAAACTTGCAACCACAGATGGAAATATCCTATACTGAAGCGTCAAAACGTGTGACTAACAGTTTGTATAATCACATGGCATGGCTTTTGACAGATGCTTCTCCTGAAATTGGTGATGGAGAACGTGTTGAACTCGATCCTAAGCAGCATGAGAAAGTTTTAAACCTCTCACAGGATCTATGTGCAGCTGTTGGGGGTATTCCCACACCCAAACAAGTTGGCACAACACTGCACATACTCAAGGAGACGAGGAGCAAAGAAACCGTGACTCTCCTGAACAGATTTGGTAACTGTATCAGCTACAATGATGCCCAGCGCTACATAACAACAGTAGCAGAGTCGGTAGATGAACAGGTTGCTCAGGATGGTATATTCATACCAGCACACTTGAAACCAGGAAGATTTACCCAGTTCGCATTCGACAACTTAGATTTCCATGAGTATACAACAGATGGCCGGACGCTTCATGGTACCACCAACATAATATATCAATATCAGGATGGAAATGATGAGCCACAACCAATGGCCAATGTGCCCCTCATAAAGGTCCGCAATACTGCACTGAGAGCTCCTGATGCATTCCAAACAAATGCAAGTGGACTTAGCCTCAAGGATCGACAAAGAAGTCGCTCACTGGCTGGAGTAGACACTTCACCTAAACAGCCTACATCTCTATGTGAGAAACTCGATCAATTGAGCACAATGTGGAACCTGGCACAGATGTTCCCCACTCCTCTACTTGAAGGAACCGAAGGCCCTAGAATTGTTCCAACGTGGAGTGCATTCCAGGACTTTCTAATCTCAGAGAATACCCCAGCTACCATCATTGGGTATGGCCCGATGTTTCCACAGTCACCAACAAATCCGGATGTAGTTGAAAAGTCTGTGGATTACTGCATCAGTGTTGCGACAAAAATGAATCAAGAATTCACCATCATAACATGCGACCAGGCTATATACGAGGTCGTGCTTGGTTTACAAAAGAAGAAGTCACAGAAATATGCCAAACTCATACTGCGTATGGGCGGATTTCATATTGCTCAGAATTTCCTGGGTGCCATGGGTCATCTCATGATGGCAACTGGGCTTGAGGATATACTTGTAGAAACCAAAGTATGTCTCCGTGGAACAGCAAAGAAACTCATGGCAGGAAAGGACTATTATGCAATGCTAAAGGCACATAGCTTGATACATGCAGCAATGTTTGATCTCCATTGGGAGGCTTTCGAGAAATGGCTTGTGGATAGTGGGAAAGATCTTGAGTGCATTTCATCACTCGCATCAAGCATGCAGTTACTATTCGATGCTCTGTCAGAGAATGATAAAGAAGAGGCCTCATCTGTTTGCTCTGGAGCATCTAATGCACTCAAAACCACAACAGATCTCATCGCAGAGTTTGACAAGAATTGCACATCACTAACAGCCAAACTATGGTTGATGCATATGGATATGCTGATGATCCTAAAACGCTTCATCCATGCGGACCGTGCAGGTCTTTGGGAAGAACACCTGGCAGAAGTGGAGAAAATGCTGCCTTACCTAGTGGCAGCTGGACACTACAAATATGTATCCTGTTTGCCTCACTACCTTGAAGCTATGAGGGCATTGCCCAGTCAAGCACCCTGTGTCGCACGTTCATTCAGAGAAGGAAAATTCACGGTACGCCAGACATCAGGAAAGTTCAATGGTGTATGGACAGATATGGCTCTCGAGAAAACATACAATCGTGATGCCAAAACGAAACTCTTTACTGGAATAAGCCAGAAACCTGCAGCGATGGATAAGTACCTGCGAGCTCTCCCACTATTGACAGCTGTGTCTGAGCAGACAAAGTCAATGGCACACTTGGACCAGCATGATACAAAACATCATGAAGGTACAGACAGTCCAGCCTCCAAGGACGCAGCTGCTGTGAAAGCAATTACTGCTGTCATCAAAAAGAAAATGATCAACCCATTCTCAAGCAATACCACCGAGTTGCTGAACATCTCAACGGGGCAAACATCTGCATCGCATGACCTGATACATGCACGTGAGAAAGGTATAGCAGCATTGGCTAAAGCACGTGATACAGGCAGTGAAAAGGTCGAACCTGTAAAACTCAATACCTTTGTGACAAAATCGAAGAAACCTCTCTCGGCGATTTGGAAAGCACGCAAGTTGTATGAGGAGGAGAGCACAGTGGTGAGAAATTTGTACTTCGTGCAAGACCTCACTGAAGAGCGGAAAATGGATGCATTCAGCCATGAATGGACAAACTATCCCGCTTCACTGTTTGAACCAGATACAAGTCTTGATCATGGTTATTCAATGCGCAAAGGAAACAAGTCAGACTTCCTGCTGGCGCTCAGAATGTCCATAGGCGACTCTGGAGCAGAATCAGAAATCCTGCCGATTTCAGATGAACCCACTATGTTTACTGTCGATGCTATGGCCTTTGTCCACCGATATCAGCAGATGGGAAGCAGTACCTTTTCTGAGTTGCAAAGGAATTATTTGAAGAAGCTTGTAAACATCAAACCAGTTGGATGCAACTGTATCCATTTCATTGGTGATCGGTATGATGTCAATCCATCAGAGAGCCTGAAATGTGAGGAGAGAGAGCAGCGACAGAAAACACACAAGGGAACACTGACGGAGTTTCAGCCTCATGACACACTTCCTATTCCCGACTGGAAAAGCTTTATTCAGAATCCTCTGAACAAAGCAAACCTTCTTCGGTACATAGCCGAGTCATGGGTAGAGCACCGTGAATCACTGCCTGAGGGATGCACTTTCATTCTGGGTGGTATGTTTCGTTCTCCAGGCTACACAGTCCTCTTGAACAGGGAGTCGGTGAGGGAGCTTCCAGAACTCTCCTGTGAGAAACATGAGGAGGCAGACACGAGGATTTTTGCACATATTGCCCACAGTGTAGAATATGCAGGTGCCAAGCGTGTTGTCGTTATGGCTACCGACACTGATGTCATCATGATGTGTATATACTACAGTGTACGGATGCCTGGCTTGGATGAACTCTGGGTCTTCAAGATCGACAAGTACTTACCCACTCATCAGTTCGCCTCGTCCCTTGCAGGAAAGTATGACACTGATGTCAGACATGTGACATCTGTTCTTCTGAGTGCATATATCATGACAGGTTGTGACACAGTGAGTTATCCATACCGCAAAGGGAAGAGACGGGCTTACAAACTGGCCACTCAAAATGTTCAGGAACTCTTGCCGCTTGCAAATTTCGGAGAGCCCGGTGAAAATTCAGACGTAACAGACACGATAATTGCTGCTGCCAGAAACTACTTCATGTCATTGTATAACAGAAGTGACTTCAGGGGATCCCTGGACGCCTTGCGTGCTCATCTGTTTGCAAACACAAAAGGAGATTTGCGATGCTTACCTCCCACAGAGGACGCCTTCCGCCTGCATGTTCTCCGAAGCTTACACCAAATGATTGTATCAAAGCAAGCGCATCTGTCTACACCGTCGTACCCTAGTGCCACAGATTTCGGCAGACAGATTGTGAATAACAAGCTCGTGACGGTGATGATGACAAAGGATGCGAAGCCCAATGAGTTCAAAGAGAAATACTGTAACTGCAAGAAGAGCAAGTGTCTCAAAGGGTGCTTATGCATGCGAGCTAACGTGAAGTGTGTTGTAGCATGCCTTTGTAATGGTGACCCACACAAATGTGGGAGAATCGAGGTGATGTTAAACGATGATGAAAATGATGACCTGTCATTCTGAACTGAGAAACACCATGAACATTCTCTCCTTGTGTTGCCAGAAAAATGAGAACACTGTTGTAATTGTGATTGATTTGCATTCATCAGTTACATGTATTAAATATAGGAATACACATATTTGAGAATTTTGTCATTTTTGGGATATTCGGTTCGTGCTACCAAAACTATGGGGTTCTGCTTGGTGAACAAGTGTCAGTTATTCCTTTTTTCAATATTTTTTTCACCAGATTTTCAGTGCATAAACCACAGTGATGGATGCTAATTTGGATATGAATGAAATGTATTTGTACTCAGAATCTCTTCATAACAATGACATATATCAGACATTTGGTGGTGAAGCTCGAAGTCTAACGGGCCGAGTATAAAATATTATGGAGAAGAAAATGTCTGGCTGTAAAATTGGTGATGAAGTTCAATTAGTGTGGGTAATTCCTCAGTACGAAAAACGATTCAGTGCCATCAGAAATGTGCTATGAGCACTTGCATTGGCAAATGTGATATTTTGCGATTTTTATGAAAAATTCACACAGTACCACTGTGAATATGTCCGTAATTGTTTTTTTGCAATGACTCTGGAAAGACCAACATCAGTTTTCTATAGCCCAAGATATTGTAGAACACAAATCAAACATCAGAAAATGTGTCCCTCTCCATGTCATGTGATTCCGAATTTTGAGATGTGGATCCCAGACTACAAGTAAGATGGAACAATCATGGTCAATCATGAAACATCTAGAGGTCGAAATCTTGTACTAACGAGATAGGGTTTTCGCCACCACATTTTCTCATGCATAGTTTGCAAACATGTTCTGATTTTGTGCATGTGTCGAGCTGCACAATCACAATGAGATTTCGGTGATGCCAGAAGGAAAGTGATTATATGTTTGGAACAACACAACAAACAGGTTTTTCATCACATACTATGGAACCATGCGATATGAGTACTAGATGGGCTCTATATAAGGATGCATCCAATGCTGTAAATATCGAAACTTTTAATGGTGTTACAATGATTGCCTCAAATCTGGTATTATGACATTAACACGTATAGTTCCCATTGAATACTGACACAAGTATGTGCGTCAGATTAAACATTGTGGTCATTGGTCTGTCAAATATTGAGAATTATTTGCCTGAATAGTAGAATTTACAGCACCAGAGAATCAGGAATCAAGGTAGCCTTGGACAAATCCAGTGTATTATGGTTCATTTCCGTTGAACAAGTTTTGGAAATAAACCTTCAGAATGTGCCATATATGCTTTTTGATGCTAAGTTAGCAATCTCTCAGTTTATTTGTCTGTCTGGGTGATGGACTAATTGAGTGATTTCATCATTACGAATTAGCAGAGACTGTACAACGTCATGTTAGAGGCACGGACATAAATTAACAACAATCGTGTAAAATTGCTTTTCATGCTTACAGGTCAATATGTATTAGAGAAGACACACTTTTGTTATGTTGAAATATTGTACAGAGAATACAAAACGGGTCCAGACTAGAAGAAGTTGATTTCAATACATGCACACGATGATATACTTAAGTATAAGATAATAAATAATAATGGAGTAATGCAACCTCATTATCATGAGAGAGGATACAATAACATACAAACAGGGTTCATTGAGTTGGAAGGGGTATTCATACCTGCCTATATATAAACACCCATTACAAATACGAGATACATGTAACGTTAGTTCGTTTGATGGAAGAGCAGACAATCCAGTTTTGTTGGCAGAGATATCAATGTGAAGAAAAATGAGACAGAAATCAAAGAATATGTGAGATGATGAAGGTAGCACACATCCTCTGTCTGCAGCTTCCAATGTCATTATTGAGAATATGATATTCTTATGGATTGTATTTTGTGAAACATCCTGATCAGGGACCGGTCTTCTTTAACAATTCAGGAACATACATTTGAGAAAAAGACTTGCACATGTGGAGCTGAATGAATTCTGTCATCATGGTTTTGATCACGCACTTCCGGTGTCAATTTTCGAATCGATGATATGCGATTGATGTTATACATGTACATAGACAGACCAAACTATTTATTTCCTTCCATTAGTGTATATCAATTGTGCATCTCGTGTCATCAGAGCCCCCATGTTGAAAAAATATGTATCATTAATTGTTGGAAGCATCTCACACACGCTGTTGGTCATTTAACCACACATATCTGATGGCTGATATCTGACAATGTAGCGGGGAAGTAATAATTTTTAAAAATGGAAACCAGATATTGCTTGCGGAATCTCGCATTGCATTTTGTCATAAATGAAGCATCACATCGTTCTTCTTTGGTCACTACTCTCGTATGTACCAAGGTTATTCAACTTTTTCTTTCAGTGATAAAATACTAAACTAACGTTCCAGGCATCAGTGGTAAGCATTTCTACATGATAAATACACCAAGCCGCACTCTTTCAACCCATAGTGAACTTGTTGGATTAGGGTGTCACTGGCGATGCTTGCAGAGGGAATTACTCTCGACCTAGCACCAGGGTGCAATCGACAGGCCCTTCTTCCGTGCCATAAATTCGTGCATGCATGTATCGGTGAGTTATTTCCAGAGATACAATGTATGCATGCGGTCAATGGGAGAACGGTGAGTGTATACAGGTCATGTTTACTGGAAAGATCGATAGGAAAATCTGACAAAACTAGATTGGAAAAATATTCAGCCAACAGCAGTATCACTAAACGTGAAAGTTAACTAGCTGAAGGTAATACTAAAATAACTAATCAGTGCGAATCCTCCGAAAGTTGAATGAACTGTTCCAGTTTTGTTATTCTCTTGCGCAAATGACACCAGCTGTCCCAAAGATAATGTGTGCTTGATGGACGGTTTACCATTTTTACCCTTGAACATTTGTCATTCCATGACATTCATCAGGCGGCAATTACCAACACAATTGACAACCATATCCTGAATTCCAGCTTTTATAAATTTGATAATAATTTTTTTTTGTTGGTATTTAATATGTCTGACGTAATGAAAACAAAACATATGCTTTTTGATGCTAAGTTAGCAATCTCTCAGTTTATTTGTCTGTCTGGGTGATGGACTAATTGAGTGATTTCATCATTACGAATTAGCAGAGACTGTACAACGTCATGTTAGAGGCACGGACATAAATTAACAACAATCGTGTAAAATTGCTTTTCATGCTTACAGGTCAATATGTATTAGAGAAGACACACTTTTGTTATGTTGAAATATTGTACAGAGAATACAAAACGGGTCCAGACTAGAAGAAGTTGATTTCAATACATGCACACGATGATATACTTAAGTATAAGATAATAAATAATAATGGAGTAATGCAACCTCATTATCATGAGAGAGGATACAATAACATACAAACAGGGTTCATTGAGTTGGAAGGGGTATTCATACCTGCCTATATATAAACACCCATTACAAATACGAGATACATGTAACGTTAGTTCGTTTGATGGAAGAGCAGACAATCCAGTTTTGTTGGCAGAGATATCAATGTGAAGAAAAATGAGACAGAAATCAAAGAATATGTGAGATGATGAAGGTAGCACACATCCTCTGTCTGCAGCTTCCAATGTCATTATTGAGAATATGATATTCTTATGGATTGTATTTTGTGCGTCTACATGTAACAACAAAACATATTGAACAAAACACTCATGTGTAACAGACATATTGAACAAAACACTCATCGAACCACCCCTTCCACGTGTAATGAAGGATTTTATTGACTCAAGTATGAATTGTCTATTGCATACAATGCAGTGAAACAAATAGTTTTGGGTAGTTGGTGTCACACGCACATCACCTCACGTGATGCAGAGAATATGATGAAAATCAAGGATGTTTTAGCTTTGGAATTACAACCTTTGCGGGACGTTCTTGCAAGCATGCTCTTATTACATCCTCAACATTGCCCCATTTCCTACTTACAAGACGGACATTCCACCTTTTCATCCGGTAACGATTCAGTAAGCAATAACACCTGACGTCGTGTCGCTCATGCAAATTACTCAAGTGTTGTCTAGACAAGAGGTGTAATTGCGACTATATACTGGTTTCATGTCAGTGTTTACACCACACAGGTGGTCGAATATTTCATCATACTATTGGTATTCTAATCGATACAAATTGTGCACCAATATTTACAAGATAAAAAATGGGTAAGAAAATCATGGCCACACTTTTGTTTTATAATATTGAAGTTTTAGACAAAAAAGTATGACAAAATATGACGTTCCGGTGGCCACCATGTTAATGAACTATGCTAAAGTAGTTGAAAACAATTTGATTGAATTTCTTACTCTCTGAAACATGATTAAATACAGAGTTAGTGTGTACAGCACAATTAGGGTCAAAGACAAAGTATGCGATCCTGATGGACACCATCTTGGAGTTCATGCCGAAGCGCTATGCTAAAGTAGTTGAAATCAATTTCATTGGATTCCTTGACCTCTAATGTTTAGCTGCCGAGTTTGTGTCTTAAGCACAATGAGGGGCGAAGATTCATGCAATTTCGTTTATTGTTAATTGAATTTGGTTTCAACGCGATTGTGTTTATTGCCAAATTCAACATAGTTTTTAGCAAAATATTGTTGATCAAATTTGGTTTCGTCGTGATTGTGTTCATTGCCAAATTCAACGTAGTTTTTAGACAAAATATGCGATTCTGATGGCCGCCAATTTGGATGTCATGCTGAAGGTATAAGCTGATGTAGGCTGAAATATTTTTATTGCATCTTTGACCTCTAAAACGTACGTTCAGGCAACAAACTCGTGTCTATAGCACAATTAGGGCCGAAGACATATACAAATTTGTGTTTCGAGAAATCTCTCGGTTTTGATGGCAGCCATTCTGAAAAACCGCTATATTGTATAGTTCATCACAGGATATCGAGTGTTAACAAGTGGATTCTGAAGCTCAATGGTCCCTTGAACAAAATGACACCCCTGAAAGAGAGTCCGGGGGGGGGGGGGGGTGCATGGTGGACCCCCTAGGCTCATGAACAGTGTGCTCTGCGTTTGACAGGTGGTAGCGTATGCCGCGCCCAGTATAATGGTTTTTCATTAGGCAATGTGTTAACGTCTCTCCACTGGAGATACCCTAAATCACCTGGATGAGATGTCCATCCATTATATTTCTTCCATTTACATCTATCCTCGTTGCTATAAGAGTATTAACCTAGCAGCGACATCATCAGTACTGTTAGACTCGACACCCAGCACCACCGTCTTTGGATAAGGTAAACTCGCTACTCGTCTTCGATATTTCAAGTTGATATTTTGGGCACGCATTCGTATATGTATTACTTGTGCAGTTATAATTGTTACTTCTGGGCAAACGTGTTTCCCACACGTGCCTGAAATCGTCAGAAGATTCCATTGCCAAATATTTGTTAAATATTATTTTACTGGTGGTATTCGGCTGATACTTACACACCGAAAGAACAGTGCTTATCGTCAGATATCATGACGTATATTCATAGTTACATGTAGAAACAAAGTCTTGAAGTGAAGACAATGGAGTCAACTATTCGTGTTTCTAGCGGAAATGTTCGGGAAAAAATAAAGTGTGATGCCACCAAGACCAAGGAATCTCCAAATCCCCACTTTAACAATTAGTCAGCAATCAGCATAAGACAGTTAGCTTCTCATCATATTCAGAGAAGAATTGTATTGTTTTCTACAAAGTCAAAAGTAAAATTAGCAAAACATATGAAAACATCTTGAAATGGTGAAAACAGCAAATTAAATAAATAAGATCGTAAAAAATAATGGAAAGAACTTGTTTGACACTGTCAACGAGACCACTAAGTGTAGAACTCCAGACCTCGTGAATTGTTCCTCGTCAGAGCTCAAATGGTATTTCTGCGCGAAAAGGCGAGCGTTTTGCTAATCGGCTCAATATCCAGCACACGCAATATGGACGTATTCCTACTAGTAACGTTTGTCCGTCACTTTCTTAATATTGACGACAAACAAGTTTGAAGACATGTCAATTATCAATCAGAGGAATACAGATTGCTAAGCTTGTGTTTTCAAAGCGTTACGATATCGAATGTCCTTACATTGTTGAGTGAACAAACATGATTATGCAAAACACTTCTCATATCTATCAGGCTGACACCAGGTTGGACCGGAACGGATCAGTAATCTCCAAGGATGAATGATACACTCCCTGTCCAAGAAAATATTCCACCTCAGATAAAGATTCCATGCCTTGTAATAACTTGTTTGGCAACCGTGATTGGCATTCTTGGAAATATAATGGTCATCGGTGCTGTTTTCGTGAACAAGGTAATGTTGTTTGGTTCATTAGAGCTGTTGATATTGAGACAAAAAACGTACCTCCACTAAGTTGCATTGTTGTGAATTGGAATATTCTTTGTTTTTGCGAGCTTATAATGTTGGAAATTGAACAGTTGCAAATCCAATTATATTATCGTATTGTGGCGTCACGTATTTCAATTATATATATTTGTTCCAGAAATTGAGAAAAGTGGGTAACATCTTCATCGTGAGCTTGGCGATTGCAGATTTTGTGTGTAACGACCATAGGTAATCCCTTCAGCGTCATTGGTAAGAATATACTATACACATACCACCTCACATCATATCAAATAGATATAAATATAGTTCAACATATCATTTCCAATTGCTTAGATACCAAGAATATATTATGCAAGCAAGGACATAAAACCAGTATTAAGGATTGTGGGTGATTTTCAGGTTACCGGACCTTTGGTCCGATAACCTATTGCCATGGCGTTGCGCCCGGCGTCCGTCCGTCCGTCCGTCCGCTCTCACGAGAATATACTTCAGGGGTGTTTGATAAGTACAATGAGTACCTGTGGGGTTTTTGGTCACTTTTGGGGTGCAACCCAATAGTGACCGTGTTTAAATGTGTACCAGAGGCATTTCTGAGTTGCACAGGCAAGATGACGATTACACCCCATAAATTTTACGGACAACATTTTTGTGGTGCTCTAACATGGACAAATCAGTTATAGATGAAATCTGCTGTTTTGTGCTGCCCCCTAGCGAATGTCATCCACCATGACTTCACTTTGGCGCCAATTTCTTCATCAAATCGCACCACCACAATTTCGGCCCCAACATTGCTTGGGTGACTTGTGGGGTGTTGTGTCAGGGCGAACAAGCACTTCTTTTTAGAATATTTGCATTTTATTAACAAATCAAACAGTATGTGTCTATTAAATTTATTTCATTCGTGACTACTAAGCGCTAAGTATACTGAAAGAGAAAAGGAACAAGTGTGGATTTGAAAGTTCGAAAATGGTACGAAATGATTTACACCCGAGATTTAGAATGGGTACGAAATGGTTACTTGTAGCCTCAAACCGTTTTGTGCTGGTTTTTAGTGTACTAGTATACATGTACACCAAGTGCTTGTATGTGCTGTTATAGAAAAAATACTCCACAAAAATACTACTTTAACCAGATACAAAAACAAAAGGAAACCTGCATTATATCGCTGAACGCGGCAGATTTACAGTTTTTCCTGTTTTGAGGCTAAGAACGAATCACGTGTTGGCAGAATAAAAATGGCGGCCGCGACAATGGAACGCTCCCGTAAGTAATTTGGTTCGTCTTCGTGTTTGAATCACGCACACTAATTTGCAGGTGACTAGATTTGCTAGTCTGGATCTTGATGCAAGTAAGGTTTTACGAATGACATTTTGAAGTGGCTAATTCTTGAACGAACATGCTTGAGCCCAAACTGGCTGCGCTTAATTCGGTTACTACCAGGTTACTCGCTGAGTCACTCACTCACTGTGACCGTCTCAGTCAGTGTCTGAATGTAAGTATCAATCTATTACCACCAATAGAACTAAATTTTGATGATGCCAATAGCAAACGTAAAATACAACATATTGCAATGCCAATAGATACAAAACGGTACACAGTGACATCGTCAGTGTCCACTCTAAATTAAAGTTAGGCGCATTTCTGGACAGAAATGTCACATGTTACAGAAAACTGCAAGGAGGTAACCTTTGAGCGTCATAAAATATTACCAAGCATTGTGGCTTGATTCATACAGTTTCATTTTTATTTCGTGTTGAAATCATCGGCGGTGAAAATAGTTCTGATATGACACAGTTTTCACAAAGAAACTGCACACAAATCCCTTCAATTCACAGCAAGAATGTTCAAAGTACTTGGTTGATTTTGCTGGGTCCATTCCAACTTGCAAAATGCAAGGTGATGATTCAGCAAAAATGAATCATAACTTCATAAGTTTCAATCTAAATCTATATGATCATAGTACCAAGTGTTTTTCTGTGGATGGCAGTGCACTTTGTTAATGTCCTGTTTTGTGAGGTGCATTGTCTGTTATGTGCGGGGTGAGTTGTCCATAGCAACGGGCTGCAATCAAGAGTCTAACTTCGTGATGTTTGAGGATAATGTCGTGTATTGTGAGGTGCATTGTCTGTCATGTGCAGGGTGAGTTGTCCATAGCAACGGGCTGCAATCATGAGTCGTTAACTTCCGAGATGGTTTGAGGATATTGTCGTGTATTGTGAGGTGTATTGTCTGTTATGTTCGGGGTGAGTTGTCCTTAGCAACCGGCTGCAGTCATGAGTCGTTAACTTCCGAGATAGTTTGAGGATATTGTCGTGTATTGTGAGGTGTATTGTCTGTCATGTGCGGGGTGAGTTGTCCATGGCAACGGGCTGCAATCAAAAATCTAACTTTGAGATGTTTGAGGATAATGTCGTGTTTTGCGAGGTGCATTGTCTGTCATGTAAGGGGTGAGTTGTCGATAGCAACGGGCTGCAATCAAGAGTCTAACTTCGTGATGTTTGAGGATAATGTCGTGTTTTGTGAGGTGCATTGTCTGTCATGTACGAGGTGAGTTGTCCATAGCAACGGGCTGCCATCAAGAGTCTAACTTCATGATGTTTGAGGATAATGTCGTGTTTTGTGAGGTGCATTGTCTGTCATGCACGGGGTGAGTTATCCATAGCAACGGGCTGCAATCAAGAATCTAACTTTGAGATGTTTGAGGGTAATGTCTTGTTTTGTGAGGTGCATTGTCTGTCATGTGCGGGGTGAGTTGTCCATAGCAACGGGCTGCCATCAAGAGTCTAACTTTGAGATGTTTGAGGATAATGTCTTGTTTTGTGAGGTGCATTGTCTGTCATGTACGGGGTGAGTTGTCCATAGCAACGGGCTGCCATCAAGAGTCTAACTTCATGATGTTTGAGGATAATGTCGTGTTTTGTGAGGTGCATTGTCTGTCATGTGCGGGGTGAGTTGTCCATAGCAACGGGCTGCAATCAAGAATCTAACTTTGAGATGTTTGAGGATAATGTCGTGTTTTGTGAGGTGCATTGTCTGTCATGTGCGGGGTGAGTTGTTCATAGCAACGGGCTGCAATCATGAGTCGTTAACTTACAAGATAGTTTGAGGATAATATGTCTTTTGTGGGGTGCATTGTCTGTCATGTGCGGGGTGAGTTGTCCATAGCAACGGGCTGCAATCTTGAGTCATTAACTTCCGAGATAGTTTGAGGATAATGTTGTGTATTGTGAGGTGCATTGTCTGTCATGTGCGCGGTGAGTTGTCCATAGCAACGGGCTAAATTCATGAGTCATGAACTTCCAAAATAGTTTGAGGATAATGTAGTGTACTGTGAGGTGCATCACTGCATTGTCTGTCATGTGTGGGGTGAGTTGTCCATAGCAAGGGGCTGCAATCATGAGTCGTTAACTTCCGAGATAGTTTGAGGATAATGCTGTGTATTGTGGGGTGCATTGTCTGTCATGTGCGGGGTGAGTTGTCCACAGCAACGGGCTGCAATCATGAGTCGTTAACTTCCGAAATGGTTTGAGGATAATGTCGTGTATTGTGAGGTGCATTGTGTCATGTGCGGGGTGAGTTGTCCATAGCAACAGGCTGCAATCATGAGTCGTTAACTTCTGACATAGTTTGAGGATAATGTTGTGTATTGTGAGGTGCATTGTGTCATGTGCGGGGTGAGTTGTCCATAGCAACGGGCTGCAATCTTGAGTCGTTAACTTCTGAGATAGTTTGAGGATGATGTTGTGTATTGTGAGGTGCATTGTGTCATGTGCGGGGTGAGTTGTCCATAGCAACGTGCTGCAATCTTGAGTCATTAACTTCCGAGATAGTTTGAGGATAATGTTGTGTATTGTGAGGTGCATTGTCTGTCATGTGCGCGGTGAGTTGTCCATAGTAACGGGCTAAATTCATGAGTCATGAACTTCCGAAATAGTTTGAGGATAATGTAGTGTATTGTGAGGTGCATCACTGCATTAACTTCCGAGATAGTTTGAGGATAATGTCGTGTATTGTGAGGTGCATTGTGTCATGTGCGGGGTGAGTTGTCCATAGCAACGGGCTGCAATCTTGAGTCATTAACTTCCGAATTAGTTTGAGGATAATGTCGTGTATTGTGAGGTGTATTGTCTGTCATGTGCGGGTAAGTTGTCCATAGCAACGGGCTGTAATCAAGAGTCGTTAACTTCTGAGATAGTTTGAGGATAATATGTCTTTTGTGGGTTGCATTGTCTGTCATGCGTGGGGTGAGTTGTCCATAGCAACTGGCTGCAATCTTGAGTCATTAACTTCCGAGATAGTTTGAGGATAATGTCGTGTATTGTGAGGTGTATTGTCTGTCATGTGCGGGTAAGTTGTCCATAACAACGGGCTGCAATCAAGAGTCGTTAACTTCTGAGATAGTTTGAGGATAATGTCTTTTGTGGGGTGCATTGTCTGTCATGTGTGGGGTGAGTTGTCCATAGCAACGGGCTGCAATCTTGAGTCATTAACTTCCGAGATAGTTTGAGGATCATGTCGTGTATTGTGAGGTGCATTGTGTCATGGGCGGGGTGAGTTGTCCATAGCTAGGGGCTGCAATCAAGAGTCGTTACCTTCCGAGATGGTTTGAGGATAATTTGGTGTATTGTGAGGTGCATTGTCTGTCAAATGCGGGGTGAGTTGTCCATAGTAACGAGATGCAATCAATAGTAACTTTGAGATGTTTGAGGATAATGTGTGTGTGGGGTGCATTTTCTGTCATGTGGGGGTGAGTTGTCAAAAGTAACGGGATGCAATCAAGAGTCTTCAATTCAAGATAGTTTGAGGGTAATGTCGTGGGGGTGTGGGGTGGGGGAGGGAGTGCATGTCTGTGTGCGCGTTGAGTTGTCCATAGTAATAGGCTGCAATTTGAGTTTGAATGCTGTTTTCTGTAAAGCGACTAATTTTTGTGGACGATTCAATTTGCGGATTTGGCGGTAGTGGAAAAACCATCAAATTAGTTAGATACTAATATATGTTAAGAAATATACATGGTTTCGAAACCGCCAAATTCAATCTTTGCCGAATTACACGGGGCTCACGACAGCCAAATTTAATAGCTGCCAAAATTAGTCTTTTTAGCTCACCGGCTGAAAGCCGTGGAGCTATTGGGATGGATTGACACGTGTCTGCCGTGTCTGTTGCCCCATGTTTTCCTGACTCAAACCTTTCAGAATCTTCTCCGTCTAAAGTACTATTCCTATGGTCCCCACACTTGGAATACTGCTCGGTTACAGTATTGTTTGCATGGTTTGGACCATTGGCAGTTGGCTACAAACTAAACATGTAGTGTGATCGCATAGTTGTGAATAATTTTGTGGTTGGAGTGTCATTTGGACAGCAAATTTTAACTTTTTTTCTTATAACATGTTGTTTTAATATCTATAGGCCAGATGGATACTGTAATTTGGAGTCGCCTTCCGGGCACAGGGAAAGTATTCTGGCCAGTAAAAGTCAAGAAGAAGCATCAAGACAGGGACACAGTGACTGTCTACTGCAGAGCGGATAATGCTTGGTGAGTTTCATTAGAGTGAGTCATTAGAACTTGGTGTAATGAATTGTCTTCTGAAGATTACATCCCTAGCGATATATTCTCATTTGTTGTACGACAATTCTAATGTATATTCTTGGATATTCATTGAAAAATGACAAATAACGTTACTGTTGAATGCAGTTTCACTGTTAAAACTGGCACTACAAAGAAGTTCGGTGAAGAAGATTTAGTGCTTTTCGAAAAAGGCAAAGGTGAAAAAGTATGCCTAGACACAAGTTTTGTTGTTCGTTGTTACATTTTGTTCTCATGAGTATTGTTCACAGATGACGATGCCGCTTCCGAGATTATGTTTCAGCTACGTCCGATGCTAAAAATTTATATTGCCATAAGTCGTTCTTGTTGTATTAAGACTTATTCCGGATATTCTAGTATAGTGGAGAATATATACCACTATCCAATATGAAATTGATATACTGAATAGTGCCTCCTTCGTGCATGTTCATTCCCAATATTTGTCTGTGTTCTCCTTCAAGCAATACTACGTTAATAAAATTTTGACACATATCAGAGATGACCGACTAATTTAGGAGTGAAATGTTTCATTTTCTTTTGTCAAAGTTTTGATTTTTGTGTGCATATTTTACAGGCTTATTGAAGAAGAAGATAGATACATTGAAAGCTTTTCATGATGATTTCCTGTGGGCTTGTGAGTTTCATTCTCATAATTTATGTCTTAATTTCATACTTGAATTGAAGAATCAGAATTTTTATAAAATGTTCACATCAAACGTCTTGTATGGTATGCCAGAATTTTGTTTATTTTGTTCACAGCTATGAAGTATGAGACTGACGAGAGTCCAAGTGGTGACGCAGACAGTGACAGCGGCCATGAGGGGAACAACACTGATGAAACAAACCAGAAGTCCAGAAGCAAACACAGCGAGCCCATATGTGAGTTGTCATCCATTTGATGTATGCCGTATCTGGTGCATCTTTGACAAATGCAGGCAATCCTGTACATTCCACTTTTTGAATATTAGCACTACATTTGTGAAATTTGTTGCAGTTGAAACACCCAACAGCAACAAGGAGCTGGAGCGAAGTGAATCTGACCACACTGAGGGTGGAAGTCTGGAGTCGGGCAGTGACCATAAGTCAACTTGTAAGTTGTTAGGCAGTGTATGTTTGGTATATCTGGGGTTGCATGTTTGACATGCAGGTAGCCTATACATTTCAATTTCTGAATAGTGTATTTTTGAAATATTTTGCAGCTGAAACACTCGACAACGACGAGTTAGATGAAAGTGAATCTGACCACACTGAGGGTGGAAGTCTGGAGTCGGAAAATGACCACAAGTCAACTTTGTGTAAGTTGTTAGACAGCGGATGTTTGGTATATCTGGGGTTGCATGTTTGACATGCAGGAAGTCTGTACAATACATTTCTTGATTAGTCTAATTCTTACAAATATTTTGCAGCTGAAAGACTCGATAAGAACAAGGAGTTAGATGGAAGTGAATCTGACTACATTGAGTGTGACCACAAGTCAACTTTGTGTAAGTTGTTAGGCAGTGGATGTTTGGTATATCTGGGGTCGCATGTTTGACATGCAGGTAGCCTATACATTTCAATTTCTGAATAGTGTATTTTTGAAATATTTTGCAGCTGGAACAAACGATAACGACGAGTTAGATGAAAGTGAATCTGACTACATTGAGTGTGACCACAAGTCAATTATGTGTAGAGACTTGCGGAGAGACTTGGAGGCAAACAACATGGACGCCAGTCAACAGAAGGCCGAGTCACTGCTTAGAGAACACGAGACAGACAACATGGACGCCAGTCAGCAGAAGGCCAAGTCACCGCGGACAGAACTCGAGGCAGACAGCATGGACGCCAGTCAGCAGAAGGCCAAGTCACCGCGAACAGAACTCGAGGCAGACAACATGGACGACAGTCAGCAGAAAGCCAAGTCACCTCGAACAGAACTCGAGGCAGACAACATGGACGCCAGTCAGCAGAAGGCCAAGTCACCGCGGACAGAACTCGAGGCAGACAACATGGACGCCAGTCAGCAGAAGGCCAAGTCACCGTGGACAGAACTCGAGGCAGACAACATGGACGCCAGTCAGCAGAAGGCTAAGTCACCGCGGACAGAACTCGAGACAGACAGCATGGACGCCGGTCATCGGAAGGCCAAGTCCTTGCGGACAGTCTTGGAGGCAGACAACATGGACGCCAGTCAGCAGAAGGTTAAGTCACCGCGGACAGAACTTGAGACAGACAGTATGGACGCCGGTCATCAGAAGGCTAAGTCACCGCAGAGAGAACTGGAGACAGACATCATGGACATTGGTCAGCAGAAGGCCAAGTCACCACAGAGAGAACTTGAGACAGACAGCATGGAGGCCGGTCAGTGGAATTCCAAATCACTGCGGAGAGAAGAGGAGACAGACATTACCGAGGCCGGTCAGCAGAAGGCCAAGTCACCACAGAGAGAACTGGAGACAGACAGTACCGAGGCCAGTCAGCAGAAGGCCAAGTCACGGCAGAGAGAACTGGCGACAGACAGCATAGAGACCAGTCAGCGGAAGGCCAAGTGTTCACAGAAGGAACTAAGGTATGCCAACAGCAAAGCCATTCAGCAGGGGACCAGTAAAGTCTGCCGAAGTGATGAGGCTGATATTGATAGAACTAGTTTCACAGATGACTCTGCAGATTCGGGTAGCGTGTATCAGCCTGGTGATTCCAGCAGTGAAGACAACTCAAGTTGTGATGAAAAACGAAGTCGTAAGAGGGAGAAGGCAGATGTACATTGTCGAAAAAATCGTCGACACTCAAAGTCACAGAAACGTATTCGACCTCGATCCACGACGCACGAACCAACAGCACAGATACCCCGAATTGATAGTGATTCATGTACCGGTTATAGTGCCATGAGCGAGAGTTTGCCAGTACAGGAAAGACCTCCAACATCACGACAGAAATCTGATGATGCCAAATCTAGCGATTCTGACAATTTGAGTGATTCTGACAAATCGGGTGTTTCTGACAATTGGGGCGAGCTTGACGAGTCAGATGTGAGTGATGAAGAGGACGTGAATGATGACGAGGTACTGAGAGATGTGGATAGAAAATCAATCTATATAAGAAAAGTGGACAAATCCAGTACAACGAAGCTGGGAACTTGCAAAAAGCATGACAGAGTGTACAACTGTTACCAGTACTGCAGTTTGTGTGAACGCAAAGTCTCCAATTTTGCACAACACCTCTTCAGGAGACACAAAGATGATGAAGAAGTCAGAGAAGTTGAGAACTTGCAGAAAGGATCAAAAGAACGGAAGTGTGAGATTGCCCTCATCAGAGAAAGATTCAATCATGAGCAGAATTGCATAACATTGTGGATAAGGTCCTGACAGTGTCTATAATGAACCAGAAACCAGCTTCTCCCCACCATCCAGGGTTGTGTTTTCAGCCAATTACAGGAGAAAACGTCACGCTCTGGCCAACAAAATAAGCTTATTGCAAGTGGAAATGAATCTGAATATGATACTTCCCATTCCATCCCAATGGACCAACGTCACACATTGGGATGGCTTATAAAGCTCTCTTGAATTTGCTCGGAATTAATAAACTATCTCTAGATACCACCAAAACCAGCTACAGGTTAATATATCACAATGATACTATTCGATTACGACAAGAAACCGATATATTGATAAAAGTGTAACTAACAAAGTTGTTTGGCATTTATATTGATGATAAACTCGGATGGAACGAATACATCAATATGCACAAACGAAGTCCGCAGTGGTACGTGTGCTCGAAAACGGGGTTATCAGAAATAGCTGCAATCGCCAGCAGCTGGCGGTACTTTTTATCATTTTTATGACGTCATTGCCCTATTTTTTTCTGGCGTTATCAATATAAACGTAATGTTCCCGCCTTAATTTACATCATTGATGATTACAGACGATATCCGTTGATGATTCGGCGTAAATAATGACTGATATTCCAATGTTGCTCTCTGTCGAATGATAGTTTGATAACCCCCTACTTGCGAAGGAATACTCATCTACAGAAGAGCATGGTGTTGTAAATGCAGCACAGTATAAATGTACTTGTATCCACTATTGTGTAGCTCAGTGGAAGCGTTTGTGTCTCCGAATTTAAAGATCTGGGTTCAAATCCGAATATGGACAGATTTTTTTGTATGTTTTTTCTTCATTGGTTCTACATCCGGGAAAGTATCGTTATTGTTTACCTCGTATTCGACCTTCTAAGATATTCGCCATATTTGTTTTGGAGTTTGGACAGTTAACATCAACGTCTATCGTTTTTAGCATTTGTACAACGCCAACGCCCTTCTGACAACACAAATGTAAGTCTATTATGTATAGTTCACACTTTGGATTGTAATTCCACAGCATATTGTCCTCGTAATAGCCAATAGCCATTATATCAAAACAGATCCGAACATCACATTTAGTTTTTTCTGCTGTTTTCCTTGGGATTCTGTACGGTCATCAACGGATTTAATAGACGAGATCAGTAGCAGAACTGTGTTTACTGTGGGTAGCTCCTACATGGTACAGAATATTTCGTCATGTCTATGAAAACTGACGAGGCGGAACTCGACGCTACAGAGGCGGATCGTAACGTTGCTGGGGCGGATCCTGGTACTACTGTAAGAATCTGGATGCCACAAATGTGAAGTTACGATCTGATGATGACACCACCGACCAGGAGGGGAGACAGCAAGGTAACAGTCCTGTCCTATTCCTGAAACCGCGCGACGCCAAATACAAAACAGTCAGCAGCGCTGACAAGAATAACAAAACAAAAATATATCGTCAGCGACATTATGGCAGATGAAGCCAATCTGCACCTTATGAAAACCGAACTGACTGCTTTCAATGAACATAATGCTTTATATCAAACAGCTCACATGGAGTCTCTGTGGAGTTCTGCCTACAGACGAGGAAGTACATGCTGAAATGAAACGCTATGACGAACGACACACAGCTATCCTAGAATTTAAAACTCGGGTGAACAACTGGATCCAGAGCCGAAAAACACCTTACCCATGATTGTTGTAGTGCTTCTAGCAACAGTACCAGCACCTCCAGACGCATTAATAAATCACGCCAATCCATAAAACGACCTGATCCAGTGTTTCGGCATGTACTAGGGTGCAACTTCGTCTGGCCAAGCTAACTGTGGAAAAGACGGTGCTGGCAAAGAAAACCCAGGCCGACGAAATCAAGCTGGACATTGAGATCGCGAAGGCCCAGGCATGATGACAGGTTTGGGCTGCAGAAGAGAACGCCACAGAAGAAACACCACTTCAAGCCAGTAGTCAGGGTGTTCCAAGCGGCCGATGAAGATGGCAGTGACTCCAGCTTCGACATAAAACCTCAGTTCAATGGCAACAGTCTCGCCAGCAACAGCGTTCCGAATGTGAGTGCCTCGCCTTTCATCCCTCGCCAGAAAGTCTCTGTTGACAGTCGAGCTGGTTGGTCATAGTGTTCCCGCCCTGGGTGGTCGAGGTGATTCAGGAGTCCACAACGTTCCCATCGAAGATAGCCAAGGAAGCCATTTCGTGATTCCGAACACGCACCTTGCTGCACTCTCCCTGCTACAACATGAGTTTCCCAACTTCACTGGATACTAGATGGACTATGCAACTTTCATAAATGCCTTTGATGCCAGAGTAGCTTCTCGTGTTACAAGTGGTGTGGTCGACATCATGTATCACGATCCCCGTAATTTCCTCTAACTATTAAGATCTGCCTTGAAGTTCATAGATTGACAAGGATTCTAATAAATATGTCTGTTATACTAGTAAAGTGACAAATGTAAAGTTTCCGAGTTGCAAGTGGGATATAGTTTCTTTTCACGGCGAACTATCTAGCAACAACATGAGAAGTTTACAATACAACAGAATAGAAATGTTGCGGGTTTCTCTCCATAAATGAATGCTGTACATTGGAATTTCGAATTTTATAAGAATACTTGAATTCGAATGAACGGTTTTTGATTTTACATGTGCATGAGATAAATAGCTGTCTGCAAAGCTGTGGACAGTAGTTTTGTTACGAAACTTTTGTACGGAAAGTTCACATGCAGTGACACAATAATTCCAGGATTATACCGAGCTCAGTTGCTTGTAACTCGTATGTGTAAGGTATATTACAGTAACTTGTTCAATTTGATTCTTTTGTGTTGCAGATAATGACAATATATGAAAAATTGTATAATGTCTTCGTGCATTCAGGTTTCAAACTTCACTGCAAGGTCCAGCGAGTAAGTATGAAAACATATAGTCTACATATTTCCCTATCTTATATTTCACTATCTTACATACATCTTTATTGTGGTTTACACGCTACGGTATCATTATACACGCACGTACACCCATATCAGTCATGTGAGAACTAATTCCCAACCTCATGATTTGAAGTCTCATCGAGTGTTTGGTCTGAGCCACTGACAACATATTCATATTTCGATGGAGGTTTTAGTTTTGTCTGCTGAATATCAAACTGATCTTTTAAGTGCCTGTTGGGAACAGAAAGTAGACCCTACATGTATTCATCTCCTCTTGTTTCAGATAGGGATATTTCACCTGAACAGGCGTGTTTTTTCGTAGATTTCCCATGATGTTTGGTGGACCCAATTAGAGACGAAAAAGTGAGAGAAATCCGCCATTGATCCTATTGCAGTAGTTTTGGTGTTTCAACAGTTTGACACCCCACATGGTGTTATCGTATAGGAGTCTCATCGGTTCTTCCTAGCCCTGAAGGACGAAGACGGCCCTAGCCGTCTTCAGTCCTGACGGCACACGGAAATAACTGATGTGACTGCGAAAGGGTGCTTCGCTAACAAGTTCAGATCGACCACAAATAAACATATAATCAACTTTTGGAAGGTTAAGGCCGGTTCTACTGACGTAAACGTACCGGCCTTATATCAAATATTCGTCCTGCCATACCTCCGTTCCTGGGTTGTCCTACAACTTTGCCCAGCAAACAAAATTCAAGTTTCTCGCCATTCTGGAAGAGCTCAGAATGACCGTAATGCGCATGCGCAAAGCTGGGCTCTGGCTGGCGACAAGAAATTTTCTATGCGGTATTTTTTTGCGGCGCAATAAATCGTACATTTATTGTTCGTTGAATTTATATCAATAAAGTTTGCTTTTGATTTACTGTGCTTACACCACTCGCAACAACAAAACAGCATCAATAAACAACATAAACACTTTAATTATTACTTCCTCAAGTTTAGGAATAATTATCGCAATTTTGACAATCACATGGGATCCAGGATTGCTAATGATCTCTGGTCATCCTTAACCACGTTAGGTCAGTGTGAACATTGAACATGACATCATCAGTTGGGACGTGCTTGTCAAAGATGTCGTCGTTTCGAGATGCTGTGCGCGCCGTTTGTGAGGATGTACACATGGGATTTTCTCTGGCTCCAGCACATTTGCCGTACTTCCCACAGGCTATGGAAAAAGTGTCATTTACACAATTCAGCCACTAATTATGGATAAGGTATAGATGTACTAGATTTAGATATTGCTGAAATCAAATTTTTTCATTTAAAAATCATAACTAGATTGAGATATGTCATGTGAAGAATGTCATGTATTGAAGTAATGAAATGAATTTAAAAAATGAAATGATATAATGAGTGGAAAACAAATAGAGTGTATACTTGATAAATATAATATTCGAGAATAAATAAAGTGAGTAATGAAAATAAATAAATTATGTCAGATTAATTTATCTAAATTACACTTCCAATAGATGCAACCAGACGTCGACCATATCAGTTTGGTTGTCATGCCACTGGTCAGTCTGATTCGGGATCAAGTGGCAATAAGGAAGGACATGGGTATTGCATGTGGAGCTATATTTCACAGAGATGAGATGGACCCGGTGGAAATTGAGGGTCTGTTTTTTTCATAACCCAACAACTTTTCCAAATTTGTTTTAAGTGTAAATCATGGGTTACATGAATATTTGACTAAATCATACCCCGAATTAACATGATACTGGAAAACTTTACGCACATGTAGTCAATTCTGTTCATTTATTATTAATTGTATATTAATAAACATGACGTAGTTGTGCGAAGTTTATTCTACGTAAATCATGCATTTAAAAAAACTATATATATGTGCATTCACAGATATAAAGAAAGGAAAGAAGAAAGTCGTACTGACCACACCAGAAGCCATTACTCAGTCAAACTGGATGACCACAGTCAAAGGTTTCAGGAAAAGAATCAGCTTGTATGCGCTCGATGAAATGCATTGTATGGTTCGATGGTAAATACTGTAATGTAAATATGTATTTTTCACATATGACATGAAATGTTAGTTTACATCATGTTTTATTGCATTCAGAATCACGTTTTCACATATGGGAGGGTTGGTAATATCAAGGAAAAATACAGCAATGTATTGTGCATGAATATCCAAATGATCAAGGCAACTCACAACAGGGGCAACACATTCCGACCAAGCTACAAACGGGTGAGCAATCTAGTTGGGATACTGTGCGATACCCCCATGGCCCTCCTGACTGCCACAGTCACATCAACAATGAAGGATGAGATCATGGACAATCTCGGCTTTCCAACTGGACATTTCAAGCACATAGCAGCAGTGCCAGACAGGTATGTTAAACCTAAGAGAAAAAAAATCACCTTTACGACATTCTCATGCCAAGTGTAGTTGATCCCATGCTAAACAACATGCATACATGCATACAAAAAGACATACATACAAAAAAATATGCATACAAAAAGACATTACCGTAACTTTGTTGTAACATACGTGTTTCAATTTATCAGAAACATAACACATGAATACCAATTTTTCATCACGCCTAAATCATAAGGTATGTGTTTCCAATAAATCAGACACTGTTAGAAAAAAAAGTTATCATAAAAATATGCTTGGTTGTACAAACCGAACATACACATCAGTATCGGAAATAACAGAACTGCAACGTTCGAGTCCAGTCTGAGCCGGTATGTTGAGTTGCTCAAGACAGAAGGGGTCGACGCCCCAAAAGCCATCATATTCGTTCGGTATTCATCATAACATAAATATGCAATATAGTTATGAACAAGACATATGACATTTAGATTATCAATATAATAATGTATAACGTTTTGACAGCACAGCAGCATAATGAAAGCTGTTGACTATACTTTTCCAGATCGATTGATGTTGGGTGCGAACTCAACATGCACATTTGGCATTGTCTGGGTGAGAAGTACTGGGACGGGGAGGGAAACGAGGAGAATAGGCTGGTGGAGGTTTTCCACTCCAAGCTGGACGATGACTCCTTGACCAGGATCCCTAAGGCCTTCTCTGCCCCTGGTTACAAGGCTCGGTGTCTGATCAGCACCATTGCGTTTGGAATGGGCGTTTCCGTTTCGGACATCAACTTTGTGATACACTGGGATCCCCCCAAGGATATCCTGTCATACTGGCAGGAAGTAGGTCGATGTGCGAGGAACACCAGTATCACTGGGAAAGCCATACTCTATATGCCATCTCATTCTGTGAACAAAAGTCTGATCACGGAATCGATGATGGGTATCCTTGATCCTGAGGAAGAGGAGTGTATTAGGATGCGAGTGCTAAAACACCTGCAGGTTGAGGGTATCTCTGATAAGGACATTAGGGAGTGTTGTGAAGGGGGGTCTTGCTGCAACAAGTGTGATGAGCTTATTGCATCCGTTTGTTCAAACTAAGCATGGTACCTTCTATAAGTCAAATTTACCAGATATGCCTTGTCGAGTTGCTTTTCCTTTCTACATCTACCAAAATACACAAAGAGATACATCTAAAACAAAGAGCATTCCAAAATGCAAATCGACAGCCAGCTGCTATCATAAGTACACTTAATCAACAAAAATTCACAGCCAAAGACCGAATGCTTTCACAAGTTGACAACCCCATGTACATAAAAATGGTACGAGGCCATTGATACTATTACCATATGAGTTAATAACATGTATAAGTTAAATATAAGGTATTCTGAAAGAGTGACCCCTGCTGCTTCGCATGCAATGCCAAACTGTGATATTCACATTATCGAAACGCAACACAATTATAAAGGATCCTGCTTAAGCACTGAATCAGTATTGTTCAACATTTCAAACTCAAAAATTCCGCAAAATCTCAAATTTTTCACATTCATAGGTAGCATCAAGATTAAGTCCTTCACCACAAAGTTAAAAAATGGAGTTAATGAGATATTTACGTATACATGTATTACACATTAACTTGGGATATGCACATGTACATGATGTAGCACACCTATATCACAGCTCGGGAAGTAGCTGAAGTATACGGAAGTATGTAGTCTACTTTCTTGACAGAAGCAGTAAGGATTAAACGAGTCACTGTCTCTTTTAGCGCTTGACGGTCCAACGGGCTCCTTGTAAGCCATAGAGGCGATCCTAAGCTCCTCAAAGGGAGGAGGTTGCATGACGGTGTCCAGCATGTGGAGTGACAAGTTCGTGAGCCACGCCATCTTCTCCTCTCTAGATCCCTCCTTCGGGTATCCGGCGGGATCGTCGTCCAGTGTGCTCATACCAGTGAGTTCCATCGCAAGAAGCAGAGCGTAACCGTCGGTGGCAAACTGAAAATAATCAATGCATCAGTAATGATACGTACATGTATTTGTATGATTCAATTAAATAATTAATTATGCAGTTTTTATTAACTGTACTTCAAATAACATGCAATCGAATTATGTAGTGAAATTACTAACGGTGCATACCAAACCACAAAAAGAGCGAAGACATATTTACATCCACTAGGTCCACAACATGCTGGAAATTATTCATGACGTCAGTTTTCACGGAACGATGGTTGAAGAAGGACTTCAGTTGAGACAAGGTTCCCTTGGACGCTTGGCTCTTGCCAGTAAAGAGCTCATCCATGAGGTCCTGTAATGATATGGCCATTCGACAATACATAAAGGATTTGTACCAAACCCCATTTACGGATGTGTTCATTCTGACTCAAATAAAATGTACCTGGAGTAACAACCCCTCTTTATGAAACTCCTGAGGTGCCTCTAATAGTCCCACAAGACTCTTTGTAGGGGTCGTCACCCACACCCTTCCCTTCTTGGCCTTCACTACCGAGTCCACTGTGGCAGCATCCCCGTGACATGGAACGATCAGGGGCTGCTCGTTCACGACCGGTCCATATGAAGCCAACTTGTCGAGAATGTCGATGGTGTCAGGAGTCTGTGATGGATTCCCTTCAAAGATCCCCAGGTTGACTATATCCGATCGTTGGTTCATCTCCGGCGTGTATTTGTGAGGGATGTGCCACGTCACACTCTTCTGCAGTTCCGCCAGGGCAGGTAGCTTAAGAAAAAGACATGCATATTGCATATTTACAGCGATTCTAACATTCTTAAAACAAAAATGTAAAGCTTTTTGTGTAGCTCTGCCATGTAGGAGTACCTTTGCGACGAGGATTCGTTGTACCATTATGCACATGCGATCTCGTTCTGCTACAGTGGGGACAAACACAGATGGATCCATGTCCTGAGCCTTCTGTTCGACATCTCTAGGGACGTAAAGATCTGTCAGAGCTTCCCTGGCGCGGTGTCGGAACGCGTACACCAAAGCCATGATATGGCACCTGGAGGAGCTGGAACGCGACTGGTGTTTGGCGTGAGTGGTGAATTGAACGTTGTCAAAGCAGAAACCATACCCTGTAGGCTTCGACGCTTGTTTCTCAACATCAACAGGGTCGGTTGTGAAGACAAGCTTCCGCTTCCGTGGCTGAGACACTTGGAGTAGCGATTTCTGAATTTATATAAATTATACTTCCTTTTATTCAATTGGCAGCAACTACGTGCACTATAATACTAATTATTCGAAGACCTAGATAACAGTCAACGAGTAGAAGCTACCCACGTGAGGCTATGACAAATTTCTCTCACAGGTATTAATTATTACTTTTGATACTAATGATTACCTCTCGTTCTGTTTTCCATTGTATCACTTTCTCATCAAACCCAAGACGCAACTTGTCCACGTTGCTCCGTGCGGCATCAACGCCCTGTGTCAAGCCCAAGCTGTTTAGCATCTTGAACAGAGAGTTGCTTGCTCCCTGAATCCAACATTCTACAGAAGTCATCGAAGCCACGAAGTTGTAGATGCGAGGTGAACGTGTGTACATCAAAATGGACAAAACAATGCCCAATCTAGAATCCCTCCGCTGCAAAGATTCAGCCTCTGTGAGCGACCTGAATTATGATCAAGCGATCAAACGACATTAGTTATAAATAGTGAGATTCCGTGTAAGCCTGACTCCCCCTCAGTTCCCCTCATTGTTCATACACCATATGTTCAGATCTTACTGTCATTGTCCATGTTAATATTATTTAAATTAATAATGTATCTGTTGACTACATGTCTATAACACTGATGTACCTCTTAGCTCCTTTTCGGCCCTTTGTGGTCTGGGTCTTTAATCTTTCAGTTGATGGCAGTGCTGCGTCCATACACGCATGGAAAAATCTTTTCTTTCATCTGCATGGTTAAATAACAAAAGTTCACCATATCTTATGTTACATTCATTAATTGTGAGTCGGTGCATCATCACGGTAAACCGAGATATAATTGGCCTTTACAGAAAAAAAATGATCGAAAATACAGTTTATAATGTTTGTGTTTAAGCATGCAGGAAGTCATATAACGTACATATTTTTTGTGATATTGATATTGACCCCCACAATCTTGAAGGCTAAATCTCGGGGTCACGCATGACCTGAATAGTGTAAATTGGCCTCTGCAGACACCTAATGGTGAGCTTGAGCTTGACCTCAGATGACCTTGAGTACTAAATGTCTGACGTGAAATATGCAAATCGGCCTTGGTGCTTAATTGCTTGTTGTGTCATAAGCATATCAGAAGTCATACTAGTATGGTTCATCTTTTCTTGCTGATAACAGTGTACATTTGACTCAACAATCAAAATACTTGTAGATATAGCTCATGTTTTTGTTGTGAACGTATAGAAAGTAAAATTCAGCACATTTCAATGGTGGTATTTACGTTCACGAAGATGACCTTGAATGGTGAATCTCAAAGTCATATGTCACCTGCCAAGCACAATCTAACATTGATCTCATAACCTATCTTAGCCCAATTCTTGTTGTCATGTGGTGTGTTTCTGACTTCTCATGTGTATAAATGCCACTTACATAACAACTAATAAGGTGACCCATATTTATTTGATTTTCTATATGTTCATGATACAAATCTATACGTCCAAATTTTTTTTTGATTGAAAGGGTGAAAAACAAATTCCCCTCAAATGAGCCAAAATGTATAGTAACACGATTATTTGGGCCGATTTTGTTATTTTTTCGCTGACCAGTCAGAAATAGGTCGGGTAACCTAAAAATGCACAAGTCCCACTATTTCCAAGACTTACATGTATTAATGAGTATGATTTTATTGATATACGTGTGACACTCATGATTTTGGGACAAAAATTACTTCTTCTATCAACTCGTGCCACTCGAATTTCTCCAGCCGCTGCATGGACAGCCCTTTTTCCAAAAGGTGTAATCTTTCGCCCCTCGTGACACGTCCCCTCTCGTTTCTAATGGCATTGGTGACGATAATAATGAAAGCAGTCTTCGCTGCAGGAGAATTTCGGATCAGGGCCATGAATGCATTGTGGTAGCGAGATTGGGTGATGTAGTCAACAGCACGTTCCTTGAAGGACACTTCCTGGTCTTCCTGGTCCTCTTGTATGCCTACGTCAACTAACAGGGTAGGGTCAGTTGGGTGGTCAACTGGTTGGTCAGGCGAGAATGTTACCTTTTGAGGGGTAGGGCGAGTATCAATTTTTTTGACACAGGGGGCATTGTGCACTTGTGTATCTAATCGGCCTCTCTTACCCTTCAATGGCGTTCTTGAATCTTTTGGCCATGAACGTCTCTTACTGTTGGAATTCCTTGATTTCTTCACTGTTTTGCTAACTAGTATTTGGTAGCAACTGTGGCATATGTGACCAGTTAGATTTATTTCATTGCCGAATGCTTTCTTGGAAGTATAAGGAGATGAAATCTTTAATAGTGTATACCTTTGAGACACTTTCTTTTTGTTTGGTGAAAGACCATCACAAACAACACACGTCGATGCCATGTTCAATGTTTACACTGACAGAACGTGGCAATGGATGGCCAGAGATCATTAGCAATCCTGGATCCCATGTGATTGTCAAAATTGCGATAATTATTTCTAAACTCGAGGAAGTAATAATTAAAGTGTTTATGTTGTTTATTGATGCTGTTTTGTTGTTGCGAGTGGTGTGAACACAGTAAATCAAAAGCAAACTTTATTGATATAAATTCAACGAACAATAAATGTACGATTTATTGCGCCGCAAAAAAATACCGCATAGAAAATTTCTTGTCGCCAGCCAGAGCCCAGCTTTGCGCATGCGCATTGCGGTCATTCTGAGCTCTTCCAGAATGGCGAGAAACTTGAATTTTGTTTGCTGGGCAAAGTTGTAGGACAACCCAGGAACGGAGGTATGGCAGGACGAATATTTGATATAAGGCCGGTACGTTTCCTTCAGTAGAACCGGCCCTAACCTTCCAAAAGTTGATTATATGTTTATTTGTAGTCGATCTGAACTTGTTAGCGAAGCACCCTCTCGCAGTCACATCAGTTATTTCCGTGTGCCGTCAGGACTGAAGACGGCTAGGGCCGTCTTCGTCCTTCAGGGCGGCTAGGGCCGTCTTCGTCCTTCAGGACGGCTAGGGCCGTCTTCGTCCTTCAGGGCGGCTAGGGCCGTCTTCGTCCTTCAGGGCGGCTAGGGCCGTCTTCGTCCTTCAGGGCGGCTAGGGCCGTCTTCGTCCTTCAGGGCGGCTAGGGCCGTCTTCGTCCTTCAGGACGGCTAGGGCCGTCTTCGTCCTTCAGGGCGGCTAGGGCCGTCTTCGTCCTTCAGGACGGCTAGGGCCGTCTTCGTCCTTCAGGGCGGCTAGGGCCGTCTTCGTCCTTCAGGGCTAGTTCTTCCCCAGTTGCGGTTATTGGTTGATATCAAAATTGTATTGGACAAAATACACAGACAATAGTTCAGACTAGCTTTGTTCAGCATTGAAAATAAGTAAGCAAATGTATGTATCGAAGCAAGAGCAGACGATATTGTATGAGATCAATAAGACTAATATAAATATGGCCAATAAGCACATAGTAGGGTAGAGGCGGGCAAAACGCCCAGGTAGGGTAAAACGCCCAGTGGGCATATTCACGCGAATTCTACATGCATGAGACTGCAATTTTGCCTTTGAAATGCCAACACCTGTCAAATGTTTTATTTGAAGGGTTCTTGTGGTAAGCGCCATATATATCTTCACAGGTTAATTTTTCGCCAGAAAGTATAATTTCTTATAATAATGTGTTAACAAGCGGTCTTGTATCGCTTTGGATATGAAGTAGCGGCAATGGAAAACTGGTCTCTGTTGGGTGTAGCATGGAGTTTAATAATGATTTCTTGTCGTTTAGGGCGAGTGCTAATGCAGGTATAGACGACATACCATGTTTTGAAATATACTATGCTTTGGGGCAAAACGCCCACACGATAAAGGGGCAAAACGCCCACCTGGGCCTTTTGCCTCAATGAGTATGGGCGTTTTGCCTTACTAAAATTTTGTTCGTCTTCAGGGACGTATTTGACAGAAAAATACTCACAAAGCACTCCACAAATCTACTTTAGCGGATTAAGTTAAAATTTAGCCTACCAGCTACCATGCTAAATTCCAAATTTGTGATCCGTCATACAGATCCAAACATCACTATTCAGGCATCATTTTATCCGTATGCAGGGAAGCACTGTCCCTGTTTATGCAATTGTGAATAAAATAATATTTACATTGTAATATGTAAGTTCAGAATAAATTGAATTGAACCATTCATACCCATGAAGCAAACTAGACGTCAAGGCCTGAAGATGCCTTGGGGCATTTCGATTGAAATTCATAGGTAACATCTGTTTCGCTCTACAACGCATGGTTTCCGAGATATGGCCGAAAATGAAAAATGCCGACTGAGCAGAAAACAAATTTGGCCCAGGGACAAGTTCACCCAACATACCCCTAAGACATGTTTGTCTAGTACCACGAGTCCAAAAATAACATACGTGTCATTCTAAGATGCATCGTCTTCGAGATATGGCCAAAAATGAAAAATGCCGACTCAGCAAAAAACAAGCTATATGTACTTGTACAAGCGCTTTGGCTGTCGATACCATTTCATTCATTCCAGATCAGTTGCATACCTACATGGCATTGATATTCAGTTCTTAGTATTACCTGAAGTCAAGATCAAGGTCACCAAAGATAATAATCATACTTCATATAAATTTGCTCACAATACAAGCTGTATCTACATGTACAAGCGTATTGTTTGAGAGGTCGATTTACAAGGGTCAATTAATCAGGTCAAACGTGATCTTGAGATTCGCCACTCGATGTCAATTGAAGTCAACTTAAAAACAGGAGCCGGCAAAATTAGAAGCATTCCTATTGGCTAATCATATAATCATACTTCCATCTACGAGCGTTTTGCCTGCATAGGCCAATTTCCCTATTTCAGTATAGAATTGACCTTGAGATTTGAGGTCAATTTTAGGGTCACCAATAGATCTACCTACTTGCGTTTTGTACCCAGATCCTGAGAGACTAATCTGTACATTTTGGGCCGATATGGGTCTCTCTATTGTTCACAAGAGTTCATAGCACTATTATAGTGTTATGTATATAATACACAAGTATGTGCATGGCATTTCAAATTCATTTGAAAATTTACTCTAGAATATTTTTTATCTGCAAAGGGGCAAAACGCCCACCGTGGGCGTTTTGCCTCAACCTGGTGGGCGTTTTTCCTCAACAGTAGGGTAAAACGCCCATCGATAAGCGAAACAATCTGACCTTGAGATTTGGCCTGAGATTTGGCCCACCGTGGGCGTTTTGCCTCAACCTGGTGGGCGTTTTTCCTCAACAGTAGGGTAAAACGCCCATCGATAAGCGAAACAATCTGAATGATTTACATAAGTTGGTTTGTATTATGAACGGTACTGTGTCAGTTCAAGTTGTGACGTACCATGAGTCACGCATTGAGGTGTGGAGACGTTCCAACTTGGGCAAATATTGGGGAAGATTAGAGGATTTCCCCTTAGCATGGGCGTTTTGCCCGCCTCTACCCTACATATGAAAAGACTAACTAAGGTTTTTGTGATTTGTCGAATGATATGCTGTTGACTTGGAAGCCATACGGATGTTTCTATTCAGTGGCCACTAGACATTATTTGTCAGGGCTATTTATAGCTCTACTTATTGATGTACGGGTTTCGAAGAAATATATTTTGTCATTTTCATTATGAATTTATTTAAGTTGTCATTGTCGAAAAGGAACCATTTCGCACTCGTTACAATTTCACCCAAAATTTAACTCTGCTAATACTCATACGCCAATGTTTTATTATGATCATATTATTCATCAATTAGATAATAATGTGAGTCATCAGGCTTTTTATATACTAAGGCGTTCACTGTTGCTCACTTATGCCATGGAATAGAAACTATATATATATATATATATATATATATATATATATATTACTACGAATGCGACCTTGTTGGCGCATATATACGACCTTTTTGGCACATCAACAATTTTTTGGCTCATGGCGAAGAGCCAAAAAAGTCATCACCTCGCCAACGATTTCTAAGTGCAATATTCACTGTCATTACAAGTTCTATCGATCTCACATGTCCCATAGAAGGTCTAGGCCTTGTTTTTTCCTTAATAACTTGAACGACTCAGGAGAGTAACATGCGGCTAAGTGTTTGTCGTTTCTATGAAATGGACTATTTTGGCTCATGGGTTTTTGACATCAATTTTTTTTTAGTTTCACGTATATATTTACTTCGAATTTTTATATTTTACTACTTTATACTAGTACATCACATAGAGCCCATAATGGCGAGGTTTCGTGTGTAAATGGTAAAATATATAAATTGGCCAATTCGTGACACCGTGTCTGGTTACATTTGAGACCGTGAGCCAAAAAGGTAGATATCTCGGTATACCGATATATATATATTTATGAACACCTTATGCATTCAATACATTGTATTGCGAGATTATACCACCCGCACTATCCACCTACCCCGTATATCCCACACATACTATGTAATACTCCCCATAACCTACTACTCTGTGCACCGTACACATTCACCTATTTAGGCCTACACATTCCGAATTACTGTCTACACTGTCGCCTTTTACATCCCACACCCGCCCTGTACACCCTGCAACTACTCCATACATCTCGCACCTACTCTAAACGCCTTCCACATACCCTGTAAATCACGCACTTCCCCTTTAAATCCAGCACCCGCCCTGTAAATCCCGCAACTACCCTATACACATTCCGCCTACCCTGTAAATCCCGCACCTACCCCGCAAATCTCGCACCCACTCTGTAAATCCTGCACCCGCCCTGTACATGCATCTAGCCTGTACATCCCGTATAATGACATTATCTAATACATCACGCACCTGGAATGTACCAGTATATCGGGCGCCTGCCCTGTATCCCGCATAATCTGTAAGCCGTCCACCTACCCTATAAATCCCGCACCCACTAGTACTATGTACTAGTAGGCCAGCATTCTCCACCTACCCTGTACATCCTCCGTCTACCCAATTTTCTCTCCCCCCCCCCCCCCCCCTCCCCAACATAAGTTTTTCAAGATAGACATTTCCGAACGCGCATCATAGGGCGCGCATACATGATGGAAAACATTTGCAACACATTCATTCTTAGGCGGATTGACATAAAATTTGCCAGCATGTTCAGGATAGTATACAGATTTTATAATAAAACATATCGCTAATTTGAACAAAATCTGCACAACAAATGCCCTAATATATAGTCGTTTTTCCGTCACACTGGATTTATCATGCAATAATCGGATAATAATTTCCAAAATGTTGATAAATTATCACCCACAGGAAGTTATGTGATCTTCAAGTCTGTCTTTATGTTTCATGTGATATGTATAGATCAAACTCATTGATTAAAAATTGCGCGACACTGCGATGGATTTTGTTTTGTAAAACACTGAACGATATTTCACTTATACTAAAATTAATGAACAGTCCTAGAAAAAAATTCATACGGTGGAAATTTCCAAAACTTGATGAAATTGATGAAATAAAATGTGAAGGTAACGATGTTAGAATTTTCGCAATCTGCATTTGAATGCTGCATGTCAGCATAGAATTCGTGCATTCGTTCATCATCAAAACGTCATCAGAGTGTCCGTGGCGCCACTGTTCAATTGGTCGCACGCAATTACGTGAGTTAGCTACATGTATCTTGGTGTGCATAATCTTCGATATCGGATTGGATTGGATTTATTTAGGAATATGAGCCCTCAGGATAACCCAGGAAAGTGCATGCACTTATTTCCAGTGGGGGTCCTGTTTTGTGTTGTGTAAGTAATGCATTGTCAGAATTTCTATAGCGGCCTGAAACAGATCACGGTACATCTATCAGCTTCCCCTTAACCACCGCTGAGAATCCCTGTGCAGCAACCGTAATTCTCACCCAGCAAGAAGTTTAATGTCCTCCCCCGCCGGAGGACAACATATCAGGTGCTAAATTCGCGAACACCATTAAAAACGCACGGTCCAAACATGCCGGATATTCTCGAGAAATGATATGTATCACTGAGACTGAATGCCCTAATCGTTATCCAACAATGGCGGACAGTGAATACGGCCTGTTTTTTTTTAACCGTTTTAACCGTTAACAAATGCCAGGGCCATTTGCTGTATATAAATATGTCGAAGTCATGCTTAGATATTTCAAACAGACCACGTTTTTTATAGAGAATTCTGCCTCAAAGAAGCAAAATACCACTTGAATCTGTCAAAATATCCCAGTATATGGAAGCTATAGCTTACGCATCACGCGGCTGATGGTTACTGAGGATAGTGCGGGTCTTTGTGATGTCATACAACACGTGGCCTACGTGATTACAATGAGAGAGAGCTACACTGACGCGGTCCTTCCAGTGGGAACATGTCCTCAAGTATTATCAGGAATACAGAAGGAGTCAAGCTGAGCTGGGATTTCCCTGGGGATCGGACAACTCTTTCCTAAATTCCTAATGCAAGTATACCTTAAATCTGCACCACAAAATTCTCAGACGGGCCGGGAATTAGTATACTAGTGGTGGCCGAGGCCAGCAACACCCACGTTCTCGTACACTTTCCACTTAATCTGTACATCCCGCACCTACCATGTACAACTTCCACCTACCCTGTACATCGCACACCTGCTTTGCACCTTCCACCTACCCTGTACATCCCATATCTACCCTGTACACGTTCCACCTCCTCTGTATACCCCGCACCTACCCTGTACACCTTCCACCCGTCCTGTACATCTGTCATACGTTCTGTACACATTCCATCTACCCCGTACAACCCACACCTACGCTGTACATCTCGCACCCGCCCTATACATCCCGTACCTACATGCCCTGTACATACCACCCCTACCTTGTACACCTTCAAACTATTCCCTACACCCCGCACCTACCATGAACACGTTCCACCCATTCTCTACATCCCGCACCTACGCTGTACAGATTCCAGCCACCATGCATACCGCCCCTTCCCCGTGCATACTCAATCTGTGCACCTTCCACCTACCCTGTACATCCTCCCCTACCCTGTACATCCAGCTTCTACTCTGTAGACCCCCCTACTATGTACATTCCGCATCCGCCCTATACTTATCAAACCTACCCTCTACCCTGTTCACCTTCCATCTACGTCGTACATTCCGTACCTGCCCTATACATCCCACACCTGCCCTGTACATCCCACAGGTAATCTGTACACCTTCCACTTACCCTGTACATCTTCTACCTAGTTTGTACACCTTCCACCTACCCTGTACATCATTTACTTACTTTGTACACCTTCCACCTACCCTGTACATCCTCCCCTACCGTGTACATCTTCCACCCATATAGTACACCTTCCACCTACCCTGTACATCCTCCCCTACCGTGTACATCTTCCACCCATATAGTACACTTTCCACCTACCCTGTACATTCTTCCCCTACCACGTACAGCTTCCACCCATATAGCACACTTTCAACCTACCCTGTACATCCTTCCCCTACCACGTACAGCTTCCACCCATATAGCACACTTTCCAACTACCCTGTACATCCTTCCCCTACCACGTACAGCTTCCACCCATATAGCACACTTTCCACCTACCCTGTACATCCTTCCCCTACCGCGTACAGCTTCCACCCATATCACACTTTCCACCTACCCTGTACATCCTTCCCCTACCGCGTACAGCTTCCACTTACCCTGTACATCCCACACCTGCTCTGTGCACCTTTTACTCGCCCTGTACACCTTCCATCTACCCTGTGCATCCAACACCTACCCCGTACATTCTGCACCTGCCCTCTTTATCCCGCGTGTACCCTGTAGACCTTCCACCTACCATCTATATCCAGCATCTAATCTGACATTCCTCCTACTATGTACATCCCCGTCTGCCCTATACACTGAAAAAAGTGTTGTTCAGATTCTACACACCCAACTAAACACATTAACGAGTTCTAAACGTGTTTAATTGTTTAGTTGATCCCAGCCGGACATTCATTTCATATACACTCCCGTTTATAAAAGGTTTACTTCTATTAAAAACCAGTATTTAGCTAGTAAACAGCCATGTTCAATCAATAAAGTGTGTGTGCTTATAATGTAAACCCCAATGTATATTGATATCTAAACATCTAACGCCGTTTAATGGAGCGTAACAAGTTCTAAACGCAAAATGGCATTTAGTGTTATTCACTGAACTGTTTAATATTTAAATTACCAAGAAGTTTAGGCGGTTGCGTTTTGGAAATAGAAAACAAAATACTGTACATTTCGAATATTATTTTCATTAATCAACTGAATACATTCGCACTATTTCTAACACACATATTTAACCAAATATGATATAAACACACAGCACAAAGCACCGACACGTCACATGACACATGTTTTGGTACTCACTTCTTATCGGTCCTTCTCACTCATGAGTCCTCTTGCACACTGTATGATTAGGGTTCCAAACTACTATGTGCGTACGCCCATGATGGAACACAAATGAGAGGTAAATAACCTTAGCAAATAATGTAAAACGAGATCGATATACCTATATCTTCATATATATACTTTCAATTACTGGTATCCTCGAGGTCAAATGGTACGCTGTGTTCAGGACAACATTTACATAGGTTTATTCCAGTTTGGGACAGTCGCCCGACAATGGTTGTGACGTGTTTTTAGTTGTAAACAAAATTATACATACATGTTTAGAATATAAACATATTAATTATATTCTGTGGAATATCCCAGCTGAATTTTTCGAGCCGAGACAAGCCTTACGCTATATATAATGCAAATTTTCTTGTTTCGTGCGGAATATGCACAAAAAAACTATATTCCAGGGGTGACTGGAATATCTTAACCCTCACTCGAGTAATGGTCAATTCTATTGCCCTACCAAATTCAGGAGTCTTAAGAGGGGGAATTTTTACTTCAGATGTTTGGAAAATATTCAGCCATAATCATGATCCTATAATACATATATAGGTCATATCAGATATCATTCACTGACTGACTAAACTGTCATATCAATCATGTTTACGATTTAAACATGTTAAATAGATGCAATTTCTACACCACTATTTATCATATAAATACAAGTATAAAATAATTAAATGGCAGATGTTTAGATTTCAGCTTTGTTTGATCCTAGTTAATTCTAAACACCTGAACTAAACATGTTCTTTACTATTTAAACACTCGCTTGGCAAGACGTATACACCACTGTATAAAATGTCAACATGTGAATATTTATTTTCTAAACGAATATGTTAATTCTCTAAACGTGAAAGAAACTAACTTTTTACAGTTTACATATGGCACCTACCCTGTACACCTTTCACTCACCCTGCATATCCAACGTGTACCATGTAGACCTTCCACCCACCCTCTATATCCAGCATCTGTTTGGTAGACTTTCCCATTACTATGTACATCCCGCATCCGCCCTATACATATGGCACCTACCCTGTACACCTTCCACCCGCCCTCAACACCTCTCACCTGCCCTGTACACCTTCCACCTACCCTATACATCGCGCACCTGCCCTGTTACAGCACACCTTGCATCTACATTGTACAACTTCCACCTACCCTGTATATCCCGCACCTACCCTGTACACCTCCCACCCGCCCTGTACATATCTCACCGGTCCTGTACACATCCCACCTACCCCATACAACCCACATCTACCATGTACATCTCGCACCCGCCCTATACATCCCGTACCTGCCCTGTACATACCACACCTACCTTGTCCACCTTCCATATACCATGTACATTCCTCAACAACTTTGTAAACACTCCACCTATATCCACCTCCACCTGATATCCTGTATATCACGCACCTGCCATTTACTAGTATATCACGCGGCTGCCCTGTATATCCCACATAATCTGTAAACTTTCCACCTACCCTATACATCCCCCACCTATACTAGTGCTCTCTACACATTCCATCCACCCTGTACATCCTCCGTCTACCCACTTTGTTGAGAATTTTTTCTCCCCCCCCCCCCCCAATATTTCAAGATAGACATTTCCGAACGAAGTCTCACAATGAGAGGGTGCACATACATGATTGCAAGCATTTGCAACACATTCCTTCTTGGGCGGATTGACATAAATTTTGCCAGCATGTTCGGGATAGTATCTAGAATATTATAATAAAATATGTCGCTCATTTGAAAAACGTCTGCACAACAAAATTATGCCCTAATATATAGTCGCTATTCCGTCACACTGGATTTATCATGCAATAATCGGATAATATTTCCAAAGTGTTTTTGCAAACTGTGAAAGATATTTCACTAACTAAAATGAATTAACAGCCCTAGAAAAAAATCATATGGTAGAAAGTTCCAAAACTTGTCTACATGTTTGTTGGATTGTACGTTTTATGATTAGTGAAATAAAATGTGGGGGTATATCGATGCTAGAATTCTCGTAATCTGCATTTGAATGCTGCATGTCGGGCTAGAATTCGTGCGCCCGTTTACCATCAAAACGTCATTTTTACAGAAACTCCGTGGCGCCACTATTCGCACGTAATAACATGAGTTGGTTACATGTATATTGGTGTGGAAAATCTTTGATATCGGATTGGGATTGGATTGGATTTACATGTTCGCCCGCTACATCCCATACCCGCCCTGCACACTCTCAACCTACCCTGTAAATCACGAACCTACACCGTACACCTTCCACCTATACCATTTAAATCCCGCACCTGCCCTGTACACCCTGCACCTACTCTGTACATCCCTCACCTACCCTTTACACCTTCCACCTACCCTGTAAATGCTGTACCTTCTATATGTAGGCTAAACCTCCCACTTACTTTGCACATCCTGCACTTACCCTTTACAGTCTCCACCTACACTGTACATTTCTCAACTATTTTTTAAACACTCCGCCTATATCCTGTATATCACGCACCTGCCATGTAGGCCTATGGTATATCAAACACCTGCCCTGTATATCCCGCAATCTGTAAACCTTCCACCTACCCTACATCCCGCACCTACTAGTGCTCTGTACACATTCCACCTCCCCTGTAGGCCTATATTCTCCACCTACCCTACATCATCCGTCTACCCACTTTGCCCCTCTCCTCCCTCCCCCCTTCAAATATTCCAAAATACATTTCCGAACGAGTTCTCACAATGAGATGTTCGTGAGAGTATATGGATAATAATGTTATAATACAATATAGGCTATATCGTTAATTTGAAAAAAAATCTACACAACAAAAGCCCTAATATATAGTCGCCATTCCGTCACACTGGATTTATCATGCAATAATCGGATAATATTTCCAAAATGTTGATAAATTATCACCCACAGGAAACCATGTGGTCTTTAAATCTGTCCAATTTTCATGTGATATATATAAATCACACTCATTGATTAAAAATTGTGCAACAGTGCGATGGGTTTTTTTTTTTGCAAAACGCTGAACGATATTAACTACAATAAATGATCAGTACTAGAAAAAAATTCATACGGTAGAAACTTCCAAAACTTAGTCTACATGTCTGACGGATTGTACGTATGAGATTAATGAAATAAAATGTGGGGGTACCTATGGTAGGATTTTCGCAATTTGCATTTGAATGCTGCATGTCGGGCTAGAATTCGTGCGCCCGTTTACCATCAAAACGTCATTTTTACACAGACTTCTTGGCGTCACTATCCAGTTGGTCGCACGAAATGACGTGAGTTATAAGCTACATGTATCTTGCTGTGGAAAATCTTTGATATCGGATTGGATTGGATTGGATTTACATATTCGCCCTCTACATCCCACACCCGCCCTGCACACTCTCAACCTACCCTGTATATCACGCACCTACAGCGCATACCTTCCACCTGTACCCTGTAAATCCCGCACCCGCCCTGTACACCCTGCATCTATAGTACTCTGTACATCCCGCACCTACCCTATACACCTTCAACCTGCCCTGTAAATCCCGCACCCGACCTGTACATCCTGCACCTACCCTGTACATCCCGCAGCTACCATATGCACCTTCCATATACCTTTTGTAAATCCCGTACCTCCCCTTTAAATCCCGCACCGCCCCGTAGATACTGCACATATACCCTGTACATCCCGCACTTATCATATACTAGTACACCTTCCACTTAACCTGTAAATTCCAAACCTGCCCTGTAAATCCCACACCCGCCCTGTACATCTTGCACATACCCTACACACCTTCCAACTATCCTGTAAATCCCGCACCCGCCCTGTACATACCGCACCTACCCTATACACCTTCTACTTACCTTGTGAATCCCGCATCTACCCTGTAAAACCCGCACCTACCCTGTATACATCCTGCACCCGCCCTGTACACCCTGCACCTACCCTATACACCTTCCACTCACCCTGTAAATCCCACACCTACCCTGTAAATCTCGCACCCGCCCTGTACATACTGCACTTACACCCTATACACCTTCCACCTACCCTGTAATTCTCGCACATACCCTGTAAATCCAGCAACCGCCCTGTACATACTGCACCTACACTGTACATTACGCACATATCCTATACTAGTACACCTTCCACTTAACCTGTAAATTCCACACCTGCCTTGTAAATCCCACACCCGCCTTGTACATCTTGCACATACCCTATACACCTTCCAACTATCCTGTAAATCCCACACCCGCCCTGTACATACTGCACCTACCCTATACACCTTCCATCTACCTTGTAAATCCCACACCTACCCTGTAAAACCCGCACCTACCCTGTATGCATCCTGCACCCGCCCTTCACATCCTGCACCTACCCTATACACCTTCCACTTACCCTGTAAATCCCACATCTACCCGGTAGACCCGCCCTGTACATCATGCACCTATACGTTACATACTGCAACTACCCTGTATATCCCGCAACTATACTCTGTACATATTGCAAAGCCCTGTACAACCCTCACCCGATTTGTATATCCCACACCTATCCTGTACATCCCGCAAATGACTTGTACATCCTGCATCTACCCTGTACATCCCATACCCGCCCTGCACATCCCCCACCTACCCTGTAAATTCTGCATCTTCTATGTAGGCTAAACCTCTTGTTTACTCTGCACGTACCCTTTACAACCTCCACCTACACTGTAGCCTATATTCCTCAACTACTTTGTGAACATTCCACCTATATCCTTCATATCACGCACCTGCCATGTAGGCCTACTAGTATATCAAACACCTGCCCTGTATATCCCTCGTAATCTGTGAACCTTCCACCTACCCGATACATCCCGCACCTACTAGTACTCTCCACCTTCCATGTACGCCTACATTCTCCACCTACCCTGAGCATCCCCGTCTACCCACTTTGTCCCCCCCCCAAATATTTCAAGATAGACATTTCCTAATGAGGTCTCACAATGAGAAGGCGCACATACATGATTGCAAGCACATTAATTCTTGGGCGGATTGATATAAAATTTGCCAGCATGTTCGGGATAGTATATAGATGATAATGTTATACACACTCTCTAACTACCCTGTACACGCCCCCTATCGTGTACACCTTCCACATACCTTGTACATCCTCTACCCACCGTGTACACATTCCACCTATCCTGTACATCCTCCCCCTACCGTGTACACCTTCCACAAATTTTGTACATCCTCTACCTACCATGCACACGTTCCACATACCTTGTACATCCTCTTCCGACCGTGTAAACTTTCCACCTTCCCTGTACATCCTCTAGCTACCATGTAGGTACATCCCCCGTATCGTGTACACCTTCCACATACCTTGCACGTCCTCTACCAACCATGTACACCTTCCACCTACCCTGTAATCCTTTCATACCATCTACGCCTTCCACATACCTTGTACATCCTCTACCTACCGTGTAAACTTTCCACCTTCCCAGTACATCCTCGACCTACCCTGTGCACATTCCACCTACCATGTACATGGCCCCCTACCACATACTCCTCCCACCTATCCTGTACACTTTCTACCTAACCTGTACATCCTTCCTTTACCGTGTACACTTTCCATATACCTTGTAAATCCTATACCAACCATATACGCCTTCCACATACCTTGTACATCCTCTACCTATCATGTACACTTTCCACCTACAGTGTACATCCTCCCACTACCGGACATGTTCACCTTCCATGTACTTAGTACATCATCTACCTATCATGTACACCTTCCACCTATCCTGTACATTCTTCAACTACCCTGTACACACCTTCTAGAGTGTACACTTTCCACATACCTTGTACATCCTCTTCCTACCCTGTACATACTCCTTCTACCGTGTTCACATTCCACATACCTTCTACATCCTCTAGCTACCGTGTAAACTTTCCACCTCCCTTGTACATCCTCCCGCTACTGTGTACACTTTCTGCATACCTTGTACATCGCGCACCTACTCAGTACTCTTACCGCTTACCCTGTACACATTCTACATACCCTGTATATCACGTACCTACTCCGTACATCTTCCACATATCCTGTACATCACGCACTTACTCTGTACTCCTTCCACATAGCCTGTAAATCCCACATCTACCCGGTAAACCCGCCCTGTACATAATGCACCTATACGTTACATACTGCAACTACCCTGTATATCCCGCAACTATACTCTGTACATATTGCAAACGCCCTGTACAACACTCACCCGATTTGTATTTCCCACACCTATCCTGTACATCCCGCAAAGGACTTGTACATCCTGCATCTACTCTGTACATCCCATACCCGCCCTGCACATCCCCACCTACCCTGTAAATTCTGCATCTTCTATGTAGGCTAAACCTCTTGTTTACTCTGCACGTACCCTTTACAGCCTCCACCTACACTGTAGCCTATATTCATCAACTACTTTGTGAACATTCCACCTATATCCTTCATATCACGCACCTGCCATGTAGGCCTACTAGTATATCAAACACCTGCCCTGTATATCCCTCGTAATCTGTGAACCTTCCACCTACCCGATACATCCCGCACCAACTAGTACTCTCCACCTTCCCTGTACGCCTACATTCTCCACCTACCCTGAGCATCCCCGTCTACCCACTTTGTCCCCCCCCCCCAAATATTTCAAGATAGACATTTCCTAATGAGGTCTCACAATGAGAAGGCGCACATACATGATTGCAAGCACATTCATTCTTGGGCGGATTGATATAAAATTTGCCAGCATGTTCGGGATAGTATATAGATGATAATGTTATACACACTCTCTAACTACCCTGTACACGCCCCCTATCGTGTACACCTTCCACATACCTTGTACATCCTCTACCCACCGTGTACACATTCCACCTATCCTGTACATCCGCCCCCTACCGTGTACACCTTCCATAAATTTTGTACATCCTCTACCTACCATGCACACGTTCCACATACCTTGTACATCCTCTTCCGACCGTGTAAACTTTCCACCTTCCCTGTACATCCTCTAGCTACCATGTAGGTACATCCCCCGTATCGTGTACACCTTCCACATACCTTGCACGTCCTCTACCAACCATGTACACCTTCCACCTACCGTGTAATCCTTTCATACCATCTACGCCTTCCACATACCTTGTACATCCTCTACCTACCGTGTAAACTTTCCACCTTCCCAGTACATCCTTGACCTACCCTGTGCACATTCCACCTACCATGTACATGGCCCCCTACCACATACTCCTCCCACCTATCCTGTACACTTTCTACCTAACCTGTACATCCTTCCTTCACCGTGTACACTTTCCATATACCTTGTAAATCCTATACCTACCAAATACGCCTTCCACATACCTTGTACATCCTCTACCTATCATGTACACTTTCCACCTACTGTGTACATCCTCCCACTACCGGACATGTTCACCTTCCATGTACTTAGTACATCATCTACCTATCATGTACACCTTCCACCTATCCTGTACATTCTTCAACTACCCTGTACACACCTTCTAGAGTGTACACTTTCCACATACCTTGTACATCCTCTACCTACCCTGTACATACTCCTTCTACCGTGTTCACATTCCACATACCTTCTACATCCTCTAGCTACCGTGTAAACTTTCCACCTCCCTTGTACATCCTCCCCCTACCGTGTACACCTGCATACCTTGTACATCGCGCACCTACTCAGTACTCTTACCGCTTACCCTGTACACATTCTACATACCCTGTATATCACGTACCTACTTCGTACATCTTCCACATATCCTGTACATCACGCACTTACTCTGTACTTCTTCCACATAGCCTGTAAATCCCACATCTACCCGGTAAACCCGCCCTGTACATAATGCACCTATACGTTACATACTGCAACTACCCTGTATATCCCGCAACTATACTCTGTACATATTGCAAACGCCCTGTACAACACTCACCCGATTTGTATTTCCCACACCTATCCTGTACATCCCGCAAAGGACTTGTACATCCTGCATCTACTCTGTACATCCCATACCCGCCCTGCACATCCCCACCTACCCTGTAAATTCTGCATCTTCTATGTAGGCTAAACCTCTTGTTTACTCTGCACGTACCCTTTACAGCCTCCACCTACACTGTAGCCTATATTCATCAACTACTTTGTGAACATTCCACCTATATCCTTCATACCACGCACCTGCCATGTAGGCCTACTAGTATATCAAACACCTGCCCTGTATATCCCTCGTAATCTGTGAACCTTCCACCTACCCGATACATCCCGCACCAACTAGTACTCTCCACCTTCCCTGTACGCCTACATTCTCCACCTACCCTGAGCATTCCCCGTCTACCCACTTTGTCCCCCCCCAAAATATTTCAAGATAGACATTTCCTAATGAGGTCTCACAATGAGAAGGCGCACATACATGATTGCAAGCACATTCATTCTTGGGCGGATTGATATAAAATTTGCCAGCATGTTCGGGATAGTATATAGATGATAATGTTATACACACTCTCTAACTACCCTGTACACGCCCCCTATCGTGTACACCTTCCACATACCTTTACATCCTCTACCCACCGTGTACACATTCCACCTATCCTGTACATCCTCCCCCTACCGTGTACACCTTCCACAAATTTTGTACATCCCCTACCTACCATGCACACGTTCCACATACCTTGTACATCCTCTTCCGACCGTGTAAACTTTCCACCTTCCCTGTACATCCTCTAGCTACCATGTAGGTACATCCCCTGTATCGTGTACACCTTCCACATACCTTGCACGTCCTCTACCAACCATGTACACCTTCCACCTACCCTGTAATCCTTTCATACCATCTACGCCTTCCACATACATTGTACATCCTCTACCTACCGTGTAAACTTTCCACCTTCCCAGTACATCCTCGACCTACCCTGTGCACATTCCACCTACCATGTACATGGCCCCCTACCGCATACTCCTCCCACCTATCCTGTACACTTTCTACCTAACCTGTACATCCTTCCTTTACCGTGTACACTTTCCATATACCTTGTAAATCCTATACCAACCATATACGCCTTCCACATACCTTGTACATCCTCTACCTATCATGTACACTTTCCACCTACCGTGTACATCCTCCCACTACCGGACATGTTCACCTTCCACTTACTTAGTACATCATCTACCTATCATGTACACCTTCCACCTATCCTGTACATTCTTCAGCTACCCTGTACACACCTTCTAGAGTGTACACTTTCCACATACCTTGTACATCCTCTACCTACCCTGTACATACTCCTTCTACCGTGTTCACATTCCACATACCTTCTACATCCTCTAGCTACCGTGTAAACTTTCCACCTCCCTTGTACATCCTCCCCCTACCGTGTACACCTTCTGCATACCTTGTACATCGCGCACCTACTCAGTACTCTTACCGCTTACCCTGTACACATTCTACATACCCTGTATATCACGTACCTACTCCGTACATCTTCCACATATCCTGTACATCACACACTTACTCTGTACTCCTTCCAGATAGCCTTTACATCTCACACATACCCTGTACATCATCCCCCTACCTTGTACACCTCTCATATACCCTATACATCCCGCACCTGTTCTGTACACCTTCCACATACCCTGTACATCACGCACCTACTTTGCAAACCTTACACACAGCCTTTACATCTCGCACCTACCCTGTACATCATCCCCCTACCCTGCACACCTCTCACCTATCCACCTTACATCGCCCAGCTACCCTGTACACCGTCCACATACCCAGTACATCGCGCACCTACTCTGTATTTTTTCCACATACCCTGTAGACCGTCCACCTATAATGTACATCTATATACGCACCTACTCTGTACAACTTCCAACTACCCTGTTCATTGCGCACTTACACTGTACACTTTCCACCTACCTTGTACCCCTTTAACATACCCTGTACATCCCGCACCCACCCTGTACTCCTTCCATCTACCCTGTACACCTTCCACATGTCCTGTTCATCATGAACCTACCTCCCACATACCCTGTACATCGTGCACCTACTCCGTAATATTTATACCCTGTACACCTCCCACATACTTTGTACATCACGCACATACCCTGTACATCTCGCACCGACACTGATCATCTTCCACATATCCTCTAGATTGCGCACCTAGCCTGTACTCCTTCCACCTACCCTGTACATCACTTACCTACTCTGTACACCTTCCACCTAACCTTTACATCTCACACCCACCCTGTACATCGTTCCCCTTCCCTGTACACCTTCCACCTTACCCCGTACACCTTCCACATACTCTGGACATCACTCAAATACTCTGTACTTTTTTTCTACCTACCCCGTACACTCTCCATATACCCTGCACATCACGCACCTACTTTGTGCACCTTCCACCTACCATGTACACCTCCCACCTACCCTGCAGGTTTACATCGCTCACCTACTCTCTACTCCTTCCACCTACTTGGCACAATTTCCACATACCCTGTACATCGCGCATCTACTCTGTACTTCTTTTACGACCCCGTACACTTGCTATATACCCTGTACATCGTGCACCGCCACTGTACACATTCCACATACCATATAGAAGGCGCACCTACCCCGTACACCTTCGACCTACGCTGTATATCGCGTACCTTCTCTGTACACCTTCACATACCCTGTCACCTACCTACTCTGTATACCTTCCACACACCTTTCACATCTCACAACTATACCCGGTACATCATCCCGTGCCCTGTACACATTCCACATACCCTGAACATCACGCACCTACTCCGTTATAATTCCACCTACCCTGTACACCTTCCAGATACTTTGTACATCACGCGGATACTCTGTACATACCACACCTACTCTGTACACCTTCCACATACCCTGTACATCGCGCACCTATACTGTACACTGTTCACCTACCCTGCAGTGGAGTGAGTGGTGCAGTGGATAAGGCGTCGGACTCGTAATCCAAAGATCATGAGTTCGATTCTCGAGCTGGACTGCTGTGCTATTTCTATAGTGTCCTTAGGCAAGGCATTTACCACTAATGTGTCTATCTTCACCCAGGATTAAATGGGTACCGGTTGATAATGGGTGTTGTATAGAGCGCTTTGAGTGTGGCTGCTCCAAGTACAATCACTCAGACTGGGGTTAAAGTGTAAAGCGCCTTTGAAAGCGGATTAAGTTTGGCTGGAAAGAGCGCTATATCAAATGTGATAATTTTAACTTTACATCACGCACTTATTTTGTACACCTTCCACCTAGCCTTTACATCTCTCAACTACCCTGTACATCCTCCCCCTACCCTGTACACCTCCCACCTACCCAGCATACATCGCAACTACCCTGTACACCTTCCACATACACGGTACACTGTGCACCTGATCCGTACACATTCCACATACCCTGTACATCGCATACTTTTTCCATCTACCCTGTACACTTTCCACATGCCCTGTACATCGCGTACCTACTCTGTTCTCCTTCCATCTACCTTGTACACCTTCCACATATATCCTGTACATCTCTCTCGCAACTACCGTGTCCACCTTCCCTCTATAGTGTACATCACGTACCTACCATGTACATCGTGCATTTACTTTGTACATCGCGCATCTACTCTGTACACCTTCCACCTCCCCTCTATACATCTCACCTACCCTGTACATCGCGCACCAGGGCACCCACCTTGTAAAATTCCGCCTACCCTGTAAATTGCATCTACCCTGTACATCGTGCATCTATCCTGTACATTGCGCATCTACTCTGTGCACCTTCCACCTTCCCTGTAAGTTCCTCACCTACTCTATACATCGCACCTTCCCTGTACATCGCGCACCAGTGCAACCACCTTGTAAAATTCCGCCTACTCTGTAAATTGCATCTACCCTGTATACTCTGATTTTTCTAACTCGTTTACACCGTTTTTTGCCGATATTTTTGCGATGCTTAATGGTATCGTATTGTAACTTGGCATACTTCACCTGGAGATCAAACGGCATTTTTCTGCAAACTTTCAGACTTCTGCTCATAGAACTGTGAGAATTGAGGCATTTCAGCAGAAATGCCTTTATGGTTTTGTCAAAAAAAAAAAATTTTTTTTTTTTTTTTTTTTTTTTTTTTTTTTTCTTTTTTTTTCACTTTTTGGTTTCCGCACGATAACTTCAGTTTGCCTCGATGTATCTTCGCCAAATTTTCACTTTTGGTCAGAAATGTTGTGTGGAAGAAGCCCATTGTTTTTGAGCCGGCTCCGGGGTCCGTGAGGTCCGTGAGGATGAAATCAATGTTTCTGGTTTCCGCACGATAACTCAAAAAGTGTTATGGCAATGACTGTGGAACTTTGCATGGAGGTTCATATATCACCAGGGAAGAAGCCTATTGATTTTGAGGCCGATTCGTCAAACGACCTTTGACCTAGGGCTCGAAATAATTTTAGCTGAGTCATCCTTGAGGCTCTCATGCATATCTCGAAAAGGGTGCGTCGTAGAGCGAAACAGACGTTGTTTTCAGACTCGTCATCCTAGACAAACATGTCTAAGGGGTATTATGGATGACCTTTGACCTTGACCTTAAATTTTTTCGCCGAGTCGGCATTTTTCGTATTCGTCGATATCTCGGAAACGGTGCATCGTAGAGCGAAACAGACGTTATTTTCGGACTCGTCGCCCTAGACAAACATGTCTTAAGGGTATTATGGATGACCTATGACCTTGATCTTAAATTTTTTTTGCTGAGTCGGCATTTTTCGTTTTCGTCGATATCTCGGAAACGGTGCGTCATAGAGCGAAACGGATGTTATTTTCGGACTCGTCGCCCTAGACAAACATGTCTTAAGGGTATTATTGATGACCATTGACCTTGACCTTAAATTTTTTCGCTGAGTCGGCATTTTTCGTTTTCGTCGATATCTCGGAAACGGTGCGTCATAGAGCGAAACGGACGTTATTTTCAGACTTGTCGCCCTAGACAAACATGTCTTAAGGGTATTATGGATGACCTTTGACCTTGACCTTAAATGTTTTCCCTGAGTCGGCATTTTTCGTTTTCGTCGATATTTCGGAAATGGTACGTCCTACAGCGAAACGGATGTTATTTTCAGACTCGTCATCCTAGACAAACATGTCTAAGGGGTATTATGGATGACCTTTGACCTTGACCTATTTTTTCGCCGAGTCTGCATTTTTCGTATTCGTCGATATCTCGGAAACGGTGCGTCGTAGAGCGAAACAGACGTTATTTTCGGACTCGTCGCCCTAGACAAACATGTCTTAAGGGTATTATGGATGACCTATGACCTTGACCTTAAATTTTTTCGCTGAGTCGGCATTTTTCGTTTTCGTCAATATCTCGGAAACGATGCGTCATAGAGTGAAACGGACGTTATTTTCGGACTTGTCACCCTAGACAAACATGTCTTAAGGGTATTATGGATGACCTTTGACCTTGACCTTAAATGTTTTCCCTGAGTTGGCATTTTTCGTTTTCGTCGATATCTCGGAAATGGTACGTCCTACAGCGAAACGGATGTTATTTTTGGACTCGTCGCCCCAGACAAACATGTATATAGGGTATTATGGATGACCTTTGACCTTCAATTTTTTTCGCTGAGTCGGCCTTTTTTCGTTTTCGGCGATATCTCGGAAACGGTGCGTCGTAGAGCGAAACGGACGTTATTTTCAGACTCGTCGCCCTAGACAAACATGTACATAGGGTATGATGGATGACTTTTGACCTTGACCTTAAATTTTTTCGCTGAGTCGGCATTTTTCGTTTCTGTCGATATCTCGGAAACGGTCTCATTGGGAACTTATCATGTCAGCATTTTGTTTTTTTCATGCTTCACCCTGAAATGCCTCCAAGGCCTTTAGGCCTTGACGTCTAGTTTTCCCTGAAATCCTGTCGTTTGCATGTCAACAAATATTGTTTTCCTTTGGCACGTGCTGGGCGATTCTGTTCGGATAATTTGCATAGGGGCGAGAGATAGGATTCAGGACCGCCCACGCAGGTAAACTGATTCGAAATGACTCGTACGTGAAGGCACCTTGACGACCACTGACAACCCGATCCCCCTATTATGACTAATTTGAATTTGTCCATTTGGATTCCGTCATCAGTTGTCGAGAACCAAGCAATATGTCGGCGCCCATGGTTCAAGCAAATCCTCGCTTAAATAAAACTTTTGCGTTTTGAAAGAAACAGATAGGGTTCCGGAAGGCAGGTTTGTGTGAATTAATTGCCGTTTGTACCACAGATATGCAATATTCAGTTGAATAGTTCGCTCGAAGTAACTTGACTGAACTAAAGGCAAAAAACGGTGTAAACGAGTTAAAAAAAATCGGAGTATACATCGCGCATTTATCCTGTACATCGCGCATCTACTCTGTACACCTTCCACCTCTCCTGTAAGTTCCTCACCTACTCTATACATCGCACCTTCCCTGAACATCGCATAACAGGGCACTCACTCTGTAAAATTTCCACTTAAAATTCCGCCTACCCTGTAAACTGGGCATCTACTCTGTACATCGCGCATCTACCCTGTACGTCCCGCAATTACCCTGTACAACCAGCCCTGCACGTCCCGCACCTATACGGTGCCACAGCCCAATCTAATATTGTGTTCATGTTAGGCAGAATGATCTACAAGTAAGACAGACAGCAAACAAAATTTGCCATATTCTTGGTCCATATTCTTCCTTCATCAAACAAAAAATTGAAAAAATGTCATGCTTTTATTTCAAGGTTTTAGTTAAGATGCGTACATCAGAAACGTACCTGAGAAGCGAACATGACTGTGATGTGCTTTTTGAGCACACCAAAGGCAATGGAAGCGCTTTGAACATTGTGTCCAGCTTCCCTTCGAATGCATGATTATCTAAGAATTTCAGATACATCTTTACATGATTGGCATACTGAGATATCAGATACTTCGAAATTGTAGATTTCATACTCATTCGTGTTTTTGTTGCGCTAGAAATGATATCGCTTAGTTGTTTATATCAGTGGGCAACACAGAATTTTACAATATTGCTTGCATGCCGTTTCCACTATTCCCTTATTTACCAGAAACGAGTCACGTGTCGTGTTTTGATTCACGCTTGAGTGCTTAATTTGGTTGTGGTGAATATATTATAATATAAAATCAATGATGAAAACACAGAGAAAACTTTCCGAAACGCAACATGCCAAGCGCAAGTGCTTTGGAATGTTACGGGCAGGTTTTGCAAGTGGTGCAATTGGGCCCCTGTGCGATGTCATCGCCATGTAATCATTCGCCTGCATGATTAACATGGATAGCAAAACGGGATCTGTGGCCAACCGACCGCGTCCCGGTGAATAGAGTCACGACTCACCGCAAGAAAGATTTCACTCTCATCTTACCATTGGATTAAAAGAGTTAAAATACACTGGCAAAATATGAGACAGTTTTACAACACACATAATATATACTGGTATGTGCCCAAATGGTATGTGCCAAAATGGTATTATCATAGATATACAAATATATAGCATGAGCCAAAATAGTTGGTATATTGCATGACCGTACGGTCCTGACTTTTTTGGCTCATACATTTTGGCTCAAAAAATATATGTTTGAAATAAAATGTTCAATACCTGCAGCAGAGTAATATATTTCGACAAAAAGTGTTGAAAAGGTCCAAATATGAAAAATAATGTACAGAAATATAGTCTAAAAGCAATGACCTGCAATGTGCCAAAATGGTCGGATTCGTAAGTTGTGGTCAAAAAGGTCGAATTCGTAAGTATATATATATATATATATATCATGTTGATTACCAGAATAAATGGGTTTTCTTATCACGATTCCACCAGATAGTTGAGTTTATTGTACTAGTGTGAGTGATGACCTTGAATACATGGACTTGTTTTCACTGAGGTTACCATCCATGAGGATTCTGTTCGACCACATATTCATCAGATACATGACACTATTTTGCATGGACAGGACTTTCAGTGGTTTCCATTTTTCACAAGCGCTTTCTATGATTGGAGACGCGGAATGGTCTTCTGTTGCTTCTGTTGGAAATATTGTGTACAAAATCACAGAAATATCACAATAAACCTTTTGTTCTGTTATTAGTTACTTGTAAATATGATATTATTCATTATGATAAACATTTGGTGAAACATGGTATATGTCTCACTTCTCATGCTTATTGATGCGTTGGTTCATCTATGCATGATCGTCAATTATTACCAAGGACGTATATTGGGCATATTATGATAAAGATGAAATAACATTTTGATATTTTGTTGAAGAATGTACAAGATGTTTCAACTATTCGTTGATTATAAAATCGGTGTGAGAACTGATATAACCCTCGCGAGACCTGAAAATATCCTGAAACCTGAAAATAGGTTGAATCTCCATTTTTGTGTTCATCAATGATATACCGTCTGAGCATCCATGATCTGTAATGGTACAGACCAAATAATCCCACTGTGCTTAGTTAAATGAAAAATAACAATTTAATTTGGAGACAGAAACCCGTCGTGAGACTGGAATGGATATTTGACACGAAACACACATTTCACTTACTGTGAGAGTATTTTTCTATCATGGTCCTTTCAGATTAACATCACGCAAGACAGTTTTGTGGCGTTCTTGCATTGAGAATCCTGATTAGCGTCAAAGTATTTTTGAACTGATATAATGGCATAGGATGGTCATAAATGGCTGCTGACACCTGACACCCTTTCGACTCGTGGTTTAGTACTTGTATACCTTTCTCATTCAAATATGCTAAAAGGCATATATAAATGGGTTTAAATGTCTCATATTCTTGACATACACCTCATCAAGCGAGCACATCATCCCGTTAATTAATCGGGGTTTTTGATTCCGTTTAAAAAATTCCCGTTTCAAAACTGCCATCAGAGTATGGTTGTATTGGCTGAAATGTATTGCTACAGGTATATCGATTTATCTAGATGCCTACACCTGCGCACAGAGTATTGTCCCCGATTACTACTAAGTCCCATCAATTGATCTATTTTCTACAATAAATGTGTCTTGGCTCAGGGCGTACATAATTGACCCCATTTCTGTTAAAGATGCATTCATGAGAGATCCCCCGCAGGCTGGCGATGTAGTCTGTTGAACACATTCATTATATTGGTGCAATTGAGAACACTTTTTGAATTTTTTTTGTACATTATTAAATAACACAAGAACGATATGAGACGATTGATTAATATAAAATATGGATTTTACATATATGTACGTTATATGCATACTTGCCACATTTCTGGTGTATTTATTAACTAGATGGTTTTGACGTTCATAAATTTTCCTCTAAACGCAGCTGTTACTTTGGTAAAACATATTCTTGTCGCAGCGGACTTGAGATTGTTCAATAGTGGTACATCATCTATGTATTTGAAAGTGAAAAAAAAGTTACTTGTTTCCAATGAAATCTGACTCATTTGTTTATAAACACAGGTCTACAAATAATGGTGCACAATTTGTACCCAATTGAATACCAATAATATATTGATTGTAAGTATCAATCTATTACCACCAATATAGCCAAATTGTGATGATTCCAATAGCAAACATAAAATACAACATTTTGCGATAGAAACAAAGCCCGACCAATTACTTTATTAAAAGACACACTGGCGTCATCAGGGGCAGACAGTGTGGTAAATGTAGTTGTTTCTACTGTACACCTGATGGAATTAGTATACAACTGCCCAACAACCTATGAATATAATTTAGAAATCTGAAACAAACCATAATATCCGACCAATGTAGTATGACCCTGGCATGAAACTATACAATAACAATTGTACAACCATCTCGCAGCGCTGGAACACAGTAATGATAGGAGTATGTGTAACTGAACATACTGTAAAACAGACAATAGAGAGTTTTAAAAAGATGGATTTTTAAAAACTGGGTATAGAGGGTTGACATTCAATATGGATTTTTTTTTCATTTTCATCAATTCTTTTTGAACTTTTGCCTGGCGTTAATGGGCATCTGACCTCATATTTAGTGCATTCTTTATCTTGTATTTTCATTCTGCTAAACACTGTGATCCAGAACTAACAACGCCAAATTGTGCCGACATTAGATTGATAATTTATATTTTCGAAGAATATTTCAGCAACACGCAACATCAGATACATGAAACTTATTGGTTCGAGCTGGGTATCGTGCCAGGAGACCACTAAGGAAACCCCTGCTGAGTCAACGACATCACGAGCGAAGGCTGCAGTGGGCCAGAGATCACAGCCATTTCTGACCACGTCACTGGAATCATGTCATATTTAGTGACGAGGCGAGATTTGGGGTGTACCCCCATGATGGACGCATCCGAGTTCCCGGACGAGTTCAAGAACTTTACCATGAAGCCTGCATACTACCTAAGGTGACTGGAGGCGGTGGAATAACCATATGGGGAGCTTTCCACGCAGGTGGAAAAAGTGACCTTGTGATCCTGGTCGGCAACCTGGATCAACACCTGTACATACGCATCCTAGACCAAACGATGTTGCCATTCGCTCGAGGGGCCTTCCAGGTCAATTTTGTTTACCAGGATGACAATGCTCCTGCACACAGGGCTCGTACAGTGGCCACTTTCCGTCAGGATCAGGGGGTTGAGCACTTGCCATGGTCAGCGTGTTCACCAGATATGAACCCCATAGAGAACCTGTGGGCTGAAGTAACCCGTCGGATCAACAACCTGCTTCGACAAACCAGTGTGGATGAATTGCGAAAGGCTGTGATGGACGCATGGGCCAATATACCCCTGAACACCTTGAGGACCCTGTCTGAGGGTATGCTCGCCGTGTGATGGTGCTACAAGCAGCCAGGGGAGGTCACACGCGATACTGAAATTGTTGGTGCTAGATGGCATAATGGTGCTCAATATTATTGAAACTTATTTTCACCACATTTCACGTCACAAAAACGATATTACATCAAGTATAGCAGGTTTGGTCGACACTGAAGACTTCATGCAATATTAGCGCATGTTTGTCTTTCTTCAGATTAATGATTTCACCTATTTTTCATACTTTATTGAGGAAAACAACACATACCCCCTTGCAGCTTGGCGTTTGTTAATCGAACATATCGTTTCCCAACCGAAAAATATCATTTCCCAATATCCTCTGCCGAAACGGATTTCGTAGTGGCAATGGTCAGTTATTTCGTCACCCCATGTGCACTCCCGTGGTGTCAATTGGCATGACAATCGCCTGATCGGCAGGTGACATGCTTGGCTGAATATCAGATGATGTAGCAACTTCATGGTGCTTATCAATTTGAATCTATGACATAATATTTCATCTGTTTACTCACCCAACCGATATATTTCATATCAAATGTCAACCCTGTACAATTATGATTATGCTCTATAAAATAATTGATGCATCTTATATATTTAGTAGTAATTACACTTTATCTTGTGTAGACACCACTCGAGTAACTAGCATCAACTAACGAATAATGAATTGAAATCCTCATTAACAACTAGATGCATGAGCGATATAGACAATAGGCCAAACTTGATGGCGTAATGAGAGCATGCAATAACGTTCCGCAACATCCTTTCCATATTTTTGTTATGTTCTCCATATTTGTTACGTCCCACAAAGACTGTAATTCCGAAACTAAAACATCCTCTATATGTGTTCTCTGCATCACGCGAGAGAGACGAGTGCTCTGCCGCTGACACCAACCACCCAAAAACTCTTTGTTTCACTCCAATGTATGCAGTGGTCAATTCATACTTGAATCCATATATTCGTCAATGCCATCAACGTTGAAGGGTGGGGTTTGGTAAGTGGTTCGTTCAATATAAACCCCTGGGGTGTGATATCTGACCTAATCATCTTTGATATCACTAGTTATTTTGTGATCATGATCTCGTATGTGATATCACCATCTTTTCTAGGCTATGATTCGGACAGATAGTGATATCACTTTTCCTGCATCATTGCATTATCTCACACTTGACTGTAAGTTTTGCTGCTATATGTGGACGTAACAGTAGAACAAAATAAAATACATACGAGAATCATATGTTCGATGATGGCATTGGAAGCTGACAAGCATATATGTTACTGTCCTCATCTCACGCATTCTTTGATTCTGTAGTTCTTGTTTGTAGTTCTGGTTAGCAGCGATTGATATCGTATTTGTAACATGTACGAATACATGAATAGCATGTATTTGTATTTGGAAGGGGTGTTTCTGTCCTACAGATCTTGTAAATGGGCAGATAAACATATAAATACATATTACGAAACTGATGAATTATGTGTGTGAATTACTGTTCCTTGATGTTAATGACGTTACACTACTTCACTATTATCTCACTTATATCACCTTGTGCCGGCATTGAAATTGGTTTCTTCTAGACTGTACCGGTATCTTTTTGTGATATTGCTGTGATTTTGACGTGATTACTTCCAACAGAAGAAGGGGAACTCACCATTCCGCGTCTCGAATCATAGAAAGCGCTTGTGAAAAAGGGAAACCACCGAAGGTCCTGTCTAGGTAAAATAAAGTCATGTTTCTGATCAATATGTGGTCAAACAGAATCCTCATTGATGGTAACCTCAGTGAAAACAAATCCATGTATTCAAGGTCATCAGCCACAGTAGTCCAATAAACTCATCTATCTTGTAAAATTGTGACAAGAAAATCCGTACATTAATTTCGCCCTAAGAAGCTCCATACTATGTATTTACTGATCAATTCCCGAGGCGGACGGAATGCCACCACAACCACAGATATCGACACCAGGCAGGTAACATAACACGTGCACGTTGAATATTTCGGTTGCAACCAACATAATTATATCAACTTCCTGTGTATGTAGTATGTATTATATGCACTACGCATGCTTGTATTAAGACAACAATATTTGCAAAGCGCTTGATTTTGTCAATAAATGACAAGTACAGTCAATGAAAGCACCGTATTTAGATATCTATGTATATTAACCTTATTCTGTTCGGAAATCTATTGCGTATTATTTATGCGTCCATGCATGTAATCACCTATCATCGCCATGATATGTTATCACTGATGAGCTGAAATTACTAGTTTGAGGGGCGCAGCAAGCTAAAGGCTCGGCTGATCAGTAGAGCTATAAATAGCCCGGACAATCAATGTCTAGTGACCACTAAATATAAACCTCATTTTGGCTTCGAAGTCAACAGCATATGATTTAGTAAATCACAAAAACCTCAGTTTGTCTCATCCCTACGTACTTTATTGGCCATATTTATATTATTGGCCATATTATATCGTTACATACATTTGCCTTATTTGTAATGCTGAACAAAGCTAGCCTGAATTATTATTTGTGTATTTTTCCCAATAGAATTTTGATATCAGCATATAACCGTAAATGGGGGAAGACGCAATGAGCCTTATATAATATAATATAGTACAGAACGATGATATAATGATTGACGATATCACCTCCAACATGCGGGGTTCAGCGGCGGGTCTACCAAACATCACCGAAAAACAACGAAAAACACGTCTGCTCAGGTGAAATATCCCCATTTGAAAGAAGAGGAGATGAATACATGTGGGATCTACTTTCTTCTCCTCACAGGCGATTAAAAGGTCAGTTCGATACTCAGCAGATAAAACTAAAACCTCCATCGAAATGTAAATATGTTGCCAGTGGCTCAGACCCATCACTCGATGAGACTTCGAGTCATAAAGTTGAGAATTAGTTTTCACATGGTTGATATAGGTGCACGTGTATGTATAATGATGCTGTAGCATGTGAACCACCATAAATATGTATTTGAGATTGTGGGATATTAGATAGGGAAATATGAAATATATATGTAAGTTTTCACATGTCAAAGGTCTAAATTTACACTCAATTAGTTTGAAACTAGTTTGGTATCTGTGTTGCTCAGCATTCGTAGACGTGATGTAACACGTGACATAAAATTAAAACGAAATTGAGATAAAGGTCGTTATTACGCAATATAATGTCTAGACTAGAGTCCAGCTACTTGCAACTTAAGGCAATCCATGATCGAAATCAATTTGTTTACCTCAATGTATGAGGGATATGGCCTCATGTTTTATTGCTTTCAGAAGCTTTACTTGGTGATAATTATTTCCCTCTACCCGTAGATCAATGGGGACAGGATTGGTGATGCAATGACAGCAATGGGGTACATTATTGAAAGGTACAAATTGTTTGTGCATGGAAGGTTTTCCCAGAAGAGGGCATTAAATGCAACGTGGGTCTTTACTGAAAGGCTTCAATGAATTTGCAATTGGCGTAGGTACCGCATTCTTGGATAACGTCAAAAACTGAACTGAACAATGACCGCGATATTGGTTGTCGTCACATCATCCACATCCCGTGAAGGCTATTCACACTTCAATCAATATATCCTACAATATATTCGTCACTGCCATCAAATTGTGAAGGAATCAGCTTGGTATGTCATTAGGTGGACGTGAAAATAGATTTTGATACTAGACACAAGAACTGCGATCTCTAAGAGTATCCCACTCCCAGCAATGGCAATGGGCACCTCGATGATGTAGACACAAATGAGTGTGAACTTTCTCACCCCAGACATTCTGTGGTCTTCGTCTCATTAATCTTCATATTGATATCCCTGCAAACAACACTGGGCTGTTTGTGCTTCTGCCAAGCGAACATCATATATTTGTTTAGAAGAGGGTATATTCTACCGAATTGAATATGAACGGTCAGGGAGGTGTTCAACTATCACCTCCCTGAATGTAGATTGTGTGATCTTTCAATTTCACGGAATATCACTACGATGTTAAAAGATGGTTTGGGACTTCGCAAAATCAGTTGATTTATGGGAGGGGTCGATATATCAATATCATGTATCATGATCCCCGTATTTTCATCTAACTATTGAGATCGGCCTTTATAGATTGACAAGAATTCTAGTATGTTATAAAGTGACAAATATAAAGTTTTCATGTTGCAAGTTTCTTTTCACGGGGAACAATCTAGCAACAACATGAGGAAGTTTACAATACAGCAACAATACGATACAGTTTACAATACGAATAGTCCATGTTGCATGGGCACTGATCAGAGATTGACATTTCCCACAAATAGTAATCCTGTTGCAATCCTGTGTTTCGAACACATAAATCCCACTTCACAATGTAAATTTTAGGCCATTACTTACCGCCATGTGAAGACTAATGAATATGAATATATAAGAGTACCAGCATATTCTTCATGTGATTATGATATCTTCCCTATTGGGCACAATCCTGCCAAAAGTCCTGCCCGGATACACATGTCTTTTAACCTAAATATGCTGTATTTTTTCTGTTGGCATGTTGCTGTGACTTGTGTTGTATTCTGAAACATTTATTATGACCTATAAAATATTTGAAGTACTTTTGACCCAGTTACAGTGGATTGAAACAATTGAAGTACGTTTGAAATGGAAACAAACTTAGTGACAACAGATGTAACTATAGATTCACACAAACAAATGACTTGTTCAAGCTCTCCAAATGAAATCCAAAAATGAATTGATGAAATCCAAATGAAATCCAAAAAACTTGAGAAAGTTTACAATACAGCAGAATACAAATGTTGCGGTTTACTCTCCACAAGTGGATGATGTGCGATAAAGTTAAAAATATTTGAATTTAAACTAAATGGGTTTGGGTTTTACATGTACATTAAATAAATAGCTGTCTCCAAAGCTGGTGGATAGTGCGAAATATACATATGCAAACAAAATTGTCTAAACACGTAAAAATATGAATAATAAATAATTTGGGCACAATATTTTTGTATGGAAAAGTTACAGATAACGACTATATATGGGAATTTTTGTTTTTGTCTTCGTGCAATTTTAGGTTTCAGACTTCACTGCAAGGTCCTGCGAGCTTATTCGGAGGACCTAACTTTTCTATATCATGGAATATATGCTAGTCTATAGATCTATTTACGAATTTACGAAGTGTGATTGTTCAACTCACCAGAAAATTCCCGATGATGGAGCAGGAATTCCAATGATATTCATCACAGGAATTTAATGGTATTCTTCACAGTACACTGGGTAATTATGGCTAATATTTTTGAGTGTTTTGGTATAATAAAAAAAATTGGGTGAACCTCGAGACGAATATAAAAATTGGGTGCATGCATATAAAATATATTAGACACACGTACATGTCGAGCAGTAACTTATTTAAGCCAAGGGCCTTCACAATCAATACAATTGACTCTGATGTCAAGACAGTGAATGCTGTTACAGAGCATGAATCACTGAAAAACGAATGCACGAACCTGGACCACTGTTCTGCCTGCATATCTTTACTATGGACAGATAATTATACGATCTTGTCACGACCCAGAGCAAATTGTCCCTGGAACTCGTCAGTCATGTTGATCTACATAATCACGTGAATCAGCACTGCAGGGAATACCTGATTCGATTTGATTGCATGTTTTATGTTCTACACTGCACTGGGCCATTACATACATTAGAAGTACTTGGAAATACCTCAAGATAATGTATTTATGTTCCAGGAGCAATATAGCAGCATCAAGTTACAAGCGAGCCACAAAATTTTTATTCCATGAACGTTCAAGGGCCGTCCGTTGATATTGAATTGAGCTACTGAGTGCTTATAGGGGAGTATTCTCGCCTCTCAAGTATGTATTGTTTGCATGAGCAGATGTGTTTTCCATGGATTTTGAAAACGGAGATTAATCAGCCAGTGTTCATATTCCGAAGGCAGTAGGGTTTCAGCAATTTGTCATTTCCCACTGTTTGGAACTTGCATACTGGAGATAAGTTCTAGTTGAAAAACAACTATCATAACATATTTATCCGCAGCATCATTCATTATATGGCAAATACGAAATATGTATATTATCACAAAATATTTTATAATATATGTAAAAAGATAAAGTCTGCTCTGGGTTTGTTCTGTCTCTACAAAACATTCGGAAAGTTATTTGTGGAAAACAATAATGAGGTGCATGTCTCAGTCTCTATTGATGCAAAAATACATTTATCGTTAGAGATATGTCTCGACAAACTGGTGCTATATCTGAATCATGTTAGACTGCAGAGCATACCAAAATAGATGGCCATAAAAATATAAGGAAGTGATCAGCTCGGTCTCTGTCATCCCTCAAATTGAATGATGTTGATTATATACTGATGTATCAATTTAGTTGTCACTAGGCATTAATTGTCTGGGCTTCCTGTAGTTCGTTGAATCATGCATTAGATAAATGCGGGAAGGTATTGGATGGTTCCATGTGGTGAGCATGAACGAGGGAACGTATTTGTTATAGCCGTACTTAGATATTACTGTGCAATACGTTGTGTCCCATTAGCTAATGTGTTGGGGGCATTAGATATGTTATTCTTGTATTTCTGCATGGCGTAGCTCAGAGATTCATTTTTTCACAATATCGGCCATAACAGCTTTTCCCCCACCTTCCTCCACCATATCAATCCAGCTCGCACAGAAACATACAACCTAAACATACAACCTGTGATGGTTAGTGTAAAGTTATTGACTATCGTCCGCTCTTCGGGATCCTCGAACATAATCCTCTCACCACGAGTGCTTGCGGACGCGCATCCGCTATTCCGGATCCTTGCGGCGGCGCCGCTCACCGGAGGTCACTGCGGACACGGTAACCACTCTATCATTAACGGTAACCAGGTAACAGCCCACCCGACACTCCCAGGCCTACGGACACCGTTCAGAAACTGGTTCATCACCACGGTGTTAACTGGAGGGGCCTGGCGAGCAGCGGTCTGTCTCGGGGACGGAACCCCGTACAGTCCGACATGCTGGCCAGAGCCTATGTCACACGTCCCGGGAAGGGAGAGAACTGGCGATCCACAGGGCTTGCGCCCCCGAGTCAGCAACTTGTCTCTCCCAGCCCGGGCCTCCCCATGGAAATCGTCCCCAGGGCTCTAAGAGCCCAGTACTCGCGACCAGGGAACACAAAGCTCATGGCGAGCCTCGTGTGTGTCCCAGTCACTCTCTCTCGGACAATCTCCTCGATCGAGTAGCTTCCAGTGTATATATAATACACCACAAGCTGTAGGACCCACGCGAGGTATAATCAAACCATTGTTATAGTTTACTGGAGCGTAAATAACAATGCATTGCCGTGGCAACGCACGCTCGAACGGAGCGTGTCAAAACAAGGCCAAGAACGAAAAGGCCACATAAATGGCATGTATGTTTACAATCACCTGCCGCGTGCTTAGGGCAAAATCGCCACATAACCCCCTTCTTACAATGTTGGTCCCCAACATGTTCCGCACGCGCCCAAAACTGCCAAAACCCGACGAAGGCTTCGCATGGCGGGGTCCGGAAGAAGGCAAGATGGCAACACCCGGAAGTCACGGCGCAATACACTAGGACTTTAAGAGTCCCTTTTGGAAGAATGGGGAACTAACCCCGGACTTACGGAGTAAACTATAACGCGCTTTGTAATTTTGACTAAACCCTCATAAACAAGCTAAAATTTTGACCGAGGTGGTCCAAAACCGTGTGATGACCTTGGAAGGTCATCCGTTATAAAGGGACGGTGTGTCGAGTCTTTGGAATATCTTTAAGGTTAAACTTTAAATTTAGAAATTTTGTAAAACGACACACCGAGTGATCAAAAGTGATAGTACCTCTAAAAATGTTGCCGACCGCCCTGCCGGCCGGCTCCTCAGATCCGCAGAACGGGCCTGAGGCAGGGCGGAGCCGCGGGAGCGACTCCGGCGCGCACTCTAGCCTTCCTCCGCTGTCATCGGCTCCTCATCCGTGCCGCCTGTCCTGGGGTTTGGCGGCGGTGACGAGTCCCTACGCTGCGGAAGCAGCGGAGCCGGCAGTGAGAAAGCCGGCTGCACGGGCGGATGAGGCAGGCCCGGTGGCGGTGGCTTATGCGGTGAGCCCTGCAATCCGGGTCCTGACAGAGCCATAACTATGGAGGCCGGTAGAGATGTGGCGCCGAGGTCTGCGATGGCGCGGAACATCTCTACCGTATCGCGGGTGCGCTGAGGACCGGCCGTGCGCTCTCCCCACACCTGGACTAGGTATGGGTAGATGGCCAGCTCCAAAGCGGCATCCGCCCGCTGGAGAGCCGCCTGGTTCCGGGCGGACGACTCGGGGTCATCGACGCCCTGGAGTAGGCGAGTCCGAGCGGCCTCGGCTTCGTCAAGACGACGCCGTAGCTGCTCATTCTCAGCCTCCAGGTGCTCCATCCTAGCGGTTACCTCTGGGACGGGGGCGGACGCCCCGGACTGCTCAGCTAGAGCGGCGGTTCGACCCTGGTCGAACGCGCGCCGCTCAATGACGGCCGACAAAGTCCGGTAGCTCTCTAGGCTCCGCCGGGTGCCTTCCATGAGGCCCTGGTCGTATGCAAGGTCGCATGCGACACGGGAGGCCTCGGCGCGGCACCGGCTGGACCGGTCCAGAGAGCTGTCCATCTCCGCCACGAGGTACTCCGCCGCTTGAGTGAGCCGACCGTGCTGGGGGTGATCCCAGGGGTGCTCTTCTCTAGCGCGGACCAGCGCGGCTACACCTGCGGACCCCAAGTCACGAATGGCTCGAGACACTGGCAGGTTCACCAACGCTGGGTCACCGGGGATCCGGTCCAAACCATCGCGACGATGGCCGACCGCCTGGCCTACAGACTCGCGGAAAGTCTCGTAGACACTGGCGGTTGTGGGACCAAACCTCCGGCGTACGTCCGCCGTGGCGTCGAGGGGATCCAAGTCCAGGGAGGCGGTGCTTTGCCATCCCGCGGACGTCCCCTCAACTACCAACGAGGATGCGGACGCCGACCGAGTGAGAGGTACCGCACGCCCGCCGCTGCTCGCGACCGAGGGAGTAACACGTGGGGTCCTTGGCCGGACCGCCGACTTGGTACTCAAGGAGGCGGAGGTGTCTGCCACCACCCGTCCCTCAGACGGACCCGCGGGTACCGTCCCCTCGAGCAAGCCCGGGTAATCCTCCTGAGTCAGCGCACCCGGGGACTGCAAGGGCGTCGTCCCGGCCGGAGTTGTTCCAGCGGACGAACCCTTCCCCTGAGTCCTTGGCGGGGGGCGCGGCTTAGGAGAAGCCACTCGTGTCTTGGCCGCGATCTGCGGCATCTCCGACACGACCATGGTAACCCGGTGCCGTTCTTCCACTGCCTGGGTTGTCGGCAGTTGACGGACAGCCTCTGCTGCTGTCCGGGCGGCTTCCGCCGCCTGATACCCCGCCGCAGTCTGGCCCATCGACGCCGTCAGGCGAGCTGTGTAGCTCGAGCCCGCGGACACGACGCCAGACTCTTTCCAAGCATCGTCCATGATGCGCTGTGCAAAGCGCCACGGACCCCAGTGGAAAAACTGGTTCTTCACCGTTCCTGACGTAGTCATGAACGATGCCACCCGTGGTGGAATGTATCCAAAATTGAATACAGGCCCCACTTCATCACCAACGGTGTGAAGTCCCTCACCGCGGTGTGCACCCGCGCGGTGAGTGTTCAGGGCCTCCAAACTGGGGAAATATCGTTGCTCAGGCTTACGTGAGTAACACCTCTTGCAAACGAACATTCTCACCCAGGGGTAGTGGTACCCCGCAACATGTCGACTCAGATGGTCGTAGGAAGGATACCTACGATCCCGGTTGAGCGCTTGATGCGGGTCCTCATACCCGTCCAGGGACTCCGGACAGAGGAGGCATATTACCCCGTCCTCTGTCTCGGGCGGCAGCCCGACACGCTCCTCGTCCGTGAGCAAGGACCGCTCATACTCAGACTCTCCAGAGGACGAGGGTACCCACGAGGAGTACACCGCCGGACTCGAGGAGGACTCGCTGGAGCTGAGCCGCACCTCTGCTTCATATGCGGGACGCCCTCGCCGATAGTGGCGGGTCCGCGCGCGGAGATGAGCCCTAAACGCTCCGGCCGCCGTGTTGTTAGAGGGGGCGGCAGCCTGCGGTCTCCCTGGAACGTCCAATTCCGAGTCTGAGGACGAATCCGCGGCTTGCTGGAATGGCGCCATCCCTGCACAGCCCGGATTCTTGCACTTATGACAAAGGGACAGGCCGTCCGCGTTGCCGTGCAACTAACCAGCGCGATGCTCTATCTGCATGTCATACTCCTGGAGTTTGACGAGCCACCGCGCCACCAAGCCATCGGCCTCACTATAGTTGAGGAGCCATCTCAGCGAACTGTGATCAGTCCGCAAGCGGAAATGGCGTCCCAACAAGTAATGCCGGAACCACCGCGAGCAACTCGCGATGAGTGGTACAGTAGTTCATTTGAGAGCGGCTCAAGGCCACACTCGCATAAGCTACTACCCGCTCTTGCCCGTCCACGATCTGCGAGAGGACACCGCCGAGTGCAAAGTTACTCGCGTCGGTGTCCAGGATGAACTCGCAGTCCGGACGAGGGTGCCGCAGCACCGGGGCTGCTACCAAGGCCTGCCGGAGTCCCGAGAAGGCGTCAGCCTGCTCGGCGGACCAAACAAAATCGGCGCCCTTTTCCGTGAGGATAGTAAGGGGACGCGCGATCTCCGCAAAGCCGCGAATAAACCTGCGGTGGTAGCTCGCGAAGCCCAAGAAGGACCTCACGTCCGCCACGTTACATGGCGGAGGCCATTTCTGCACGGCCGCCACCTTTGCGGGGTCTGGTCTCACTCCGGTGGTGAACGCGCAACATTCTGCGGGTCCCGGAGCTTCGATCCCGGCGCAGTGCGCAATCATTTGCGCGGCGCCGAAATCGTATTCCTCCATGTCGCACTCGTCCGAGGACGAGCACGGCGTGGCGACTGGAGCCGCATGTGCGGGCGTCCCTGTGGAGGGTGCCGGCACACTAACCCACTGCGGGGTAGGTTCCCTGGCGGGTTCCCGGACGTCCGGGTCTTGCCACGTGGTTACCTGCGATGCTTTGGCCAGAGGAGGGGTCGCCGCCTGCGCGGGAACAGCCGAGGCCGGAGCCGGGGCTGGAGGCAACTGTCTAGGGCGGACAGCTACCTCGAGCGCAAGCGCGGAGTCTATCACCTCCTCCATCGATCGCTTTTCATGGGTGGCCAGCCCGTATGCTAAGTGGTAAGGCTGGCCATCGATGAACTGATCGATCAGCATCGTTTCGAACCGTCTGGAGTCCATGTCTGGAAAAGCTCTCCGGCCGAGTATGCGCAGGTTAAACGCATAGTCTGTCACGGACTCAGTCGGTTGGCGGGTACGCGCCTTGAACTCTCGTTCAGACTGCCGCCGATTGGTCGTCGGCGTGAACAGCAGGCGAAGTTGACGGGCAACCTCGCCGAAGGTCACTGTTCCCACCGGCAGACACGGCATCACACAGAGAGCTTTTCCTTCCAAGCTCCCCGCGAGGACATGTCCAGCTTCATGCTGGGACCATCCTTCGTACACGGCGGTACGCCACACTTGGAGTAAGTAGTCCTCCAAGTCGGCGTTATCCCCGCTGAACCGTTTCCGCCACGAAGAGTGGTCGGGCCCGTCATCGCGTTTGTTACGCGTCCGACGTGCGGTCCCTGCTCCGGGGTCGTCCGTGTACAGCGGCAAGTTCTGCGAGCTACCCGCGCCTGCGGCGGAGTCTGCCGGAGCAAACATCGACGCCGCGGACATGGGAGCAGGAAAGCTCACGTTTGCCGCCGGGGTCATTCCCGCTAAAAACCCACTCTGGCTAGGTGCGGGCGGGGCTCCCATCGAACCTACTGGGTAGGCTCCAGATGGGGCGGCAAAGCTTGGGGCCGAAGCCGCCTGTTGCCACTGCCCGTCCAACACACTGTACGTGCCAGGGTAAGTAGACCGCGCGGCTTGAGCTCCAACCGTCGGAACGGTCGACGCGGTCGCCAACGCGGTGCCGCGGAGCAGGCGCGGGTCCCATTGCGGGGGGCCACTGGCGCCTGCGGACTCGGCAGGACTTGGGGAGGGGCCATGGGCCCAGTCATCCCCGGACTAAATGTGGCCGACGGATCGATGCTCGGAGGTGGCTGATTCCGCTTGAACTGTACAAGCGCCTCGGATATCAGCCACCTCCGTCAAAGGCCCCGAGTTGCCTTGTGACAGCAGAGAGGGGGAACGGTTCCGCCGGTCTGATCGTCCCTGGTGGGGCGACCGGGCGCGGTCATAGTGCCCTAGAGGAGCCAGCTCACTAAGAGTGTTGGTGAGCTGGTCCATTCCGCCTGACGTGGACCGCCTGGAGTCCCCGCCGGGAGCCCTCGCAGGAGCTCCTCCGGCCGGAGGTGGCATCCAGTAGCGCTGGTCCGCTTGCCCGGAGGTACTCGCGCCGGCGTTCACTCGATTCCGGACATCCGGAGATGTCCCCTGGAAGAGTGTCGCCTGCCACGACTCCCGCCCGGACTTAGGCGGGCGCGGGGTAGCGCCGTTGCCAGCTCCACCTACCGCGCCTGACAGATCAGGGCCAGGCCCTGATCGCAACCTCTGTTGCGGTCCCTCGGGGCGCGACTCTTCGTCCGGAGATGGAGCCAGGGACGCCGGAGTCGACTCTGTAGACGGGATTTTGTCCACGGAGGTCTCCGCACGTTCCCTACTACCACCGGAGTCATCCGAAGATTTCTCACGGCGGTCGTCGCTCGACCGGGTGCGGTCCGCGACGTTTCCATCCGTTTCCCCCCCCCCCTTGGGTTCATTCGCTTTATCTTGGTCTTTATCTCTTTCTTTCGTCATTTTTCCTAAGACGTCCTTGAGGAGCGGGCGATCCCCAGGGACAAAGGAGGCTACAACACTGTGATGGTAGGCTGCGATGGAACACTGTCGGACTGATCCTGGTCACGGCACCAATGTAAAGTTATTGACTATCGTCCGCTCTTCGGGATCCTCGAGGATAGTCCTCTCACCACGAGTCCTTGCGGACGCGCATCCGCTAATCCGGATCCTTGCGGCGGTGCCACTCACCGGAGGTCACTGCGGACACGGTAACCACTCTATCATTAACGGTAACCAGGTAACAGCCCACCCGACACTCCCAGGCCTACGGACACCGTTCAGAAACTGGTTCATCACCACGGTGTTAGCTGGAGGGGCCTGGCGAGCCGCGGTCTGCCTTGGGGACGGAACCCCGTACAGTCCGACATGCTGGCCAGAGCCTATTTCACACGTCCCGGGAAGGGAGAGAACTGGCGATCCACAGGGCTTGCGCCCCCGAGTCAGCAACTTGTTTCTCCCAGCCCGGGCCTCCCCATGGAAATCGTCCCCAGGGCTCTGAGAGCCCACTACTCGCGACCAGGGAACACAAAGCTCATGGCGAGCCTCGTGTGTGTCCCAGTCACTCTCTCTCGGACAATCTCCTCGATCGAGTAGCTTCCAGTGTATATATAATACACCACAAGCTGTAGGACCCACGCGAGGTATAATCAAACCATTGTTATAGTTTACTGGAGCGTAAATTACAATGCATTGCCATGGCAACGCACGCTCGATCGGGGCGTGTCAAAACAAGGCCAAGAACGAAAAGGCCACATAAATGGCATGTATGTTTACAATCACCTGCCGCGTGCTTAGGGCAAAATCGCCACAGTTAGGTTATGTATGTTGAGATCGCGTCCCCTGTCGTCTGTTCTCCTCTTGTGTTAACAATTAAAAGTTTCATTTGGGGATAAAATCCAATACACCCTGCCAAATGGCATAGAGCATTGTCCGGCCTAGTTCTTTTGTTTAAGGTTCAGGTCATGTTGTTATCAAAACTGTAATGCTAATTTTTTGGCAGCTGATGCCGACACATGGGGAGTAAAATATTTTTTGTCTGTAAAATACTGACCATATTATCTGAGGTCGAGGATTCGATGCAGTGTAAGAGATACTAATGGACAAGTCTGTTCTGTTCAATTATCCATAGGAGACTAACTCGTTCAGAGACAGGCCTTCGCCCACAGACGTTGTCCACAAATATGTAGTGTCCAAACATTGATCACAATGTGTTCAAAACTTATGGCCCATGTACAACACTGTATGAACTGGAGGTTTCAGATACTTCAAAATTCAATTGTGAGCAATATGAAGGTCCAACGACATATAAATAGGACTCTTAATAATTTATTATTGATTCGCTTGTGGCGTGTCAACGCTCTAAGGACATGGTGTACGCTCTAAAGCTGCCTGGTCAAAGTTAACAACCTGGAATTGCTTGCAGTAATGAATAGTCTTTGGGTGGAATATCCAAAACGGGTTCATTGAAACTTCACATAAAAAGCTTCAGAAAATGGTTACTTGTTCATCTAAACAGCCACAAGACATTTTCAATAGCTGTTTATACTTCCAGTAGCGCTGGTCCACCTACCGCGCCTGACAGATCAGGGCCAGGCCCTGATCGCAACCTCTGTTGCGGTCCCTCGGGGCGCGACTCTTCGTCCGGAGATGGAGCCAGGGACGCCGGAGTCGACTCTGTAGACGGGATTTTGTCCACGGAGGTCTCCGCACGTTCCCTACTACCACCGGAGTCATCCGAAGATTTCTCACGGCGGTCGTCGCTCGACCGGGTGCGGTCCGCGACGTTTCCATCCGTTTCCCCCCCCCCCCTTGGGTTCATTCGCTTTATCTTGGTCTTTATCTCTTTCTTTCGTCATTTTTCCTAAGACGTCCTTGAGGAGCGGGCGATCCCCAGGGACAAAGGAGGCTACAACACTGTGATGGTAGGCTGCGATGGAACACTGTCGGACTGATCCTGGTCACGGCACCAATGTAAAGTTATTGACTATCGTCCGCTCTTCGGGATCCTCGAGGATAGTCCTCTCACCACGAGTCCTTGCGGACGCGCATCCGCTAATCCGGATCCTTGCGGCGGTGCCGCTCACCGGAGGTCACTGCGGACACGGTAACCACTCTATCATTAACGGTAACCAGGTAACAGCCCACCCGACACTCCCAGGCCTACGGACACCGTTCAGAAACTGGTTCATCACCACGGTGTTAGCTGGAGGGGCCTGGCGAGCCGCGGTCTGCCTTGGGGACGGAACCCCGTACAGTCTGACATGCTGGCCAGAGCCTATTTCACACGTCCCGGGAAGGGAGAGAACTGGCGATCCACAGGGCTTGCGCCCCCGAGTCAGCAACTTGTTTCTCCCAGCCCGGGCCTCCCCATGGAAATCGTCCCCAGGGCTCTGAGAGCCCACTACTCGCGACCAGGGAACACAAAGCTCATGGCGAGCCTCGTGTGTGTCCCAGTCACTCTCTCTCGGACAATCTCCTCGATCGAGTAGCTTCCAGTGTATATATAATACACCACAAGCTGTAGGACCCACGCGAGGTATAATCAAACCATTGTTATAGTTTACTGGAGCGTAAATTACAATGCATTGCCATGGCAACGCACGCTCGATCGGAGCGTGTCAAAACAAGGCCAAGAACGAAAAGGCCACATAAATGGCATGTATGTTTACAATCACCTGCCGCGTGCTTAGGGCAAAATCGCCACAGTTAGGTTATGTATGTTGAGATCGCGTCCCCTGTCGTCTGTTCTCCTCTTGTGTTAACAATTAAAAGTTTCATTTGGGGATAAAATCCAATACACCCTGCCAAATGGCATAGAGCATTGTCCGGCCTAGTTCTTTTGTTTAAGGTTCAGGTCATGTTGTTATCAAAACTGTAATGCTAATTTTTTGGCAGCTGATGCCGACACATGGGGAGTAAAATATTTTTTGTCTGTAAAATACTGACCATATTATCTGAGGTCGAGGATTCGATGCAGTGTAAGAGATACTAATGGACAAGTCTGTTCTGTTCAATTATCCATAGGAGACTAACTCGTTCAGAGACAGGCCTTCGCCCACAGACGTTGTCCACAAATATGTAGTGTCCAAACATTGATCACAATGTGTTCAAAACTTATGGCCCATGTACAACACTGTATGAACTGGAGGTTTCAGATACTTCAAAATTCAATTGTGAGCAATATGAAGGTCCAACGTCATATAAATAGGACTCTTAATAATTTATTATTGATTCGCTTGTGGCGTGTCAACGCTCTAAGGACATGGTGTACGCTCTAAAGCTGCCTGGTCAAAGTTAACAACCTGGAATTGCTTGCAGTAATGAATAGTCTTTGGGTGGAATATCCAAAACGGGTTCATTGAAACTTCACATAAAAAGCTTCAGAAAATGGTTACTTGTTCATCTAAACAGCCACAAGACATTTTCAATAGCTGTTTATACTTCCTGGAGAAGGTATACGTAACTTTGACCAAGCAGCGTCAGAGCGTTGGCCATGTCCTTAGAGTGTTGACAAGCCACAAGCAGTACAATTATAAATTATTAAAGCCCTATTTACATAGATGACGTTTCGCCTCCATATTGCTCACAGTTGAAGTTTAGAGTATTTGAAACCTCCAGTTCAGACAGTGTTGCTGTAGATAGACCGTAATTATATGATACATTGCGTTCAACCTTTGGACACTACATATTTGTGGGCCACATCCGTGGGCAAGGGCTCATTTCTCAACAAATCAGACTCCAATCGATAATTGGACAGCACAGGATTGTACATTAGTATCTCGCACACTGCGTCGAAAGCTCGTTCCAAACTAATATGGTCAGTATTTAACAGAAAAAAATATTTTACTCACCATGTGTCGTAATCAGTTCAGAAAAAGTTAGCCTTACAACGTTGACAATAACATGACCTGACCCCTCCATTATCTGCTGGTAGATCACTTATGGTTGTATTCAGCACCAAAAATAACTAGAAGCCTATAATATATAGGCGTACCTCGAGGCTTCACTTACGCTATTTCGATGTCGAGTTACACCAAAACAGTTCTACTGTGTGTGATGACTTACACCAAAAACGTCACTAGTGGTATTGACTTATGGCAAAATTGCATTACCTGTTGAGTTACGCCATTCATGCTTTAGGACCTTCTCGACGTAAGGAACTTCTCGGCTTTTAGCATCTTCGGCGTGAGTCATGCTAATCTTAGTTAATTAGTCATTCTCTAATAAATAAGAAGAACATTCATTGATAATAAGTGAACTACAGTGGTACACTCCGTGGATATCTATGTCATAGGTCGCTGGCTATGGAATTATTATATATCGACGAATAAAGAACACCTCTGACACTTTGCGCAATGTTTTTCAAAAGAATTGCCACATTAGGGATATAAATTATTCATAATTTGATTTCATTGACATCACTGATTGTCATTGTCTAATACTACTATGATATCCGTACTATGATATCCTACTATGATATACGCTTCATAATGAAATCATGATTCAACCAGTGGATATGTTAGAGATATGGCGTCAGGTTTTAATACCTGCATAATCTTTTCCTGATGATTAGACAGTATCCCCAGCTATCAAAGCATCGACAAAGAATCCAGAATATGGAAGTGACACCAACGCACGGAATCTTCGATCACCGACGGTATAAGGAGAGGAACATGTTCAATACTGTTTTGTATCCATGTTATATAAATACTTCCATGATATTGAGATATAGGTCTATATTAAGCAACATCATGTCTCGACATCCCATCTTCAGGCGAATCATGATTAAAATCCCAAATTGTGAACTGGTATTTGGACCGATTTGATACCAACTCTTAATCAATTATATCATTTTTAATTTAAGAAATATTTATTGATCAACGTGAGCATTGACCAGCAGGGCCAGGCCCTATGTAAAGGTCTGTGCTTTATATACAGGTGCTGTATGCAAAAATATAACCACATTTAAAAGAGAACATATTTACAGATGTACTAGTTATACATGTATATACATGAACATGAACACAATAATCAATAAATAATGCACGGTAAGTGTATTTCAGCATTGAAAAAAGAATTATTAGTACACATAAAGTATGCTTGGTACATGTGGAATATAAAATAACAATAAATATAATTTGAAGATAACTATTATGAGCTTTTAAAATAAACACTATGGAGTCGTCAGCAGCAATTGGGCTGGCTATAGCTTTATAAACTGCCAAAATTTACGGTTTTAACATTTTCACAGGCAACAAATATAATCACATATATTTATAGCCGTGCTCAGTAAACATATGTACAGACACAGTCATCAAAATGCTTTCACACAAAAGTAGATGTAAACATTCCATAATATACGTTCATAGAATTATGTTTGGTACATTTGGATAATACATATTTAATCATATGCACACACACTCACGCACACACTTATAAATATGCATAATCACATACATGTATATTCATGAACACATACATATACTGGACCAAGCAGCCGTCAGCAGCTTTTGGGCCGCCTACTGCTGAGTTAAACATCCAAGGACATGGACATGTAAAGATAGATAAAGACATTATTTTTCTCGCCTAAGTGTCGACCATTTCTGTAACATTGCACGTATACCCTGAAACCGTCAGCAGCTTTTGGGCCGGCTACAGATAAGATACTAGTATTAACGTTAACAAAGAATTTTGTTAGAACCCATTGTCCGTCAGCAGCTTTTGGGCCGCCTACGGCAAGGTAATAACAATACCACTGGAGATAAATAATGGATACATATACAAATATATATTTTCCATGTCACAGAATTTTGAATATTGAATACTCAGATCTCATTACCGTGGAATCGCTTGGAAGCCGCGATAAATGTCTGTGCAGGAAGGGCAATTTCCCTGTTAGCACTGACCGATGAGACACTCTCACCAAAGAGCAATAGGTCAATCGTAATTGGTTGAAATTCCTCTAGTTGTGACATGAGTGATGTTCTTTGCCTTTGGTATTTTGGGCAGCGAAGAAAGAAATTATTCGAATCTTCAACTACTCCACAAACAGCACAGTTTGGATCTTCTTCCACGTGCAGATTGTAACACAAATGGGCCTTAAAGGGTATATATCACGAAAATATGACATTAGCTTATTTGAAACCACTCGTTGAGCTGAGCAGAACAGTCTTCACAGAATGTTGATATCTCGATTTGTTAAAAAGTTATAGCTATTTCAATATTGAAAATCCGGCAAATTTCTCCAGACAGTCTTGAAAAATCTGTCTGCTAATTAATATGCAAATAAGATGTGTGACGTCATTGACAGCTTGCTTTTTAATTAGGCGATTTAACATGTCACAATTAGGCATTTAAGCTCATATTTGGTCACCGAAACTCATCAGATATAACGTTTAGTCGGAATAATCAGTGAGTGTATATAAATTTTGGTTGTCATGGCAACCAATGGGCTGATTTGGCCCTTAGCAACCAGGTTGCTAAGGCTGGTATTCAAGTTAAAACATGATATGAAAGTATCAAACCAATTTAGATAACAGGGTAGTGACTATATTTTGTGGAATTGATCAACAAATACTTTAAAAACACACCTTAGCAACCGATACAGCCCTGAGAAATCACCAACGTTTAGAGCCATTACAAATGAATGGTACCATTACTACTGGTTTCCCGAGCCTGTATTGGTTGCTAAGGGTTGTGTTCAGATATTTTGATGATATATTCCTCAATATATTGTCATTAGTCTATTGTCTGAAATGGTTTCATACATGTATATCTTGTTTTTAATTAGATATTGACCTTAGCAACCATGGTTGCTAAGGGCCCAGCCAGACCAATGGTAGCCATGGCAACCGCGAATTCCTTGAAATCACTGATTATTCTAACTAAAAGGCATAAAAAATGGGTTTTGGTGAACAAATATGGATACAAACGGTCTCATTATTCCATTTAAAAATGCCTACTTAAAAAACAGTCTGTCGATGACGTAATACATCTCATTTGCATATTAATTACCTGTCAGACTCTGTTGTCAGATTCTGTAAATATGTACATGTTTAAAGTTTCATAACTTTGGAAGGAATCATGATATCAATATGCTGTAAAAACCATTCTGTTCGGTTCAAATAGTGCTTTCACATACACAACAAAAACCAATATCCAATTTTCGTGATATATACCCTTTAAAGAGCATGTGTCACGAAAATTGGGTATTGGGTTTTTCTGTGTATGTGAAAGCACAATTTGAACTGAATAAAACGGTCTTTACAGCATATTGATATCATGATTTCTTCCAAAGTTATGGCACTTCAAACATTTACATATTCACAGAATCTGACAACAGAATCTGACAGCTAATTAATATGCAAATGAGATGTGTGATGTCATCGACAGACTGGTTTTTAATTAGACATTTTAAAATGGAATAATGAGAATGTTTCTTTTCATAATTGTTCACCAGAACCCACTTTTTATGTTTCATGGTTAAAATAGTCAGTGATTTCATGAAATTTTTGGTTACCATGGCAACCATTGGCCGGCTGGGTCCCTTAGCAACCATGGTTGCTAAGGTCAATATCTAATTAAAAACAGGACATACAGGAATGAAACCATTTCAGACAATGAATAATGACAATATATTGTGGAATATATCAGCAAAATGTTTGAACACAACACTTAGCAACCAATAAAGGCATTGGAAACCAGTGGTAATGGTATCCATTCACTTGCAATGGCTTTAAACATTGGTGATTTCTCAGGCCTGTATCGGTTGCTATGGTGTGTAGTTGAACAATTTGTTTATTAATTCCACTAGATATTGTCATTATCTCGTTATTTGTGTTGGTTTCATACTTTCATTTCGTGTTTTGACGTTAATATTAGCCTTAGCAACCACGTTGCTAAGGCGCAAATCAGCCTATTGGTTGCCATGGCAACCAAGATTGGCATGCACTCACTGACTATTCCTACTGGACAATATTTCTGATGGGTGTTGGTGACCAAATGTGAAAATAAAAAGCTCCATTTTGTCATGTTAAGACACCTAATTAAAAACCAGTCTGTCAATGACGTCACACATCTCATTTGCATATTAATTAGTTGTCAGATTCTGTTGTCAGATTCTGTGAATATGTAAATGTTTGAAGTGCCATAACTTTGGAAGAAATCATGATATCAATATGCTGTAAAGACCGTTTTATTCAGTTCAAATTGTGCTTTCACATACACAGACAAACCCAATACCCAATTTTTAGTGACACATGCTCTTTAAGAGAGCTGCATCCCATGCGCATCCTAGAATGATGTATATCACAAACTCGATTTCCGATTCCAAACCATTCAATTTTTTCATGGTCAGAAATCAGATTCTTCAGTTTGCGATCAAAAATACTCAGGGACGGAGCTTCGCGAATTTCTTGTGGTAAGCCATTCCACTCCCTTGTGGTTGCAGGGAAGAATGAATTCTCACACACCCTCGAATTCGACCGCAAGATGGTGAAGTCTTGTGTGTTTCTTAAAGGATAGCTGTGCCGGTCAGAAACCATGGGAGGAATGATATCCATCAAGAATGATGGCGAGAGCCCGTTTAGTATTTTGTAATACATTTTCGGTCTGTGAATATATCTTCTTTGTGTAAGAGAAAGCCACCCCAATTCCTTATACAGGGCTTGGACACTCGATCTTTCCGTAGCTCCAGTTACAATTCTCATAGCTCTCACGTGAACACGGTCAAGTTTGTTGAGTTCACTCCGAGGAGCCCCATCAAGCAAAGTGTCACCATATTCGAGAATTGGTGAAACAAATGAAGTGTGGAAAAATTGATTCCTCAATGTGAATACCCCACGACAAATTACGGGAGATCGTTATCCCGAGATGTTTGTGTTATTCTACTTCATCAATGAGGATATTGTTCATAGTCAAGGCACGATTAAGATGCCCGTCATGCTTCTTACTAATGACCAACGATTTGGTTTTCGGCAGATTGAAAGACACGAGCCATTTATTTGACCAATCGTGTATAGCTCCCAAATCTGCCTCGATCTGTTCCGCTGCTAGTGTTCTATCATCTACTGTGATAAACAAGCAGGTGTCGTCAGCGAATAAACGAAGTTTGGTGTATCTGACAACCTCTGTAGAAGTTGTCAAGGAGTACGATCCCGAACTATGTATGTAGGAACCAACAACAACCAAAGAATAAAATTATAATGATGTATTTACATGAATGATATAGTACAGGTGAAAATGGAATGGATTACGATTTAAGTTTCTCAAATACTCAAGCAAGTGATACAAGTTCTAATCAATACACCAGTACATTCACATTAATCACCAATTCAATAGTTACAATCGTCAATACAGAGTTCAAATCCGACACAACAATTGTGTCAATACACAATGCAAATTCAGTAATTCAGTAACCGCATATCAATTTTCATAGATTTACAATATATATATATCGGAGATTTGAAAACAATACACACACGCACTACACACACACTCACACACACACACACACACACACACACACACACAGACGGTGGTCCCAGGCAAAGCGTTATCCCACGAAGCACGTTACAGATCCCACGACGTGAAGTTCCCTAGCAGATCCCACGAAGGGCTAGGAGTTGATTCCATAGAGAAATATCCGGACTCGAAAGACGTGCGTAGACGGTAGGTACCCAGACAGCACATATGTCTCACATCACACAGCATTAGACGCTAGGTAAGGACTGGACAGTCAACGTCACGTGTACAGACATACGTTAAAAGGCCACTGGTCACAGGTCGGACGATATAAACATCAGGCATTCAGTTCACAACAAGAATTTCAACGTAAGTTCGTCTTCAGACTGCACAATTCCAATACATATACAGCAGCAGCAAATAATACCCACATCTCGACCACACTGGTCGCACAAAATAGATCCAAATTCCACATATATGTCTCAAATATGTTTATATGGCGATTACATTTACTTTGTAAGTGTGCATGAACAAGTCTATAAGTTTTACTCTACTCGGACATAATTAAGGACTCATGATTTTAATTTATGTACTGCATGTTGGTATTGATTGTAATAATTTCACTAGTATCGCATGTTATTATAATGTACATAATCATGATAATTAAGCTTCAAACCGCATGGTAGTCTACATTGTGATGCAGATATACTTGCATCTTGCATTGGCATGCTTAGATCTATGTTTTATATTAATATATTATTTTCTGGCTACTGGCCAACATCAAGTTCAACCTGTGTAGTCCTGTCCAACTGTTATAGCCCAATAAACTTCGGGCTCACTAGTTAGGTATTGTATGCTAAGACAAATATAATTTCTTCGTTTAAGTTCGCTCCTTATCAACACTATGTGCGTAATTACTACTTACATGTACTTAGTACGTAAGACATACTGCTCTCGTTTGGTCTCTTGCTTTTGATTAAGGCTAATAGTAATCCATTGTATGTTAACATAAGTACATGTTCCTTGTATATGTATATTAGTTTTGTTCTTTGTGTTGTACATGTGTTCTCCTTTCCATGTACTTAACTGTTCCTGTTTAGCTTTCGTGTTTTCATTTCTTTTTCTTGTTTTTCCTTTCGTTCTCTACATGTATGTGTAATGTCTGTCCACGGTCACCAGCTCGATGAGCTCCGCGCTTTCTGGTGTCCGGCATGTACTGGAATGTATTGTGTTGTTGAAATTTAATTTAGTTTTTGTTCTTCAGTATATGTAAAATAAATTCTTCTTCTTCTTCTGTAATATCGTTGATGAAGATTAAGAAAAGTAGTGGTCCGAGAATGGATCCTTGAGGTACACCAGCAGCAATAGAACCCCAATTAGAATACTCGCCATTAAGACAGACTCTTTGCTGTCGGTCTTTGAGGTAGTTCTCCATCCATTCCAGAATATCACCTCTCACACCAGATCGTTCCAGTTTGTATAGAAGACCACGGCGCCAAACTCGATCAAAGGCCCGGCTGATATCCAGAAGTTTCACCCTAACGTCCTTTCCCGAGTCAATACTTGTACAGAATCTATGAAAGACTTCTAGTACTTGGCATATAGTCGAACCTCCAGGGACGAAGCCAGATTGCCAAGACGAAATCGCTGATATATCGCGAAGGTGGTTGTATAGATACTTGAAGACAATTTTTTCCAATAGTTTAGATGTATTCAGAAGTGAAACGGGCCTGTAGTTCGACGGATCAGAACGTTCACCTTTTTTTTAAATCGGGATAACATTGGCTTGTTTCCAGCAGCGAGGCACCGTCTTTTGCCTCATACTGGTATTGAACAAGGTCACCAGGGATGGTATCAAGACTGGTTTTAGCATTTTAATCAGTCTGGGTCCAATCCCATCAGGCCCATAGGCTTTAGATGTGTTCAGTAGAGATATCTGGTCATCAACCTCTCTTTCGGTTATCTCAATTGAGCTTAGATGGATATGGCTGATCACATCGTCCGCATTGATAGCAGGCGGTTTTCGCCCGTTTTCATCAATAACTGATTTTTCTAGAAACATCTGATTGAATAATTCAGCCTTCTCATCATTGTCAGTGACTGTATCACCATTGTGACATAAGGCTGGATATAGGGTATCACCGTTCATTCCCAAGACCGATTTATACAGTTTCCAACACTCTTTAGTAGAAAATGTACAACGCAAAAGTTTGCCAGGTTCTTCTTGCTCATGAGCTTTCTCAGTGTCCCTACACTTCTGTGTATACTCGTTTCGTATTTTCCGATAATTTGACCAATGTTGGGCAAGGTTGAGACGTTTAGCAAGTTTATGAAAGCGTTGAACCTTGCGGCGTAGTCTCCTTAGTTCATTGTTATACCAAGGTTTACCGCGAAATCGAATCGTGGCCATTTTGTTGGGAATTAACTTTTTAGCAGCCTGCATGACAGTGTTGTTCCATGAAACGGCCGCGCGGTCGATGCTATCAAAATTTTCACATACCGTGTTCCAATCAACGCTGGATAGATGCTGCACGAGACCATCCATATCAGCTCGATTGTAATCCCACATCAATCTCGTATAACACGGACCATGCTTTACATGGTCAGCAAAGTTCAGCGAGATGCCAATAGTACAATGGTCATTACATGACAACGGCACGGATACATACGTGTTCTTAACCAGATGTGCCATGGAACTTACAATTCTGTCAAGGCAAGTCCTGGACTGCTGAGTAATTCGCGTGGGCTCGTTTATGTGAGATACCAGCATATTGGTGGTCACAAAATCATTAAAGTTCAAACCATGATGTGTTTTGTCATCGGCATTCATGTCACCGATTATCATGATGTTGAAAATTTCACACTGTTTGACTTTGTCCATCATATACTGTAAATTATCCCAGAAGTGGGGCCCGCTATCTGGCGGTCGATATACAGTACATAGAACAAATGAGATATTTCTCGATCTTATTTCGAGCCAAATAGCCTCAGTATCAAAAATTTCAGAGTCGTGTCGTCTTTTAGCAACAAGAGTGTCAGAGACCCACACAGCTAAACCCCCACCAAGGGTGGCAGTGTCTCTATCGCGCCGAAACAATAAGTAACTTGAAATAGAGTAGTTATCATCTGGAACGTCCGATGACAGCCACGTTTCAGACACAGTAATTATATCGTATAAGTTGACAAGCTGTAATGAGATCTGATTCATTTTGTCGCGATTCGTCTCATACTTTGAATGTTAACATGGCATATTCTGATATCACTTTTGGAGGACGGACCTGGGTTTGTTTCTACATCATTTGCTAAAAGTAACAAAATCAAAATATTATTTTTGGCTGATGAAAAGTGAGTATTTCCGTCTCTCGTGCAACTAATGGAGAAGGATTGATGTGGTAATAACATCAATTGTGTTATAACTATTGACTAAGAACTCCCAAGACTATAACTTGGTTGTTTTCGTCATATATTTTACATCAAATGAGCGATGGGTGAAAATGGAGGTAACACCGACCAACAAAAACGGCTTCGCTTCTTTTCAATGTATAATGAATTCACACTTGAATTAATATATTTGTCATATCCAGTAAACATTTAAGGGCTGGGTTTGACATGCGGTGTGGCTGATAGCATACGCTTGAAAGTAAACTGAACAAACAGTACGTCCTTCACATCATATGTAGACATCAAGCACTGATTAAACTCGAAGATAGGTCTAGACACAGGGATTACAAACAAACAGAATATCGTGTTTGTAATGATGGTATTGACTAGTTGAATTATGTAGACACAATTAAGTGTGACCTTTCTCTTCCCAGACATTATTTGGTCTATGTCCCATTGATCTTTACATTGACAACACGCGAACTATAATGATATTATAGGGAGAATCTTTTTTCTACATAGTTTTTATTCGGCCAGGTAAAAATATCGATTTCAACTCCATGCATACCTATTGCAGAATCAATCCATTCTCACTGACGATAATGAAACAAATTTAATGGACAATCATTCAATTTCACTTATTGTATGCTCGGATATATTTATCATCTCAAATTGGATCAGTGCCCGTGTATGCATCAACATATACACACATGTCATCGAATGGTTTTTGTTGATTAGGATTGCTAAAGCCAATTAAATATTAGCTGCGACAGACCAGCAAGCTGAAAATGTCAAACTATAGCATCCAACACGTTCTGAAGATTCAAAATTTTGCTCCAGGAGTTTTTTTTTGTCAATACGAATAGTCCATGTTGCATGGGCACTGATCATAGATTTTGAAATTGACATTTCCCACAAATCATGTAATCCTGTTGCAATCCTTTGTTTCGAACACATAAATCCCACTTCACAATGTAAATTTTAGGCCATTACTTACCGCCATGTGACGACTAATGGATATGAATATATAAGAGTACCAGTATATTCTTCATGTGATTATGAGATCATCCCTATTGGGCACAATCCTGCCAAAAGTCCTGCCCGGATACACATGTCTTTTAACCTAAATATGCTGTATTTTTTCTGTTGGCATGTGAGATGTTGCTGTGACTTGTGTTGTATTCTGAAACATTTATTATATGACCTATAAAATATTTGAAGTACTTCTGACCCAGTTACAGTGGATTGAAACAATTGAAGTACGTTTGAAATGGAAACAAACCTAGTGGCAATAGATGTAACTATAGAAGTGCACAAACAAATGACTTGTTCAAGCTCTCCAAATGAAATCCAAAAAGCATATTGCCTTGGTCAGCAGAGGGCATATATTTATTTTGCATGGATGCTAACCACTGGCATCATTTTGGTCATGTTTAGATGTGTCTTATTACTGAACCTTGGTGCAGAGGCGGAAATAACGGCCAGTAACCACAGAGAATAATTCACGATGAAATGTTCGGTTTGTCTGTTAATTCGTTTGCATAGAAAGGTCTATTATATAATGACAATACATAGTTTCCAGACACGCAGAGCCTGTGAAATCCAACAAAATACAATAAAATGTTAAACAGCCAGAAAATGTGAAACAGAAGAATATCCTGAGATTGGGAGGGTAATTGACATGACGCAGTGTTTACTTACTGGCAGTGAGCATCCCTTGTCATGGACCACAGACCTTTCGGATTGATCACATTGATTGATGTATGCACAGCGTTTAAGAAATTCTATGGACGTCATCATGATCTGGTTGATAAATACAGCAAATCCATGTCTGCCATGTAACTAGATCTATTTTCATGTTAATTTTGGGGAATTCATGACGGGTGCCACTAGTGGGGCAGGAAATGCTCACTCTTTCCGGAACACCTGATTTCACCTCCTATTGGCCATTTTTGGGGGTTCATGAGTTTCCCTGTCATTTTTGTTTTCTCTCACTTCGTATGCCTGATATGACTTTCTGTCCCCGAACTATGAGATTGGATAACGGACCCTGTTTTGTTTGCTCGGAATACTTAATACTGGGTATTGATTCCACGTCTATTACTATAGGAAGTCCTCTTCAAGATACTATTGTTTTTCAGTAACACGTTACACAAACCATGGTATCACAAATACACATGTCATGAATGAACAGGAATGCTGAGATTTGGTAAACATACAAACTCCATACGATGCAGAGTGTAAATATTATACATTATTTTACATAACGTTTGGCCAATGATAATGCCTATGTTTCTTAAATATGAAAAATCAATCAGGCTTTTCTATTCTTTAAATACTCTTCCATTTTAAATGTTTTCTTCGATTCATTGTAATTTCATGGTGCTTGTAGTATTCAGTTGATGCACACCTTTCTCTGGTTTATTCTCATATTAGTATGGAAAAATACCTGTGCACAACATATTTTTCCCAGTCCATGATTCATTTGTATCAATAAATTTTTCAATCACATTATGTTAGCCTTACCTGCAGATCGAACATAAATAACCCCGTTCTCATGTCACATTCACGAGACATTTTGAGCTTCAGACTACTCGAGGTACCATATATATTGACGATTGAAGGACACCTTTGACATTTTGTGCAATGTATTTACAAAATCAAAAGAATTGCTACAGTAGGGATATGCATTCAGATTTAGCGTTCAAAGGCTTCACCGAATGTCATCGTCTAATACTAATATGGTATACGTGCTGTATGAGCACTGACATAGACGCTCCATGAATGAAATCTTGATTTACCTAGTGGATAAATTAGATGTATGGTGTTAGGGTTCATTACCAACAGAATCATTGATCTGATGACAAATAAATATTTCCGTCCACCAAAGGATCCACAATATGGAAGTGACATCAACTCACGTAAACAGCTTCACTTGCCTGTAGTATATGGAGTGTGAAAATATTCACTGCTGTTTTGTATCCATGCTGTATGATTACTTACATAAAACTGAGATAGAGGTCTTCATTAGGAATCATCATTGTCTAGACACCCCTGACAAAATGTGCATCTTCAAACGATTTTTGATAAAAATCCCAAATTGAGAAATGGTATATGAGTGATGTGACGTGATGTTTTGTTACTCACATAATTGTTGCCAACGGAAAGTGAATATTCTCATTTCTTATGTAACTGGAGCAGGATCGATGTAACACCATGTGTTTTATCAATTTTGATTAGGAACTCCGAAGACCAAAACACGATCATTTTTTCATATTTTCCACATCTAATGAGTAATGTTTGACACAGACAAAATAATACGCTTGTTCAATGTGCGATGAACTCACCTTTCAATATATATATATATATATATTTGTCATAGCCATTACATGCTCTAATGATGGGTTTGGGTTAAAGGATAAAAAATTGACTGCCACGGCTAGAAGCAGAAACTGCCAACAGAAACAGCGTCCTACTTCCAATTATTGTATTGGATAGCTGACATACACAAACACAAGCAAGTATCACTATTCTCGTCACAGACATTCTGTGGTCTCTGTCTCATTAATCTTCACACTGATATCCCTGTAAACAACTGTGTTTTTTTAAAGTGTGGAAAGGGTGATTTTTTTTTTTAAAAAAAAACTTTTTATTCATGCACGTGAGAATATCGATTATAACTAAATGTATACCTATTGATGACCCTTTGGATACCTGATTCCTTGCATTCCTAATTTCCTAAATAAATGAGCCGATGCCTAATTCAAGGTTTAGTAAGTGATTGTTGTTCATATAAGATGTGACCGACAAGCTGTTTGTTTTGCTTCAAATGTAAGTCATTTACCTTTCGCATCACCTAAATCTTATTTTGATTATTCTAATAGATCGATACGTTTGTGCTGGTAGATCGATACACGCACCAAACAAATGAAACAGACACTGACATGGTTGCAAACTACTCAAGAGGAAATGGAGTCACGGAAGTCAACATCATGTTATGTATGTAAACTTTATTTATTTTGAGAGGATTCCCCACAGCCAATGCCACTAGGGGGGTTCCTCAGTGCATATGTACAACAAGTGCGAAACTATATACAAATCACGATTACATACAAAACACTGGAACGAGCAAATATAACATGGGTTTTCAAATACATATTCTGAAGCTCTAAACATACTTGGCTGAGCAACAATACAGCCATAAGTTAAGTGAATTATGTAAATCGTTTCGTTAAATAAATATAGTCATGAACTGCTTGGAAAACACATATATTATCTTGGAATGTAATATCATTGAAACCATGTAATAGGGAATGGATTAAGTTGTTATCTTCTGATTTATTAGTTGGTATAATTAAGCTGTAGTGGACCCCTGGAGCAATGATTGAACTAATTTTTTTAGGTAAGGACTTGCGTTGAGATGTGTATTCTGGACAATACAACATATAATGGGATACGTCTTCGGATGGACAATTACAGTGTGTGCATGACGCATAATCGATAAAGTTGTAGTCATATCTATGCTTGTTCAAACCACTTAGTCCCATGCGCAATCGTGAATGATTTACTCGACCGTGATATGTTACATAATAGAATAATTTATTTTTCTCTCGACCGTTACATCTTTTCAGTTTATGTTTGAATGATGACAAAGGGACATAATTCCTTATTTCGATATTCAGCAAATTCCAATCACGTACAGATCGAGGTAGAAATGAGTTCATGTAAGACGAAGTGCCGCCTGGGAGTGTTAATAAATTTTCGTTACTACGTAGCGAGTAGGATACGAGATTCTGCGTTTCGGGACAGAGATTGTTTTTCATTTTACACATTAATATCAATCTGTGATTGGTACGACGCTCGGATAAACGCTCCCAGGCTAATTCTCGTAAGAGTTCATTGTAGGAAGTATGTCGGTGAGCACCAGTACATATGATGGCGCATTCTCTTTGGATTTGTTCTAATTCGTACAATTGGTTATTGGGAGAGCCGTCATAAATAATATCACCGTATTCCAGGGTTGGTCGTATGTAGGCTTTATATACAATTTCAAGGCATTTTCTTGGAAGTAAGTGTTGAATTCGCCTTAGCATTCCGACGCTTTTCAATGCTTTAGTTTTTATATTATGGATATGGTCTGTCCAGTTTCCAAGTGAATTAAGGGTAATACCTAAGTGTTTGTGGGTTTCAACATGGGCTATTTCAACGTCATTTAGATAGAGCTTGGGGGTAGTAACTGACTTTTTCCTCGAGATAATCATATACTCAGTTTTAGCTGGATTGAATTTAACAAGCCACTTTTTGGACCATTGTGATATAGATTCCAAATCGTTGTTTAAGATGTTATTACTAGTGGTTAAATCACCTTCTATTGTTTGAAAAAGGAACGTATCGTCCGCGAACATGAATATTTCAGAAAGTAAATTATCTTTTAGATCATCAATGAAAATCAAGAAAAGTAGAGGTCCCAGGTACACCTGCGTGAGTAGCGAGATACTCCGAGGTCTGGCCGTTTATGCACACCCGCTGTTTTCTATCACTAAGATAAGACTTGAACCAGTCAAGCAGGCGGCCTGTTTTCCCTTTACATTGTAGTTTATGAATTACTCCTGGGTGCCAAACTCTGTCAAACGCTTTGCTGGCATCTAAAAATACCATACATGTTTCAAGGCCTTTATCTAGGTTTAGGTGAAGTTTGTGTGTTATGTTAATCATTTGATTTATTGCTGAATCAGCTTTTTTAAAACCGGAGTTACGCCAGGTGAGGAGATTATTCGATTGACAGTGCTCGTATAAGGCATTGAAAACTAGTTTTTATCCTGTACTTTTGATACACATGGAAGTAAGGAGATGGGTCTGTAGTTGGAAGTCAGTTGTCTGTCACCCTTTTTGAAAACAGGTAGAACATTAGAATATTTCCATACAGATGGAACTTTTCCAAGGGCGAAGGACTTATTAAACAACGCACATAAAGGCCTGGAGATGGATTCAGAGCAGTTCTTGAGAATTATATTTCCAATATCGTCGTGCCCTGTTGCTTTGCTGATATTTAATGTCGATAAGATTTTCTTTACATCATTTTCATTGACTATTAGGTTTTCAAGTATATTATCTGTTTCATGTGTTATCGGTGGTAATGTGATACTATCAGGCACAGGTAAATTCGTTTGTTCTACGAAGAAATTATTGAAAAGATCACATTTATCCGATGATGCGCTGTAGGCAGTGTTATTATCTATAATTGCAGGAATCGAATTAGCAAGCTTGGTACCATATAATTGTTTCGTTATAGTCCAAGACTGTTTTGGAGCAGTCTGGGGATTTTCCAGTTTATGATATAACCTTTCTTGATATATTTTCTTTGCATCAGCAATTTGAGTTTTGACCATGCGTCGTGACTGTTTCCATCTGAGTTCATCGGTAGCTGATTTAGTTCTTTTAAACTTTTTGAATAATCTATTTCTTTTTCGAATAAGTTTTTTTATATAGCGTGTCATCCATGGCTTATCTTTAGGACGCACAGTGATGGTACGTGACGGTATATTAGATGCAATATTTTCGTTCATTATATTATACCATATGTACGTAGCATCATCAATATCATCAACTATTTCAATAAGGGAACATAACGGTGAATTAGATATGTCATTATTCATCTGTTGAAAATTTGTGACTTTGTAGTTGTAGACCTTCCTTTGAAATGGTTTATCTGCCGTGTAGTTGATACTGACTAAGCAGTCGATGGTACAGTGATCAGAATAAGCGATTGGTGGTAATACAGACGATCTGACAACATAGCCTGGGGAATCGGTTACCAATACGTCTAGAATATTTGCGCAATGACTCGTTATGCGAGTAGGTTCTTTCACCATCTGGTACAGACCGTGGTGTATAAGAAAATCACGTAACTTGTTGCCAAGTTCGCTATCGCCGTGATCGGCGTCCCAATTAGTACATCTGTCATTGAAGTCACCAAGGATGAAGATCGAGTCATGTTTTATCTTAGAAGCTTCGTCTATATTGTCAGACAGGTTTTCGATAAAATGTTCCGCTTCATTGACAGTAGTATTTGGTGATCTATAGAGAACCCCGAGGAGGACAATTCTATTCATGACTTTTGCCTCTAACCAAATTATTTCGAGATCTGGGTGAGACAAGGAATCAATCTGTCTATGTACAAATCGTGTTGATGCCATTATGGCAACTCCTCCTCCTCTAGCATTACGGTCTCTCCGATATAATACATACTCACTTGGGGGAATATTCGATTCGATGGATGAGATACAATCATCTAAATGAGTTTCGGTTATGCATATAAAATCGTATTGCTTTTCACAACATAGTTGATGATAAATTTCGTCAATTTTGTACATGGGGTAATTAGCCGATCTGGCAACTAGACCCCGTATATTGGTGTGACAGAATTTCAGCATCGATGGCCCAGGATTCGGGTGGACGTCGCCAGAAAGCAGAAGCAGAAGAAATTTATCAAAACAATTTCTGGTACATTTATTTGTTTTGAAGAACTTGAACTTATCAGACAAAGCATTTATATGATTAGCTCCGCTAACAGTTGGATGTACAACAAGACATACAATTATAATAAACTTAGCATAGATGTGATACGACAATTAGCTTTATTGTGCGGTTAGTTTGCTATCACCAAGATGGTGCTGGGGACTGTTTGACCTTGCGCGTACATGAGTGGAATAATGTTTGACAGAGGGTCACGTGACAAATATCAAGCATACGCTTCCACAAAGGCAGTTATTCAGCTTCGGCTAGTGCCAGCATCATATTTCCAGTAGCACAACTTCAAATTACTCATTATAGTTTTTCTCATTATCAGGTGAATGAAAGATATACTACATTAGCGAAACATGGGCCGTCGAGATGTTAACACACAATTCGGGCCTCCTTTAGTTCCATGAATACAATTCAAATCCACTACTACCTCGTGGTCAATAAACATAAAACCAATAACCAAGTACAGAGTATTCCAAGCGAAAAAAAACCAAGTCCCTTATCCAATCTCGAAGTCATGTGTCAGACAGAATCGAGAAAATTGCCTGAGCCACATATATGGCCATAATGGGGTGAAATATCGAAGTTTGCAAAAATGATCAAAGTGGGTAAACAAGTCTCCTATGTTCAAGGTGAACCGCGATGGTCTCCACCCACTTATTCGATCGACCAATGTGTGTTTTGTTTGCAAGCAATGTGGTGTGAGGTTGACGTGCAACAGACAACTGACCGCAACCATGATCTCCTGTATTCAAGTTCCCAATGTGAGAGGATCGATCAACACACATGATTTTGATGAAAAGAAATCCAGATATAGGCATGTATCTTATAACTTTAATGGAACTTAACTTTAATGACTGACACTATATCTGGGCCGGTGTACACAAATATTTGTGTTATTAATGGCAAACTGCAATGTTTCAAGATGACTACTTCTATTGCTGTTGATAATTGGAAATATATATTATGATCATGGTAGGATTGCGTTACTCATGGTCAGTGTTCAGACTTGAGATCTTGAGTCAACTGTCAAGTTTATCGTTACTGTCAATACAGTTTCTGGTAGTCCAAAAGTCAATGTAAGTTATTTAGAATTCGTCGTATGATGATGAGTTAAGTCTTGAAATTGTGAGACAGATGTTGAAGACCAATTAATTCACTGTATAACGAATTCATATCTATATTTTATCAATTACCACTTGAAAAGTATATACAACTGCATTCACATATATGGTTTAATGAAGCGTCATTTTGTTTGGAACACCAGCCTCACCACAAGACAGTTTTGCGCTGTTTTACTACTCATTACGTCTGGAAGCTCCACGTTTCGTGTATGAAGATCTGATAGCACTTGGTTTCTCTAGGAAAAACATGGTATGCAAAATGAAACACATCTCTGCAGAGTACAACAGTGGCAGGAATACTCTTTTGGTCCTCCATTATGGCGTTTTATGTAAGATAAAATATAAGTCACCACTTGATTATGCTTATTATAATCCAATCAATCCAGCGGTCAACCCATCAATGAAACAACCAATCAATGACATTTGAAATACAATCAAGAAACGAAATGCATACTTATAATTGACCCAATGAACATACACACGACAGGGTATAGAATTATTTCTGGCCATGATCATTCTTTGTATGAACTGACAACTGAATTTAATGCATTTTCCATCGAGTGGAGTGGGAGAAGTATATTATAAATGTGTTTGAATAAGTTGATTGTTTACACCTTGTGTGTAATACAATTCTTGAAGAACCATACAATGATTATGGACAGAAGGAAATAAAATAAAACTAGGACATACATGTACCCTTGTTCACATGACTTCCACTGACGAGTCACATCGTCAGTGGGCTATCGAGGGCAAGCAACATTTCAGTGTTGACCAAATTATTAGTACCTGTTACCGGCACAATTATAGTGGATTCAATATATTGCCTATAATACTTTTTCAACATTAAATCGACCACCGGTTTAACATGATCGTTGCATATGTTGAACTGCCATTGTACAACATGACTATTACTAACCGCCATGTGAAAGCTAAGTGGGAGTATTTTCTCCATGTGATTATGAGATCATCCCCTTTGGGTACGGTCCTGACAATAGTCCTGCCCGGATGCACTTATTTATTAACCTACTTATGTTGGGGGTTTTCTCTGTTGGCATGAGAGCGGTTGTTTGGGCTGGTGTTGTATTCTAAGCATCATTACGATCCATTTGCATTAAAATGAAACATTTGAAGTATCTTTAACCCATTTGTGTTGCAGCGAAACAATTGAGGTACTTTTGAAATCCAACACAAACCCTGTGACAACAGATGTGAGTACAGGAGTACCCAAACAAAATACTTGACCAACCTCCGCCAACAAAATCTAATTAGTGCCTTGGTCAGTAGGGGGCAGATATTTATTTTAATCGGACGTTTACCACTGGCGCTTCATTATGCTTACACTTGTCTCGTCTTAGAGGACAAGGTCACATGGCTTTGGCAGAGAGGCGGAAGTAACGGCCAGTAAGGACAGAGAATAATGAACCATGGAATGTTTGGTTTGTCTGTTGATTCGTTTGCATGGAAAGGTCCATAGATTGACGTTACGCAGATTCCAGTCACGTGGAACCTTGATATATGGCACTCTCCAACTGATTCCTATGTTTCATACCAAGTTCAGAAGAGTAGCCTGCACCTGAACAACAGGTGCATACTAGTATATCACTCCATTGAACTAAAGAGTAGTGTAAAAAAAATCCATACACAAATATCAGTGAACAGTATATGAGACTTTTGCCACAACAAATTCTGTAATACAGCTATACGAGTTGCTGCACAAACTAGCCTCTTCCAGTTTACTAGACCAATGGTCTGATAAGTCGTTACTATGGCGTTGCACCATCCTGCGTCTGCCTGTCATCTACATCATTATCGTGAATTTACCGTCGAATCGATCAGACATTTTGAACAGTAATGCTTCGAAATAAACCATTTCTACAAAATATATTCAACTACGTGGGTTGATACAGAAGATATCGGTCCTTTGATTATTCTGTTGTGTGAGCACATATCCGGTGTTGATGAACAATTTTGATATTGTAATAATTTGGAATATCAGTAAATTGGGTGAAGCATGTATATTACATTAGACTGCTGTGGACAAAAAACATCTAATATTTTATTACATAAGACGCATTTTGTGACGCACTATGATTCATACTTCAACAACAAAAATCATATGGCTGTTCATAATCTTTGATGCTTTAGAGGCATATGTGTGTGTACATTTTTTGTGCTATAGGGGATACGTTTATGTTTATATTTTTTGACCCTATAGCGGGACCCGGGATCCGTTTATGTACATCTCTAGTACACTAAAGGGATACGATTATGAACATGTGGTATATGTGGTATGTAAATGTCTTCTTACATACATAGTTTTGAAATTGTGATGGGTTACAATAGAAGTCTCTGTGTCAGTTGTATTGGTACTAAATAACTCTTTGAAATGCGTGATTTTTAAAAAAAAGTCAGCTGTTGAGCTGATGTTGTGCATTTCAGTGTCAATTACCAATCCTCTAATCTGTGTTTTTTGTTTTATCGAAATGGTAATATATATATATAAGGGAAACTTGTACACATAATAATGAAACGTTGCGTTGAATGTTTTAGGGATATATAGCAAGACTTTTGTGGCGGAAATTGATACTAACTAAATTGATATTTGTCACACCAGAGAGATGAAAATTCGTTTCCAGAACCATGATTTAACGAGATTATGAGGTCTGCATTTCAAGTAACTCGTGAGTGAGCAAAGTAGATTTTGCTCTTCATTGTTCTTTGTTCATCTGAAATCAAGTCCAGGACAGATATACAACTATTTTTATTGATCGGGTCTACTAATTGTCATGTTGTATGAAACACCAGATTCACCACTCGCTCGTAACATATCACTCAAGTAGTTCTCATATGTCATTGTCTATACACGGTGTTTGGAAACACTTGTTATGTGTAGAGGAATCTAGTGGTATTTGTTATGATCCCAGACACTATAGTCAGCAATGTGAGACACACATGTCTGCAAAGTACAAAAATGATAATTATATTCCTTCCCACTTCAGTCATTGCGTTCGGTGTAACATCTGTTTCACGCTTGCCATGTCTGAGGCATTGCAATGTCAGCTATCAATACTACCTAGAATTCAATATGTGCAACAATGACTGCAGGCAACATTTGCTTATTACATTTTCAAATGGTGAAGATCGATTTTGGTATTCGAATTTGGAATACTATATCAACCTAAATGCATGAGCATAATTTTCCTCTTCAATAATTGTGTCCGGAGATTTATTGCAGTAAATGGGGAGAGTGGGGTAAATGGGGAGGATGGGGTAAATGGGGAGGATTCCTCCCCATTTACTGCAGTAAATCTCCGGACACAATTATTGAAGAGTAAAATTATGCTGATGGTGTATGTATGATGGTGTATGTATAGACCTATTATCGCCAGTAGATCTTGATCACAGATGAGCTAAAATTGCAAGTCAAATGTGTAAAACACCCTAACCACTCCATCAAAGCCACTGTATGATTGCACGAATTGTCTGATGTCCACTAAAAGTTGGAATCAATTTTAAAGTCAGCCAGTTTAATCATTGTTGTTCGTCCCGAAAACGTGTGAGTACATCTTGAGAATCCCATGAATATACAGGAGTCATGAATATATAATTTCATGACACTCAGAAAATTACAAGTATTCATGCAAGAAAGCACTGCATAGAGATTGATTGGCTTTGGAGAAATACCTTAGCATCAGTTGATAAATATTACTAGGGTAATAATTATAACATCATTAGCCTGAGAGAGGATACACTAACTCACAAGCAGAATACATGTATTCGTGGAATTGTAAGGGGTATTCTCAACTGGCCACGTGCAAAATCTGTGCCCCCCCCCCCTCCCATTACAACTACATATACATGTATTTCGTTTGATGGAAGCGCAGACAATCCAGTCTTGTTTGCAGCGATATCAATGTGAACAATGATGAGATGCAGATCAAAGAATGTGTGAGATGATGAAGGGAACACACATCCTCTGTCTGCTTCCAATGTCATTATGGAGAATATTATACTCTGGTGGATTGTATTTTGTGACACTACACGTAACAGCTGAACTCCCAGTCATATTATTCTAACCACTTACCAAACCCAACACTTCAAGTTTAATGGTAATGACGGATATATTGATTCAAGTTAAAATTGACCGCATACATTGAAGAACAATTAGATTTTGGTTGGATTGATGTCACCCGCATATCACCATCCTTTGCATGACGCATATGACAAAAAGCAAGACGGATGTTTTAGTTTTGGAATTACTGTCTTTGTGGAACGTTATTGCAACCATGCTGTTATTACACCATCAATCTTGCTCCATTGTCTGCTTACGAGACGAAAGCACTAGTTTGTCAATGGGCAAAGATTCAGTGAGCAGTAAAACCTGACGTCATATCTCTCATATATCTAGCTGTTAATGATGATTTCGAATCATAATTCGTTAGCATATGCAAGTTACTCAAGTGGTGTCTAGCCCGGATGTTGTGTAATTACTACATATATATATGTAGTAGTTATATAGCATATTTATATTAGTGTACCCACTTTTAAAACCCACCTTTAATTTACACATAATCTCACCTATCATTATTGTTCCAGCGCTGTGAGATGGTTGTACTATGATATGCGCTATACAAGAATAAATCATTGTTATTATATAGTTTCAAGCCAGTGTTTATATATATCACATGGTTGGTCGGATATCTCAATATATTATAGATATCGAAATGAGTACAAACTGTGCAGCATTATTTGTCGACCAGTGCTTATGACCATATGAATCAGATTTCAATGGACACTTTAATTTAACGTTAAAATTAACACTAAATTAACTTTAATTTCACTTTCAAATACATATGCGATGTATTTTCACTGAACCATGCTAATTCTGTTGCAACAAGGATATGTTTTACCAAAAGTTATAGCTGCGTTTAGAAGATTTAAAAGATTTTAATAAGTGCACAAATGTATGTGGCAAGCATGCACCAAAATGGGATGGAATTTGATGATGGGTGCCCGCTTTGGGGAACTTATCTGGAACACTGGATTACACCTGACGCTTGACTTTTAGGGTGGATGGCGGACCGTGATAACTTATACTTGCGGTATTGGTTCCATGATGAGGATACCGAACTTACATATATCGTACTATGTAAAATCCATATTGTATATTCACAAATCTCCTCATATCATTAATATTGCGACATAATGTACAGAAAATCAAAAAGTGTCCAACAATATCATGGATGTGTTCAACAGACTACATTGCGAGCCTCCGGGAGATCTGTCATGAATTTGCGTTAACAGAAATGGTGTCAATAGACGTGGAATCAATACCCAGTATTAAGTATTCCGAGCAAACAAAACAGGGTCCATTATCCACTCTCATAGTCCTGGGACAGAAAGTCATATCAGGCATACGAAGGGAGAGAAAACAAAAATGACAGGGAAACTCATGAACCCCCGTAAATGGCCATTAGGAGGTGAAACCAGGTGTTCCGGAAAGAGTGAGCATTTCCTGCCCCACTAGTGGCACCCGTCATGAATTATATACGCCCTGAGCCAAGATACATTTACTGTGGAAAATAGATCCATTGATGGGACTTAGTAGTAGTGAGCGAGACAATATTTTGTGCGCAGGTGTAGTACTATATACATTGGCATCTAGATATATCGATATACATGTAGCAACACATTACAGCAAATACAATAATATTGCTATGACAGTTTGGAAATGGGAAATTTTGAAACAGAAACAAACCCCAATTAATTAACGGGGTGATGTGCTGGCTTGCTAAGGTTTATAAGACATATAGGACATTTTAGGCCTATAAATATATGCCTTTTGGCATGTTTGAATCTCTAAGAAGTTATTAAGAAAAGTATACATGTACCAAACCATGAGTTGAAAGGATGTCATGTGTAAACCATCCATTTATGAACATCCTATGCCATATATCAGTTCAAAAATAGTTTGACTCCGACCAGGCTTCTCCATTCAAAACGCTACAAAACTGTCTTGCGTGATTTCAATCTGAAAGAACCATGACAGACGAATACTCACTCGCAGTAAGTGAAAAGTGTATTTCATATCAACTATCCATTCTTTTATTAAAATATGCTCAACATAAGTCCATAATAATAATAATGGACGGTCATTCATAGATAAACCAATGCATCAATAAACATGAGCAGTGAAAAAACGTACCATGTTCACCAAATTTTTTTATCATAATAGGTAATATAATAATTGCAATTAAGTGTTATCACAACAAAAGCTTTATTATGATATTGCTGTGATTTCGTCCAGAATATTTCCAACAGAAGCAGGGGAACTCACCGTTCCGCGTCTTCAATCATAGAAAGCGCTGGTGAAGAAGGGAACCACTGAAGGTCATGTCTAGGTAGGATAGTGTCATGTTTCTGATCAATATGTGGTCGAACAGAATCCTCATGGATGGCAACCTCATTGAATACAAGTCCATGTATTCAAGGTCATTACTCACAGTAGTACAATAAACACAACTATCTGGTGAAATTGTGATAAGAAAACTCAATCATTATTGTAATCAACATTACATGGTTTCTATTCCATGGGATAGGTGAGCAACAGTGAACGTTCTAGTGTTAAAAAGCCTGATGACTCACATTATTGATAACGTGACAGCCATATAAAACATTGGCGTATGGGTATTTTTTAGGTGTGACATCACTGATTAGTGTGGAATTGTTCTCCTACTAGCTTTGCTATTGGGATATCCCTTTAGCTCATCTGGTAGAATGGATGGTTGATGTGTGAAAGGTCCCGGGTTCAAATCCCAGTCTGGCCGAGGCATTTCTTGCTAGGTTACAATTGGTGACAGCGGTGGGATGCTTTGTATTCCTTCGGGATGTGGCACAGGAAGGACTGAGGATGACCTGAGGTTGAAGCAGGATGTCTTGTGAAGCTCCTCACCTCGGGACGAGGTTTCAAACCTCCGGGAACATTGTGAACTCACTGATATGTGTGAAATTGTACTCCCTCTAGCTCATCTGGTAGAGTGGATGGTTGATGTGTGAGAGGTCTCGGGTTCAAATTCCAGTCAGGCCGAGGCATTCCTTGCTCGTTAAAATAGAGTCAAATTTTGGGTGAATCTGTAACGAGTGTTATGAATACTGCAGCAGATAGTCACCCATATGGAAAAAGACATATTTTACTTCTAGAGAGATACCCATTCAATGGTTCTGAAATTCTAAATTCCTTAAATGATTGTTGAACTTTAAAAGAATCATCATGATATTTGCATTAGGAAATTTTGCGAAGTGGTTCCTTTCTGATAAGGGTCACTCAAATCAATTCATAATAAAAAGGACAATACATACTCCTGCGAAACCCGTACATCAATTTCACCCGACTCCCGATGGCAGACGCAATACCACCACAATACATTATCCACACCAGGCAGGTAACATAACACGTGCACGTTGTATATTTCTGTTGCAACCAACATGATTATACCAACTTCCTGTTCCTGTAGTATACACGTACTATGCATGCATGCTTTGAGACAACATTATTTCCCAAACACTCGATTTTATTATGACAAGTACAGCCAATGAAAGCACCATGTTCAGATATACTTGTATATTACCCCATTCTGTTCGGAGATCTATTGCCGCGGATTTTCGACAGGCAATAGTCTAGTGGTTACAAGGCCGTAAATGTATGGAAATACCAGCTATATCTGCGTACATGTATCTTTCCACTTATCATCACCATGATATGTTATCACTGATGAGGTGAAATTACCAGTTCGAGGGGTGCAGCAAGCTGAAGGTTCGGCTTATAAGTAGAGCTATAAATAGCCATACAAAAAAGACTAGTTAGTGACCACTAAATAGAAATATCAGTATGGCAACAGCATATCATTTGACAAATCACAAAAACCTTAGTTTGTCTCGTCCTTACATACTTTATTGGTCATATTTATATTAATTATTTATCTCATACATTATTATCTTATGCTCTTGATTCGTTACATACATTTGCCTTATTTTTAATTAAGGCAACATACATTGTTTTATGTATAATGTTGATCAAAGCTACATGTAGCCTGAATTATTGTTTGTATATTTTTTCCAATACAATATTGATATCCAAATTACTGGAAATGGGGGAAGAACCAGTGAGGTTTCTTTGCGCTGATGGCTGACTATACCACCTCCAACATGCAAGGTCCAGACGGGGGGATGTCCTCCAGACATCACGGAAAATCTACGAAAAAACACATCTGCTCAGGTGAAATATCCCCCATTTGAAAGAAGAGGAGATGAATGCATGTATGAACTACTTTCGTTTCCTAACAGGCACTTAAAGGTCAGTTCGATACTCAGCAGATAAAACTAAAACCTCCATCGAAATGTAAATATGTTGCCAGTGGCTCAGACCCATCACTCGATGAGACTTCGAGTCATAAAGTTGAGAATTAGTCTTCACATGGTTGATATAGGTGCACGTGTATGTATAATGATGCTGTAGCATGTAAACCACCATAAATATGTATGTAAGATTGTGTGATATTAAATAGGGAAATATGAAATATATATGTAAGTTTTCACATGTCAAGGGTCTAAATTTACACTCAATTAGTTTGAAACTAATTTGGTATCTGTGTTGCTCAGCATTCGTAGACGTGATGTAACACGTGACATGAAATTGAAACGAAATTGAGATAAAGGTCGTTATTACGCAATATAATGTCTAGACTAGAGCTACTTGCAACTTAAGGCAATCCATGATCGAAATCAATTTTTTTACCTCAATGTATGAGGGATATGGCCTCATGTTTCATTGCTTTCAGAAGTTTTACTTGGTGATAATTATTCCCTTCTACCCGTAGATCCATGGGGACAGGATTGGTGATGCAATGACAGCAATGGGGTACATTATTGAAAGGTACAAATTGTTTGTGTCTTCCTGTAAATAGACCCACGTTGCCAGTTTTCACAGTTTAAATGTGCATGACTAAAATTAATCGATATTCATAGGACATGGTCAGTGCTGACCAGTAAGGTGACTAAAATTTGCCAACAACACTGACTTTGTTGTGCATGGAAGGTTTTCCCAGAAGAGGGCATTAAATGCAACGTGGGTCTTTACTGAAAGACTTCAATGAATTTGCAATTGGCGTAGGTACCCCATTCTTGGATAACGTCGAAAACTGAACTGAACAAAGACCGCGATATTGGTTGTCGTCACATCATCCACATCCCGTGAATACGAAGGCTATTTACACTTTTATCAATATATCCTACAATATATTCGTCATTGCCATCAAACTGTGAAGGAATCAGTTTGGTATGTCGTTAGGTGGATGTGAAGAAAAATTGATACTGGCATAAGAACTGCGATCTCTAAGAGTATCCCACTTCCAGCAATGGTAATGGGCAGCTCACTGATGTAGCCACAAACGAGTGTGACTTTTCTCACCCCACACATTCTTTGGTCTTCCTGTAATTAATCTTCACATTGATATCCCTGCAAACAGAACTGGGCTGTATGGTCTTCCGCCAAGCGAACTACGTGTATCTACGTGTAAACTACATGTAAAAGGATATATTCTACCGAATTGAAGCGCGATCAGTCAGGGAGGTGTTCAACTATCACCTTCCTGAATGTAGATTGCGTGATCTTTCAATTTCACGGAAGATCACTATAATGTTAAAAGATCGTTTGGGACTTCGCAAAATCAGTTGATTTATGGGAGGGGTTGATATATCAATATCATGATCCCCGTATTTTCATCTAACTATTGAGATTGGCCTTCGTAGATTGACTAGAATTCTAGTATGTTATAAAGTGACAAATATAAAGTTTCCACGTTGCAAGTTTCTTTTCACGGGGAACAATCTAGCAACAACATGAGGAAGTTTACAATACAGCAACAATACGATACAGTTTACAATACGAATAGTCCATGTTGCATGGGCACTGATCAGAGAGTTTGAAATTGACATTTCCCACAAATTGTAATCATGTTGCAATCCTGTGTTTCGAACACATAAACCCCACTTCACAATGTAAATTTTAGGCCATTACTTACCGCCATGTGACGAGTAATGAATATGAATATATAAGAGTACCAGTATATTCTTCATGTGATTATGAGATCATCCCTATTGGGCACAATCCTGCCAAAAGTCTTGCCCGGATACACATGTCTTTTAACCTAAATATGCTGTATTTTTTCTGTTGGCATGTGAGCTGTTGCTGTGACTTGTGTTGTATTCTGAAACATTTATTGAGACCTATAAAATATTTGAAGTACCTTTGACCCAGTTACAGTGGATTGAAACAATTGAAGTACGTTTGAAATGGAAACAAACATAGTGACAATAGATGTAACTATAGAAGTACACAAACAAATGACTTGTTCAAGCTCTCCAAATGAAATCCAAAAATTAATTGATGAAATCCCAAAAACATGAGGAAGTTTACAATACAGCAGAATACAAATGTTGTGGTTTACTCTGCACAAGTGGATGATGTGCGATAAAGTTAAAAGTATTTGAATTTAAACTAAATGGGTTTTGGTTTTACATGTACATGAAATAAATAGATGTCTCCAAAGCTGGTGGATAGTGCGAAATATACAGTATGCATACAAAATTGTCTAAACTTCACGTAGAAATATGAATAATAAATAATTTGGGCACAAAATTTTTGTATGGAAAAGTTACAGATAACGACTAAATATAGAAATTTGTGTCTTCGTCTTCGTGCAATTTTAGGTTTCAGACTTAACTGCAAGGTCCTGCGAGCTTATTCGGAGGACTTAACTTTTCTGTATCATGGAATATATGCTAGTCTATAGATCTATAACGAATTTACGAGGTGTGATTGTTCAACTTACCAGAAAATTCCTGATGATGGAGCAGGAATTCCAATGATATTCATCACAGGAGTTTAATGGTATTCATCACAGTACACTGGGTAATTATGGCTAATATTTTTGAGTGTTTTGGTATAATAATAAAAATTGGGTGAACCTCGAGACGAATATCAAAATTGGGTGCATGCATATAAAATATATTAGACACACGTAAATGTCAAGCAGTAACTTATTGAAGCCAAGGGCCTTCCCAATCAATACAATTGACTCTGATGTCAAGATAGTGAATGCTGTTACAGAGCATGAATCACTGAATAACGAATGCACGAACCTGGACCACTGTTCTGCCTGCATATCTTTACTCTGGACAAAGATAATTATACGATCTTGTCACGACCCAGAGCAAATTGTCCCTGGAACTCGTCAGTCATGTTGATCTACATAATCACGTGAATCAGCACTGCAGGGAATACTTGATTCGATTTGATTGCATGCTTTATGTTCTACACTGCACTGGGCCATCGACATACATCAGAAGTACTTGGAAATACCTCAAGATAATGTATTTATGTTACAAGAGCAACATAGCAGCATCACGTTACAAGGGAGCCACAAAATTTTTATTCCATGAACGTTCAAGGGTCATCCGTTGATATTGAATTGAGCTACTGAGTGCTTATATGGGAGTATTCTCTCCTTTCAAGAATGTATTGTTTGCATGAGCAGATGTTTTTCTCATGGATTTTGAAAACGGAGATTAATCAGCCAGTGTTCATATTCCGACAGCAGTAGGGTTTCAGCAATTTGTCATTTCCCACTGTTTGGAACTTGAATACTGAAAATAAGTTCTAGTTGAAAAACAACTATCACAACATATTTATCCCCAGCATCATTCATTATATGGCAAATATGAAATATGATAGTGATAGTGATAGTGATAATTTTATTTGCAAAGCACATGTTACATAAATACACACAGGATATATAATCGTATATACAGACAGAAGATATTAACAATGTGGTTTGCGGGCCCAGCGTAGTATGAAATACTGTCTTCCCACTGGACCCAGAAATCTATAATATATATATACATTTTTTGCACCTCGTGTGTGTACCGCGCTGATGGGGGAAAGGTGGGGGCCAGTATTACGAAAAGTTATATATCATATATATGGTCTTGTGTTGGCCATGGTTGGACAGGTATCCAGAGTGAAACAGAGTCACATGCAAATAAATCTATACATTTTGCGACAAAGGTATCAAAAAGTACAATTGTATGTAAGCGAGATTTACTAAACCAGAGCTCTCATAAGTTCAACTGAATGTTATCGATTAAAAATAGTTAGAGCTCTCATGAGTTCAATTGGATGTAGTCGAGAAGTAGTAATCCGCCGAGTTTTCATTCTTTAGCGCCCCGAGCAGTCGGGACATCCAGATCTAGTGCATGATACTTTCAGAGGATATGCATCAGTCATTATTGATTTCAAAACCTTTTTAACAATGTGTCTGTTTTGTACATTTGTTAGGTGAGCGGCCCATTTGTTCCAAACGACGGGGAAATGGAAAGGTGGCATATTCCGGGGAAATTGTCTATTCGTAGTGGGGATGTGTATCATTCCTGATTGCCTGGTAATATAATTGCTCTGTATATCTCGATTGAGCCGAAACATCACCTCAAATGATCGCGGAAGATTTCCAGACATTTGGTCGAAAACGAAAAGCACTACTTGAAATTCGTAAAGGTCGTTAATTTTTAGTATATTGTTGGATCTGAATAAAGGGTCCGTATGACTATTGTATTTGGATTTAGTTATAATTCTGATAGCGCGTTTGTGTAATAATTCCGTGCGTGTTAAGTAGGATTTGGGAGCATTTCCCCAGGCTAGTAGACCGTAGGTTAAGTGGGAATGAATTAGTGAGAAATATAGTGTCTTGAGACAATTCATTGGGAGTACATGCTTGGCTTGGTTGATTGCAAATAGTGCACTGGCTATTTTCTTATTGATATTCGATATGTGATATTGCCATGTTAATGACTCGTCAATATGTAGGCCTAAAAACTTTGCTGATTTTTCTTCACAATCATTTCCAATGCGATTTAGAATAGTATTGTTGATCATCACGTTATGATGATTTATATTGCTTTTCATTCGCTTGGGATGGATAATGATATATTTAGTTTTGTTAGCATTAAGGGACAACTTGTTCGAACAGAACCATTCATATAATGCGTTGATTTCTAAGTTAATTATGGAATGAAGTGTAGTTAAATTGTAGTGCGATGCAAAAAGTGTAGTATCGTAGCGTTAGATGCCTTACCGATGTCATTTACGTATATAAGATATAGGATAGGGCCCAATATTGACCCCTGTGGCACGCCACAAAGAATATTAGCTGGATTAGAGTCAACATTGTCATAAGTTACATATTGTGTTCTGTGTGTGAGATAACTTCGGAACCAGTCATTGGCCACTCCTCGGATCCCATAATTCCATAACTTTTTAATGAGAATTTCGTGATTAATTACGTCAAACGCCTAGGATAAATCACAGAAGACGGCTAAGGTATATTCGGGATTGTCCTTTGATGTTGCGTCAGCGCAGTGGTTCAAGAGATGTATAATGGGATGGATTGTAGAGTGCTTAGGTCGAAAGCCGAATTGGTATTTATATAATACATCATTTTGATCTAGGAATTGAAGAAGTTTCTTACACATGATTTTTTCTAAAACTTTGGAAAACGCTGGCAATAGGCTGATTGGGCGGTAGTTTTTCAGTATGGTTCTATCCGATGACTTATGTATGGGAATCACCTTCGCAATTTTCATTTGATTTGGAACAATGCCAGTTGCTAATGAACGATTGATGATGTGGGTGATGGGGTTGATGATACTGTCAATAGAAAACTTCACTAATTTCGTTGATATACTATCATGTCCAGAACTAGTCTTTGGTTTCAGCTTTCTAACGGTATTTTCCACTTCTATTGTATCAACAGGGGTAAGAAACATGGTGTTTGGGACGGGGGCTGGCATGTATGACTCAAAGGGTATAGCTGAATTTGGAATATTGTTAGCAGTTTCGACACCAATATTAGCATAGAATGTATTGAAAGCGTTAGCAATTGATTGTTTGTCATTCACACACTGACCATTGATTGTCATGTAATTGGGGAAACCGGTTTTACTATTTGTTTTATTTAAAGCTTTGCGTAAAATCGTCCAGGTCTTTTTTATATCATTTTTGTTTTCCTCAAGGATGTGCTCGTAGTATCTATGTTTCAGAATACGTCGAAGTTTATTGTACATGCTATTGTAAGATTTGTATATGTCGATATTCGATTGAGTTGGACGTTTCAATTTTTTAAGGTACAAAACATTTTTACGTTTGGACGAAACTAATAATCCTTTTGATACCCACGGTTCTTTCTTATTGTACTTTGTATTATTATTACCTGATTTCAGTGGGAAGGATTGATTAAATGCTTCTTTATAAATCGTCATAAAACGTGAATATGATGAGTCGGGACAATCATCGTTTAATACGTCAGTGAAGTCAGAGTTCATGAGGCAATGTTGAAATTTGTTCATATTGTTTTCAGAGAATGTTCTTATCAGTTTCCGATCCGTTTCGTGGTTTTGTGTAAGTTTTATAGATTCTAGGTAAAAAGTTCCGAAATGATCAGCTACATTTCTTGAGGTCAATAATAGACTTAACTAGTAAAAATGATGTTAACTTATTCGGCTACAGCCATGAAATCTCTACTGCACAGAAGCTTTACCTTGTTGAGCCCAATAATAAATGTTTCTTGTCTTAACTATTTTTATTGTGGTCAATAATAGACTTAACTAGTGAAAATAATGTTAACTTATTTGGTTACACCTGTGAAATCTCTACTGGACAAAACCTTTACCTTGTTGAGCTCAATAATAAATGTTTCTCATCTTAACTATTTTTATTGTGGTCAATAATAGACTTAACTAGTAAAACCAATGTTAACTTATTCAGTAATATTGTTCTGTTTTCACCAAAAACATCAGTTCTGTATTCTGAACAAGAATCCAGTGCAATTTGCTTTCATAGTACAGGTTATTGGAGTGATCACACATGTCAAAGTAGGCATTTTAATTGTTGTAATAAGTTAACCTCTCAAACTTATTAATATTTATTCGATCATTCTGAAAAACAATAGGTTTTGTGTGATGGTCTTTCTCATTGAGCCTGTGCGATTTCATCATCATTCATCGAAAACTCCCACCCGTAGAGCGTTCACAACCCATGTGTGTTAAACAGGCTAATTTGAGCACAAAATGTTACGCCAATCGGCTATTTTGGTTGCTATGGCAACCAAAATCGATAGGTGTTGAGATCTCACCATAAGTCATGTCCATATAAAATATTATCAAAATCGGTTCAGATTTGTAAGCTGTAGCGCGTTCACAAGAAAGTGTCTGCGGACGCGGACGCGGACGCGGACGCGGACGCGGACGCGGCGGCGGCGGCGGCGGCGGCGGCGCGACGATCGTAAATCCATAGTATCCGCCGAACTTTGTTCGGGGGATACAATGAACCATGAAATGTTTGGTTTGTTTGTTAATTCGTTTGCATGGAAAGGTCCATTGATTGACGATACACAGATTCCAGACACGTGGAGCCTTGACATATGAAACTTTCCAACTGATCCTTATGTTGCATACCAAGTTCTTGAGAGTTGCCTGCACCTTAACAAAATGTGAATACTAGTATATCACTCCAATGAACTATAGAGTAGTGTAAAGAAATCCAGACACAAATACTGCCGTGTTAAATTGAAACGCAGTAACTGAAATTTTTTGAATTTTTTTTTTTCTTCCTAAACTCATTTTTTGGTCATTATTTATCTCCCCAATTAACCGTTTTTACCAATTCCGTCCATAACTGCTCCATCTGGATACTCAAAATGCCGTAACTGATGAAGGATTTGCAGTAACTGTACCGTGTTAAATTGAAACGCAGTAACTCACGATACTGCGTTTTAATTTAACAACGCAATACAGTTACGATGGGAACGAGGCTGCGATTACTGCAGCCGTATGCGCGAATTGGAATCTACATCAACCTTGCGAACCATCTTGAAAGGTTTTCAAGAGCCAATCCTATTCTTAGCCTGGTGCTGAAGAAGAGTAAGTTAACAATAAGTTGGCATGATGTACATGTCTGCATTCAATATAAAGCGACCAAATATTTTGAAATGTATCCGATCGGCTATCATCGAATATATTGACTGACACATGCCAAATTCAACAGAGATACACGAGTGATACGATCTCGTATATTTTGTCACCCCGCACGGAACTCCTCCCCCCCCAACACATACACACACAATTGCCCTATAACCGCGACCCCCCCCCCCCCCTCCCCCACTGGGGTCAGAGTTTTAGGTTGAAAATTGTGTTTCCAGAAACACTGTTACAGTAGGCCTATTGTAAAAGTATATATGATCAGTCATGTTTCACTATGGTTTTTCAAGCATGCAGTAGTATTTTGATAAATATTCATAAAAAAGAAGCACCTCAACGCTAACGTCCAAGGCATTAAAGTGCTAGTGAAGTGTAAATATGATGTGAACTTCTATGAAAGATCTCTTGATATGAGCAAAATGGTCTTATACGGTATGTCACTATCACTATCCGTTCAAAAGTTACAACCGTTTGACAGCAATTTTGGTATATTTTGTCAATGATGTTTTTAGTTGGAAACAAGCACTAAATGGCTTCTAATCGATACCAAAATATAGCCAACGCTATGTAGATATGTCTACAGCAGAAATTGGACATGTGTTATTAATATATAGTATCGGATTTGAAACAAAGGCTGACGCGTGGCTCCCTCAACTGCCCCCACTGATTTCCCTCGCCCTGATAGGGGGAAAAGGTTATTGCATTTGAGTCTCTCTGTTTATCAACAACAAATCGTCCGATTGACTTGAAAGTTATGGAGATTAAGCACTATGGCTGTGGGTCGGCCTTTCTTAATTTTGGCAAAATCAACACAAAATGGTTGCCAGGGCAACCGAAGAAGTGAAAATAACATAATTGGCTATAACTCAGATTTTAATAAATAGTTATTATTGTTTCAAACTATTTTTGTATTTGCTTTGGACAATTCCTTATCGTATGATTTACAACTGATGGTTGTAAATCTCCCCATTATCTCCCGGTGCCGAAAATTGGGGGGGGGGGGGGTCAGTATTTTATGATGTTTGAGTGTTCTGAGATTCGAGACCACATTGTAAAGCCCGTGCTTAAAAATCGTTTTTGTTCAGAAACCATGCCTTGATAATGGAAATAACACTGTGGAATTTTACAGCTCAATAATTGAATGACAAGGTCAAGGTCAGAGAAAAGAAAAAAATCGAAAAGTTGTAATACTCTGTTTATATTCATGATTCATTTTCCTGTTAATTTTGTATTTTTCTATGGTCAATTCCATTTCATTTGCTCTAAGATCGATGGTCATATGGTCAACATTCATCATCATCAGCCAAGGCCGGTCACCATCGTAATGGTCATCATGACAGCTGAAACCTTTGATTCATATTATTTCAAGTAATAGTAATTCGAAAACCACCCAAGCACCGAGAACAGCTACCGGATAATAATCAGCATCAGCACAACAGAAATATCGGACCTTTCAGTCGGTGACCTTATATGGGGTTGTGATCAGGTAACATTATATGTTTGGTAAAAGAGACGGTAACAAAAGGATAAGAAAATTATTTTGTGCAAAATATAGTGATGATTCGACTTATAAGAATAATATAAAACTAGTTGGATGGTCGCATGATGGACGCATGCAATGCCACGGTAATTTCGGACCTTTGAATCAGTGACCTAATATGGGGCTGTAGTCCAGTAATTCAATTATTGGGAACTTGGTTCGGTAACCCGATAAATAATAAACGATAAATGATAAATCTTTTTGTGCAAAATGTAATGATGATTTCACAAGAAATATGAAACCAGTTGGACCGCCGCATATGAGCGGATAAAATGCCACGATAATTTAGGCTGGTTCATTAATATGGGGCTGTGATCCGGTAACCTGATATTTCGGGTCCTTTGGTCGGTAACCTAATAAATAATAAATGATGACTACTATCTGTAAAATATAACGATGATTGGACTTATAAGAAAATATAGCACTATAGTTGGATGGCCGCATACAGACGAATGCAATGCCATGGTGATATCGTACCTTTGGGTTGGTAACCTAATTTCATGGGGCTGTGGTCGGTAACCTAATATTTCGGGTCATTTGGTCGGTAACCTAATAAATAATGAATGATGACTATTATCTGTAAATTATATTGATGATTGGGCTTATAAGAAAATATAACACTATAGTTGGATGGCCGCATACAGACGAATGCAATGCCATGGTGATATCGCACCTTTGGGTAGGTAACCTAATTTCATGGGGATGTGGTCCGGTAACCTAATATTTCGGGTCCTTTGGTCGGCAGCCTAATAAATAATAATGATGACTATTATCTGTAAAAAATAATGATGATTGGACTTATAAGAAAATATAATACTATAGTTGGATGGCCGCATACAGACGAATGCAATGCCATGGTGATATCGCACCTTTGGGTTGGTAACCTAATTTCATGGGGATGTGGTCCGGTAACCTAATATTTCGGGTCCTTTGGTCGGTAACCTAATAAATAATAATGATGACTATTATCTGTAAAAAATAATGATGATTGGACTTATAAGAAAATATAATACTATAGTTGGATGGCCGCATACAGACGAATGCAATGCCATGGTGATATCGCACCTTTGGGTTGGTAACCTAATTTCATGGGGCTGTGGTCCGGTAACCTAATATTTCGGATTCTTGGGTCGGTAACCTATTAAGATAATAATGATAGGGATAGTAATAGTGTATTATTCTTATTAAATTTTCCGATTAAAAACAAGTTTAAAAACAACTACTGCAATCATGATTACAAATTAAAATCGCATTATTGTTAGATTGAAACGCAGTAACTGACACAGAGGTCACGTGATACGCGAAAATGCAATTCTGTTTAATCTCGTACATAAGTACACCAAAGACATGTTTATAGACTTTAACATACATTTCGTACAACAATTCAAACAAAAATGGCACCAACTTGAAGTTAATGTGTTTTTCTCAAGTTTCAGCTTTATGCAGTTACTGCGTTTCAATTTAACAGGGCAGAATATTGGTAAACGTGCTGGAGTATGTGAGACTTTCGCCGCAACGAATTCTGTAATACAGCTATCGATCAGACAATTTTGAACAGACATTTTGATGGAATCGATCAGACATTTTGAACAGTAATGCTTTGCCTATCATCCCTGTTGCCCCAAATATATCACTGATGTACATTGTGAGTGTGAAACCTTTCAAGCTTATTGAAGGTCGAATTCAAGATCACCACTAAAATCACTGCATACGAATTTCCATTTCGACATGTTTGATAAAATAACGAAATTACAGCCAGATAAAAGTTTTCACCTAAAGTTATACTTCAACTCAGAATATTTGACAAACTTGGTTCCAAGTTGAAATTCAAGCAAAAGTTGACAAAAACTGCATTTCAAGATGACTAAATTGGAGCCAGATCGAACTTTTCACCATAAATTATATTTCAACTCATACTATATGCCAAACTTGGTTCCAAGTTGAAATTCAAAGTAAAAGTTGACCAAGATCAAACTTTTCACCATAATTTAAATTTTAATTCATAATAATTATGTGCCAAACTTGGTTTCAAGCTGAAATTCAAGTAACAGTTCACCAAAAGTGCATTTCACGATGACGAAATTGGAGCCAGATCGATTTTTTCACCATAAATTATATTTTAATTCATAATATGTGCCAAACTTGGTTTCGAGTTGAAATTCGAAGTAAAAATTGACTTTAATGGTAAAAATAATGTTAACTTATCCAGTTACACTCATGAAATCTCTACTGGACAAAACTTTTGAATTGTTGAGCTCAATAATAAATGTTTCTTGTCTTAACTATTTTTCTTGAGGTCAATAATAGACTTAACTAGTAAAAATGATGTTAACTTATTCGGCTACAGCCATGAAATCTCTACTGCACAGAAGCTTTACCTTGTTGAGCCCAATAATAAATGTTTCTTATCTTAACTATTTTTATTGTGGTCAATAATAGACTTAACTAGTGAAAATAATGTTAACTTATTTGGTTACACCTGTGAAATCTCTACTGGACAAAACCTTTACCTTGTTGAGCTCAATAATAAATGTTTCTCATCTTAACTATTTTTATTGTGGTCAATAATAGACTTAACTAGTAAAACCAATGTTAACTTATTCAGTAATATTGTTCTGTTTTCACCAAAAACATCAGTTCTGTATTCTGAACAAGAATCCAGTGCAATTTGCTTTCATAGTACAGGTTATTGGAGTGATCACACATGTCAAAGTAGGCATTTTAATTGTTGTAATAAGTTAACCTCTCAAACTTATTAATATTTATTCGATCATTCTGAAAAACAATAGGTTTTGTGTGATGGTCTTTCTCATTGAGCCTATGCGATTTCATCATCATTCATCGAAAACTCCCACCCGTAGAGCGTTCACAACCCATGTGTGTTAAACAGGCTAATTTGAGCACAAAATGTTACGCCAATCGGCTATTTTGGTTGCTATGGCAACCAAAATCGATAGGTGTTGAGATCTCACCATAAGTCATGTCCATATAAAATATTATCAAAATCGGTTCAGATTTGTAAGCTGTAGCGCGTTCACAAGAAAGTGTCTGCGGACGCGGACGCGGCGGCGGCGGCGGCGGCGCGACGATCGTAAATCCATAGTATCCGCCGAACTTTGTTCGGGGGATACAATGAACCATGAAATGTTTGGTTGGTTTGTTAATTCGTTTGCATGGAAAGGTCCATTGATTGACGATACACAGATTCCAGACACGTGGAGCCTTGACATATGACACTTTCCAACGGATCCTTATGTTGCATACCAAGTTCTTGAGAGTTGCCTGCACCTTAACAAAATGTGAATACTAGTATATCACTCCAATGAACTATAGAGTAGTGTAAAGAAATCCAGACACAAATATTGGTAAACGTGCTGGAGTATGTGAGACTTTCGCCGCAACGAATTCTGTAATACAGCTATCGATCAGACAATTTTGAACAGACATTTGATGGAATCGATCAGACATTTTGAACAGTAATGCTTTGAAACAGACCATTTTCTCAAACTATGTTCGATTTTATGGGTTGATACTCAGGTCCTTTTCAACACTCTGATTTTTCCGTTGTGTGAGCACATATCCGGTGTTATTAAACAATTTGGATATAGTAATAATTTGGAATATCAGTAAATTTTTGGGTGAAACATGTATCCATTAGGCTTCTGTGGACAAAAATCGTCTAATATTTTAATACATAAGACACATTTTGCAATGCAATATGTTTCATATGCCATATAACATATGACCGTTCAAGATCTTTGACGATACGTTTGTGTAAATTTTCGCTGTTTGGGGATACGTTTATGTTTATAATCTGAACAATAGGATACGTACATTTTTGGCGCTATAGGGTGATACGTTTATGTTTGGAATCTCCGGCCCTATAGGGGTATTCGTTTATGTACATTTTAGCACTATAGGGGGATACAATTATGTACATTTCAGTGGAAAGTAAATGTCTCTTTTCATACAAAGTTTTGGAATTGTGAGGGTCACTATAGGCGTCTTCGTGACAGTTATTTTGGCACTGAATAACTATTTGAATTGCATGATTTGTTTTGTAATACCCGTCCTTGAACAAATTGCGTCTTGGGAGATGTATCGGAAATCTGCATTACCAGATGGAATAGTGTTTACACAGTCTCTCAGGTCATCAGGATGTATGTGCACATCCAGAATTACTGTTTCTCGATTGTTCATATTCATTGAAGATGCAATTTTTACAGGGTATTTTGACATGAACTTTCAAGATGGTTTTGTCAATTTTCCCTTGGTGTATCTTCTCTAAATATTCCCCATTGGTCAAAATATTGTAGTTTGTGAAAGAAGCGATTGTTTTTGAGCCGGCTCCAGGGTGCATGGGAATGAAATCAATTTTTATGAACGGTTATAAAAAAAACTATACAATCCAAAAATATACTGGCAATGACTGCGAAACTCTGCATGAAGGTTAATTTTTCAGAAAATCGAGAATGCTTTTGATTTCCGTCGTTGTCATCCCATGTCTTGGAAATCCTACAACTTGAAGATTCGATGAATACTGCTGACTTCATCCTGATTCGCATTCATTTAATATCGAGGTATCATTTATATCATTAGGTACATGCATTGAAATAGGTTTCTTCTTGGATCAATGTCATATTTTCTATATAATATTACATTATCACAAAAGTATTATGTTTCTTCTTCACAGGACATTGTGCTAAATTCACTTGAATTTTATTTATGCATTTATAAACATTCTTCCGGACATAAAACCATGTAAGCATGAAGTAAATGTAACAAGTTCGACAGTTTATGGACGCATCTCGAGCTTGTCCTTTTATAACCTCTGATGATTTGTTTATGAGTAGTGATAGAGCCAACTTATTAATCAATAAGACATACATATAAGCTGGACATTTGCCATCGCATACGCCAACGATGTGATTTTGAAAATTATACGAGAGGTTCTGAAGATTTCAAGGTATACTGAAACTCCTTGTATCATATTACATTAGTTTGTTCTGTAATTCAGTATCTGACATTCCCCACAAGTATTCATTCAAATTCTACTAATCAGACTTCGATTCCAACACCACTATTATAACATCAATCTCAAGCACAAGATTGTCAAGCAAGAGTTCATAATTCCAGATCAAGTGAATTACTGTTCCTAAAAACTTCAGTAATTGCACCATTTGAATACTTGATACATCCCAATTTAGGCCCTTTTTTCATTCGAATCATAAGTCTTGATCATAAGTTTTCAGGTAAAACGTGACCTTTCTTTACAAAAATATTCTTTCTCTTGTTAACACCAACATCTCCTAGCAATTGTGCTAACAGATCAACAATGACACGGTTGCGAAGTACGCACGAGGAAATGTGGTCACGAAAGTCCCCATTTTTTTAGGATACAATTCCTCCCTCTTTGTCCATGATTGACATTCAGACCCAATTCTATCTGGCTGTGGTCGATAGCGAAGCTGATAAATTACCCACGGGTAATCACGTTTCCTATGTTCAAGGTGAACCGTGGTACGGCCGTAAGCGTGATTGTCTCCCAGACATATTGGATCGCAAAATATGTGCTTTGTTTGCACGGAGTGGTGTGTGATATTGATTTACAATGGAAAGTTTCCTTTTACTACGAGCTCACAGGCATGTCCATGTGGTTTCCTACCTGACTTGGTGAACCAATTGGTGCTGTTGTAAAGTGTCTTCACTTACTACTTGTTCTATTTGTAATATGTTATCTTGAACCCAATATGAAAACCAAGAAAGTAAGCCAGTTAAGGAGCAGACTAAATATTGCGATGTACAGCTTCAAATATATTGTATATCTTTGGTAACATCAACAACGTCGATTATCATCACATACATCAGCCATATAGTGTCAGCATCGAAGTTGCGGTTGTGAAATTCCTCGCTCAGTTATGTTCCCACATAAGATTTCGAGTATTTGCACACGTTTTAATAAGTGACCCAGAACGTCTGTTGAGCTGATGTTGTGCATTTCAATGTCAATTGTCAATCCCGTTATCTGTGTTTTCTGTTTCATCGAACTGGTAAACCATATAAAGGGGAATCTTATACACATATTAATGAAACGCTGCGTTGAATGTTTTACATATATAGCAAAACTTTTATGGCGGAAAATCGATACTGACACAATTTATATTTGTAACACCAGAAAGATGAAAATTCGTTCGTTGATACTTGTTCAGAACCATGATTTAACGAGATTATGAGGTCTACATGTCAAATTACTCGTGAGTGAGGAAAGTAGATTTTGCTCTTCATTGTTTTTTCTTTATCTGAAAGCAAGTCCCGGAACTTTTACTGTTTATCTAAACTGTCTGTGCCCCTGTATAAAAGTATTGTGTATCATTAAAATCTTGCTTACATGTGTTTCAGTTACTTCGAGAGGAAACCTACTATTGTGTTTGATAATTGGATATGTATTTAGGATACGACCATGATAGGATTGCCTTTTCCATATTATACGTTCAGACCTACAAATAATAGATTTGTTGGTATTAGAGATATGAGACAGGATCACCCGGCCAGCTGTCAAGAACATCCTTGTTGGCAATATGGAATTTTCATTATCTCAAATTGTAAAATTATCTGTAAGTTCGTGAGCAGATTGTGAGATGCATATGAAAACGTGCGATAAATTTACTAAATTTCATAATTGCAGCTGTATTTTGGTAATATCAGACACACAACTGTTTTTATTGATCAGGTCTACTAAAAACAATGACCTACCACTTAATCGTAACATATCACTCAATTGATTCTCATATGCTATTTTCTATACACGATGTTTGGAAAGTGTAGAGAAATCAAGTGGTATTTGTTATAACCCCAGACATTATACTTAGCAAAATAAGACACATATGTCTGCAAAGTACAAAAATTATAATTATATTCCTTGCCACTTCTGTTTTTATGTTTGGTGTAAGATCTGTTTTGAGCGATTGGGTTCATGCTTGCCATGTCTGAGGCATTGTCAAGTCAGGCATCAATAATATCAATACATTCAGAAAAGAGTGCCTGCAATATTTGCTAATCACATTTGTAAAATGATGAAGAGCACTTTTGGTATTCAAATTTGGAATACTATATCAACCTAAACCCATGAGCATATTTTTCTTTTCAATAATTGTGTCCGGAAATTTATTTCAGTGAATGGGGAGGAAAACAGTCATACATGAACTGTATATATCCACCTTTTATAGTCAGCAGATCATGTTGAGCTGAAATTAGCAGTCAACAGCGAAAAACAAACTCAAGACTCCACCAAAGCTTTGTCATGATTGAACGAGTAATTGTCTGGTGACCACTAATATTTTAAAATCAGCCAACATTCTTGTTCGTCACGAACGTGTGAGCACATCTCGAGAATGTCATGAATATACAGGAGTCATGAATATTCAATTTGATGACAATTACTCAGAAACTCACAGTTAATCGTGCAGGGAAACACTGGAGTGAGAATGATTGGCATTGCAATATTGCCAGTTGCCATAGTTTCCAGACAAGTATCAATGACGTCATGAAACTGTGTGTAGAACTCTCCTGCAAAGATAAAATAGGTTAGAAATGGATTTGGCAGCACATTTTAGACAAAGAACACAAAGCTTCAAGTAAATTTCTGCCCGCAATTGTCATTCTATAAAAGGAATAACGCTACTGTAGAAATAATAAATTTGGTCAATTCTAAAAATGGTTCTAGCTCAAATTGGGACATCATTATATCATCAAAATGTAATTCGAGCAATCATAGAAATCCGAGTCAGCCTCGTTCTTGAGTATTTTAAAGGCCATTTGTTTCAGTGTGGGTTGCAGTCTTTTTTACTGACCCGACTAAAAAAAAATATCTTATCAAAAAGGATCCATACCAAATCCAACCCTTCATTGTTGTTCAATGGCAATGATAGATATATAGATTCAAGTGTGAATTCACCACTACTTAAAACTTACCTCAAGTCATCTCACATCAACTTACTCACTTTACTCGCCTGAATGCCGAGAACCGTCTGTCCGTCCGTCCGCCCATTCAAATTTCTATCTTTAAAGTTTACAGTCGAATCTTCTTGAAATTTTGCAAAGAAATACCTAAAAAAAATTCCAGGAATTTTTTCTTTAGTTTTCCAATTTTCCACATTTTTTTCAAAATGGTGGCCGTTTTCAACAGAAAATGCCTGATTTTGGACTTTGTCAGCCATTTCCTCAAAGTTTGTTCAGTAACTTTTTTTCTTTCTGATGTATAACACTCCCCATATGTACCCCTGTGATGTGTATAAGTTTCGTTGCGTTTGAATTGCTCGAAGTGGGCCATTTCGGCCCAAACTTGGCCCAAATAGGACTTTTCCATGGTAAATTCTCCTATGCTTTATAATGGGAAACATTATTGCTAATATCTTACCTAATAATGCGATGAGAGTCTAGGAATCAATTGCGGACATATAGCAAATGATATATGATGAATTCGTGACTTCAAATTTGACCTTTGACCTCATTTTCAAGGTCAGAGCAAAATCAAATCAGATCAGGTCAGAGCATGACTAAAATCTCGCTTATTATCGACTTTACAGCTTAAAAATCAATTGGGGACATATAGGAAGTGATATATGCTGAATATTGTCATGACCCTGAACTTGACCTTTGACCTCATTTTCAAGGTAGGAGCAAAAAATGGCTAATATCTCGCTTATTATCGACTTTACAGCTTAGGAATCAATTGTGCACATATAGGAAATGATATATACTGAATCTTGTCGTGACCTTGAACTTGACCTCATTTTCAAGGTCAGAGCATGAAATGGATAATATCTCGCTTATTATCAACTTCACACCTTAGGAATCAATTGTGAACATATAGTAACAATATAAGCTGAATATTGTCAGAACATTGAAATTGAGCTTTGACCTTATTTTCACCGTCAGAGCACAAAATGGCTAAAATCTCCTTTATTATCATCCTTACAGCTTTGCAATCAATTGAGCACATATAGGAAATAATATATACTGAATGTTGTCATGACCTTGAACTTCACCTTTGACCAAATTTTCAAGATCAGAACATAAAATGGCTAATATCTCGCTTATTACTTTACAGCTCAATAATCATTGTGAACATATCGTCCCCCTAAAGCAAAAATGGCGTAAGTCATTTTCAGTGGTTTTGAGATAATCAGTTTTAAAAGTTTCTTGCCTTCAAATTTGAAGTGAAGCCTTCCAAATTCAGCGACCTATGGCGTGAATATACAGGAGTGGACCACTGTATTTCACATCCCATCAATATTCTTTTATTTATAAGTGAATAAATAATTAACTAAGATTAGCATGACTTGCGCCAAAGATGCTCTCGTTGTCAACTTACTGGACAGAATCACTAATGCAATTTTGGCGTATCTCACGAAGGTCCTAAAGCATAAATGGCGTAACTCAACAGCTAAAGCAATTTTGGCGTAAGTCAATGCCCACTAGTGACGTTTTTGGCGTAACTCATCACAAACACTAGAACAGTTTTGGCGTAACTCAAGATCAAAATGGCGTAAGTCAAGCCTCGAGATGCGCCATTATGTTATAGCCTTGTAGTTATTTAATGGTGCTGAATACAACCAGAAGTGATCTACGAGCAGATAGAGGACATGTCAAGCATTATTTTGGTATGTCTCACTGAGTTACGCCATTTTTGCTTTAGGGGGACGATATAGTAAACGATATATGCTGGATATTGTCATGACCTTGAATTTTAATTTTGACCTCATTTTCAAGGTCGTAGCACAAAATGGCTAAAACCTCGCTAATTATCGACTTTGCAGCTTGGGAATCAATTGTGAACATGTGGGAAATGATATATGCTGAATGTTGAACTTGAATTTGACCTTTGACCTCACTTTCAAGGTCAGAGCACAAAATGGCCAATATTCAATTTCACAGCTTAGGAATCAGTTTTGGACATATATGTTCAGAATGATTTATGCAGAATATCTCGCAGAACACAACACATTAGGATATATGTGTGATAATACCATGCAGAACACAACACATTAGGATACATGTGTGATAATACCCATAACTTGGGTTTCATAAGTTACATCGGGCATGCTTAACCCATAGAACTATACTATTCTTTCTCGAATTATTGTGACTTTTGATACATATATGTGTCAAATATACGTATCTCAATAAACAATATGATTACCAATATATCACATCATATATATGTACTGCTTTGTGTACAAAGAGCTCTTGACGTTGTCTCCATGACAGATGTTGATGCTGTAAGCAACAAACCTTTTTATGTGTCAGTAACAGTATGGCAATACATTTAGATTTGCTTACGGAACTTGCTGGAGAGACACACATTACAATATTATGAGTTCCCACCCGGTGTTGATGATTTCTCTGGCACTCCTGGTCGCGTTCTCTCACGATTTATAGCCGTCTCTTGCATTCTGGATTTGCGTTCTATTCTGGATCCCTCTTTCATCACAATCGCGAGTAATGTAGTAGCAAAATCTCCTCGGAAATTGTAGGCGTTTTTGAGCTTCAGCACAATCATCACCTTGGAAAGAGAATGGAATTTGATATCCGAAAGAGAACTCAATAATATCGTTATGGAAAGCGATACCAGGGTTTCAAAAATAAAGTCTCCACAACGGCTCCATATTTGCCATTGGCTTGACCACTATAATCTAGGTATGCAATATCAAGCTTTTTGTCTATTCACTGATCAAATTCATGTACAGACAAAATATTGGGATAATAGCAATAACAACAACTCGATATCCGAGGATGAATGAAAAAAACTTTTTATTTGTGCATTTGTGCAGGTGTATCGACTTGTCATCACCAATAGAAATGTGGTGATATTGTGCATTTTAATGTCAATTGCCAATTATGTTATCCGTGATTTTTGTTTAGTTGGGAAACCATATATAGGTGAATGTTGTACAAATTGTTGGTTGTGCTTGCTCAGAACCATGTTTTATCGAGATTATGAGGTCTGCATGTCAAGTAACTCATAAGTGAGCAAAGTAGGTTTTGCTCTTCATTTTTTTTATTTTTTTTTATTTGAAAGCATATCCTGGAACCTTTACTGTTCATCGTAAACTGACTGTGTCCCTGTATAGAAGTATTGTGTGTCATTAAAGTTATATTTGCAGAAAATTGTGGATTTTGCCGTAACTTCCTGATTGAACGAAGAAAATATAAATAAAAAATATAAAGAAAATAAAAAAGTATAGTTATATATCTGCCCTTGTATGCCCATACAGATGTCCCTTTCTAATTGATTTTTTTGCAAGTTTAGGGTGGAGATAGTTTGTTTACATTACCGCCTTTTTTGGTGCTTTGTATCCCTTGATGCGATGCAAAGCGATTTTAGCATAATCGTATGTTCGAGCCAATCAAGCGTGAACTAGGTCAAGTCAGAGGTAACTCTGAGTGGCGCACAACACAAATGAAAAGCGGCTGCTATTGCTGTCAATTGCTAGATTTATCCACCTCATCAGGCATAGTTTGTTTTGTAACCTATTATTCTGAGACCACAGGCATATAAGTGATTGATTTGGAGAAAATAGTGCCAATATCACTTTAAAATCTTGCTAACCATGTTTAAAATCTTGCTACCCATGTTTTTCAGTTACTTCGAGAGGAATACTAACACATTGTATTGTGTTTGATAATTGGATACGTATTTAGGATAGGATATGATAGGATAGGATAGCAATTTATTCAATTTTCACACGTTATATACAATGATGGAATGGCGAAAACTAATATTTGTGATAGAAATTGAGGGACTAAATTAGCTAAAAGCTGTCTTCCATTTGTCCCAACATGAAATAAAATTAAACTCACTATTGTTATTATTTACACGAATGACAATATTATACATACATCTATATATGTATGGAAATACAATGTTTTACTTTTAATAGTAAGGGACATATTTTAGCACACAAGCCTCCCGAAGACGACGGAGATGGAGGGGCAGAGGGCAGGGTCGGTGTGATTGGATTTCAGTTTAGACCAAGAATGAACAGGATCATGTTAGAGATAAATTATAAACCGGTCATAAATATAAAGTATAAGGGAAATTTCATACAATTCATATAGTTTTATTCACTTAACTATTTCTGTCACTATATGTGATTAGAGCAGCTTTTGCAAAGCTTATGCGAACATCTAACTAATTCGAAATAAGAAGAAATAAAATATCATTTTACAACTTTTTCACAATTTTTCTGGACTGGAATAATGACAGTGATGGTGACCAAGTGTTCCATATTGATGGGTAATTGAAAAGCGGTAATTTCCTCGCTGCTGATGAGTCACAACGTTCAATGTGTAGGAAATTAGATTGTCTGGTTTCGTAATTAATTTGGATATTTCTATTCGTTGTGAACATGTTGTCAAAAGAGAGAGGGAGATTACCTGTATAATAGTCATGCATGAATAGTAAGACTTCACACTGATATTGATCTAGTATTTTTAGTACATTGATTTGTTTGAATAGTGGTTCGGTATGGCTGTTGAAATGAGCTTTATTTATTATTCTAATAGCACGTTTTTGTATATTTATTATATTTTTTAAATGGATTTGAGATGCATTTCCCCAGGCTAGAATACCATATAGGATGTGAGGATGTATCATTGCATAATATAAGGTTTTGAGAGAATTTATTGGTAAAATATTTTTCACCTGTTTTATTTGAAATAAAGCTTTGGAAATTTTGTTTTTTATGTAAGACATGTGATGTTTCAAGGTTAGGTTTTCGTCAAGTTTGAGACCAAGGAATTTTGTAGTTTTTTCATTGTGGTTATTTCCTATTTGCTCAAGAGCTCCGTTGATTAGTATTTTGGAATTTATGCATTTTTGTTTTGTTGCTTGGTTGTTAAACACTATGAATTTGGTTTTTGAAGCATTTAGTGGTAGTTTATTCGAACAGAACCATTGAAATAAGTTATTGATCTCAATGTTTGCTTTATGGTATAAGTACATCATATTTGAGTAGGAAATTATCAGAGTTGTATCATCTGCAAATGATAGTATGCTTGCAGACGTGCAATTTGGCAAATCATTAACGTATATCAAATACAAAAGTGGGCCCAGAATTGACCCTTGGGGAACCCCACATGAGATTTTTCGAATGTTAGAAGTAAATAAATTTTCAATTTCCACATATTGTTCTCTATTCATCAAATAATCTGATATCCAGTCTTTTGCTATTCCCCTGATACCATAATAGTCCAGTTTGTTTAATAACACATTGTGATTAATGACATCAAATGCTTTCGACAGATCACAGAGGACTGATATTGTTGATCGTTTCGGAGTACTATTAAGTGATTCGGCACATTCATTCAATAGATGAATTATAGGATGAACGGTATTATGTTTTTTCCGAAAACCATATTGATGTTTATAAAATAGATTTTGACTGTCGAAGAATTTTGTTATTTTGATATACATTACTCTCTCAAATATTTTGGAAAATGCTGGCAATAGACTGACTGGACGGTAATTAGTTATGTTATCGTGTTCGGCTGCCTTGTAGATTGGTATGACCTTGGCTATTTTGAGCTGTTGGGGGAAAATTCCAGTGTTTAAAAATGTATTCATGATGTGTGTGATTGGGGTGATTATACTGTTTATTGTAGATTTTATAACCTTGGTTGAAATCTCATCATGTCCAGAGCTGGTTTTGGGCTTCAAATTTTCCACTATGTTGATAATATCTGATGGTTCAATGGGTTCAATGGAAATACTATTTTGATTTGGTGATCTAAGGTAATTTGTAAAATGTATATCTGTTGGTGTGACATTTTCATTGTTTTTTTGCCTATCTCTGAAAAGTAATTATTAAAAGTATCCGCAATTTGTGATTTATCTGTAATCGGTTTGTTGTCTACTTGAAAGGACTGTGGAAAACCTGACTTTTGTTTCTGCTTGATGAACCTATGACTTTGGTCAAAATATCCCATGTTTTCTTTACATTACTCTTGTTCAATTCAATTATTTCAGCATAGTATTTCACTTTCATGGCCCTTTTCAGTCTGTTGTATAAAAATTGGTATATATTTTGTAGTGTTTTATCTTATCGTTTGAAGGTTTTTCAGTTTTCTTTGTAAATAATTTGCTTTTATGTCTCATTGATGTCATCAAGCCTTCAGTCATCCAGGGTTCTTTCTTGAAATATCTGTTGTTTTGTTTGATAATTTTTATAGGAAAGTTATTATTGAATTCATCTTTATAAATGTTAATAAACTTTTCATATGCTTCGTTCGCGTTGTAGCATTGTGTTATTTCATCAAACGTTTTTTGTTTTAATTGTTCATTGAACTTCATTATATTAGCCTCAGAAATAATTCTTTGCGTTTTGTGTGTGTAATATGTTTTTTAAAATTATGTTCTTCCAATAAAAAGACACCAAAATGGTCTGAAACATCTGTGGTTATGATTCCAGATATAATAGTTTGCTGTATAATGTTTGTAAATATATGGTCAATCCGGGTTGCACAATAATGGGTTATTCGTGTAGGTTTTGTGATGGTGGGTATAAATCCTCTGGATACGACCATAATAGGATTGCCTTATTCATATTATAGGTACAGACCTGCAATTGATGGGTTTCTTGTTATTAGAGATATGAGAGGATCACAAGGTAAGCTGTCAAGAATATCGCTGTTGCCAGAACGGACTGTTCGTTACCTGACACTGTTACATTTATCTGTAAGTTTGTGAGCAGATTGTGAGATACATGTGAAAATGTGTTATAAATTTACTACATTTCATACCTGCAGCTGTAATTTCTTTTTGAGACAGACATACAAGTATTTTATATACAACTAACGACTTACTGATAACATATCACTCAATTGGTTTTCATATGCTATTTTCTATACACGATGTTTGGAAATGTGTGCTATTTTCTATCTGTAATGATCCTAGGCGATATAGTCAGTAATATGAGACACAGGTTTCTGCGAACTACAAAAATGATAAGTATATTCCTTGCCACCTCTGTTTTCACGCTTGGTGTGAGATCTGTTTTGAGCGATTGGATTCATGCTTGCCATGTCTGAGGCATTGCAAGGTCAAGTATCAATAATATCAATACATTCAGCAATGTGTGCAACCAACATTTGCTGATTACATTTGTTGAATGATGAAGATCATTTTTGGTATCAAATTTGGAATACTGTCTCAGCCTAAATGTATGTGCTTATTTTCCTCTTCAATAATTGTGTCTGGAGATTTATTTCAGTGAATGGCGAGGATAGCCGTCATACATGAACTGTATATGCCAACCTTTTATAGTCAGTAGATTTTGATGAGCTGAAATCAGCAGCGAAAAGCACGCTCAAGAATCCACCAAAGCTTCGTCATGATTGAACGAGTAATTGTCTGGTGACCACTAATATTTATGAATCCCCAACATTCTTGTTCGTCACGAAAACGTGTGAGCACATCTCAAGAATGTCATGAATATACCGGAGTCATGAATATTCAATTTGATGACATTTACTCAGAGAATCACAGTTAATCGTGCAGGAAAACACTAGAGTGAGAATGATTGGCATTGCAATATTGCCAGTTGCCATAGTTTCCAGACAAGTATCAATGACGTCATGAAACTATGTGTAGAACTCTTCTGCAAAGATAAAATAGGTTAGATGGATTTGGCAACACATTTTAGACACAGAGAACAAAGCTTCAAGTAAATTTCTGCCCGCAATTTTCATTCTATAAAAGGAGTAACGCTACTGTAGAAATGATAAATTTGGTCAATTTTAAAAATGGTTCTAGCTCAAATTGGGACATCATTATATCATCAAAATGTAATTCAACTAATCATAGAAATCCGAGTCAACCTCGTTCTTGATTATTTTAAAGGCCATTTATTTCAGTGTGGGTTGCAGTCTTTTTTACTGACCCGACTAAAAAAAAAACATCTTATCAAAAAGGATCCATACCAAATCCAACCCTCATTGTTGTTCAATGGCAATGATAAAAATATATATTCAAGTGTGAATTCACCACTACTTAAAACTTACCTCAAGTCATCTCACATCAACTTACTCACTTCACTCGCCTGAATGCCGAGAACCGTCTGTCCGTCCGTCCACCCGTTCACATTTCTATCTTTAAAGTTTACAGTCGAATCTTTTCGAAATTTTGCAAAGAAATACCTAAAAAATTCCAGGAATTTTTTTTAAGTTTTTCCAATTTTCCGCATTTTTTCAAAAATGGCAGCCGTTTTCGTCAAAAAATGCCTGATTTTGGACTTTGGCAGCCATTTCCTAAAAATCTTTTCAGTAACTTTTTTCTTTTTGATATATAACACTCCCCATATGTACCCCTGTGATGTGTATAAGTTTCATTGCGTTTGAATCGCTCAAAGTGGGACATTTCGGCCCAAACTTTGCCCAAATAGGTCTTTCCCATGGTAAATTCTCCTATGCTTTATAATGGGAGACTTTATTGCTAATATCTCACCTAATATTGCGCTTAGAGTCTAGGAATCAATTGCGGACATATAACAAATGATATTTGCTGAATTCGTGACTTCAAATTTGACCTTTGACTTCATTTTCAAGGTCAGAGCAAAATCAAATCAGATCAGGTCAGAGCATGACTAAAATCTCACTTATTATCGACTTTACAGCTCAAAAATCAATTGGGGACATATAGGAAGTGATATATGCTGAATATTGTCATGACCCTGAACTTGACCTTTGACCTCATTTTCAAGGTAGGAGCATAAAATGGCTAATATCTCGCTTATTTTCGACCTTACAGCTTAGGAATCAATTGTGCACATATAGGAAATGATATAAACTGAATCTTGTCATGACCTTGAACTTGACCTCATTCTCAAGGTCAGAGCACAAAATGACTAATATCTCGCTTATCATCAGCTTCACAGCTTAGGAATCAATTGTGAACATATAGTAACAATATAAGCTGAATATTGTCAGGACACTGAAATTGAGCTTCGACCTTATTTTCACGGTCAGAGCACAAAATGGCTAAAATATTTTTTATTATCGACCTTACAGCTTTGCAATCAATTGAGCACATATAGGAAATAATATATAATGAATGTTGTCGTGACCTTGAACTTCACCTTTAACCTAATTTTCAAGATCAGAGCATAAAATGGCTAATATCTCGTTTAATACTTTACAGCTCAATAATCATTGTGAACATATAGTAAATGATATATGCTGAATATTGTCATGACACTGAATATTAATTTTGAACTCATTTTCAAGGTCAAAGCACAAAATGGCTAATCTCTTGCTTATTATTGACTTTGCAGCTTGGGAATCAATTGTGAACATATAGGTAATGATATATGCTGAATGTTGTCATGACCTTGAATTTGACCTTTGACCTCACTTTCAAAGTCAGAGCACAAAATGACCAATATTCGACTTCACAGCTTAGGAATCAGTTTCGGACATATATGTTCAGAATGATTTATGCTGAATATCTCGTGACCTTGAATTTGACCTTTGACCTCATTTTCAAGTCCAGAGCACAAAATTGCAAATACCTCAATTATTATCGACTTTGCAGCTTAGGAATCAATTGTGGGCATATAGGAAATGGTATATGCTGAATATTTGTTGACCTTGAATTTTATAACCTCATTCTCATGGTCAGAACACAAAATGGCTAATATCTCACTCATTATCGACTTTACAGCTTGTTGACATAAAGGAAGTGATATATGCTGAATATTCTCATGACCCTGAATTTGACCTCTGATCTCATTTCGAAGGTCAGAGAACAAAATGGTTAATATCTTGCTCATTGTAAATTTTGCAGCTTAGAAATCAATTGTGCACATGAAATGATATATGCTGAATATTCTTGTGACCTTGGCTTTGATCTTTGTACAGTGGCACAATGTGTAAATATAAACATGTCCTACATTCGCTCTTGCCTGCAGGTGAAAGTGTCTTGACTGTGAAATGGGGTTAATTATGTTCGACCTGTGGGCAAGGCACGCTTTGTCTGGAAAATGGATCTATTGGGGGCAATCAAATGGTGGGCAGTGCACTATATCGTGGCCAGATACAGTACTACGTATGTGACGAAAGCACCCAGGATAAATTTATCTATAGATCAATGAAACATCTAAGAACAAACCACGATTTTGAAAAAGGAAAGCATGATCAACTGTTCATATCAAGAAACATACTGTCGGCATCATGGGTGGACAACGGGTAGAATAGAACCAATCCTACAGTGCACCTAATAAATCATGTTTTCGTGTAATTTATTATTGACAACTAATAATATCTTCTTCACGAGGGCTTACTTTATTTTTTAACTGCAGCTGTAGTTTGGTAATTTCTTTTTTGAGACAGATATACAACTATTTTATTGATCGGGTCTACTAATTGCCATATTTTATGGAACACGAGATTCACCACTCGCTCGTAACATATACCTCAATTGGTTTTCATATGCTATTTCCTATACACGATGTTTGGAAACACTTGTTATGTGTAGAGTAGGGTGGTCCTTATAATAGGGTATTTTTTCAAAGTGTGATTTTCAATGCTCTTACCCCTATGAGTTGTTTGGCTATCATTACCAACTCACCTGATAAAATATGAAGGTTTTATTACAAGTTTTAGAGGTAGCTCAACACAATTGAAATATTGGTCAATGGCTATATGCCGCGACACACGACAACATATAGGATGATCATGTGATATCAATATCATCATGAATGTTTGGAGGATGGAAATTTCTTTATGGCAGTGTGATTTTCAAGGAGATACACTTAAATCCATGGAATTATTCAAATAACAACATAACTGCTAGCAGCATTACAGCATCTGATTTAGGGGACCGGCAGCGCCCATGGTAGAAATACATGTACGAACTACAAGACTATCATGTCATATCGTCCTCATAATATATTGGACCAAAACATTTAACGTGCTTGATTACTTCTGGCATCAAGGAGTTATTTCTGCACAAAAACAATGAAAAACTAACTTATCTATCATGTGACATATCAAAACTGGGGATATACTACTATTAGAGTAGTCATAACTTCTGACATGTGTCTATCACTGACATTCGAATCCTTCTTGCTGTTTGGGAACCGAAGCCTGTGATCCTGAACAGCTTGAAACAGGAATTACTTCTGCTCGTAATCTTGATCTTTCGTTATTGACGTTAAGTCTTTTCACCACATTGAGTGCGTCTTAAAATCCTCTGTTGTGCCGTGATTCTGGTCATCACTGAGAAAACAACTGGGATACCAAGCACTTGAACAGATTTCTTGAGTTTGTTGATTTTTCCCATATCACATTTTCTAGCAACTGGAACAACACGGTCGAAAAAAGCCAAGCCAACCAGCCATTTAATGACATTTAAAAGTGTCCATCATACTTGCTCAAAGCTGTCTTGGATATGGATTGGTTGACCTTTTCCATTGTGATGTACACAGATACATAGAGCATGCCGTCTTCTTCACGTGTTGTGAGCTTGAACTGGTCTCTTAACACGTATAGTGCCTAGATAACCTCACCTTTTCATCGGCTATGGTGTATGACACCTGGTTCCACTAATTGCACACCACAAGCAGGAGTTTCATCAAGCAGTATGATAACAAGCTCCAGCACCTCCCTGTAGTCATATCCGGACTGAAACTCTTGGAGCTGGGTCAGGGCAAACTGAAGCACTGGAAGTTTGACATCAGCCAGGGTTTTCATTTTCGTCTTCATCAGCAGCAATTTTGAAATTTGAAGGATCGATGAATTCCCAGTGCCACTGAAATGCTTTGCCTATCAGCACATCTGGTTCAGAAGTTGGGTCCATGCAAGTGTTGAATACACTTGGTAGAAACAGCTTCAGCATGTCATGATGGTATTCCAAGTACAACAAATCGCGACCGAACTTTCCCTCAAAGAAAATGTCTCGATGTCCACTTTTGACACAATTATTGGCAAACGTGAGACAAAAACACCATTGGTTAACTTAGCAATGTATGGAGAAAAATATCACATCTTAACCAAAAATAAATGTAAATAAATGTATATTAATTCAAATGTGCCATTGGTCAAACTATTGGTATGAACTACATGCAACAGACAAACAACTAAATCACGATCTTGGCAACATCAAACATGCAAAAATCTCCATAAAGAGCAAATTCAGCATCTATTTTTTATTCACATCAACTCATAGTCATATTCTGTAGGCCCCCATCTCGGGAAGTCTCCTACATAGACCTTTTCATTACAAGGTCAGCGCTGTGTGTATTGATTCAGATAGCTGGATTACTGATAACAACATCCACAAGACTGCAGTAATGCATCCATATTTTTGGTATTACAGTTCAATGAGCAATGAATGGTTCGATGGAAGTGCCGAAATGGTGTCATGAGTGACAACCACACCAATAATATTGTGGTCTCGTAATGCCCGAAAATCCGCAAAATATGAGTACACAGGCCAAATTTGAAACCCCTTGAGCTACCTCTAGATAACCATGTATTTTGCTGTAATTTTGCTTAGGATGTTATATTGACCATTCCAACACATTGGTAGGGTAAGAGTGTTGAAAATAAAAAGTTGATAAATAAGGACCACCCTAGTGTAGAGGAATCTAGTGGTATTTGTTATGCTCCCAGACATTATACTCAGCCATGTGAGACACATATGTGTGCAAAGTACAAAAAAGATAATTATATTCCTTCCCACTTCAGTTATTACGTTTGGTGTAAGATCTGTTACACGCTTGCGATGTCTAAGGCATTGCAAAGTCAGCTATCAATACTATCTAGAATTCAATATGTGCAACAATGAGTGCAGGCAACATTTGCTAATTACATTTGTTAAATGGTGAAGATCGATTTTGGTAAGTTATGAAAACAATGATGCAATAATTACACATGCGACAAATGATCAGGAATACTGATATATGGTAAAAATCACAATTTCATACGATGCAGAGGGTAAATAGATATATTGTACAAAATGTCTGTCCATGATGATGCCAATGATTCTTACGATATGCAAACTCGATCAGTCTTGGTTATCCTTTGAGAGTTCTTCCATTTTAAATGTTTCCTTCAACCCCATTCAAATTTTGTGGTATTGGTAGTAATCAGTTGATACACTTGTTTTCCGGTGTATTTTTACCACATGGAACAATACCTATGCACGACATATTATTCCCAATCTAGGAATCCATTGCCTCAATAGACTCAACACACGTATAAATGGTCATCGTTCTCAAATTAACAAAGTGGTAACCAACTGATTTACAAACATTTCAATCAGCCTGACCATTCATTACTTTCAATGAAAGTACGTTTAATTGAGAAAATTTATCATAGTTCAAATGATCCCAAACAATCAATGCCTCTAAGAAGAGAACGAGAGGAATTTTGGATCAAGGAACTAGGTACTGCTGCACCATACGGGTGCAATGATAACATCAGTAGTGTTGGAAATTTGAGTACTCCACGTTGTAGTAATATAAACGTCATCAATATATTGAATACGTCAATTCGTAGGAAAATTAGCCATGGACACTGACATTATAATCGTCCTGCTATACATAATGTATCATTTGAAGGCCTATTGTCTCACATTCAAACACCACTTGGTATACATCATATCAGGACCAAGTTATTTGGTAGTCCGCTTACGGTACTCCACCAACTATATCGGGAGTGTATGGACAGACCTACATCAAGAAATATTTGTCCTGAATACCAATTGAGTTCTGTCATATTAGATATAGCATCACACAGGTTATTCAACCCTGTGTGTATACGTGAAAATTCCCAGGAACCAAGATCTTTTCTGAAAATTAAATTTGAAAACAAGGGTATAGATGCTATCAACGTCAGCAATATCCTCCACAATAAAAAAATTTAAATCGAATATACCCGCTTATTTTAAAGAACGTGGTAGTATTTTGATTTCCTACACTTACACCAGACCAATTGCATCCAGGATATTCAACCACAAGTCTGCACTAAAACATTTCAATGTGCATGATTTCAAAGCCAACCCACCATCATGTTCATGTACTTCATCACCCCACTTGTATAGTCCCGTTGGGCACATAGTCACAGGTGACTTGGACATTGTCGAGAATGATATTTTGAGACAACTATTACAGAAAGGTCCTAAATACCGTGAAGCCCAACCATTCAACTGGAAATTCAATTTCAAATTGATCATGGATGCTGTTGAAGACTATGCAAGGAAGTGGGCTAGACGTGAGGCGGTTGAGGCCGAAACCCTGTCAGAATGGGTTAAGGCTGTACGGACATGTGTCCGATATAGAATACAAAAACTGAAAGGATCAATGAACAACAACCCAAAATCAGTACTGGGAGATCCTGACGTTCATGAATATTTGCAAAGTTTACATGAGAAATTTGTCATGATACCAGCAGACAAGGCATCTAACAACATTGTTTTTGTTTGCAAGGAATATTATTATCAATGCCTCATTGATGAATTAGGTATTTTTGGCACATACAGCAACCCAACATATACACCTGTACTATTATTTAAAAAGGAAGTGCTGGAAACCATAAATCTGTCCTGGTGTCTAATAATATCAACATCAGTCAGAAGGAAATGGAACTTCCAAGTTTATATTGGATACCTAAATTACACAAATGTCCATACAAACAGCGTTATATTGCAGGTTCTGCTGTATGTTTCACTAAACCCCTTTCGTCACTCCTAAATAAACTGTTATCTGCAGTGAAGGAAGGGCTCCAGAAATACTGTGACATGGCTTATGCCAGAAATGGTATAAACCAAATGTCGATATTGAAGAACTCCAGACAGTTAATACATAACCTTAAATCTAATTCATTTTCCACTGTCAACAGCATTCAATGACTTTTCCACACTGTACACTACTATCCCTCATACTAAGCTGAAAGCGAGGTTGAAGGATATTATTCAACAATCATTTTTGCACAAGAATGGCAAAAGACGATATAAATATCTTGTGGTTAATCACAATTCAGTTTATTTTGTTAAAGAACACACTGACTGTGCTACTAAATATGATGAACATGATATCGTTAGTATGCTGGAATTTCTCATTGACAACATATTTGTTGAATTTGGTGGTGTTATTTTTCAACAAACGGTTGGTATCCCTATGGGTACCAATTGTGCACCACTATTAGCGGACTTGTTCCTATACTCATATGAAGCTGAGTTCATCCAAAATCTTATGAAACGAGGAGATAAACGATTGGCCAGTTCGTTCAATTTCACCTACAGGTATATTGATGATGTCATATCCTTGAATAACCCTAGATTTGGTGAATACCTACATCAGATATATCCAGACGAACTGGAAATCAAAGAAACAACTGATTCTCCAATGTCAGCTTCTTATCTTGACATTTATCTCGAAATTGACCATAAAGGCAAATTGTGTACAAGGTTACATGACAAACGTGACGATTTTGATTTTCGAATTATCAACTTTCCTGTCTTGAACAGTAATATCCCAGCATCACCAGCCTATGGCGTCTACGTGTCCCAGATAATTCGTTATGCTAGGGCATGTTCATCATACCAGGAATTCATAGTTAGAGCACAGGTTCTGACTACCAAATTGCTCAAACAAGGATACCAAATGCCTAGGCTGAGGTCGACATTCAAGAAGTTTTATGGTCGTCACTATGATCTGGTTGAAGGTTACGCCAAGCCTGTCACACATATGATGGAAGATATCATCCCATCCTTATAGTTTTGTGCATATATTTCCGTCTCGATATGCCAGGGTGGATATCACAGCGGGTGTCGCATTCGGGGCAGGAGATGCTCACTCTTCCGGAGCACCTGATCTCACACTCAGCTGGCTGGGTGTCTGTGATTTTCACATGGCTTTGACTTTGATACCTTAGTATCTCTCGGATTTGACTACTCACACTGATCTTGTAAAATTCGTCCATGGATTCGGTCTTGGAATATGAATTTGTCTGTTTGTCGGTATACATTTCTACATCTATTATGCACATTATATGTGTCTTGCCTGCGGGTCGAACATAACTAACCCCATGCTCAAGCCACATTCACGAGACTATAAAAAATCACATTAATCTCTACAGTAGCGACATCATTACTCAGAATTGGATTTCGGTGACTTCACCGAATGTCATCGTATAATTATATTACAGTAGTACTGTACTGTTGTAAAGATATACAATAGAGCTATACGACGCGATCACACAACACCCCGTCTAGACATTACTGAAATAACGTATAGTTTCAGACGCTTCATGAATAAAATCATGATTTACCCAGCGGAAATATCAGATATATGGCGGTAGGTTTTAGTACTTACACAATCTTTGTCTGATGACAAGTAAATGTTTCCGTCCACCAAGGGATCGACCAAGGATCCACAATATGAAGTTGACATCAACGCACGGAATTTCCTTCCCCGGTGGTATAAGGAGAGCAAAATGTTCACAATTGTTTTGTATCCATGTTGTATAAATACTGAAATAAAATTGAATTATAGGTCTTTATTAGGCATCATCATATCTAGATGCCCATGACAATACTTGCATCTTCAGACTATTTGAGATTAAAAGTCCAAATTGCGAACAGGTGGCTGATGGAAATTGAGTATTTACGTCCCTCTCGTAACTATTGGAGCACGATTGATGTTGTAATAACATCATTTGTGTCAGAGCTATTGACTGAGATCTCTCAATACTATAATATGATTGTTTTCGTCATGTTAAGTAACACAGACCAATAAAACCGCTTTGCTTCTCTCCAAAGTATGATGAATTCACACTTGAATATATTTTTCATAACCAGTAAACATTTAAAGCTGTGTTTTACATGCGATTTGGCTTATATAATACGTGTGAAAGTAAACAAAACAAACGGTATGTCTTCCACATTATATGTGAACACCCAGCACTGACTAAACTCAAAGATATGCATGGATTCAGGTGATAAGAAATCAGGCATGCAAGGTTGCAGGTATTCGTATGATGTAAAATTTGTAAAGGTTGGCTATTACATCTAGACATAGGGACAACAAACCAAACGAATATTGTATTTCCAATGATAAAATGGCCAGTTGAGAGATGTGGAGACAAATAAGTGTGTCCTTTCTCTTCCCATACATTTTTTGGTCTCTGTCTCCATGGTCTTTACAATGATATCACTGCAAACAAAACTGGGGTGTCTTCGTTTTCACTATGCAAACTATCATGATATTATCCCATTAATTCGTTTGCATAGAGATGTTTATCATATGATGATAGATACAGCTTCCAGACCCACAAAGGCAGTGAAATCAACAAAATACGATTATTACATTTGGAAGAGCCAGCAAATTTCAAACCGAAGAATGTCCTGATATTGGGATGGGTAATCGGTATGAAACAACAGTCATACTGAGAGTGACTATTACTGTGTCATGGACGACATACCTTCCAAATTTATCACATTGATTGATGTATATGCTACAGAGGGCCCTCTCCAAGACTCAATTATTTTTCAGTAACACGTTACATAAACTATGGTATCACAATCACACATGTCATAAATGAACATTATTGCTGATGTTTGGTAAACGTTCAAATTCCATACGATACAAAATGTGAACAATTATATTTTACATAATGTCTCTCCATGATAATGCCAATGTTTCTTTGATATGAATACTCAATCAGGTTTTTTCTATTCTTTAAAGCCTAACTAGAGTGAAAAAATACCTTTTTTTAGTTTAGTGTCAATATCAAAGACGGAAGTCTGGGGATCATTTCTGTTTTTACAAAATTGAAATATCTCGAATAGTCACTATTTTACGGAGGTTTGTTTATGACATGTCCTATTGACCTTTCGGGGTCATATGCAAATATGCAAATGAGCAATGATGACGTCATATGAGTCACTGAAAGATAATGAGCTCATTGAAACCAGTACTGCATAATATTGAAGAACATGAAAATAATTTTTGTTCCACATAATGAGTCCATACAGAAAATATTAAAATTTCAAATAAATTTTGTTGGCGTCATGGCAACCAGAGCCGGAATATGGCCCATAGCAACCACGTTGCTATGGAGATTTTGTTGCTAACCACTGATAATTCCACATCATTAGGACCTCAAGTTTTGTTACATTATGATCCTTTGTCAAAATGTTGAAAGAAAGTAGCACCTCCACATGTCCTAACAGTTCAATTGTCCATAGCAACCCACCCAACAACTGGTTGCTAACGGGCGCTAGCTCTGAATTAGTAGCCTTGACAACATGATGGCATAACAAAAGACTGACTATGCATTACTACAAAACATATCAGTTTCTATAGGAACTTTATCTACATCATAACCCTTGCATAAATGAGGTTTAGATAGCTAATTATGGTATTGACTCATATGACGTCATGAATATCTAATTATAATAATTAATGAGGTCCTGCAAAATGCTGATAGATTGGAAAAAAGTAATTCACGAAAATAGAAATATCTCCGGTTGTGGTTGAGATTTTCAAGTTCTGTAAAAACCAAAATGATCAGGGAAACCATCTCCACGGTATGAGAACATAAAAATAATACACTCTAGTTAGACTTTAAATACTCTTCTATTCTAAATGTTTTCTCCGATTCATAGTTTCATGGTGCTTGTAGGTTTCGGTTGATGCACACGTTTGGTTTATTTTCATAATAATGATATGGAAAAATACCTGTGCACAACATATTTTTCCCAGTCCACGATTCATTTGTATCAATAAATCTATTATTCACATTTTGTGAGCCTTAGCTGCAGATCGAACATAAATAACCCCATTCTCATGTCACATTCACGAGACACCCTGAGCTTTAGGCTATCGAGTTACTATATATTGACAAATGAAGGACACCTTTCAAATTTTGTGCAATGTCTTTACAAAATCACAAGAATTGCTACAGTAGGGATATGCGCTATTCAGAATTAGCATTCAATGACTTCACCAAATGTCATTGGCTAATACTACTGTGGTATCCGTGCCGTATGAGCACTGATATAGATGCTCCATGAATGAAATCTTGATTTACCTAGTGGATAAATTAGATATATGGCGTCAGGTTTCATTACCTGCAGAATCATTCATCTGATGACAAGTAAATATTTCCGTCCACCAAAGGATCCACAATATGCAGGTGCCATCAACTCACGTAAACAGCTTTGCTTGAGAGTTATATACGATAGGAACATTTTCACTGCTGTTTTATATTTATGTTGTATAAGTACTTACATAAAATCGAGATAGAGGTCTTCATTAGGAATCATCATGTCTAGACACCCCTGACAAAATGTGCATCTTCAGACGATTTATGATAACATTCCCAAATTGAAAATTGGTATATGAGCGATGTGACGTGACGTTTTGTTACTTACATAATCACATAAACTTATGTAACTGGAGCAGGATCGATGTAACACCATGTGTTTTATCGATTTTGATTAGGAACTCCGAAGACTGGAACACGATCATTTTGTCATATTTTCCACATCTACAGAGCAATGTTTGATAATGGGGTGACACAGACAAAATAAAACGCTTGTTCAATGTGTGATGAACTCACCTTTAAATATATATATTTGTCATAGCCATCACATGCTCAAATGATGGGTTTGGGTTAAAGGATGAAATCTTGACTGTCAGAGCTAGAAACAGAAACTGCCAACAGAATGAGTGTCGTGCTTCCAATCATTGTATTGGATAGCTGACATACGCAGACACAAACAATTGTAACTATTCTGGTCACTGGCATTCTGTGCTCTCTGTCTCATTAATCTTCACACTGATATCCCTGCAAACAAGACTGTGGTGTTTTGCACTGATATCCCTGCAAACAATACTGTGGGTTTTTGTTAAAGTGTGGAAAGGCTCAATTTTTTTCTAAAACCATTGATGACCATTTGGATTCCTAATTTCCTAAATAAATGAGTTGATGCATAATTCAAAGTTTAGTAAGTGTTCTTGTTCACACGATGTGACCGACAAGCTGTCTGTTTTGTTTTGCTCCATATGTAAGGCATTTACCTTTCGCAACACCTGAATCTTATTTTGGTTAATCTAATAGATCGATACGTTCGTGCTGATAGATCGATACACGCACCAAACAAATGAAACAGACATTGACATGGTTGCAAACTACTCAAAAGGAAATGGAGTCACGGAAGTCAACATCATGTTAACACGCAATTCGGGCCTCCTTTAGTTCCATGAATACCATTCAAATCCACTACTTCCTCGTGGTCAATAAACATAAAACCAATGACCGAGTACAGAGTATTCCAAGCGAAAAAAATCAAGTCCGTTATCCAATTTAAAGTCATGTGTCAGGCAGAATCGAGAAAATTGCGTGAGCCACATATATGGCCATAATGGGGTGAAATATCGAAGTTTGCAAAAATGATCACAGTGGGTAAACTGGTCTCCTATGTTCAAGGTGAACCATGATGGTCTCCACCCACTTATTATATCGACCAATGTGTGTTTTGTTTGCATAAACTCTCGTGTGAGGTTGACGTGCAACGGACAGCTTCAGATGACTACAACCATGATCTCATGTATTCAAGCCCCCAAAGTGAGAGGATCGAATCAACGTGGTTTTGATGAAAATAAATCCAGACATAGGCATGTATCTTATAACTTTAAAGCCTGACACTATATCTTGTGTTATATCTCAAATATTTGTGTTATTAATGGCAAACTGCAATGTTTCAAGATGAATACTTCTATTGTTGTTGATAATTATAACATGCATCAGCATCCAGATCCACGATACGCATTGTTTGAGCAACCAAAGCCGGTCTCAAATAAGTGTTAGAGGCCGGCATTTGAGACCAGCTGCTGGTTGTCATGACCTCGTTGTTTTGTTTACATAATATGCGCTTCTACACGTGCCTTGTCAGCTATTTCATGGATCCTTTTCTTTCGGAACCGAAACTGTGGGCCTTTCCCAGGTTAAAAACTTTGCAGCTTCATTCACTTCGAAGGCAAAATAAGCGATATTCCAGCTCAAAAACATATGGAAATCAAGTAAGACATAAAATAAAAGGAAATGCCATGTTATAATCGGGAAAAACACTGGTTTGCCATGACGTTTGTGACGATTAGAAACGCCTTAATTCATATTAGTCCATGAGCCCACCCAAAATTTGCTACCATGATAGGGCACCAAATTTTGACTGTTTTTTTTTCAATTTATATGATCCTCAACATGTCAAAACATCATGATGGACTTCTCAGAAGAGTAGCTTAAATTTTCTTTGGAATTTTGAACATATCGGTATGTTTTGCTATAGCGAATGACAAAATAAGCGATTTGAATGCACATTCTGACAAATATGTTTTTTTTAAAGTCACAGCGAAATCAACATATATTGTTTCATGAAATATTATGGTGTTAATTGAATGTAAGTGTCAATCTATTACCATGTAACAATTATAATTGATCAATGTATTGATATTTTCACAATTTTGTTTGCAAATTTTAGAACCCCACAGCAGTCTAGTCCTGGATTACCGGAGCTAAAAGTGTGACCGCTGCAGATATCAGAAAACAATTTCAACATTTCAATGTGTATAAGCAGTGGTATTTAACTATATCCCCCAAACAGAATTCGGCGGATACTATGGATTTGCGATAGACGTCCGCTTTCTCTCTGCGCCCGCATCCGCGTCTGCGTCCGCAGAGATTTTCTTGTGAATGTGCTACAGGCCACAATTCTCACCCGATGACCATAATTTTTTGCAGGCACTTATATATTGGTAAGACCACGATAAATCGTTTTTGGTTGCCAACTTAATTGGTGGTTTGGGGACACATTTTGCGTTGAAATCAGCCTGTTTGAGACAAATGGCTTGTGAACACTATACATACGGTATTTTTCGATGAATCTCAATAACATTTGCGAGCCTTGTTGGGAAGGAATAGTTTCTCAGAATGATCATATCACTATTAGTATGTTAATGGCCTAACTTATTACAGATGTGTGAAATACCAATTTTGACATTTATGATCATTCCAATTGCCTGTACTATGAAAGATAATGGCACTGGATTTTCTTGTTCAGAATAGAGAACTGATGTTTTTGGTGAAGTTACAAAAATATTACCAAATAAGTTTGTTCCATTAGTTTTACTACTGAGCACAATAAAATTAGTCAAGACAAGAAACATTCAGTTTTGGGCTCGGCAAAGTGAAAGGTCGTTTCAGCAGAGAAACGACCTTGTCCCCAAAAAACCAATTAAGTAACCCAAATAAAACCAACCAATTAAAAACGATATTACGGTCAGAATAAGTTAACATTAATTTTGCTAGTTAAGTCTATTATTGAACACAATAACAAATAGTTAGGACGAGGACCATTTATTATTGGGCTCAACAAGGTGAAAGTTTTGATCAGTAGAGATTTTATGGCTGTAGTAACATTTTTATTAGTAAATAAGTTAATATTAATTATGCTAGTAAATTTTTTATTGAGCACAATAAAAATAGTTTAGGCGAGGAATATTTTTATTTGGGGTCAACAATGTGAAAGTTTTGTTCAGTAAAGATTTTATGGCTGTAGTAACATTATATTACTGAACAAGTTAACATGAACTTCGATAGATTTACGTATCTCCATTAATGAGCTCAATAAGTCAGAATAGCTAAGGCAGGGTACATTTATTATTTGGCTCAGTAAGGAGAGTGTTCTGTCCAGTACTGAGTATATGGCTGTAGTACCATTGATATTACTTAATAAGTCAACATAAATTTGACTAGTTGAGTCTGTTATTGAATATAATAAAAAAGATAAGGCAAGTAACATTTATTGTTCGGCTCAATGGGGAAAAGGTTTTGTGCAGTTGAAATTTAGTAATAATGTTGATATTACCTAATGAGTTGACATTAATTTTGCTAGTTAAGCTTATTATTGTTTATTACAATGAAAATAATTAAGATGAGTGACATTTATTTTTGGGATCAATGAGAAAATGTTGTGTCCAGTAGTGATTCCATGGCTTTACTACCAGCAATATTACTGAATAAATTAACATCAAGTTTGCTATTTAAGTTTTTTGTTGAGCACAATAAAGATATTTGATGCTATTAACATATATTGTTGTGCTCAACGGGGAAAAGGTTATGTTCAGTAGTGATTTCATGGCTGTAGTACCACAGATTATACTGAATAAGTTAAGATTGATTTAGCTAGCTATAACATGAGGTGAACCCATTTCATTAATTTGACAACTATGAACTCAGCTAGCACATAGTTTGAATAGAAATAGAAGTTTCATTGGACATACTGCTCCAGCTTCATCATTTTTCATCATTTTCAAATACAGCACTTTTGGTTAACTTTTAGTTGGAATTTCACATTAAACCTCATTTGGAACATATTTGGGATAAAAATGTAGCTTTCTGCGATCTGGCTTTGATCTGGCTCCAATTTCATCATCTCGAAATGCAGTTTTGGTCAATATTCGCTTGGAATTTCAATTTTGAACCAAATTTGGTACATTTTTTGGGGTCAAAATAGAACTTTTGTTTCGTCTTAAATTTTAGCATCTTCAAATGCAGTTTTGGTCAAATTTTGTTGTAATATCAACTTGAAACTGGATTTGGCACATATTTTGAGTGAAAATATAACATATGGAAAAAAGTGTGATTTAACTCCAATTCTGTTATCTTGAAATGCAGTTTTGGTCAACAGTTGCTTTGAGTTTCAACTTGAAACCAAGTTTTGCCAAAATATTTTGAGTTAAAATATAACTTGTGGTAAAAATTTCAACCTGGCTCCAATTTCGTCATCTTAAGTTGCAGTTTTGTGTACCTTTTCAATACCAGAAACCGATATGGGTTTCTGTTTTTACTTTAAGTTCAACTTGAAACCAAGTTTGGCACATATTTTGAGTGAAGATATAACTTGTGGTGAAAAGTTCGATCTGGCTCCAATTTCGGAATCTTGGAATGCAGTTTTGGTCAACTTTTACTTGAAAATTGCATTCGAAACTAAGTTTGTCGAATATTTTGAGTTGAAATATAGCTTGTGGATGCAGTATTGGCCAACTTTTATATCGAATTTCCACTTGAAATCAAGGTTGTCAAATATCTTGAGTTGAAATATATCTTTTAGTGTAAAGTTCGACCTGGCTAGAATTTTGTCATCATATTGAACATGTCGAAATGGAAATTCAAAGAAAGTAATTTCTATGGTGACCTCAAATATGATCTTCAATGACTTTGAAAGGTCAAAGCGGCAGTTTTGGTTAAAAGACAGGTGCGGCTTAACACTTAACTTTTCTATGGTAATTTTTTTTAGCCCTTGCTCTGACCACCCCCCCCCCTTGTTGGTAACACGAATATGGGGCTACATGGATGATATGGCTACAGGGGATACACCCCAGCGGTCGTAGGTGAGCGGAAAGCGTCTAGTTTTTACATAGGGTGATAATTTGGATGGATGGATGGATGGATGAAGTAACGAAATAAGTTTCTGAAAGAAATAACGAAAGAAAAAAAAATGCTGATATGCATGTAAACATCAATACAATCAAAATAGAACAAATTACTTGAAATGTGGTGCTATCTCATTTGCTGCGGTTTCTACTATGTACAAATTGCCTCTAAATTGACAAAATAATATGATCCAAGACAGGATCCAGTATATTTTGACTTGTCATACTATCCACATAGCCTGTATAGTTCATTATGATACATTAACAGCAATAAAAACAGTTTGATGTAGAGGATATATGTAGCGGGTTGAATCGCGTTCATCTGAAGCGGTTTATATCTGTTTAAGACCCCACTCTCACATTTTAGGTTGTACTGAAGCTAAGCTACTCTCCCGAAGTGTCCATCATGCTTTTTCTGGTAGTAGACACATATATCTAACAAAATCAAGCCATAAAGTCTGGTGCCCTCTCATGGTAGCAATTCTTAAAAAATCACCCTTCGGCTCATGGACTATATCTGTATCTTTTCAATTACCACTTGAGACGTATATACAACTGCATTCACAGATATGGTTTAATGAAGCGTCATTTTGTTTGAAACACCAGCCTCACCACAAGACAGTTCTCCTGCGCTGTTTTACTACCCATGACGTCTGGAAGCTCCACGTTCTGTGTATGAAGATCTGAGAGCACTTGGTTTCTCTAGGAAAACATGGTATGCAATATGAAACACATCTCTGCAGAGTACAACAATGGCAAGAATACTCTTTTGGTCCTCCATTATGGCGTTTTATGTAAGATAAAATGTAAGTCACCACTTGATTATGCTTATTATAATCAAATCAATCCAGCGGTCAACCCATCAATGAAACAACCAATCAAATGTCATTGATTGTTTGTTTCATTGATGGGTTGACCGCTGGATTGATTGGATTATAATAAGCATAATCAAGTGGTGAAATATATTTGAAGTCACATGACTTCCACTGACGAGTCACATCCGGGTGGTGAGACAACGATTTTGGGGCTATCGCGGGCAAGCAACATTTCAGTGTTGACCTAAGTATTATTTAAAGTTATTGACTATCGTCCGCTCTTCGGGATCCTCGAGGATAAACCTCTCACCACGAGTCCTTGCGGACGCGCATCCGCTATTCCGGATCCTTGCAGCGGCGCCGCTCACCGGAGGTCACTGCGGACACGGTAACCACTCTATCATTAATGGTAACCACGTAACAGCCCACCCGACACTCCCAGGCCTACGGACACCGTTCAGAAACTGGTTCATCACCACGGTGTTAACTGGCGGGGCCTGGCGAGCCGCGGTCTGCCTCGGGGACGGAACCCCGTACAGTCCGACATGCTGGCCAGAGCCTATGTCACACATCCCGGGAAGGGAGAGAACTGGCGATCCACAGGGCTTGCGCCCCCGAGTCAGCAACTTGTCTCTCCCAGCCCGGGCCTCCCCATGGAAATCGTCCCCAGGGCTCTAAGAGCCCACTACTCGCAACTAGGGAACGAAAAGCTCATGGCGAGCCTCGTGTGCGTCCCAGTCACTCTCTCTCGGACAATCTCCTCGATCGAGTAGCTTCCAGTGTATATATAATACACCACAAGCTGTAGGACGCACGCGAGGTATAATCAAACCATTGTTATAGTTTACTGGAGCGTAAATTAAAATGCGTTGCCGTGGCAATGCACGCTCGAACGGAGCGTGTCAAAACAAGGCCAAGAACGAAAAGGCCACATAAATGGCATGTATGTTTACAATCACCTGCCGCGTGCTTAGGGCAAAATCGCCACAATTAGTACCTGTTACCGGCACAATTATAGTGGATTCAATATATTGCTATATCACTTTTACAACATTAAATCAACCACCGGTTTAACATAATCCTTTGCATATGTTGAACTGCCATTGTACAACATGACAATTACTAATTGCCATGTGAACGCTAATGGATATAGATATATAAGGGTGGGAGTATTTTCTCTATGTGATTATGAGATCATCCCCTTTTGGTACGGTCCTGACAATAGTCCTGCCCGGATGCACTTGTTTATTAACCTACTTATGTTGGATTTTTTTCTCTGTTGGCATGAAAGCGGTTGTTTGGGCTGGTGTTTTACCCTAAGCATCATTACGATGCATCATTATGCTTACACTTGTTCTTCCTAGAGGACAAGGTCACATGGCTTTGGCAGAGAGTCAGGAGTAACGGCCAGTAAGGACAGAGAATAATGAACCATGAAATGTTTGGTTTGTCTGTTAATTCGTTTGCATGGAAAGGTCCATTGATTGACGATACACAGATTCCAGACACGTGGAGCCTTGATATATCACACTTTCCAACTGATCCTTATGTTGCATACCAAGTTCTTGAGAGTTGCCTGCACCTTAACAAAATGTGAATACTAGTATATCACTCCAATGAACTATAGAATAGTGTAAAGAAATCCATACACAAATATTGGTAAACGTACTGGAGTATGTGAGACTTTCGCCGCAACAAATTCTGTAATACAGCTATCGATCAGACAATTTTGAACAGACAGATTTTGATGGAATCGATCAGACATTTTGAACAGTAATGCTTTGAAACAGACCATTTTCTCGAACTATGTTCGATTTTATGGGTTGATACTCAGGTCCTTTTCAACACTCTGATTTTTCTGTTGTGTGAGCACATATCCGGTGTTATTAAACAATTTGGATATAATAATAATTTGGAATATCAGTAAATTTTTGGGTGAAACATGTATCCATTAGGCTTCTGTGGACAAAAATCGTCTAATATTTTAGTACATAAGACACATTTTGCAATGCAATATGTTTCATATGCCATATAACATATGACCGTTCGAGATCTTTGACGATACGTTTGTGTAAATTTTCGCTGTTGGGGGATACGTTTATGTTTATAATCTGAACAATAGGATACGTTCATTTTTGGCGCTATAGGGTGATACGTTTATGTTTAGAATCTCCGGCCCTATAGGGGTATCCGTTTATGTACATTTTAGCACTATAGGGGGATAAAATTATTATGTACATTTTAGTGGAAAGTAAATGTCTCTTTTCATACACAGTTTTGAAATTGTGAGGGTCAATATAGGCGTCTTCGTTTCATTTGTATTGGCACTGAATAACTCTTTGAATTACGTGATTTGTTTTGTAATACCCGTCCTTGAAAAAATTGCGTCTTGGAGATGGATCGGAAATCTGCATGAACCAGATGGCATAGTGTTTACACAGTCTCTCAGGTGATCAGGATGTATGTGCACATCCAGTCTTACTGTTTCTCGATTGTTTATATTCATTGAAGATGCGATTTTTACAGGGTATTTTGACATGAACTTTCTTGATGGTTTTGTCAATTTTCCCTTGGTGTATCTTCTCTAAATATTTCCCATTGGTCAAAATATTGTAGTTTGTGCAAGAACCAATTGTTTTTGAGCCGGCTCCAGGGTGCATGGGAATGAAATCAATCCAATAATATATACTGACAATGACTGCGAAACTATGCATGAAGGTTAATTTTTCAGAAAATCGAGAATGCTTTTGATTTCCGTCCTTGTCATCCCATGTCTTGGAAATCCTACAACTTGAAGATTCGATAAATACTGCTGATTTCATCATGATTCACATTCATTTATTATCGAGTTATCATTTATATCATTGGGTACATGCATTGGAATAGGTTTCTTCTTGGATCAATGTCATATTGTCTATATAATATTACATTATCACAAAAGTAGTATGTTTCTTCTTCACAGGGCATTGCGCTAAATTCACTTGTATTTTATTTATGCATTTATAAACATTCTTCAGGACATAAAACCTTGTAAGCATGAAGTAAATGTAACAAGTTTGACAGTTTATGGACGCATCTCGAGCTTGTCCTTTTATAACCTCTGATGATTTGTTTATGAGTAGTGATAGAGCCAACGTATTAATCAATAAGACATACATATAAGCTGGACATTTGCCACGCATACGCCAACGATATGATTTTGAAAATTATACGAGACGTTCTGAAGATTTCAAGGTATACTGAAACTCCTTGTATCATATTACATTAGTTCTGTTCAGGAAATCAGTATCTGACATTCCCCATACGTATTCATCTAAATTCTACTATTCAGACATCGATTTCAACACCACTATTATAACATCAATCTCGAGCACAAGATTGTTCAGAAAGAGTTCAAAATACCAGATCAAGTAGATTAAGGTTCCTAGAAACTTGATACATCCCAATTTTAGGCTTATTTTTCATTCAAATAGTCTTCATCAGATACTGTGTCAGGTACAACGTGGCCTTTTTTTCAAAAATATTCTTTATTCTGTCAACATCAACATCTCCTAGCAATTGTGCTAACAGATCAACAATGACACGATTGTGAATTACGCACGAGGAAATGTGGTCACGAAAGCCTGTATTTTTTTAGGATACAATAATTCCTCCCTCATTTTCGATGATTGACATTCAAGCCCAATTCTCCCTGGCCGTGGTCGATAGCGAAGCTGACAAATTACCCATGGGTAATCACGTTTCCTATGTTCAAGGTGAACCATGGTACGGACGTGAGCGTGATTGTCTCCCAGACAAATTGGATCACAAAATATGTGCTTTTTTGCACGGAATGGTGTGTGAGATTGATTTACAATGGAAAGTTTCCTTTTACTAGGAGCTCACATGCATGTCCACGTGGTTTACTACCTGACTTCTTACCTTGATGACCAAATGGCCAATGTTGTTGTAAACTGTCTAAACAACACTACTTGTTCATCGTGTAATGAATGTATTGTCTTGAACCCAACATGGAAACCAAGAACGTAAACGAGTTAATATTGCGAGGAACAACCTTTAAATGTATTGTATTTCTTCGGTAACACTAACAACGTCCATTATTATCGCATACATCAGCCATATTGTGTCAGCATCGAAGTTGCGGTTGTGATTTTCCTCTCTCAGTTATGTTCCCTCATAGGATTTCGAGTATTTGCACACGTTTTAATACGTGGCCCAGAACAGCTGTTGAGTCAGTATAGCTTATATTATGCATTTCAATGTCAATTACCAATAATGTTCACGGTGATTTCTGGATTATCAATACATAAGTCATATATACATGATATAGGGAAATGTTGTACACATATAATTGAAATGTTGGGTTGAATGTTTCACGGATATATAGATATCTTTTGCATATAAGACTTATAGTTTTTTTATGAGGGAAAATCAGTACTACTACCATTGCTATTTGTCATATAAGAGCAACGGAAATTTCAATTGTTGATATTTGTATTTGTCCAGAACAATGATTCAGTAAGAGTATGAGATCTAAAGGTCAGTTGAAGAACTATTCAGGTAGCTCGCGATTGAGTAAAGTGAATTTTGCTCTTCATTTTTTATTCGAGTGCAAGCGCGAGAAAAAATCAATGAACGTAAGTCAAAAGTTCCAGTCAATCGTGTAAAACACACTCAAAAATCAACCTACTGTATGATGGCACGAATCGTCTGGTGACCATTAAACGCTGGAATCAATTTTAGAGTCAGCCAGTTTATTCATTCTTGTTCGTCACGAAAACATGTGAGTATATCTCGAGAATGTCATGAATATAGAGGAATCATGAATATACAATTTGATGACAGTTACTCAGAAAATCACAGTTAATCATGCATCAAAATACTGTAAAGAGAATGATTGGCATTGCAACATTGTGGTTGCCATAGTTTTCAGACAAGTATGATAGTATCAATGACGTCATGAGACTGTGTTGGAACTCTCCCGCAAAGCGAGCCGTTTATGTAGATAAAATAGACTAGAGATCGATCTGACAACAGATTTCAAGCACAGAAAACAAGGTTTTATGTCAATTTCTTTCTACAGTTTTCATTCTATAAACGAAATAACACTACTGTAGAAATAATAAATTTGGTCAAATCTAAGAATAGTTCTAGGTCAAATTGAGACATCATTATAGCTTCAAAGTCATCAAAATGGTATTCCGAGTCAGTCTTGTTCTTGAGTATTTCAAAGGCCATTTATTTCAACATGCATTGTAGTCGTTTTCACTAACCCGAATGAAAAATAACAGATCTTATCAAAACGGATCCATACCAAATCCAGCGCATCAATGTTTTTAATGGCAATGACGGGTATATCGATTCAAGTGTGATTTATCATTGTAGATGTCCAGGCTTGACTCTAAACTAGTTGGTCCTGCTTTGTATCTATTGCAAAATGTTGTATTTTACATTTGTTATTGGCATCATCAAAATCTGACTGTATTGGTGGTAATGGATTGATACTTACATTCATCACTACTTACAACTTACCTCGAATCATCTCATTCAATTCACTCACCTGAATGCCCAGAACATGACAGAACACAGGGACATAATTCTTGGAGGTTCAGTCTTTGTCAAAACTCACCATAACCATGCTACTGTTACAACATCAACCCTGACCCATTTTCTAATCACAAGACGGAAATATCCACAACGGAAGATGGAAGATGCAAGTTATTTCAGTTTAGAAGCGATGCTGGGTCATCGTGACCTGTATCTCAATTTTATATCAGTGATTACAACACGGTACCATATAGCATGAATACCATATAACATAAATATCAAATCAGTAAGAAACATTGATGTTATCTCGAAATCTTAATATGCTTATGTAGTTCCCTATTGTGGTGATTTTTTAGGGCTTTGCGTGAAATTCCGGACAAAGTCAAGATGGGAAAATATAAAAATGTCCTACATTCGCTCTTGCCTGCAGGTGAAAGTGTCTTGACTGTGAAATGGGGTTAATTATGTTCGACCTGTGGGCAACTCATATTATTACAAAATGCCTGGCATGTGTACCATTGATTTCCGATGATCATGCCAAACTTTGATGTTCATTGCATGTGTATTTATGCCATCATAACAGTTTGTCATATGCTAGCTGTATTGAATAACACTTCGCTTATAATATATTTTTAAAGGCTATTTCACGATAAATGGAAGCAAGTGTCAGTATGCATTTGTGAAATATTTTGCTGTATTGCTGCTGTGCATGTGCCCTGAGCGAAGAACTTATCGTATCACATCTTAAGGTCATTTAAACCACAGTTGACAGCTTAAGCTTAAGAACTAATCGTCTCGCATCGAAATATCATTTGTACCCCAGTTGAGAGCTTCAACAATAAGCTAGACACACCCGTGGTACAGGTGCAGTGACAACTCGCAGCCTAGGTTATGACTCGTTAGTGGTGTATTCGTATTATCCTACGGCTGTCCCTGGTCACATCTATACAAACTGGACTTACTTTCACGGATTAAATGATGAGTATTGACTACCAAGCCAACAAGAGGCAATCTATTCATTGTCGGTCCAGGATGAAAGTAAAATGAACTCATTCACCTGACCAACATGTGATCACTGTTAGGAACGAATAATCACTTTAGAGACTTTCTTGCTCTTGAATGTTGGAGGTACAATTAATTTAGAATCCTTTAGTATGGGCAAAAGTAATGACCATGGGTGACCTAGTTTTTATGTCAATGTTTATGTCAATTTTGAATCAGGAGTTGATAAAAACAACATTTCATCATGAAAATTTGTAACAAATGGATCTTATTGCCTCCGACTTTCAGCTACTTCGGTTTGTATGTCTGCGGCCTGTCCACGATAGAGTTGATAAGATACCGCAAGCCGAGTCAACATCAAATGAACTGCGGTGGGACTACTGTATTCACATTAGGCCAATGCCTAAATATTTTGAAGACAAACTCACTTTCTGCTCCTTCTGTTCCCATCCTAGCTTGGCATGATTTTCTTCTCAGATTGATCCCACAAAAAGATCCAAATCACAGAAAAGAATGAAAAAGCAAGGAAAAAATCTACCATTTTTGCCCCAAAAAGATTCATTCGAAATTTCAAAGTTACTTCGACCGTCACAGACCCGTAACCGTGAATATTGTTTGTTTTTTTCTGTTTGAACAGGAACTGAATGAAGTTGTGTTGTATTCACCCCAAGCTTTGCTTTGTCACTGCTGGTGATTGGGGACGTCATAGCAGTCATCTACATTGTGCCTTAGTCTATAACGTTCCATGTAACAGGTTGCAGATTCAATTATAAAAAAACTTATTTCCATGAGTATTTTGGTAGGTGTGTTCCACTAACAGGGTGAAAGGTTGTGCTGCTTCGGGAGAAGCTTTCCTGACCAGAAATCGGTTAGTTATGTACGCACGACAGCAACCGAAATATGTGATAAATCCACCTGATGCCACACTTTAGCCAGCAGTACACAACACATTAGGAAACATGTGTGATATTACGTTTAACTCGGGGCCTATAGGTTATATCTTGCATGTTTAATTCGTAGAACTATGATATTCTTTCTCGAATTATATGTGTCAAATACACGCATCTCAATAAACAATACAATTACTAATATATCACCTCATATATATGTGCTGCATTGTGTGCCATTATTGCCACATAATATGAAGAGGAATACAACTATTATGTTTGATAATTGGATATGTATTTAGGATACGACCATAATAGGATTGCCTTATTCATATTATAGGTACAGACCTGCAATTGATGGGTTTCTTGTTATTAGAGATATGAGAGGATCACAAGGTAAGCTGTCAAGAATATTGCTGTTGCCAAAACGGACTTTTCGTTACCTGACACTGTTACATTTATCTGTGAGTTCGTGGGCAGATTGTGAGATACATTTGAAAATGTGTAATAAATTTACTATAATTCATAACTGCAGCTGTAATTTCTTTTTGAGACAGATATACAACTATTTTGTTGATCGGGTCTTCTTATTGCCATGTTGTATGAAACACCAGATTCACCACTCGCTCGTAACATATACCTCAATTGGTTTTCATATGCTATTTTTTATACACGATGTTTGCAACTGTAATGATCCCAGACGATATAGTCAGTAATATGAGACACAGGTTTCTACAAACTACAAAAATGAGAAGTATATTCCTTGCCACTTCTGTTATTACGTTTGGTGTAAAATCTGTTTTGTGCGAATGGGTTCATGCTTGCCATGTCTGAGACATTGTCAAGTCAGGTATCAACAATATCAACACATTCAGGAATGAGTGTTTGCTAATTACATTTGTTGTATGATGAAGATCACTTGGTATTCAAATTTGGAATACTGTCTCAGCCTAAAACGCATGTGCTCATTTTCCTCTTCAATAATTGTGTTAGGACATTTATTTCAGTGAATGGTGAGGAAAGCCGTCATACATGAACTGTATATGTCAACCTTTTATAGTCAGTAGATTTTGATGAGCTTAAATCAGCAGCAAAAAGCACACTCAAGAATCCACTAAAGTTTCGTCATGATTGAACGAGTAATTGTCTGGTGACCACTAACATTTCAAAACCCGCCAACATTCTTGTTCGTCACGAAAACGTGTGAGCACATCTCGAGAATGTTATGAATATACAGGAGTCATGAATATTCAATTTGATGACAATTACTCAGAAAATCACAGGTAATCGTGCAAGAAAACACTGGAGTGAGAATGATTGGCATTGCAATATTGCCAGTTGCCATAGTTTCCAGACATGTATGAATGACGTCACTGTGTGTATAACTCTCCTGCAAAGATAAAATAGGTTGGAGATGGATTTGGCAACACATTTTAGACACAGAAAACAAAGCTTCAAGTAAATTTCTGCCCGCAATTTTCATTCTATAAAAGGAATAACGCTACTGTAGAAATAATAAATTTGGTCAATTCTGAAAATGATTCTAGCTCAAATTGGGACATCATTATACCATCAAAATGTAATTCGAGCAATCATAGAAATCCGAGTCAGCCTCGTTCTTGAGTATTTTAAAGGCCATTTATTTCAGTGTGGGTTGCAGTCTTTTTTACTGACCCGACTAGAAAAAAGTATCTTATCAAAAAGGATCCATACCAAATCCAACTCTTCATTGTTGTTCAATGGCAATGAAAGATATATAGATTCAAGTGTGAATTCACCACTACTTAAAACTTACCTCCAGTCATCTCACATCAACTTACTCACCTCGCTCGCCTGAATGCTGAGGACCGTCTGTTTGTCCGTCTGCCCATTCACATTTCTATCTTTAAAGTTTACAGTCAAATCTTTTTTGAAATTTTGCAAAGAAATACCTGAAAAAAAATTCCAGGATTTTTTTTTTTAGTTTTCCAATTTTTCATATTTTTTTCAAAATGGCGGCCGTTTTCGACAAAAAATGCCTGATTTTGGACTTCGGCAGCTATTTCCTCAAAATCTGTTCAGTAATTTTTTTTCTTTTTGATATATAACACTCCCGATATGTACCCCTGTGATGTGTATGAGTTTCCCTGTGATGTGTATGAGTTGAAGTGGGCCATTTAGGCCCAAACTTGGCCCAAATAGGATTTTCCCATGGTGAATTCTCCTATGCTTTATAATGGGACACATTATTGCTAATATCTCACCTAATATTGCGATTAGAGTCTAGGGATCAATTGCGGACATACAGCAAATGATATATGCTGAATTCGTGACTTCAAATTTGTTCTTATTTTCCAGGTCAGAGCAAAATCAAATCAGATCAAGTCAGAGCATGACTAAAATCTCGCTTATTATCGACTTTACAGCTTAAAAATCAATTGGGGACATATAGGAAGTGATATATGCTGAATATTGTCATGACCCTAAACTTGACCTTTGACCTTATTTACGAGGTAGGAGCATAAAATGGCTAATATCTCGCTTATCATCATTTTTACAGCTTAGGAATCAATTGTGCACATATGATTTGAATCATCAAAATTTGGCTGTATCAGTGGTAATAGATTGATATTTACATTCATACCACTGAGTCGGTGTCACTGCTGGTGGACGTTAAGTCAGTCCCCGAGGATACCATCAACTCAGTAGCCTTTTGGCTTGTGATTAGGTACCTATGTACTTGTCATATATCTATTCCATGGGGGTTTGTTTCGGATTCATAAATTATTTTCATAAATTGTTGGGCAATTGTATACTAATTCCATCAGGTGTACAGCAGAAACAATTACATTTACCACACTGTCTGCCCCTGATGACGCCAGTGTGTCTTTTGAAAAAGTATTTGGTCAGGCTTTGTTTCTATTGCAAAATGTTGTATTTTACGTTTGTTATTGGAATCATCAAAATTTGGCTGTATCGGTGGTAATAGATTGATACTTACATATAGGAAATGATATATACTGAATCTTGTCATGACCTTGAACTTGACCTCATTTTCAAGGTCAGAGCATAAAATGGCTAATATCTCGCTTATTATCAACTTCACAGCTTAGGAATCAATTGTGAACATACAGTAACAATATAATCTGAATATTGTCAGAATATTGGAATTGAGCTTTGACCTTATTTTCACGGTCAGAGCACAAAATGGCTAAAATCTCGTTTATCATCGACCTTACAGCTTTGCAATCAATTGAGCACATATAGGAAATAATATATACTGAATGTTTTCATGACCTTGAACTTTGACCTTTGACCTTATTTTCAAGATCAGAGCATAAAATGGCTAATATTTTGCTTATTACTTTACAGCTCAATAATCATTGTGAACATATAGTAAACGATATATGCTGAATATTGTCATGACCTTGAATTTTAATTTTGACCTCATTTTCAAGGTCAAAGCACAAAATGGCTAATAACTCGCTAATTATCGACTTTGCAGCTTGGGAATCAATTGTGAACATATGGGAAATGATATATGCTGAATGTTGTCATGACTTTGAATTTGACCTTAGACCTCACTTTCAAGGTCAGAGCACAAAATGGCCAATATTCGACTTCACAGCTTGGGAATCAGTTTTGGACATATATGTTCAGAGAGATTTATGCTGAATATCTCGTGACCTTGAATTTGACCTTTGACCTCATTTTCAAGTCCAGAGCACAAAATGGCAAATACCTCAATTATTATCGACTTTGCAGCTTAGGAATCAATTGTGGACATATTGGAAATGGTATATGCTGAATATTTCTGACCTTGAATTTTATGACCTCATTTTCATGGTCAGAACACAAAATGGCTAATATATCACTCACTATCGACTTTACAGCTTGTTGACATAAAGGAAGTGATATATGCTGAATATTCTCATGACCCTGAATTTGACCTTTGATCTCATTTCGAAGGTCAGAAAATAAAATGGTTAATATCTTGCTCATTGTCAATTTTGCAGCTTAGGAATCAATTGTGGACATGAAATGATATATATTGAATATTTTTGTGACCTTGGCTTTGACCTTTGACCTCGTTATCAAGGTCATTTGACAAGATGGCTAACATCCAAATTATAAAACCTTGTCCGGTAACCATTCTTAGCCCTTTTGGCTAATTTCAATACTTTGCGTGGAATTTTGTACAGTGGCACAATGTGTAAATATAAACATGTCCTACATTCGCTCTTGCCTGCAGGTGAAAGTGTCTTGACTGTGAAATGGGGTTAATTATGTTCGACCTGTGGACAAGGCATGCTTCGTCTGGAAAATGGATCCATTGGGGGCAATCAAATGGTGAGCAGTGCACTTCATCGTGGTCAGGTAGAGTACTACGTATGTGACGAAAGCACCCAGGATAAATTTATCTATAGATCAATGAAACATCCAAGAACAAACCACGATTTTGATATAAGAAAGCTTGATCCAATGTTCATATCAAGAAACATACTGTCGGCATCAGGGGTAGACAGTGGGTAGAATAGAGCTAATCCTACAGTGCACCTAATCAATCATGTTTTTGTGTAATTTATTATTGACAACTAATAATATCTTCTTCATGACGGATTCCAAAGAAGAGTTTTTATTTCATAAAGGAGAAAAACTCACTTCCGTTTTGAGTGGATATTGTCGTTTTATGTCAAATACTCCATCGCAGTCTCACGACGGTTTCCTTCTAGCCTCTTGCTAAGTTGTTCAACATTTCATTGTTTTAATATTTTCATTAACATGAATGTCCACACAGACATATCTGTGTCAGACATCGACAGAAATATACGAGTGGATATTGTCATTTTATGTCAAATACCCCATCGCAGTCTCACGACGGTTTTCTTCTAGCCTCTTGCTAAGTTGTTTAACATTTCATTGTTTTATTATTTTCATTAACATGAATGTCCACAAAGACATTTCTGCATATTGAATGACCCAAGACAGGAAAATTGTTTAATCCACTCTGTGAACAAAGTTTCATTTAGTCCTTTACCAAGATGAAGCATGTGTGCATCTGAAAGTTATAATTTGTATGTCGCCTTTGATATTTTCATATCACACGAGTGCTATGTTACAAAAGACTCCCGCATTATAAATCCACCAATATTTTTTTTTAATCTAGCATAACATTTCTATCGATGTCCGATATTGTTATTTTAACGTTAATAAAAAATGCCTGGCATGAGTACCATGGAATGTCGATGATCATGCCAAACTTTCATGTTCTTGTAATATGCTAGCTATATTGAACAACTGTTCGCTTATAATTATTTTTTAAAGGCTATATCATAATAAATGGAAGCAAGTACCAGTAATCATTTGTGAAATATTTTACTGTATTGCTGATGTGCATGTGCCCTGAGCGGAGAACTTATCGTATCATATCTTAAGGTCATCTGTACCACAGTTGACAGCTTAAGCTAAGAACTTATCGTACCGCATCTTAAGGTCATTTTTTGTGCCACAGTTGACAGCTTCTGCAATAGGCCAGACCATAGTCCTTCCCACAGACCAACCGTGGTACAGGTGCAATGATGACTCTCAGCCTAGGTTATGACTCGTTAGTTGTGTATTCGTCATATTCTACGGCTGTTCCTGATCACATCTATACAAACTGAACCTAATTTCACTAATTGAATGATGAATATTGACTACCTAGCCAACAAGAGGCAATCTATTCATGGTCGGTCCAGGATGAATGTGAAATGAACTCATGTACCAGACCAACATGTGATCATTGTAGGTAACAAATAATCACTTTAGAGACTTTCTTGCCACTGAATGTTTTAGGTAGATTTAACTTACAATACTTCGGTATGGGCAAAATAATTGATCATCGATAACCTAGTTTTTACGTCAATGTTTATGTAAATTTTAAAGCAGGAGCTAAAAAAACTTAGCCACGTGTTCCAGTGTGGTATCCAATTGATGGTTTATATAAAGTAATGTTTGTTTAGTCCAGGTTTGATATGTGAATTATTAAGATTCCTGTCCCTGGTCTCAAAATATAATATATTACTGTTGTGACGTCCTAGATGACAGTGTGTGATGTATTAAAAGATGAAAATGCTTTCTTCAATGTAATACATTTTTTATCTTGACAAAATTAATTGATATTATCTTATCTTAAAAAATAAAGCAAGACTGCCAGCAGTTAAAAGCCAGCAGTACACAACACATTAGGAAATATGTGTGATAATATGCTTGACTCGGGGTTCATAAGTTACATCGGGCATGTTTAACCCGTAGAACTATACTATTCTTTCTCGAATTATTGTGACTCTTGATACATATATGTGTCAAATATACGTATCTCAATAAACAATATGATTACCAATATATCACATCATATATAGGTACTGCATTGTGTACAAATATTGTAACATAATATAAAGAGCTCTCGACCTTGTCTTCATGACAAATGTTGACACTGTAACCAACAAACCTTTTTATGTGTCAGTAACTGTATGGCAATACATTTAGATTTGCTTACGGAACTTGCTAGAGAGACACACATTACGATATAATGAGTTCCCTTGCGGTGTTGATGATTTCTCTGGCACTCCGGGTTTCCCTCACGATTTATAGCCTTCTCTTGCATTCTGGATTTGCGTTCTATTCTAGGTCCCTTCTTTATCACAAACGCTAGTAATGTAGTAGCAAAATCTCGCAAATTTTCCTCGGCGTTTTTGAGCTTCAGCACAATCATCACTTTGGAAAGAGAATGGAATTTGATATCCGAGAGAGAATTAAATAATATCGTGATGGAAAGCGATACCAGGGTTTCAAAAATAAGGTCTCCACAACGGCTCCATATTTGCCATTGGCTTGATCAGTATAATCTAGGTATGCAATATCAAGCTTTTTGTCTATTCACTGATCAACTTCACGTACAGACAAAATATTGGGATAATAGCAATATCAACAACTCAATATCCAAGGATAAATGAATAGAACTTTTTATTTGTGTATTTTGAGGTGTATCGACTTGTCATCACCAATAGATATGTGGTGATATTGTGCATTTCAATGTCAATTGCCAATTATGTTATCTGTGATTTCTGTTTAGTTGGGAAACCAAATATAAGGGAATGTTGTACAAATTATGAGGTGTGCATGTCAAGTAACTCGTGAGCAAAGTAGGTTTTGCTCTTCATTTTTTTTCTATTTGGAAGCATATCCTGGAACCTTTACTGTTCATCGTAAACTGACTGTGTCCCTGTATAAAAGTATTGTGTGTCATTAAAGTGATATTTGCAGAAAGTTGTGGATTTTGCCATATCTTCCTGATCGAACGAAGAAATTATAGATAAAAAATATAAGGAAAATATAGTTATATATCTGCCCTTGAATGACCATACAGATGTTCCTTTCGAATTGATTTCGTTGCAAGTTTAGGGTGGAGATAGTTCGAGTTTGTTTACATTACTGCCTTTCCTGGTGCTACGTATCCCTATATGTGATGCAAAGCGATTCTAGCTTATTCGTATGTTCGAGCCAATCAAGCATGAAAAAGGTCAAGTCAAAGGTAACTCTGAGTGGCGCACAACACAAATGAAAAGCGGCTGCTAGTGCTGTCATTTGCTAGATTTATCCACTTCATCAGACATAGTTTGTTTTGTAACCTACTATTTTGAGACCACAGGCATATATGTGATTGATTTGGAAAAAATAGTGCCAATATCACTTAAAATCTTGCTAACCATGTTTTTCAGTTACTTCGAGAGGAATACTACTATTGTATTTGATAATTGGATACGTATTTAGGATACGACCATAATAGGATTGCCTTATCCATAGTATACGTTCAGACCTGCAATTGATGGATTTGTTGCTAATAGAGATATGAGAGGAGCACAAGGTAAGCTGTCAAGAATATCGCTGTTGCCAAAGCGGACTTTTCGTTACCTGACACTGTTACATTTATCTGTAAGTTTGTGAGCAGATTGTGAGATACGTGTGGAAATGTGTAATTAATTTACTACATTTCATACCTGCAGCTGTAATTTCTTTTTGAGACAGATATACAACTATTTTATTGATCGTGTCATGTTGTCATGTTGTATGAAACACCAGACTAACGACTTACTGGTAACATATCACTCAATTGATTTTCATATGCGATGTTTGGAAATGTGTGCTATTTTCTATACACGATGTTCGTATCTGTAACGATCCCAGACGATATAGTCAGTAATATGAGACACAGGTTTCTGCAAACTACAAAAATGATAAGTGTATTCCTTGCCACTTCTGTTTTTACGTTTGGTGTGAGATCTGTTTTGAGCGATTGGGTTCATGCTTGCCATGGCTGAGGCATTGCAAAGTCAGGTATCAATAATATCAATACATTCAGCAATGTGTGCAACCACCATTTGCTGGTTACTTTTGTTGAATGATGAAGATCACTTTTGTTATCAAATTTGGAATACTGTCTCAGCCTAAATGCATGTGCTTATTTTCCTCTTCAATAATTGTGTCCGGAGATTTATTTCAGTGAATGGGGAGGAAAGTCATCATATATGAACTGTATATGTCAATCTTTTACAGTCAGTAGATTGTGACCACTAATATTTAGAAATCCGCCAACATTTTTGTTTGTCGCGAAAACGTGTGAGCACATCTCGAGAATGTCATGAATATACAGGAGTCATGAATTTTCAATTTGATGACAATTACTCAGGAAATCACAGTTAATCGTGAAGGAATACACTGGAGTGAGAATGATTGGCATTGCAATATCGCCAGTTGCCATAGTTTCCACACAAGTATCAATTACGTCATGAAAAAGTGTGTAGAACTCTCCTGCAAAGATAAAATAGGTTAGAGATGGGTTTGGCAACGCATTTCAGGCACAGGGAACAAAGTTTCAAGTGAATTTCTGCCTGCGATGTTCATTCTATAAAAGAAATAACGCTACTGTAGGAATAATAAATTTGATCAATTCTAAAAATGGTTCTAGCTCAAATTGGAACATCATTAAATCATCAGAATGTAATTCGACTAATCATGGAAGTCAGCCTCGTTCTTGAGTATTTTTAAGGCCATTTATTTCAGTGTGGGTTGCAGTCTTTTTTACTGACCCGACTAAAAAAATATCTTATCAAAAAGGATCCATACCAAATCCAACCCTTCATTGTTGTTTAATGGCAATGATAGGTATATAGATTCAAGTGTGAATTCACTACTTAAAACTTACCTCAAGTCATCTCACATCAACCTACTCACTTCACTCGCCTAAATGCCGCCTGTCCGTCCGTCTGTTCACATTTTTATATTTGAAGTTTACAGTTGAATCTTTTTGAAATTTTGCAAAGAAATACCTAAAAAAATTTCCAGCAAATTTTTTTTAGTTTTCCGATTTTCTGCATTTTTTCAAAATGGTGGCCGTTTTCGACGAAAAATGCCTGATTTTGGACTTTGGCAGGCATTTCCTCAAAACCTGTTCAGTAACCTTTTCATTTTTGATATATAACACTCCCCATATGTACCCATGTGATGTGTAGAAGTTTCGTTGCGTTTGAATCACTCGAAATGGGCCATTTTGGCCCAAACTTGGCCCAAATAGGACCTCCTATGCTTTATAATTATTGCTAATATCTCACCTAATATTGCGATAAGAGACTAGGAATCAATTGCGGACATAGCAAATGATATATGCTGAATTCGTGACCTCAAATTTGACCTTTAACCTCATTTTCAAGGTCAGAGCAAAATCAAATCAGGTCAGGTCAGAGCAGGACTAAAATCTCGCTTATTGTCGACTTTACAGCTTAAAAATCAATTGGGAACATATAGGAAATGATATATACTGAATTTTGTCATGACCTTGAACTTGACCTTTGACCTCATTTTCAAGATCAGAGCATAAAATGGCTAATATCTTGCTTATTATCAACTTTACAGCTCAATAATCATTGTGAACATATAGTAAACGATATATGCTGAATATTGTCATGACCTTGAATTTTAATCTTGACCTCATTTTCAAGGTCAAAGCACAAAATGGCTGATATCTCGCTTATTATCGACTTTGCAGCTTGGGAATCAATTGTGAACATTTGGGAAATTATATATGTGAATGTTGTCATGACCTTGAATTCGAACTTTGACCTCACTTTAAAAGTCAGAGCACAAAATGGCCAATATTCGACTTCACAGCTTAGGAATCAGTTTTGGACATATATGTTCAGAATGATTTATGCTGAATATCTCGTGAACTTGAATTTGACCTTTGACCTAATTTTCAAATCCAGAGCACAAAATGGAAAATATCTCAATTATTATCGACTTCGCAGCTTAGGAATCAATTGTGGACATATAAGGAATAGATATATGCTGAATATTTCGTGACCTTGAATTTTATGACCTCATTTTCATGGTCAGAACACAAAATGGCGAATATCTCACTCATTATCGACTTTACAGCTTGTTCACATAAAGGAAGTGATATATGCTGAATATTCTCATGACCCTGAATTTGACCTTTGATCTCATTTCGAAGGTCAGAGAACAAAATGGTTAATATCTTGCTCATTGTCAACTTTGCAGCTTAGGAATCAATTGTGGACATGAAATGATATATGCTGAATATTCTTGTGACCTTGGCTTTGACCTTTGACCTCGCTTTCAAGGTCATTTGACAACATGGCTAATATCTAAATTATAAAACCTTTTCCGGTAACCTTTCTTAGCCCTTAGGCTAATTTTAATGCTTTGCGTGGAATTTTGTACAGTGGCACAATGTGTAAATATGAACATGTCCTACATTCGCTCTTGCCTGCAGAAAGTGTCTTGACTGTGAAGTGGGGTTAATTATGTTCGACCTGTGGGAAAGGCACGCTTTGTCTGGAAAATGGATCTATTGGGGGCAATCAAATGGTGAGCAGTGCACCTTATCGTGGTCAGGTAGACTACTACGTATGTGACGAAAGCACCCAGGATGAATTTATCTATAGATCAATGAAACAATTAAGAACAAACCACGATTTTGAAATAAGAAAGCATGATCCAATGTTCATATCAAGAAACACACTGTCGGCATCAGGGGTAGACAGTGGGTAGAATAGAGTCAATCCTACAGTGCACTTAATCATGTTTTTTGTGTAATTTATTATTGACGACTAATATCTTCTTCATGAGGGATTCCTAAGAAGAGATTGTGGTTCATAAAGGAGGAAAACTCATTTCCGTTTTGAGTGGATATTGTCGTTTTATGTCAGATACCCCATCGCAGACTCATTACGGTTCTCATGACCTTCTAGCGTCTTGCTATGTTGTTCAACATTTCATTGTTTCAATATTTTCATTAACATGAATGTCCACACAGACATATCTGTATATTGAATGACCCAAGACAGGAAATTTGTTGAATCCACTCTGTGAACAAAGTTTGATGGAGTCGTGTACCAAGATGAAGCATGCGTGCATTTGAAAGTTATAATTCGTATGTGGCCTTTGATATTTTCATATCACACGGAGCGCTATGTTACAAAAGACTCCCACATTATAAATCCACGAATATTTTTGACATTAGAGCGTTGGGGGCGAAGCTGACTTTTTTATGGAGGTTTCATGCCAACCTTGGCATGTAAACGTTTAGATACCTACTTCAAATGAGGATTTTCTTCGTCCTTGACATAAAATCTCTCGAATTGATGGGAAACTTTGACTATTCCACAGATATATCAGGCATGAATCGATGTGCTAGGTTTGAAATAATTACGTAAAATGTTCAAATTATCTAAAAACGTCCCAAAATGGCGGAGCCAATGGAAATTGACGTTCCCAGAATGCAAAGCAAACTTTACCACAATCACGCGTATTTTGGAACACAATTTCTGTTCAGCAATTCGTGCATGCATACATGCATGTGGGCATCTGCGTGTGGACATTTTTGGCGTTATTGAGTGAACGAAACGATTCGTCTGCGAAGCCACGGCTACATTCACCGTAATTTGACGTATTTTATAAAATGACAATTAAGCTGGTGTTCTGTACTGGATTGCGAAGTCTTTTCATTCTTAACTGGTATTTTAATTTGCCTAGTAAAGGCATGTGCCTAGTAAAGGCAGATGCAGATATTGCTCATAATTTCCAATGTTTTTAGGATATTTTAACGAGGTTCCATATCATTTTAGCAGGCGTATCTGTTCCATTGATCGAATTTAAAACAAATGTTTACTTATTAGTAATATGAATGAAGTAGGCCATGTTTTTCATCCTAGTATACGGAAATAAATTGGAATCATGTAGGGGATAAAATTATGGCTTCTTTTATTTGGGGGGGGGGGACGTTGTGTAAGATACATTCAGCTGTCGTGGTGCTGATGATGTGCTCAAGCTCTAATGTCGTCTTCCGCAGTTTGCTGCATTTTCTTGTGCTTTAAATTCTAGCAAAACATTTCTGTCGATGTCTGATATTGTTATTTTAACGTTAATAAAAAATGCCTGGCTCGGGTACCATTGATTGTCGATGATCATGCCAAACTTTGATGTTCATTACATGTGTAACAATATGCCATCACGAAAGTTTGTGCTAGCTATATTGAATAACTGTTCGCTTAATATTAAATGGAAGCAAGTATCAGTAATCATTTGTGAAATATATTGCTGTATTGCTGCTGTGCATATGCCCTGTGCGAAGAACTAATCGTATCATATCTTAGGTCATATGTGCCACAGTTGACATGCATATTGCATTTAAATGTGCATATTGTCAAGATAAACATGTATATAAAACATCACACACCGACATCTAAGACGTCACGAAAGTATTATATTAAATTTTTGAGACCAGATATTGGAATCAGCATAGTTCACATATCAAGCCTGGACTAAACCTACGCCACAGTGCAACACATGGCTTATTTTCAGCTCCTGATTCAAAATTGACATAGCCATAGACATAAAAAATGAGGTCACACATGATAAATTATTTTGCCCATACCAATTATTGTAAATCAGTTTTAAGTGTCTGAAGTGATTATTTGTTCCCTACAATGATCACATGTTGGTCAGGTAAATGAGTTCATTTCACATTCATCCTGGACCGACCATAAATAGATTGCCTCTTGTTGGCTAGGTAGTCAATATTCATCATTTAATTAGTGAAATTAGTTTCAGTTTGTATAGATGTGATCAGGAACAGCCGTAGAATATGACAAATACACCACTAACGAGTCATAACCTAGGCTGAGAGTTGTCGTTGCACCTGTACCACGGGTGTGTCTGTGGGAATGACCATGGTCTGGCCTATTGCTGAAGCTGTCAATTGTGGCACAAAAATTACCTTAAGATGCGGTACGATAAGTTTTTAGCTTACGTTTCCTCCACGTAGGTAATACAGTAAATTTTCATCACGCAAATTTGTGACAAACCGATCTTATTACGTTCGATTTTCAGCTACTTTAGTCTGTGTGTCCGTGGCCTGTGCACAATAAACTTTGTAAAATACCACATGTCAAGTCAACTAACATCAAATTAACTGGGGTGGGGGAATACTGGATTCACATTAGGCCAATATGTTATTGTTTTCATGGGAATCTCACTGTCTGCGAAGTCAGTCTACCTTGGAATGTTTTTTTTTTCATATTGATCCAACAGAATGATCCGAATCATTTCAATAACAAAGCAAATAAAACCTTCAATATTTGCCCAATCAAAACAATGAAAAATTTTAATGAGATAACTGGGCGACAACGAAGATGGACTAAGACGGATACAATACCAGAACAATACATCATCCGCCACAGGTCCCTAACCATGCACGCTTTTATTTGTGTTGGATCCGCCACAGGTCCCTAACCATGCACGTTTTTATTTCTGTTGGATCCGCCACGTTGATTGTTTTTATTTATATTGAGTTAAGCTGTAGTGTAGTCACCTCACGTTTTGTCTTGTCCACTATAATATGCCATAGTCTAATGCATTCCATGTAAAAGCTTGCAGATTCAATTATAGTAAAACTATTTCAACTTGTAGTTTTGTTCATGTGCTCCACTTACACGATGCAAGGTTGTGCTGCTTCGGGCAATGTTGTCCTGCATATGTTGCGCGTAAAGAACTCGGTTAATTATGTACGCCCTACAGCAAATGAACTATGTGATAAATTTATCTGATTCTTCAACACTCCAACGAGCAGTATATATCAGGAGTCATGTGGGATTATATGTTTAACTCCGGGCGAATACATTATCTCTGGCATATTTATCTATGCATTTCTTTCTGGATGACTAAATACATGTATACACACATCTCAATAAACAATACGATTACTGATATCACATTATGTATATGTGTATTACATAATATCGACCAAGATTGCAGCATGATATGTAATACGCTCGACGTTGTCTTTATGGCAAGTGTTGACACTGTCAGCAACAACCCTTTTTATTTGTCAATTACTGTATTGCAATACATTTAGCTTTGCATACGCAGCTGCCGGAGGGACACACATCGTTATCACATTTCCCTCGGAAATATGTATGCGTTCCCTCACGGTGTTGATGCTTTCTCTGGCACTCCGGGCTGCGTTCCCTCACGATTTATAGCCTTCCCTTGCATTCTGGATTTGCGTTCTCTTCTGGATCCTTTTTTATCACAATCGCTAGAAATATTGGGCAGTATCATATCCTGCGCCTTTCTCTACATTCAATAAAGGATTAAATAGATTAAATGGCATTCACTTAGTGGAAGAGTAGTATTAATGCACTATCCTGCGCCTTTCTCTACATTCAATAAAGGATTAAAAAGATTAAATGGCATTCACTTAGTGGAAGAGTAGTATTATTGCACATTGTATGAGACTTGGGCCAAATATTGTTGCAAAACCTGCTCAGAAATCATAGGCATTTTCGAGCTTCCGCACAATGAACGCCATCGAAAGAGAATACGATCTGAAATGCGAGGGAACATATTATAAATTCCCGAGGAAACTCAATAATATTGTGATGGAAACCGAAAACAGGGTTTCAAAAAAAGTATGTCTTGCGAGCGGCTCCACATTTGCCATTGGCTTGACCAGTATAATCTGGGTATGCAATATGAAGCTATATGTCTATTCACTGATCATAGTCACTTACAGACAACATCTCGGAATAATAGCAATATCGATAGTTCGATGTCCGAAGATGAATTAAAAGAGAGACTATGGTTTGTACATGTGTGTATCGGTTTATATATCTTAACGATAACCCATTTCATATGATCTGCAGTCTAACTTGATCGAAATTAAGATTAAGAAAGTCGAAATATATCAGTGATGATACATGTATTTTGGCATCAATAGATGACAACTGAGACATTGAAATTTCATAATTGATATTTTGTCCATATGACAATTGCCTTCTCTTGCAAATACAAATTAGGAACAGGACAAGCATCATAATATGCATTCCAGTCGGATACCATTGGTGCATTATATTCTGATATATACATATAACATATTTTTGATATGCTGAACGATGAAAGGCCTATACTATTGTATGTGTATTTATCAAATATAATTTTTCATGAACATGCTATAATCCATAAACCGGGATGATGCTGTGGCACTTTGATAAATAATAAACGGCAGTACCTCAGTGCCGTGTACCAAATGAACCCTGTCATCCGATCAAATCAAGTGACCGCTATACTGCTGGTCCCTTTAGTCACGAAGGACAGCATGACTGGAGACATTCAGACGCAATTTACTCTGTGTCATGGCCAGATAATTATATGCCGAACAGCAGCGATGTGAAGGGGAAAATGTGTCTGAGGTTCGTCCGTTCATTCGTTGTTATGTACTGATTTCTGTTTGAAAGTACTATCTTGGGACCCAAGTATTGTCAAAGTTTCTAGGTAAACAAGTTTGGGGAATCGTTTTTGGCTTCAATGATCTACCATTCCACAGATGTTTATCTCGAAGCACCCATATTTGGTACTAGTAAAAACACATTTAGTTGTCAACTTATTACACTCAAGACCCATTACACTCCAAAAATGAGCCACTCATGTTTACTGAATGCATGAAATATCCCCCGACTCCCTATAAATTTTTGGGAAAGTTCGTGAATAATTAATGATGCTTGGCAAATTCGATACTCAAATACACCATTTTATCAGATGAAACAATTGCGAAGAACAGCATTACCAGTCCAGCTTTTGTACAATTCATCATACTATTCATTAAACATTAACTATGACTTTGTGAGTGCAATGACTTTCAACACTGTACTTTTGTCATTATTGCATTTAATAATCCCATTACAGATTCAAATCTCGAAACTACAATATCACTGATTTCAACCGGTCAGGTTAACAACGAACAGGTGAGTGATCGAAAGAAAATTACTGACTGGGTACCAAACAGTAGTGTCGGACGTGTAACTGTTGCTTTGGCTGATATTTAGCCTAGGTAATGCTAAAAAGAATATCAATTTATATTAATGAATTTAAAAGTTGTAAAGTGAAGCCAAACATAGAATAACAGGTAAGTTGGACTGGACAGTGTTTTGTCACATAGGGAATGAAATACATGCATATACAAGGAAACCTGGGTGAACTCCCTGTTACACATGGTATAACTTTTATGGTATGAGGTACATGGATTCTTAGAATATATTTTTTTAACCATATAAAAATACAACATGTGTAACGAATAAAGAATAAAGCTGAATATCTAGTTCCACACCGGTCATTCCCTGAGGTTAACCAACATCAAAGAGATACTTCTCAGAAGCTATCATTTTGTCCTGCATAATGTGAAAAATGCTATCAGTAATATAGTCTTTTTCAGAAAACGAACGCCCTTTTAGAAATCATCATGTTACTTTTGTTCGGCATGTACACGGTCATTGAACAGACCGTTAGCACATATCGTAGCACAATCGACAAGTCCGCTTCATTGGCCAGTCCATACCGCCATGTGAAACGTATAAATCATGAACGGCACAAATTATTTCCGGATATCCGGATTCGTGTACTTGTCTGAAACCGATCGTGTTTTCCTTAGCGTTTCCACCCAATTGCTTTGTGGTTGTGCGTGTTTCCGATTCGAGGAAAGTTGAAATTCCTGAGACACCAGATATCAAGTTAACCTACCTCAAATAAACTGTGTGTGTCTACCGTATTCACATCATTATGTCAACTGGTTATTGTTCGAAGGACAAACATCAGTATTTGTCTCACCGTTTGCTTCTTCGGACACCACTTTTGTTCGGATTAGTAAATTCGCATTTCGTGCAGTGTTTACCAATTGACAACATAATATTTTAAATAGAAATGCATAGTTATGTAGCATGAAATGAACACACTTACATTGATGGAAAGTATACATATCGCTCTTGTTTTTTTTCCCGGTTAGATGATGTATGCCTATTCCCACAAAATATTGTTAATAGAATTAATGTACAAATTATCTTGCATTATCTCCAAACAAATTACAAAATGATTCTTCTAACTTCATCATACTATACCCAGCAGCATTCCTTCGTTCCTTTAAGTTCTTCATTTTGGTCCATGATACATCACAACACACCCTCCCCCAAGTGAAAAAAACAGTAATTATTTTAGTGGGACTAGATCTGTCTCCCGTAGACAATTTAGAGTCCAATTCAGTTTTAGCGGATGAGGCTCATAATTTTGGTGGTCACTACAGACCCACCCGTTTTTTGTGTGTTACACTCAATACAAATCCGAACTGTATGTACACACAACATGATGGAAATAGGGGCAAGAAATTAGTAATATATACACGTGGTGCGCGTTTACAGTATGGAATATGGCAGTACCTTCGAGCAGAGCAGCATAATATAAAACAGTGTTATCCAATTCATGTACCTTCGAACAGAGCAGCATAATATAAAACACTGTTAATTCAATCCATGATGTAGATGAACTGACTAAAAATTACCATGGGCAATTTAGTCTGGGTCGTGACGAGAAGGTGTAATTGTCTGCCCACACTTTATTTAGAAGAGACTGCATGTATGCAAGGAAACCACCGTTCTCATTTCCTCGATTCACCCTTTTTCAGTTGTTCTCTGTACTTAACAGCATTAGACTTTTTGGAACCAACGTCTTAGTTCCCCGAAGAAAATATGTTGGTTTTGTTTTTATAGCTCAAGTGGGGGTTTTTGGATTACACAACTGCGCCTGATGTACTTTTCCTGTGAACAGTCGGATCCAATATTGATATTAATAGAATAGTCGACAACCTGCACCGACTTTTTATCACATTCAAACCCAAAACACTCCAACCTTAATCAGCCACTTGTGCCCGGGGTAAAGTGATGAAATGTCATTGCAATCTATGTTTTCCTGAAGGGAATTCGCTTCTGAACAAACAAAGAATCATACCAGGTCTGTGTTTGGCTCTATATGTAGTATATATTTTCTCTTCTTGTTTTAACATATTTAATATACAAGTTTATGAATTGGCGATTGCAACAAATAATAATAATATCTTACTGCTGCTTTTCTTGCTCTGTCTGAAACTCATAATGATGACGTAATATTTTCAAGTTTTGAAACATGAATTTGTATATGTGTTTGTATGCTTAAAAAGAAGCAAATAAATTACCGCATAAGTAGTTTTCTCAAATTATGCATACCGCCAAATGAAATACAAGTGAATACAAATGAAAATGAATTTTTAGTTCCGCAATAATTTTTTCACCACTATAACCATCATCGATATGAAAATTCTTGGGAGCTATCATTGTATCCGGGTCAGTGGCCAGTTCATTTTCTAGTTAACCATAATGAGAAAAGGACGATACAAAACAACAGAGGCTGCCAGCTTGACGTGTATTTACAATGTAATCAGGATAAATCACATATTTACAGCGATTTTGCCTGTATTATGTGATATTCAGCTTGCGAAACCAGCTAGTGATCAAGACATTGCCTATTCCAAGACGTAATCTCCACTAAGGCTTTCATCTATATATCACCAGGCGGACATAAAGTACGGATATTCCCAGAATTGGATGCTCCCGCGGAATTATCATAGTTAATATGATTATCCTGAGCAGCCTGCAAGGGGTTCGGCTCACGATCCTACACTTTTCTGCGACGAGAGTATTATGTGGCCATGTCCCTGATGAATGGGATCTGTCGTGTGATAAGTAGACATAAAAGTGCTCACAGCCACCAAGTAAGTGGGTATTAGACATGATTGTGGCGAGGCGTCATTCAAATCCCCTTATTGGGGTTGGGAACCCTAATAACGGGAGTTTGCTTGTAAAATTAGTAACGGATGTTACTTTGTGCCAACTGCAGTGGCTCAGGGTTACATTCAATATTGCCATGTAAATTGTAGATATCAAAAATTATGAATTTCGAACGGCACGGGTGGCATCCGGATTTTGGGATGAAACAACAAAACTAATGAGACTATCGTCCAAATCACCCAAACAGTAATATCAGTACTGCAGGTATTTATTGATCAATATATCGTATGTATTCTACTCGAGATTGGATAAGTGTAAGTATCAATCTATTACCACCAATACATCCAGATTTTGATGATGTAAATAACAAACGTCAAGTACAACATTTTGCAATAGAAACAAAGCCCGACCGAATAGTTTATCCAAAGACACACTGGCGTCATCAGGGGCAGACAGTGTGTTATATGTAGTTGTTTCTACTGTACACCTGATGGAATTAGTATACAACTGCCCAACAACCTACGAAAAAAAATCCAATACGAACCCCATGCAATAGATATATGACAAGTACATAAGGACCTAATAACAAGCCAAAAGGCTACTGAGTGGTCGGGGACAGATTTAACGTCCGCCAGCAGTGACACCCACTCAGTGGTATGAATGTAAGTATCAATCTATCACCACCAATACATCCAGATTTTGATGATGTAAATAACAAACGTTAAGTACAACATTTTGCAATAGAAACAAAGCCCGACCGAATAGTTTATCCAAAGACACACTGGCGTCATCAGGGGCAGACAGTGTGTTAAATGTGGTTGTTTCTACTGTACACCTGATGGAATTAGTATACAACTGCCCAACAACCTACGAAAAAAAAATCCAATACGAACCCCATGCAATAGATATATGACAAGTACATAAGTACCTAATAACAAGCCGTTATTAGCCGTTATTCTCAGACGCCGTTTGAGATCATTGTTGCTTATCACATGAGGGGCTTCGTTCAGAAATATCCAGCACAATCACGAATCATATAGATGCACGATTATAACGAAATACATCGAATTCACTCGTGCATATACACACTAGAAAATATGTTCGAATGGAGTTATGAATTAGGGGATCCAAGTCAACAAGATAAATGAATTAAATGCCCAAGAAATTAAACTGATACTGGACGTATGCCTACATGTTCACGAAATCCATCTTAGAATCACAATAAATGCATAACATTTTATATTTTTATATAATACTGCGATTACAAACGCAGTGGCTAGATAATACATTCTATGTCCCGAGACACCAACGACTGTCATACTATATACGGACGGTGCCGTCTCCGGTTGCCGTCCATATATGTAATGCCACAAAATCTCGCATGAATTCCCATCATTCATCACCTTGCCCGACATATTGGACAAACGCTGTGCAAATAATGTGCCATGCACGTCTTGTAGATATCGAGACAGACGTTGTGTAGATCCGACCGCGAGCTTACACTGTTGGGAGCGCTATTGTTCGAGGGTTGTCCACGGCCGCCAGAGGAGCTTGCGCTTTTCGGTCTGTATTAGAAAATCACATCCGACTCAGCCCCGTTTCTCGTAAATGGCAAACACTGGTCGATCGTGATCTTCCGACAGATGTGCCGGAAATTTCGGTCAATAGCACAATAAAGAATGAAATTAAAGCCAAAGTTGAGCGACTGTAGGAGGTTTACGAGGCTAGCAGCGAAGAAACCCCAGCGCCCCCAGCGTTCGAATGGATGAATCACTTTGAGAACCTCGGACGGTGTGACTAGGACAAGTGCAGTGGCCACTATGATCACCAATGTCAAGGTTATCCTCGTGTTGACGTCACGGACTTTTTGTCCTGGACACTTCAAGCGTCTGCTAGTCGGGACATTGCATATGATGTTGCATATGAAGAGTACGACGAGGGGCAGGAACACAGCCACGGCCGGCCACACGTGTAAGATGTAAATCCCCGTCGCTATAACCATTCCCGTCGGAACAACCACTATTAACCATAAGCACGCAGCTTGCACCTGTACTTCCAACTCTCCATAGTGAAACCAGTAACCCACAAAGGGCATGATCGTGGTCTTTAATCCTTACTGTTTTAGATGTAAATAATAATCCTTTGTCCGCTTTGCACGCCATTTTACGTTTCTCTGTGCACTGTTTCAGGGGGATTTGGGGGGATTAAAAAAAAAGAATATACACTTTAATGTATAATCTTCGTATATGGAAGAATTGCGTTGCAATATTTGATCACGAAATGTACAAAAAGTTAAATATTCGGACGTCATTTGCATCAAATGGAATCGCATAACGTGACTTGAGAAAACAGTCGCTAATACCAAAAACTAAACTTCATCCCGTGGATTGGTATTACGTGTACGCGCCTACTGTTTATTCAGGGAATAGGTGCCCTCTCACATCGTCATAGTCGTGGTATTTCACGGAAGTGGCCCGCTCCATCAAAATAACAAACATATTATATTCCCTGGAGCTCATAACTTCCCCATATACTCGCAGTCGCAGGGAAATTTCTATGCCTGGACATCGAGGAACATTTTCCAAATTGTCTCATCCAATTTGATGCAAAAGAAAAACTAGCAGACTAATTTAATCCACTGGCGGGATGAAAGTCAACGATAAGTCAGCCACAAACAAAATGAACATAGACCAAGTACGCAATCATTCCACAAAACAGAGTAAACTTTGAAGCCATCAGAAGTTTTTTTTTCTATCTGATGTATTTTGCATTGTGGTGGAATTATTCAGGGATGACATGAGCGTACGGTAGAAAACAGATCATGTCAAATTGTAGAAAATTATATACATTAAATCGAGATAACAGATCCCAATGTGGTGAATCATATACCATGTGTTATACATGATACAAAATTGCCGAGGATGACCAAAGAAAGCCCTGGCTGTAACTTATTTCAGTTGGGGTTCTACTAATTACAGATTACATTGAAATTAATATAATTAAATTGTGAGCAAGGTGCAGATGAATATCAAATAAAAAAATCAATATTTTCTTGCCACATGTTAATCGTAGGTATCTAGATTAAATATACCGTATTTGAGTGGACATACTTTTGGAACGTGACCACTCTATTTATGAACTCTCATTTCCTTCACAATGACTGTCGTTTGAGGGAATGTGCTGCTGACAACAGCTTGAAACAACACGATGCTATGTGCCGCGAAGACGCGAACGTTTATCAGTGATGGATGAGTGTTCCATGTATCTTTCAAATGACATGTTGTGGCAGAGCCGATAGCGAATATACTTCCGTTTTACGTCTTTCGGCGTGCAGGGGCATAACAAGATAGTCCTTCAGGATCGTCCTGAGTTTTTCATCAAATACTTTGAACATTAACAATAGTGTTATGTGATGCAATGTTGACGTGCTGGGAATTTCAAATGTCAAAAAAAAAACGAGCAAAATGTAGGTATAGTTATTCGATAATGTTTCATGTTTTATTCAGTCGTCTGACTAATAGTGGTGTAGACATAAAACTCCTGAAATGATATTATTTGCGGCGACACATTTGTGGTACTTTAATAAATCAATTGGATATAGCGCGTGTTTGTTTGTTTGTTTGTTTGTTTATTTCAAACTATATCAACAATAATTAAAGAATGTACAATATGATAATCGGGATAATGCGATACAGTTTGAGGGCCCATCAAAGACGTATGTCTGTAGAACGATGAGCCCCTGCATAATAATAAACTAGTAAATAATTGGTTGAACAAGTAAACACAATGATTGGTTGCACAAGTAAACACGATAAAAATTTGCCCAAGGGCAAAGAAAGGTTACCGGACCATATATGTTTTATATTTTATATAATAACCATTTTGTCCCTTAACCGTGTAAATGATGTCACTGGTCAAAATCAATGTCATAATAATATTCAACATCCATTACCTATATGCTGTAGTTTCAATAATGAGAGATCCGGCGACAGAATGAAAATAGCTGCCACACGCAGACCGGCGATTCAAAGACAACCAAACCCACATACGCAACAGAGGGGAGTCTTATGAAACAAAGATCTCAAAACTGTCTGACCAGTCCCTGGCAAAAAATGGCCGCCAAAGTCAGAAATTGGCCGTTTCTTCGTCAAAAAAAGGCCTCCAGTTTGAAAAAAGAAAAATGCGAAAATAAAAAGACAAAAAATATCCCCTTTTAGAATATTTATAGGTATTTTGTACAATATTTCAGAAGGATTTCACTCAAAACTTTGAAGATAAAAAAATGGATGAACGACGGACGCTGACGACGCCGACGGACGCAACGCCATGCCAATAGGTTATCGGACCATAGGTCCGAAAACCAAAAAATATCATAACGTTTACCATATTCGCCGGTCATTTGCCGGTCATGACATTTGACTGCAGGTCCGATAGCACACTCCAACTTCCACCCCCGCGGGGTAATATGCATTTGTTGAAATTTATTGCCGACTAAAGAACGGGCCACATAATAACGCACTCCGTTGAAATTGTATGTTCATATAAGAAAGACAAAATATGATGGCACTACTTGATGACTCATGATTAAGGGATCGGAGAATTCGCGAAATCAACGTGCTCTAATAGGTACACAGACAATATCTTTTAAATTTGTAGCAGAAAGATTTCAGTGACTTGGCATTCTTTACATCGGATGGTGTTTCAGACCACATCTTTGGGCCTCGATGGATAAAACTATGGGAAATTATCTTTGAGCTGGGTTTGAGAGAACGTGGGCAATTATGGTTTCGAGTGCAATAAGAATGGATTTCGTCATTTCTTGTGAACACGGACGACAAGGAGGGAGGCGCCAAATTGTTGAGACATCTGTAGACTAATTTCCCGAGTTGAGCGTTATATAGATCACATAGCTTTAATATATTCAGTTGCTTGAACAAGGGAGAAGTGTGTTCATTATATGCAGATTTGGCAACAGCCCTTATTGCCTTTTTCTGAAGGATTTCAATTTTTTTTAGGTTTGACTTTTTTGTTGCACCCCATAGAAGAATTCCGTACGTGATGTGTGAATGAACGAGACTAAAATATAACAATTTCAAACTAGCTGTTGATAATACCCTTTTACATGAATTGATTGCATACATACCGCTTGAAATTTTTTTGCTGATATATTCAGTGTGTTGACCCCACTCCAGCTCATCATCTATATAAATGCCAAGAAATTTACAGCAACTAAGCCTACTGATTATTTGATTACCTAACTTTATTGATTTTATGTCATTGTTCCGCGTTTTCGATTTTTTACTACCAAAGATAACAAAGTTAGTTTTAGATACATTCAATGAAAGTTTATTTGCAGCGAACCAGTCAGCCAAAGATAGAAGATCACTTTCAATTTCATCGCGTATCTTAGATATATTGTTGTCACTGTGATATAATGTGGTATCATCGGCGAACAAGATAGACTTAGCATGTTTAAGTGCATGAGGCAAATCATTAGTATAGATGATGAACAGGAGTGGTCCAAGCACAGAACCCTGCGGTACCCCGCAGGTGACGCTATGACTGGGAGATCGTACCTTCATAAAGGAAACGTATTGGGTTCGATTACTCAAATAACTTCTGAACCACTCCAAGGCTACTCCACGTATTCCGTAGTGATTTAGTTTATTTAATAAGATTTCGTGATCGATGGTATCAAACGCCTTGGAGAGGTCCAGAAAGACAGCCAGGGTGGTGAGATCGTGGTTAAGAGAGTCTGTAATATGTGAAACTAATTTTGACACAGCGTCTATAGTAGAGTGATTAGGTCTAAATCCAAACTGGTTTTCAAATAAAGTATTATTTTTAATACAAAAGGAATAAAGTCGATTATGGACAACTTTTTCCAGAATTTTGGAAAGTGAGGGCAACAGCGAAATCGGGCGGTAGTTACCAATGTCTGTTTTATCCTTTGATTTGAATATAGGTACAACTTTGGCGATTTTCATAGTTTTGGGAACTGTACCAGTTTCCAATGATTTGTTGATTATTAAACTGATAGGATATGAAATTGCAGTGTTTGTTGCTTTTAGAAATTTAGTGCTAATCCCGTCATGTCCTGAACTAGGTTTATTTTTAAGACTATTAATTATTTTTGATATTTCCTCAGGATCGGTTGGTGACATAAAAATTGACGTAGAACTTCTGTTAAGTGAGAGGTATTTATCATAAGTATGTCTAGGTTTCGATATTTTTTTCGAAAGATTATTGCCAATGTTAGTGAAATATTCACAGAATGCATTACTTATGACTGTTGGGTTTGAGACTTGGTTGTTACTAATGTTGAATAACTTTGATGGTTTTGGTTTTTCAGTGTTTTTCCCAATGATTTGGTTAAGGATATTCCATGTTTGTTTAGTATCATTTAGATATTTCTCAAGCTCAGACGCATAGTAATTTTGTTTACATATTTTCTTCAACCTATTAAATTCGTTTCTATACTTAACAAACTTCATATATTGTGGGCTAGTTTTTGATAGACCAAGGGCATTACGGTACAGTTTATCGCGTGTTTTAGATGATTTCAGTAAAGCCGGGGTCATCCAGATTTGTCTTATAATATTTTTACTAGATACTTTAATTTCTCTCTTAGGAGCAACAGAATCAAGAGTGCGAGTGAAGATGTCTAAAAATATATCTATCGATTCGTTAACATCATAATTAAGTAGTATATCCCAGTCCACCCGTGACAGTTCTCCGGAAATAGAGTTCATTTTGATATCGTTGATCGGTCGACAGACAAAGGTAGTGGACGTTCATAGTTTTATTCATATATTGTTCATTGATTCCACCTGCCTTTACAATACAAACAATATCCCTACAGCTCTGAAGAATGCCTTCCGTTTTGTCTTTGGTCTGCACTTCCAATCTGGTGGAAACATTTGACTAATTTACTTTATAGCTCTTTTGATATTTGGTTCAAACAAAAAGTACAGTGAACGCATATTTTTATGTACTTTGATATACATTGACATAGGAATGAAATTACGCAATATCAGTCTACATGTAATATGTAAGTCCAGACTGACATTGGCTATCAATATCCCCCACGTACTTGATAAACCACGTATTAAGACAAATGACCACACGTAACAACCGGTACATTACCTGATCAAAATATCAGTATGTCTTAGTCCTTAGTATACTCGCGTACATTGTAGTAATGAGTGAGACACCCACGGTCACAACAATCATCTGAAGTCGACACTTCTCATTGCAACACTATTCCTTTTGGCGGGCAACGATTGCTTCTCGCTAGAAACTATACCGGAGGTTTTGTCTGCTCCGCTTGGTGTCTCATTTGCCCAGCAGACAACATGTTCATTACATGTGTAATAATATGTCATCATAAAAGTTTGTTATATGCTAGCTATATTGAATAACTGTGTGCTCATAATTTATTTTTAAAGGCTATTTCATAATAAATGGAAGTAAATATCAGTAATCATTTGTGAAATGTTTTGCTGTATTGCTGTTGTGCATGTGCTCTGAGCGAAGAACTTATCGTATCATATCTTAAGGTTATCTGTACCACAGTTGACAGCTTAAGCTTAAGAACTTATCGTACCACATCTTAAGGTCATTTTTTTGTACCCCAATTGACAACTTCAACAATAGGCCAGACCATGGTCATTCCCACAGACACACCCGTGGTACAGGTGCAATGAAAACTCTCAGCCTAGGTTATGACTCGTTAGTTGTGTATTCGTCATCTCCTACGGCTGTTCCTGGTCACATCTATACAAACTGAACCTAATTTCACTGATTAAAGGGTGAATATTGACTAATCTATCTATGATCGGTCGAGGATGAATGTGAAATGAGCTCATTTACCTGAACAACATGTGATCATTGTAGGGAACAAATAGTCACTTTAGATACTTTCTTGCCGATGAATGTTGGAGGTAAAACTGATTTACAATAGTTAGTATGGGCAAAATAATTTACCATGGGTGACCTAGTTTTCATGTCCGTGTTTATGTCAATTTTGAATCTGGAGCTGAAAATTAGCCACGTGTTGCACTGTGCTGTAGATTTAGTCCAGGCTTGAACGTGAACTATGCCGATTCCTGTCCCTGGTCTCAAAATTTAATATATTACTGTCGCGACGTACTAGATGTTAGTGTGTGATGTTTTTATATACATGTTTATTTGACAAGATGCACGTTTAAAGGCATCAATCAGAATATCTCATTTCCTCCACGTAGGTACTCCTAAATTTTCATCATGTAAAGTTGGTGACAAACCGATATTATTACTTTAGATTTTCAGCTACTTTGGTCTGTGTGTCCGTGGCCTGTGCACAATAAACTTCGAAAGATACCACATGTCAAGTCAACTAACATCAAATTAACTGGGGTGGGGGGACTACAGGATTCACATTAGGCCAATATGTTATTGTATTCATGGGAATCTCACTGTCTGCTAAGTCAGTCTACCTTGGAATGTTTTTTTTTCATATTGATCCCACAGAATGATCCGAATCATTTCAATCATAAAGCAAAAAAAAAATTTAATTTTTGCACAATCAAATTAATGAAAAATTCAGTGTTTTTTTTTAAATGAGACAACTGGGCGACAACCAAGATGGAGAAAGATGGATACAATACCAGAACAATACATAATTCGCTGCCGTGACCGTGAACGTTTTTATTTGTGTTGGATCCGCCACAGGTCCCTAACCATGCACGCTTTTATTTCTGTTAGATACGCCACAGATCCGTAACATTGAATGTTTTTATTTCTGTTGAGTGAAGCTGTAGTTTAGTCGCCTCACGTTTTGCTTTGTCAGTGTTGTCTACTGGGGACCTCATTGTGGTCCTCTATAATATGCCATAGTCTTTTGCGTTCCATGTAAAAGCTTGCTGATTCAATTACAGTAAAACCTATTTCAACTTGTAGTTTTGTTCATGTGCTCCACTTACACGATGGAAGGTTGTGCTGCTTCGGGCATTTTCGTCCTGTATATGTTGCGCGTAAAGAACTTGGTTAATTATGTACGCCCTACAGCAAATGAACTATGTGATAAATTGATCTGAATCTTCAACACTCCAACGAGCAGTACATATCAGGAGTTATGTGGAATGATGTATTCTACTCCGGGCGAATACATTATCCCTTGCATATTTATCTATGCTATTATTTCTGAATGACTAAATACATGTAAACAATACGATTACTGATATATAACATTATGTATGTATGTATTACATTATGCACTAATATTGCAGCATAATATGTAGAGCGCTAGACGTTGTCTTTATGGCAAGTGTTGACACTGTCAGCAACAAATCTTTTTATCTGTCAATTACTGCATTGCAATACATTTAGTTTTGCATAACGAGCTGCCAGAGGGACATACATCGTTATCGCATTTTCCTCGAAAATATGTATGCGTTCCCTTGCGGTGTGATGCTTTCTCTTTCACTCCGGCGGCGTTACCCCGCGATTTATAACTTTGCCTTGCATTCTGGATTTGCGTTCTCTTCTGGATCCCTTCTTTATCAAAATCGCTAGAAATCTTGTTGCAAAACCTCCGCCATCAAAAGAGCATGCAATCTGAAATGCGATGGAACACATTCTAAATTCCCAAAGAAACTCAAGAATATTGTGATGGGAACCGAAAACAGGGTTTCAAAAAAATATGTCATCCGAGCGGCTCCACATTTGCCATAGGCTTGACCAGTATAATTTGGGTATGCAATATGAAGCTATATGTCTATTCACTGATCATAGTCACTTACAGACAACATCTCGGAATAATAGCAATATCGATAGTTCGATGTCCGAAGATGAATTAAAAGAGAGACTATGGTTTGTACATGTGTGTATCGGTTTATATATCTTAATGATGATCCATTTCATATGATCTGCAGTCTAACTTGATCGAAATAAAGATTAAGAAAGTCGAAATATATCAGTGATGATACATGTATTTTGGCATCAATAGATGACAACTGAGACATTGAAATGTCATAATTGATATTTTGTCCATATAACAATTGCCTTCTCTTGCAAATACAAATTAGGAACAGAACAAGCATCATAATATGCATTCCAGTCGGATACCATTGGTGCATTATATTTTAATACATACATATAACATATTTTTGATATGCTGAACAATGAAAGGCATATACTAATGTATGTGTATGTATCAAATATAATTTTCATGAACATACTATAATCCATAAACTGGGATGATGCTGTGGCACTTTGATAAATAATAAATGGCAGTACCACATGGCGTACCACATGAACCCTGTCATCGAATCAAATCAAGTGACCACTATACTGCTGGTCCACTAAGTCACGAAGGACAGCAGAATTGGAGAGATTCAGACGCAATTTACTCTGTGTTGTGGACAGATAATTATCTGCTGAACAGTAGTGGTATGAAGGAGAAACTATGTCTGAGGTTCGTCCGTTCATTCGTTGTTATGTACTGATTTCTGTTTGACAGTACTATCTTGGGACCAAAGAATTGTCAGATACAGTTTCTAGGTAAACAAGTTTGGGGAATCGTTTTTCGCTTCAATGAACTACCATTCCACATATTTTCTTTCTCGAAGCACCCATATTTGATACTGGTACCAAGCATTTAATTGTCAATTGATTACACTCAAGACCCTGAACGCTAAAACAATGAGCCACTCATGTTTAGCGTAATGCATGAAATATCCTCCGAATCCTTTGAATTTTGGAGAAAGTCCGTGAATAATTAATGACTCGGCAAATTCGATACTCAACTGCACCATATCATCAGATGAAACAAATGCGGAGAACAGCATTATCAGTCCAGCTTCTGTACAATTCATCATACTATTCATTAAACATTTACTATGACTTTGTGAGTGCAATGAATTTCAACACTGTACTTTTGTTATTATTGCATTTAATAATCCCATTACAGATTCAAATCTCGAAACTACAAAATCGCTGATTTCAACCGGTCAGGTTAACAACAAACAGGTGAGTGATCGAAAGAAAATTACTGACTGGGTACCAAACAGTAGTGTCGGACGTGTAACTGTTGCTTTGGCTGATATATAGCCTAGGTAATGCTAAAAGGAATATTAATTTATATTAATCAATTTAAAAGTTGTAAAGTGATGCCACCCATACAATAACAGGCAAGTTGGACTGGACAGTGTTTTGGGAATGAAACACATGCATATACAAGGAAAACTGGGTGAACATCCTGTTACATATGGTATAAGTTTTATGGTATAATGTACATGGATTCTTGGAACCAGTTCATTCCCTGAGGTTAACCGACATCAAAGAGATACTTCTCGGGAGCTAACATTTTGTCCCTGCATAGTGTGAAAAATGATGTCAGTAATATACTCTCTTTTCAGAAAACGAACGCCATTGTAGAAATCATCATGTTACTTTTGTTTGACATGTACATGGTCGTTGAACAGACCCTTAGCACACATCGTAGCACAATCGACAAGTCCGCGTAATGGGCCAATCCATACGGCCATGTGAAACGTATAAATCATGAACGGCACAAATTATTTCCGGACATCCGGATTCGTGTACTTGTCTGAAACCGATCGCGTTTTCCTTAGCGTTTCCACCCAATTGCTTTGTGGTTGTGCGTGTTTCCGATTAGAGGAAAGTTGATATTCCTAAGACACCAGATATCAAGTTAACCTACCTCAAATAAACTGTGTGTGTCTACCGTATTCACATCATTTTGTCAACTGGTTATTGTTCGAAGGACAAACATCAGCATTTGTCTCACCGTCTGCTTCTTCGGACACCACTTTTGTTCGGATTAGTAAATTCGCATTTCGTGCACAATGTTTAGCAATTGACAACAGAATATTTTAAATAGAAATGCATAGTAATGTAGCATGAAATGAACACACTTACATTGATGGAAAGTATACATATCGCCCTTGTTTTTTTTCAGGTTAGATGATGTATGCCTATTCCCACAAAATATTGTTAATAGAATTAATGTACAAATTATCTTGCATTATCTCCAAACATATTATAAGATGATTCTTCTAACTACATCATACTATACCCAGCAACATTCCTTTGTTCCTTTACGTTCTTCATTTGGTCCATGATACATCACAACACACCCTCCCCCAAGTGAAAAAAAACTGTAATTATTTTAGTGGGACTAGATCTATCTCCCGTAGGCAGTTTTAAGTCCAATTCAGTTTCAGCGGATGAAGCTCATAATTTTGGTGGTCACTACAGACCCACCCGTTTTTTGTGTGTTACACTCAATACAAATCCGAACTGTACGTACACAAAACATGATGGAAATAGGGGCAAGAAATTAGTAATATATACACGTGGTGCGCGTTTACAGTATGGAATATAGTGGCAGTACCTTCGAACAGAGCAGCATAATATAAAACACTGTTATCCAATTCATGTACCTTCGAACAGAGCAGCATAATATAAAACACTGTTGATCCAATTCATGATGTAGATGAACTGACTAAATATTACCAGGGGCAATTCAGTCTGGGTCGTGACGAGAAGGTGTAATTGTCTGCCCACACTTTATTTAGAAGAGACTGAATGTATGCAAGGAAACCACCGTTCTCAGCTCCTCGATTCACCCTTTTTCAGTTGTTCTTTGTACTTAACAGCATTAGACTTCTGGAAACCAACGTCTTAGTTCCCCGAAGAAAATATGTTGGTTTTGTTTTTTATAGCTCACTTGGGGTTTTCGGATTACACAACTGCGCCTGATGTACTTTTCCTGTGAAAAGTCGGATCCAATATTGATATTAATAGAATAGTCGACAACCTGCACCGACTTTTTATCACATTCAAGCCCCAAACACTCCAACCTTAATCAGCCACTTGTGCCCGGGGTAAAGTGATGAAATGTCATTGCAATCTATGTTTTCCCAAAGGGAATTCGCTTCTGAACCAACAACGAATCATACCAGGTCTGATTTGGATAATCATGGAAAAATGTCAATACATGTAATTAGAGAGGTGAAAAAAGTTCAAAATACAAATGCACAGCAAAAACTGCAACAATTGTGTTTGGCTGTATATGTAGTATATATTGTCTCTTCTTGTTTTAACATATTTAATATACAAGTATATGAATTGGCGATTGCAACAAATAATAATAATATCTTACTGCTGCTCTTCTTGCTCTGTCTTAAACTCATAATGATGACGTAATATTTTCAAGTCTTGAAATATGAATTTGTATATGTGTTTGTATGCTTATAAAGAAGCAACTCAGTCTATAAAAATTACAGCATATGTAGTTTTCTCAAACTATACATACCGCCAAGTGAAATACAAGTGAATACAAATGGAAATAAAATCGAGTTTTCAGTTCCGAAATAATTATTTCACTAATATAACCATCATCAAGATGAAACTTCTTGGGAGCTATCATTGTATCTAGGTCAGAGGCTGCCAGCTGGACGTGTAGTTATAATGTAATCACGATAAATCGCATATTTACAGCGATTTTACCTCTATTATGTGATATTCAGCTTGCGAAACCAGCTAGTGATCAAGATATTGCCTATTCCAAGACATAATCTCCACTAAGGCTTTCATCTACATATCACCAGGCGGACATAAAGTACGGATATTCCCAGAATTGGATGCTCCCGCGGAATTATCATAGTTAATATGATTATCCTGAGCAGCCTGCAAGGGGTTCGGCTCACGATCCTACACTTTTCTGCGACGAGAGTATTATGTGGCCATGTTCCTGATGAATGGGATCTGTCGTGTGATGAGTAGACATAAAAGTGCTCACAGCCACCAAGTAAGTGGGTATTAGACATGATTGTGGCGAGGCGTCATTCAAATCCTCTTATTGGGGTCGGGAACCCTAATAACGGAAGTTTGCTTGTAAAATTAGTAACGGATGTTACTTTGTGCCAAATGCAGTGGCTCAGGATTACATTCAACATTGCCATGTAAATTGTAGATATCAAAAATTATGAATTTTGAACGGCACGGGTGGCATCCGGATTTTGGGATGAAACAACAAAACTAATGAGACTATCGTCCAAATCACCCAAACAGTAATATCAGTACTGCAGGTATTTATTGATCAATATATCGTATGTATTCTACTCGAGATTGGATAAGTGTAAGTATCAATCTATTACCACCAATACATCCAGATTTTGATGATGTAAATAACAAACGTCAAGTACAACATTTTGCAATAGAAACAAAGCCCGACCGAATAGTTTATCCAAAGACACACTGGCGTCATCAGGGGCAGACAGTGTGTTAAATGTAGTTGTTTCTACTGTACACCTGATGGAATTAGTATACAACTGCCCAAGAACCTACGAAAAAAAAATCCAATAGTACATAAGTACCTAATAACAAGCCAAAAGGCTACTGAGTTGATGGTATCCTCGGGGACAGATTTAACGTCCGCCAGCAGTGACACCGACTCAGTGGTATGAATGTAAGTATCAATCTATTTCCACCAATACATCCAGATTTTGATGATGTAAATAACAAACGTTAAGTACAACATTTTGCAATAGAAACAAAGCCCGACCGAATAGTTTATCCAAAGACACACTGGCGTCATCAGGGGCAGACAGTGTGTTAAATGTAGTTGTTTCTACTGTACACCTGATGGAATTAGTATACAACTGCCCAACAACCTACGAAAAAAAAATCCAATACGAACCCCATGCAATAGATATATGACAAGTACATAAGTACCTAATAACAAGCCAAAAGGCTACTGAGTGGTCGGGGACAGATTTAACGTCCGCCAGCAGTGACACCCACTCAGTGGTATGAATGTAAGTATCAATCTATTACCACCAATACATCCAGATTTTGATGATGTAAATAACAAACGTTAAGTACAACATTTTGCAATAGAAACAAAGCCCGACCGAATAGTTTATCCAAAGACACACTGGCGTCATCAGGAGCAGACAGTGTGTTAAATGTAGTTGTTTCTACTGTACACCTGATGGAATTAGTATACAACTGCCCAACAACCTACAAAAAAAAATCCAATACGAACCCCATGCAATAGATATATGACAAGTACATAAGTACCTAATAACAATGCTCAGACGCCGTTTGAGATCATTGTTGCTTATCACATGAGGGGCTTCGTTCCGAATTATCCAGCACAATCACGAATCATATAGATGCACGATTACAACGAAATACATCGAATTCACTCGTGCATATACACACTAGAAAATATGTTCGAATGAAGTTATGAATTAGGGGATCCAAGTCAACAAGATAAATGAATTAAATGCCCAAGAAATTAAACTGATACTGGACGTATGCCTACATGTTCACGAAATCCATCTTAGAATCACAATAAATGCATAACATTTTATATTTTTATATAATACTGCGATTACAAACGCAGTGGCTAGATAATACATTCTCTGTCCCGAGACACCAACGACTGTCATACTATATACGGACGGTGCCGTCCCCGGTTGCCGTCCATATATGTAATGCCACAAAATCTCGCATGAATTCCCATCATTCATCACCTTGCCCGACATATTGGACAAACGCTGTGCAAATAATGTGCCATTCACGTCTTGTAGATATCGAGACAGACGTTGTGTAGATCTGACCGCGAGCTTACACTGTTGGGAGCGCTATTGTTCGAGGGTTGTCCACGGCTGCCAGAGGAGCTTTCGCTTTTCGGTCTGTATTAGAAAATCACATCCGACTCAGCCCCGTTTCTCGTAAATGGCAAACACTGGTCGGTCGTGATCTTCCGACAGATGTGCCGGAAATTTCGGTCAATAGCACAATAAAGAATGAAATTAAAGCCAAAGTTGAGCGACTGTAGGAGGTTTACGAGGCTGGCAGCGAAGAAACCCCAGCGCCCCCATCGTTCGAATGGATTAATCACTTTGAGAACCTCGGACGGTGTGACTAGGACAAGTGCAGTGGCCACTATGATCACCAATGTCAAGGTTATCCTTGTGTTGACGTCACGGACTTTTTGTCCTGGACACTTCAAGCGTCTGCTAGTCGGGACATTGCATATGATGTTGCATATGAAGAGTACGACGAGGGGCAGGAACACAGCCACGGCCGGCCACACGTGTAAGATGTAAATCCCCGTCGCTATAACCATTCCCGTCGGAATAACCACTATTAACCATAAACACGCAGCTTGCACCTGTACTTCCAATTCTCCATAGTGAAACCAGTAACCCACAAAGGGCATGATCGTGGTCTTCAATCCTTACTGTTTTAGATGTAAATAATAATCCTTTGTCCGCTTTGCACGCCATTTTACGTTTCTCTGTGCACTGTTTCAGGGGGATTTGGGGGGATTTAAAATAAAGAATATACACTTTAATGTATAATCTTCGTATATGGAAGAATTGCGTTGCAATATTTGATCACGAAATGTACAAAAAGTTAAATATTCGGACGTCATTTGCATCAAATGGAATCGCATAACGTGACTTGAGAAAACAGTCGCTAATACCAAAAACTAAACTTCTTCCCGTGGATTGGTATTACGTGTACGCGCCTACTGTTTATTCAGGGAATAAGTGCCCTCTCACATCGTCATAGTCGTGGCATTTCACGGAAGTGGCCCGCTCCATCAAAATAACAAAGATATTATATTCCCTGGAGCTCATAACTTCCCCATATACTCGCAGTCGCAGGGAAAATTTTATGCCTGGACATCGAGGAACATTTTCCAAATTGTCTCATCCAATTTTATGCAAAAGAAAAACTAGCAGACTAATTTAATCCACTGGCGGGATGAAAGTCAACGATAAGTCAGCCACAAACAAAATGAACATAGACCAAGTACGCCATCATTCCACAAAACAGAGTAAACTTTGAAGCCATCAGAAGTTTTTTTTTCTATCTGATGTATTTTGCATTGTGGTGGAATTATTCAGGGATAACATGAGCGTACGGTAGAAAACAGATCATGTCAAATTGTAGAAAATTATATACATTAAATCGAGATAACAGATCCCAATGTGGTGAATCATATACCATGTGTTATACATGATACAAAATTGCCGAGGATGACCAAAGAAAGCCCTGGCTGTAACTTATTTCAGTTGGGGTTCTACTAATTACAGATTACATTGAAATTAATATAATTAAATTGTGAGCAAGGTGCAGATGAATATCAAATAAAAAAATCAATATTTTCTTGCCACATGTTAATCGTAGGTATCTAGATTAAATATACCGTATTTAAGGTTGTTCGATACACCGAACGCGTCATCAATGTGGCCCGTCTATGGTTGACCAAACGTGTCATAAACAGCGAATGTAACGGCGGGGTGAAATAGGGATCGGCGGGGTATGAATGTTGCCGTGCAATGGGAGTACTGGAAAATCCGGCGGTCTGTAATCAGTACGGCGGAGTCTCGACTTGAACACACAAAGTACTGGAAGCATCACAGCATATGTCTAGTATCTTTCAGTGGGCCAGCCTCGGTTAAGAAGATAATACTACTAGAACATCCATTCGTTACATAGTTTTAATATGTATATGAGTAAACGTTTGCACAACAAAACTAGTAGACCTAACAATTTCCAAATCTTCTGATTAACATAATCAAACAGATCGTAAAATTATTCAAAACACTGTTAAATAAATTGACAACACTTCTGTGGATCATGGCATAATTTTCAATACTACTCAAGCTTAGCGATAATAATATTTTGAAAGACTATTCATGGTATTGCAGATCTTGTAGGGCTAATAAGCATGAATGTACTAGTATGGCATAGCACATGGAATTTGTTGCTACTTGACTTGAGTGGACCAAGGACAAAAGATACAACGAATGCAAGAGCAAATTTGAGGGGTGGGGGGGGGGGGGGGAGTTGCTGGCGCAAGTGGCGCTCATTACTTTGTATATGATATCTGTGTAAGACCAATAAAACAAGTGTGAGGGTTTCTTCCGTTTCTTACCACATCCTTCCATCCGCCGAATCCTGCATTTTGTGCCCCTGTGGAGTGTTTTCTTCACAATTCCAATCTCTTAGAACTTCAAAGTTCACCCCAAAATATCCAGAGGTCATCACACACTCTTTTATAATAGTTTGTCCTATGCGCCCCTAAGTTTGTCCAAACACGCATATGCATTTCCAGTTCCACTAAGCAACATTCCATTGACATACATCAATTCCTCTATAGCCTGTCCATTATATAGCCTGAATATACCAAATGTTCACTCTTTAAGAGGAATACATCATAAGAAGAGCTCAGCTTCATTGGGCCGCAACATTTACAGCCCACCGGGCTCGATTTCGCGGGGCTCCGTTTTCGTTACAGTTGTCATTTTTGACACGTTTCGTCTACCATACCCGTTCCGCTATGTAAGCCGAATGGGGCTAACTTTTTTGTTTCCGCAGCTTATCTGCCCAGAAATTTACACTATGTTAGGCGATTTTCTGCCAAAATTCATCGAGATGCATGAAATAGACCTATAGACAAAATAATCTCCAAAATTCACCGCGCACAGATCAGCGCTACCCTCTCAGTCAAATCCGTTATCAGCCATTTATATATAATAAGCTATATCCTCACGTTGTCCGTATGTATAGGCCTACAAGTTATCGCAAAATCCTGTGCCAAATGTGGCGGTCATCTTGCTCAAGCTAATTGGGTGAAATTTATTCCTAAAGTTCTACTGACTTGTCAAATTTGATGGGGATATTTCAACTATTAGGCCTACTGAGTTGGCGACCGGAGAGAATCTCATCTGAGCCAATTGACCAGTCAACATCTAGTGGTTCATTCTAGCAGCCATACCGTTCATGCTAATGATCACATCTACCATGCCAGCCTTTTATACATTTCTGAGTCAAGTCAGAACATACAATATATGAAATATATGATTTTTTTTTCAATTCATACTCACCAAAACTTGAATAATTTGACATAGTATGCACTCCAAATTCATGAAATTATTGATTTTTTGTTTCCATAAAATGACACTTTTCATGTTTTAACGCTTATATCGCGAAAAGTAACCTGGATAGGTATATTTTTTACATTATTTTTACAAACCCAAAATATCATTGAAGAAATATGTGTAAAAAAATTAGAAAAAAAATACTGTATTACTGACCGAGCAGTGATACTCAACGTTGTATGGATTATCAGAAGTTACTCTTTTTCTGTAAAATTTCAGTGCTGAAATATATACACAAGTTCTTACTCTTGCCACGAAACATATCAAACTCAGTGCTAGCGAATTTTTTTCATCAGTTTAATGAACCGTTGCATATACAACAGTTCTGTACTGAAAAATCCTATAAATATATAGTTTTAGGCAAAAATATGCAGTTAGATTGCATGTCATGATGTAATGGATTGTGGTTATTGCTGAGGTACTTTCAAGACTGACAGGAGGTCAACAAAATGCATCATAGCAAAAAATATCATACGGTGACCTACTATTTTTTTCTGCTTTTTGTAACCATCACATATCTAGCTATCAAGAAATATAACTTTTTACTCAATAAAAACACCTTTCCGGGTGTTTCGAACAACCTTAAGTGGACATACTTTTGGAACGTGACCACTCTATTTATGAACTCTCATTTCCTTCACAATGACTGTCTTTTGAGGGAATGTGCTGCTGACAACAGCTTGAAACAACACGATGCTATGTGCCGCCAAGACGCGAACGTTTATCAGTGATGGATGAGTGTTCCATGTATCTTTCAAATGACATGTTGTGGCAGAGCCCGATAGCGAATATACTTCCGTTTTACGTCTTTCGGCATGCAGGGGCATAACAAGATAGTCCTTCAGGATCGTCCTGAGTTTTTCATCAAATACTTTGAACATTAACAATAGTGTTATGTGATGCAATGTTGACGTGCTGGGAATTTCAAATGTCAAAAAAAAACGAGCAAAATGTAGGTATAGTTATTCGATAATATTTCATGTTTTATTCAGTCGTCTGACTAATAGTGGTGTGCACATAAAACTCCTGAAATGATATTATTCACGGCGACACATTTGTGGTACTTTAATAAATCAATTGGATATAGCGCGTGTTCATAGTTTTATTCATATATTGTTCATTGATTCCACCTGCCTTTACAATACAAACAATATCCCTACAGCTCTGAAGAATGCCTTCCGTTTTGTCTTTGGTCTGCACTTCCAATCTGGTGGAAACATGGACTAATTTACTTTATAGCTCTTTTGATATTTGGTTCAAACAAAAAGTACAGTGAACGCATATTTTTATGTACTTTGATATACATTGACATAGGAATGAAATTACGCAATACCAGTCTACATGTAATATGTAAGTCCAGACTGACATTGGCTATCAATATCCCCCACGTACTTGATAAACCACGTATTAAGACAAATGACCACACGTAACAACCGGTACATTACCTGATCAAAATATCAGTATGTCTTAGTCCTTAGTATACTCGCGTACATTGTAGTAATGAGTGAGACACCCATGGTCACAACAATCATCTGAAGTCGACACTTCTCATTGCAACACTATTCCTCTTGGCGGGCAACGATTGCTTCTCGCTAGAAACTATACCAGAGGTTTTGTCTGCTCCGCTTGGTGTCTCGTTTGCCCAGCAGACAACATGTTCATTACATGTGTAATAATATGTCATCATAAAAGTTTGTTATATGCTAGCTATATTGAATAACTGTGCGCTTATAATTTATTTTTAAAGGCTATTTCATAATAAATGGAAGTAAATATCAATAATCATTTGTGAAATATTTTGCTGTATTGCAGATGTGCATGTGCTCTGAGCGAAGAACTTATCGTATCTTAAGGTTATCTGTACCACAGTTGACAGCTTAAGTTTAAGAACTTATCGTACCGCATCTTAAGGTCATTTTTTTGTACCCCAATTGACAACTTCAACAATAGGCCAGACCATGGTCATTCCCACAGACACACCCGTGGTACAGGTGCAATGAAAACTCTCAGCCTAGGTTATGACTCGTTAGTTGTGTATTCGTCATCTCCTACGGCTGTTCCTGGTCACATCTATACAAACTGAACCTAATTTCACTGATTAAAGGGTGAATATTGATTAATCTATCTATGATCGGTCGAGGATGAATGTGAAATGAGCTCATTTACCTGAACAATATGTGATCATTGTAGGGAACAAATAGTCACTTTAGATACTTTCTTGCCGATGAATGTTGGAGGTAAAACTGATTTACAATAATTAGTATGGGCAAAATAATTTACCATGGGTGACCTAGTTTTCATGTCCGTGTTTATGTCAATTTTGAATCTGGAGCTGAAAATTAGCCACGTGTTGCACTGTGCTGTAGATTTAGTCCAGGCTTGAACGTGAACTATGCCGATTCCTGTCCCTGGTCTCAAAATTTAATATATTACTGTCGCGACGTACTAGATGTTAGTGTGTGATGTTTTTATATACATGTTTATTTGACAAGATGCACGTTTAAAGGCATCAATCAGAATATCTCATTTCCTCCACGTAGGTACTCCTAAATTTTCATCACGTAAATTGGTGACAAACCAATATTATTACTTTAGATTTTCAGCTACTTTGGTCTGTGTGTCCGTGGCCTGTGCACAATAAACTTCGAAAGATACCACATGTCAAGTCAACTAACATCAAATTAACTGGGGTGGGGGACTACAGGATTCACATTAGGCCAATATGTTATTGTATTCATGGGAATCTCACTGTCTGCTAAGTCAGTCTACCTTGGAATGTTTTTTTTTTCATATTGATCCCACAGAATGATCCGAATCATTTCAATCATAAAGCAAAAAAAAACTTTAATTTTTGCACAATCAAATTAATGAAAAATTCAGTGTTTTTTTTTTAAATGAGACAACTGGGCGACAACCAAGATGGAGAAAGATGGATACAATACCAGAACAATACATAATTCGCTGCCGTGACCGTGAACGTTTTTATTTGTGTTGGATCCGCCACAGGTCCCTAACCATGCACGCTTTTATTTCTGTTGGATACGCCACAGATCCGTAACATTGAATGTTTTTATTTCTGTTGAGTGAAGCTGTAGTTTAGTCGCCTCACGTTTTGCTTTGCCAGTGTTGTCTACTGGGGACCTCATTGTGGTCCTCTATAATATGCCATAGTCTATTGCGTTCCATGTAAAAGCTTGCTGATTCAATTAGAGTAAAACCTATTTCAACTTGTAGTTTTGTTCATGTGCTCCACTTACACGATGGAAGGTCGTGCTACTTTGGGCATTTTTGTCCTGCATATGTTGCGCGTAAAGAACTCGATTAATTATGTACGCCCTACAGCAAATGAACTATGTGATAAATTGATCTGATTCTTCAAAACTACAACGAGCAGTACATATCAGGAGTTATGTGGGATGATGTATTCTACTCCGGGCTGATACATTATCCCTTGCAAATTTATCTATGCTATTCTTTCTGAACGACTAAATACATGTAAACAATACGATTACTGATATATCACATTATGTATGTATGTATTACATTATGTACTAAGATTGCAGCATTATATGTAGAGCGCTAGACGTTGTCTCTATGGCAAGTGTTGACACTGTCAGCAGCAAACCTTTTTATCTGTCAATTACTGCATTGCAATACATTTAGCTTTGCATAACGAGCTGCCGGAGGGACATACATCGTTATCGCATTTCCCTCGGAAATATGTATGCGTTCCCTTGCGGTGTTGATGCTTTCTCTGTCACTCCGGCGGCGTTACCCCGCGATTTATACCTCTGCCTTGCATTCTGGATTTGCGTTCTTTTCTGGATCCCTTCTCTATCAAAATCGCTAGAAATCTTGTTGCAAAACCTCCGCCATCAAAAGAGCATGCAATCTGAAATGCGATGGAACACATTCTAAATTCCCAAAGAAACTCAATAATATTGTGATGGGAACCGAAAACAGGGTATCAAAAAAGTCTTCCGAGCGGCTCCAAATTTGCGATAGGCTTGACCAGTATAATGCAATATGGAGCTATGTGTCTATTCACTGATCATAGTCACTTACAGACAACATCTCGGAATAATAGCAATATCGATAGTTCGATGTCCGAAGATGAATTAAAAGAGTGACTATGGTTTGTACATGTATGTATCGGCTTATATATCTTAATGATGATCCATTTCATATGATCTGCAGTCTAACTTGATCGAAATAAAGATTAAGAAAGTCGAAATATATCAGTGATGATACATGTATTTTGGCATCAATAGATGACAACTGAGACATTGAAATTTCATAATTGATATTTTGTCCATATAACACTTGCCTTCTCTTGCGAAAAAAAAATAGGAACAGGACAAGCATCATAATATGCATTCCAGTCGATTACCATTGGTGCATTATATTTTAATATATACATATGACATATTTTTGATATGCTGAACGATGAAAGGCCTATACTATTGTATGTGTATTTATCAAATATAATTTTTCATGAACATGCTATAATCCATAAACCGGGATGATGCTGTGGCACTTTGATAAATAATAAACGGCAGTACCTCAGTGCCGTGTACCAAATGAACCCTGTCATCCGATCAAATCAAGTGACCGCTATACTGCTGGTCCCTTTAGTCACGAAGGACAGCATGACTGGAGACATTCAGACGCAATTTACTCTGTGTCATGGCCAGATAATTATATGCCGAACAGCAGCGATGTGAAGGGGAAAATGTGTCTGAGCTTCGTCCGTTCATTCGTTGTTATGTACTGTTCTCTGTTTGAAAGTACTATCTTGTACGGTGCCCGTGATAGGACATGATGAAAAAAAACCTACTTCGTTCGCACAAAGTACTAAGTCGTTCCCACGTAGTACTACTTCGTTCGCACGAAGTACTAAGTCGTTTGCATGAAATAATAAGTCATCCACATGTCCATACATGGTATTCAGACATTGTAATAAGCCTATGAAGTGATTGATCCTGGTGTTACCATTTAACCCTTTTATTACCATAGTCAATTTTCAGGGTCCTCTCTATGTCCTAATCTGGATACCGCTATTTACATTTATTAATAAACTCATAGAATAATGAATAGTCCATCGATACATATACATTTACCTCAAATAATAGCAGAAGATTGTATTCAGTAATATCTATTCGATCAAGGTTTTTTTTAGATTAAAATGACCACATTTTTGCTAGGGGAAGTATGGATGATTTAGAGCACCATGTGGTGCTTATGGAGATATAAGGCACCAAATTTGGAGCACCATGTGGAGCGCCATGTAGCTTTAAGATGATGTAGAGGGGTTTGTCAACTATGTAACATTAGTACAGTAGTACTTCGTTCAAATGAAGTAGTAATTCGTGCAAACGAAGTAGTACTTCGTGCAAACGACTTAGTACTTCGTGCAAACGAAGTAGTACTTCGTGCAAATGAAGTAGTACTTCGTGCGAATGAAGTAGTACTTCGTGCAAACGACTTAGTACTTCGTGCAAACGAAGTAGTACTTCCTTCAAACGAAGTAGTAATTCGTACAAATGAAGTAGTAATTCGTGAAAACGAAGTAGTACTTCGTGCAAACGACTTAGTACTTCGTGCAAACGACTTAGTACTTTGTTCAAACGATTTAGTACTTCGTGCAAACGAAGTAGTACTTCATGCGAACGAAGTGGTTTTTTTTTCATCATGTCCTATCAGGGGCACCGTAATCTTGGGACCAAAGTATTGTCAAATAAAGTTTCTAGGTAAACAAGTTTGGGGAATCGTTTTTGGCTTCAATGATCTACCATTCCACAGATGTTTTATCTCGAAGCACCCATATTTGGTACTAGTAAAAAAACATTTAGTTGTCAATTTATTACACTCAAGACCCATTACACTCCAAAAATGAGCCACTCATGTTTACTGAATGCATGAAATATCCCCCGACTCCCTATAAATTTTTGGGAAAGTTCGTGAATAATTAATGATGCTTGGCAAATTCGATACTCAAATACACCATTTCATCAGATGAAACAATTGCGAAGAACAGCATTACCAGTCCAGCTTTTGTACAATTCATCATACTATTCATTAAACATTAACTATGACATTGTGAGTGCAATGACTTTCAACACTGTACTTTTGTTATTATTGCATTTAATAATCACATCACAGATTCAAATCTCGAAACTACAACATCACTGATTTCAACCGGTCAGGTTAACAACGAACAGGTGAGTGATCGAGAGAAAATTACTGACTGGGTACCAAACAGTAGTGTCGGACGTGTAACTGTTGCTTTGGCTGATATTTAGCCTAGGTAATGCTAAAAAGAATATTAATTTATATTAATTAATTTAAAAGTTGTAAAGTGAAGCCACCCATAGAATAACAGGTAAGTTGGACTGTACAGTGTTTTGCCACATGTGGAATGAAATACATGCATATACAAGAAGAAAATGGGTGAACACCCTGTTACACATGGTATGAGTTTTATGGTATAAGGTACATGGATTCATGAATTCTCAACCATACAAAAAAACAGCAACATGTGATACGAATAAAGAATAAAGCTGAATATCCAATTCCACCCAGTTCATTCCCTGAGGTTAACCGACATCAAAGAGATACTTCTCGGAAGCTATCATTTTGTCCCTGCATAGTGTGAAAAATGATGTCAGTAATGTACTTTTCAGAAAACGAACGCCATTTTAGAAATCATCATATTACTTTTGTTCGACATGTACACGGTCGTTGAACAGCCCGTTAGCACATATCGTAGCACAATCAACAAGTCTGCGTCATTGGCCAGTCCATACGGCCATGTGAAACGTATAGATCATGAACGGCACAAATTATTTCCGGATATCCGGATTCGTGTACTTGTCTGAAACCGATCGTGTTTTCCTTAGCGTTTCCACCCAATTGCTTTGTGGTTGTGCGTGTTTCCGATTAGAGGAAAGTTGATATTCCTAAGACACCAGATATCAAGTTAACCTACCTCAAATAAACTGTGTGTGTCTACCGTATTCACATCATTTTGTCAACTGGTTATTGTTCGAAGGACAAACATCAGTATTTGTCTCACCGTCTGCTTCTTCGGACACCAAACAAATTAGAAGATGATTCTTCTAACTTCATCATACTATACCCAGCAGCATTCCTTCGTTCCTTTACGTTCTTCATTTGGTCCATGATACATCACAACACACCCTCCCCCCAAGTGAAAAAAAACTGTAATTATTTTAGTGGGACTAGATCTGTCTCCCGTAGGCAGTTTTAAGTCCAATTCAGTTTCAGCGGATGAAGCTCATAATTTTGGTGGTCACTACAGACCCACCCGTTTTTTGTGTGTTACACTCAATACAAATCAGAACTGTACGTACACACAACATGATGGAAATAGGGGCAAGAAATTAGTAATATATACACGTGGTGCGCGTTTACAGTATGGAATATAGTGGCAGTACCTTCGAACAGAGCAGCATAATATAAAACACTGTTATCCAATTCATGTACCTTCGAACAGAGCAGCATAATATAAAACACTGTTGATCCAATTCATGATGTAGATGAACTGAATAAAAATTACCAGGGGCAATTCAGTCTGGGTCGTGACGAGAAGGTGTAATTGTCTGCCCACACTTTATTTAGAAGAGACTGAATGTATGCAAGGAAACCACCGTTCTCAGCTCCTCGATTCACCCTTTTTCAGTTCTTTGTACTTAACAGCATTAGACTTCTTGAAACCAACGTCTTAGTTCCCGGAAGAAAATATGTTGGTTTTGTTTTTTATAGCTCAAGTGGGGATTTCGGATTACACAACTGCGCCTGATGTACTTTTCCCGTGAAAAGTCGGATCCAATATTGATATTAATAGAATAGTCGACAACCTGCACCGACTTTTTATCACATTCAAGCCCCAAACACTCCAACCTTAATCAGCCACTTGTGCCCGGGGTAAAGTGATGAAATGTCATTGCAATCTATGTTTTCCCAAAGGGAATTCGCTTCTGAACAAACAAAGAATCATACCAGGTCTGATTTGGATAATCATGGAAAAATGTCAATACATGTAATTAGAGAGGTGAAAAAAGTTAAAAATACAAATGCACAGCAAAAACTGCAACAATTGTGTTTGGCTGTATATGTAGTATATATTGTCTCTTCTTGTTTTAACATATTTAATATACAAGTATATGAATTGGCGATTGCAACAAATAATAATAATATCTTACTGCTGCTTTTCTTGCTCTGTCTGAAACTGATGACATAATATTTTCAAGTCTTGAAATATGAATTTGTATATGTGTCTGTATGCTTATAAAGAAGCAACTCTGTCCATAAAAATTACAGCATATGTAGTTTTCTCAAACTATACATACCGCCAAGTGAAATACAAGTGAATACAAATGGAAATAAAATCGAGTTTTCAGTTCCGAAATAATTATTTCACTAATATAACCATCATCAAGATGAAACTTCTTGGGAGCTATCATTGTATCTAGGTCAGAGGCTGCCAGCTGGACGTGTAGTTATAATGTAATCACGATAAATCGCATATTTACAGCGATTTTACCTCTATTATGTGATATTCAGCTTGCGGAACCAGCTAGTGATCAAGATATTGCCTATTCCAACACATAATCTCCACTAAGGCTTTCATCTATATATCACCAGGCGGACTTAAAGTACGGATATTCCCAGAATTGGATGCTCCCGCGGAATTATCATAGTTAATATGATTATCCTGAGCAGCCTGCAAGGGGTTCGGCTCACGATCCTACACTTTTCTGCGACGAGAGTATTATGTGGTCATGCCCGTGATGAATGGGATCTGTCGTGTGATAAGTAGACATAAAAGTGCTCACAGCCACCAAGTAAGTGGGTATTAGACATGATTGTGGCGAGGCGTCATTCAAATCCCCTTATTGGGGTCGGGAACCCTAATAACGGAAGTTTGCTTGTAAAATTAGTAACGGATGTTACTTTGTGCCAACTGCAGTGGCTCAGAATTACATTCAATATTGCCATGTAAATTGTAGATATCAAAAATTATGAATTTCGAACGGCACGGGTGGCATCCGGATTTTGGGATGAAACAACAAAACTAACGAGTCATTCGTCCAAGTCACCAAAACAGTAAAATCAGTACTGTAGGTATTTATTGATCAATATATCGTATGTATTGTACTTGAGACTGGATTAGTTTGAGATCACTGTTGCTTATCACATGAGGGGCTTCGTTCAGAAATATCCAGCACAATCACGAATCGCATATATGCACAATAACGAAATACATCGAATCCACTCGTGCATATACACACTTGAAAATATGTTCGAATGACGTTATAAATTAGGGGATCCAAGTCAACCAGATAAACAAATGAAATGCCCAAGAAATTAAACTGATACTGGACGAACGCCCACATGTTCACGAAATCCATCTTAGAATCACAATAAATGCATAACATTTTATATGTTTATATAATACTGCGATTACAAACGCAGTGGCTAGATGTTACATTCTCTGTCCCGAGACACCAACGACTGTCATACTATATACGGACTGTGCCGTCCCCGGTTGCCGTCCATATATGTAATGCCACAAAATCTCGTGTGAATTCCCATCTTTCATCACCTAGCCTGACATTTTGGACAAACCCTGTGCAAATAATGTGCCAATCACGTTTTGTAGATATCGAGACAGACGTTGTGTAGATCCGACCGCGAGCTCACACTGTTGGGGGCGCTATTGTTCGAGGGTTGTCCACGGCCGCCAGAGGAGCTTGCGCTTTTCGGTCTGTAGTAGAAAATCACATCCGACTCAGCCCCGTTTCTCGTAAACGGCAAACACTGGTCGATCGTGATCTTCCGACAGATGTGCCGGAAATTTCGGTCAATAGCACAATAAAGGATGAAATTAAAGCCAAAGTTGAGCGACTGTAGGAGGTTTGCGAGGCTGGCAGCGAAGAAACCCCAGCGCCCCCATCGCTCGAATGGATTAATCACTTTGAGAACCTCGGACGGTGTGACTAGGACAAGTGCAGTGGCCACTATGATCACCAGTGTCAAGGTTATCCTCGTGTTGACGTCACGGACTTTTTGTCCCGGACACTTCAAGCGTCTGCTAGTCGGGACATTGCGCAATCCTTGGATGAGCCTGATGTTGCATATGAAAAGTACGACGAGGGGCAGGAACACAGCCACAGCCGGCCACACGTGTAAGATGTAAATCCCCGTCGCTAGGTTAGTCAGGGAGTCCGACGACCAGCGCGTGACGATCTCATGCCATTGGAGGCCATCCAGTCCATCACAGGGTACCACGCGCGTTTTCAGGAAGTGCGGCAGCGTCAGTACCAGAGAAAATATGTAAATCGACGCTAATATCAACTTGGTTTTCTTATGCGTGAGCAGCCACTTGGCTTGCAGCGGGTAGTATAACACGATATTCCTCTCAATTGCTAAGGCAACGATAAGCCACGTGCTGGTCATTAGGAACAGATTTATGCAGGAGACGCCGAATACTTTATAGTAGAGAACAAACGCCTGGCGGACTGGCGTCAAGCGGTCGTTATTCTGCGGAATAAGAATATTTGGAAACACGACGATACAGAATATAAGATCGGAGAGTGCTAAGGCAGTGAGTCCCATGTTTGCAGACTTTTCCAGTTTTCCCATGGTGGCACAGAACCTTTTCCTAGTCAACACGATGAGGTTTAAGGTGTTGCCGCTGATCCCAACAAAACAGATGATTGGCAGGAGGACCTGAAGCCAGTGAACACTCCGTGCGGAACTGTCGTTTAAATCCAAGAGGTCCCCAGCAGGCGGCTCGGTTGAGTTGTGGGAGAAGTTAGCGCTGCCCAGAGGAAGAGACAATGCCTCCAGATGACTCTGGCAGATCTGTAGTTGAAACGGACTGTCATCATCCGGCTCCATATCTCTGTAAAAATAACATGAAACTGATAAACTAAACGTAGACTATCATTTCTACATGCCCATATACATGTATTATCAACAAAAATTACTCTGTCCACAAAATCAGTATGTGCCATTTTTATCATTATATCACATTCAGTATGTGCTAAGGTTAAATTTGGAATCAATTTTAAAATCAGCCGAATCTAGCATTCTTGTTTGTCATGCAAACTTTAAAGTACATCTCGAGATTGTCAGGAATATAAAGGAAACATGTACAACTCGACGACAGATAATCAGAAAATCGACGTTAACTGTCACAGTGCATGAAAACATCTGATAGAGAATGATCGGCCTGCATTCATTGCCGGTTGCCACAGTATCTACACTAATACCAATGACGTCACAAGATTGTGTGTAGAACTCGCTTTGAGGAAAAAATTGAAACGGCCCGATTTTGAATCTAATTTTGCAACTCAATTTAGGCACATTATACATGTTTTCGGACCAAACTTTGCACGAATTCTCATTCTGTAGACCAAATCTAGCTATTGCAGGCTGAATAAATTTGGTCAGTTCTAACAGTAATTATAGTTTCAAGTATGATTTAAGTATTGGCATACTATTCTACAATTTCAATAGGTTGTGGGTGTATGGTTCATTGTCATGATTTCATACAATATAATAAAATTTCAACATTCTGTACATACAAATAAATCTAGTCAGATATCAATTGTCAATTTGGCTGATTCAATCTGAAGCGATCCACGAAAATATGTAGATATACTATTGAATAGCATCAGATCTGATGATCATGTTACCGCACATATCATACCGATCATGTCAGCGTTCGATAAGATATACAATGTTGCTATGTCTTCGTACAGACGATTCCAATATGACGGAGTTTCTAGAAATAGCATAGGATTTATCAAACACACAGCACGTCCTAAATATCAGAGAGTTTGCAGTTGTGGTGAAGATATTGATAATAACCATTGTTATATATGCCAATCCGATAACATTTCGTTACCTTGCAATCAATAGCAAACCACATGTCAATTCAGTGCACGAGCAATTTCGATCACATGGGAGAACTATGTTATAAATTAACAACTGTATCACTCTCAATTTCATGAATGCAACAAAGGAGAACGAATCAGGGAAAATTGAGGTTCACTTAATACTTTTCATTTTCTTTTGCAGATGCAAAGATACCCTTTATTAAAGAAACCCGATAAGGCTATGGTTTACCCACCACGTTAACAGAGTAGCATTCGAAGTAAACGATATGTACAAATTTGTTTTCCTCAGTTGAATTGATTTCGACGCAATAGGGTATCAATGAGATCAATATGAAAATGGTTTATGACGGAGCTCATCGAGATCGGAATAACCACTATTAGCCCAAGCACGTAGCTTGCACCTGTACGGCCAATTCGCCATAGTGAAACCAGTAACCCACAAAGGCCATGGTCTTTGATCCTCACTGTTTTAGATGTAAATAATAATCCTTTGTCCGCTTTGCACGCCATTTTACGTTTCTCTGTGCACTGTTTCAGGGGGATTTGAGGGGGGATTCGAAAAAAAGAATATACACTTTAATGTATAATCTTCGTATATGGAAGAATTACGTTGCAATATTTGATCACGAAATGTACAAAAAGTTAAATACTCGGACGTCATTTGCATCAAATGGCATCGCATAACGTGACTCGAGAAAACGGTCGCTAATACCAAAAAATAAAGGTCTTCTCGTGGATTGGCATTACGTGTACGCGCCTGCTGTTTATTCAGGGAATAAGTGCCCTCTCACATCGTCATAACCGTGGCATTTCACGGAAGTGGCCAGCTCTATCAAAACAACAAACATATTATATTCCCTGGAGCTCATAACTTCCCAATACACTCGCAGTGGTAGGGATTTTTTTATGCCTGGACATCGAGGAACGTTGCTCCAACTTGTCTCATTCAATTTGAAAGAACGAAGAACTAGCAGACTAATTTAATCCACTGGCGGGATGAAAGTCAACGATAAGTCAGCCACAAACAAAATGAACATAGAACAAGTACGCCATCTTTCCACAAAACAGAGTAAACTTTGAAGCCATCAGAAGTTTTTTTTCTTCTATTTGATGTATTTTGCATTGTGGTGGAATTATAAGGGATAATATGAGCATATGGTAGAAAACAGATCATGTCAAATTGTAGAAAATTATATACATTAAATCGGGATAACAGATCCCAATGTGGTGAATCATATACCATGTGTTATACATGATACAAAATTGCCGAGGGTGACCAAAGGAAGCCCCAGCTGTAACTTATTTCCATTGGGGTTCTACTAATTGGAGATTAAATTGAAATTATTATAATTTAGTTGCGAGCAAGGTGTAAATAAATATCAAATAAAAAAATCAATATTTTCTTGGCACATGTTAATCGTAGGTATCTAGATTACATATACCGTATTTAAGTGGACATACTTTTGGAACGTGACCACTCTATTTATGAACTCTCATTTCCTTCACAATAAATGTCTTTTGAGGGAATGTGCTGCTGACAACAGCTTGAAACAACACGATGCTATGTGCCGGCAAGACGCGAACGTTTATCAGTGATGGATGAGTGTTCCATGTATCTTTCAAATGACATGTTGTGGCAGAGCCCGATAGCGAATATGCTTCCGTTTTGACGTCCTTCCGCGTGCATGGGCATAACCAGATAGTCCTTCAGGATCTCCATGAGTTTTTCATCAAATACTTTGAACATTAACAATAGTGTCATGTGAAGCAATGTGGACGTGCAGGGAATTTCAAATGTCAAAAAAAAAACGAGCAAAATGTAGGTATAGTTATTCGATAATATTTCATGTTTTATTCTGTCGTCTGACTAATAGTGTTGTGCAGATAAAACGCCTGAAATGATATTATTCACGGCGCCACACGTTTCTGGTAGTTTAATAAATCAATTGGAGATACCGCGTGTTCCCAGTTTTATTCATATATTGTTCATTGATTCCACCTGCCAGCTGCCTGTATGCAAACGCATTGTAACAGTACTTAGTAAAAGTGGGATGAGCACACAATAGTAGTGTGTTAATTTAGTATTATTTCGGTATGTGCATCGCAAATAGATCATACATGTACACATTTAATGAGAGAAAATGGTATTCAAGAGTTTGTTCTACGATACAAACTCATGCGCCAAAAATCAATCCGTTGTTATCTGTGGAAAATTTTTTACTTTGTTTTGCATGTTACCATTAGAATCAAAGTGTTAAATGAATTACATTGTGTCTATGCCCTAATACAATTCTACTGAATCAGTGGTGCTGTAAATGAAATACAGATTTTTAATGGTCCCACATGTTCACACAAGCCCGTAGATAATTTTTATTTTGTGTGAGTCGCAATTTTGCAATTTTTAGTTGCAATTATTGAAACCACAACTGCCATTGATCACACTTTGTTTACGTTTGTAGCGTACGATTTCTCCCATTTAGATGCAACAATTTATCTATTTTCATGTTAATTTTGGGGAATTCATGACGGGTGCCACTAGTGGGGCAGAAAATGCTCACTCTTTCCGGAACACCTGATTTCACCTCCTAATGGCCATTTTTGGGGGTTCATGAGTTTCCCTGTCATTTTTGTTTTCTCTCACTTCGTATGCCTGATATGACTTTCTGTCCCCGGACTATGAGATTGGATAACGGACCCTGTTTTGTTTGCTCGGAATACTCGATACTGGGTATTGATTCCACGTCTATTATGAAACAAGAACGTAATAATCATAACCCCATTGCGATATGATCCGTAGATATATCGTAATTTGTACCCACAGCTCTGAATTATGCCGACCATTTTGTCATTTGACCTGGTCTCCAGTTTTGTGCAAACACTAAATAATTTACTTCATAGCACATTTCACTGAATGCCCATTTTCACGTAACATGATAATCACTGCCATGTCATTGATTTTCTTTGGAATAAATACAATTTTGCAATATTATTCTAGACGTAATATCTGATTGCAGGTTAGTAACGGCTATCGATATTCCGATATACTTAATTAACTAAAACAAATGACCCCATGTGGAAACCGGTATATTACCTGGTCGTAATTTCAGTTTGTATTAGTCCAGTACATACTCAGTACATGTTATTTAATAAAAGAGAAGTATGCAACGAATTGCAATGTTTGTCTATGTCCTAATAACATTCTACTGAATCAGTGATGTTTTGAAATGGTTACATCTGAAATGGTTATATATAAACTGACGAATGACCACACGTTACAACCGGTACATTACCTGATCATTATCTCAGTATGTCTCAGTCCTTAGTATACTTGCGTACATTGTAGTAATGAGTGAGATACTCCGCGGTCAAAACAATCATCTGAAGTCGACACTTCTCATTGCAACACTATTCCTCTTGGCGGGCAACGATTGCTTCTCGCTAGAAACTATACCAGGGGTTTTGTCTGCTCCGCTTGGTGTCTCGTTTGCCCAGCAGACAACGGCTGCGCGCAAGTCCCATGACTAGAGCAGACGAGATGGCGAGTCGCCACTGCGATGGGGAGGCTAGTGTCAGACGCCTAGCTCAACGAGCCCCGGGTCTCACGCGAGCAGGCAGCTGCGGGACTCGCCTCGGCAGGGAATCAGCAAGTCAGTGGGCTTGGTGACAACGCGGAGGAATTGATATATTCTTGTTGTCACTGAAATGCGGATTTCCAGGGGAAATCACGATTCCATTTCCATTCCCGTTACATGAATGCAAAATCAACGAGTGAACCTTTCATGATTCTAGTGATGATGATTTATACATAAAATACGAAGAACGCATCATCTCAATAACATTATATTCTTTACAAGATAATACAAGTTTGATACGGTGTTCAGTGTACATCGGGCTTATAAACCAGGGGCATCAGTCATAATCTGCGGATCAAACATTCAGTAGTGGATATAGTCATCATTGTATATATGTACATGTCAGTTTACCACATACCATAATTTTGCTCATATCAGTATGTGACAAGATTATATAGTGTTGCTATTTTCTCATACAAAAATAAAAATAATAATTTTCCAGAGATTTTAATTTGATATTCATTGAAACCACCTGGTTTTAATTGGAACGAGGCAACCAGTTCCCAGATGTTATGAAGATATTGATAATATCCAATATACTTGAACCGAATAATGATCAAATTCTGACGCAGCACACTTATACTGCTCAGCAGATAATCATTTTCTGAGTTAGTTTCGCACTTCTTTAATTAAATTGATAATGGAATATGATATCTATTGTTTCGATCCCACAAATTTGTGAATTAGCAAAATCATTCGTGTTCTTCATTATATACATTGTTAATAAATATCACCGAATCCTTCTACTGTTACCGAGTTCGCCATAATTATTAACATGTGCACGTAGTTCGCATCTGCACTAACACCGATACATAGGGAACCCTTAACCTCCAAATGACAATATCTTGTGGTGTTATCCTCATAAATAATAATGCTCACTCCACCACAATCATACTGACTACACGCAATGTTACGTTTCTCTGTCAACTGTTTCAAAGGAATTTTTCAATTTTCGTATCAAAGTACGACCCCCTATGTATAAATTATTTAAAAACCAATAAATACTTGGAATCACTTCATCAAATGGCATCATATAACGTGACCTAATAAAACATGACTACTAATACAACAAGCTCTAAGGTTGTCAAGTGGTTTGATATTGTGTATACGTTTTGTCCGGAAATAAATGCCCTCTCAACCTTAATATACCTGCCACTGACATGGCCCATTGGTGTGATAAACGTCAGTGATAATTCAGCAACAATCAAATAATACATTGAAAAAATAAATCATACTGTCCGAAATCAGACAAAAATGACCATCACTTACAAAAATATAAAAAGAATTATGTGGAAACATCAACACTGTTGATCAATACGATCTTGTTTAGTGTTGATTGCATGGTTACACCATAGATATCCATATATTCGCCACATTGTCTAACAAAAACAGACACCCTATTCACGAGCGGTCGTATCTTGCCTTCATCCTCATATCACCTGAACAATTGGATCCTACAATCAGTAATGACATTCAGTCACTCCAAGTGCCATTTCAATATATTTTGCAGGAAGTCCAGGTCCACTTTTCATAGGTCGTGTACAATGGGAATATTCCGATGAACGCCACGTCGGTTACAAATGATGTTAGGCCTGGAATTTCACTACAAAATATAATTCGGCTCTTGATTTTCTTCCCTATTGCTATTTTATGTCCATTGGAGGGAATGTGCTGATCACAACAGCTGGAAACAACACGTAGTATGTGCCACCAAGACGTGAACGCTTATCAATAATGGGCGACTGGTGAGAATCACAGCATCTCTGGGATTCCTTGACGTACATGATCCTAACTACATGCTCATGCGTCCCCTGTGGCGTTCACCCCATGTAGTATTGCACAACCCAAAAGTGGATGTTTTTACGTTTTATTTCGTTCAGTGTGCAGATGAATAACCGGACATCCTTTCAGGTCCTGTGCAAGTTTTCAATCAATTACCTTGAACATTAACATTGACTTGAGCAGTGTCATGTGAAGCAATTCCAACGTGCTGGGATTATCAAATGAAAATTATGTCCACATAATGATTTGGTATTCTCCACTATAACTGCAATTTCGCAACCACAGCAGGTACTATTGGGTTTCCATGTTTACCTGGTTGTCTGGCTAATAGTTTTGTTGACATAAAACGTCTAAAATGTTATTAATTACGGTAACACACATTTATGGCAGGGTTAAATCAATTGGTTAGACTGCATGTTCTCAGTGTTATTGATTCCATTTATCAGCTGAACTGGCCTTTTGGGGTACAATACGAGCAAGGATCATAGCGCGTGCTAGTGCACCAGATGTGCCCGGATCAAAGGCATCACAAGAACTTCGCTCTACGCAAGTCACAATGATATTACCGGCTTTTCATACCAAAGTAAACAATACTTTCACATACAGTAATCTCGGATACCTTTTCAGAAACCTGAACATAAATGGTGTATAACGGTGAAAGCGACGTTCTCTGCATGAACAAATTCATCAGAACAATAATTGTCAAAAAAAATAAACGTAAAATCTTTAAAATGGAGTAATAAATAAAGCAGACTCGGAGAAAATAACTCGGAGAGTATATTCCCCATGGGTTTCTCAGAAGGCGTTAAGAAATCCCCTCTGCGGGAAAACAACAATGAGCATACACACTGTAAAATATTACATTTACACCTTGTAACACTGGAATGAACATACTTCGCGATTAGATTATGTGCACTTTAAAGGATGAATGCAATATTTAAGCGTTTGTTCTTGCCAAATTATAGAATCATGTGTTACAAAACCAATCAGGTTTTGAATCTTTAGTACAGTTTATACATGCTTATACATGTTTATTCTATTCTTTTTTGCATGCTATTCACTACATTTAAAGTATAAAGTGAATTGCCATCTGTCTATATCCTGATAAAATGCCACTGAATCAGTGGCTTTGTGAATAAAATAATCATCGGAAACGGTACCATGTTCACATATGCCCAATAATATTTTATTTTTATTTTGTGCGAGTTGCAAGTTTGCAAAAAAAATCAATAAAACGCGTTTCGATTATTAGCTACAGTCAATAAATCCTACACAGCCATAGATCACGTTAAGTTTACAAATGCAGAGTACTATTGGCTCCCATGTAGACACAACAGTTTATGTAACAGGAAAGAAATAAGCATAATACATATATCCAGACTTGTCCACACAGCTCTGAATTATGTCATCCTTGTTGCATTTTGGTCTACTCTCCCAAACTTGTACAAACTCTGACTAGCTTACCAAATAGCATCTCATATTTGGTCCAAACAATAGGTACTCTGAACGCACATTTTCATGTACCTCAATATTCATTGACAGTCGCATTACCTTTCCCGGGTAAGAATACTATTACGCAATATCAACCTACACATAATATGTAAATACAGACTGACAATGGCTGTGAATATTCCCATGTAGTCTATTAAATAAACTAAAACAAACGACCACATGTGACAACTGGTACATTACCTGATTCTAATCTCAGTACGTAGATATAGTATTCCTTAGTATACTCGCATGCACTGTAGTAATGAGTGAGACATTCCACGGCCACAACAGGCATCTGAAGTTGACAATTTCCATTGCAACGCTATTCCTCTTGTCCGGCAACGAATGCTTCATCCGCTCTAGTTGGTGTTTCATCTGCCAGGCACACGTGTTATGCGAAATCTCACATCTAGTGCAGACGAGATGGCGAATTTCCACTATGAAGGGGCGGCGAGAGTAAGACACCTAGCTCAACAAGCCCTGGGTCTTACGTGTATGGTGTACGATGGCGGCCACCTCGTGGCCTCGCCTTAGTTTATATGCGAGGCCACGAAGCGAGTCCACGAGGCCACGAAGCGAGGCGACGAGGCCACGAAGCGAGTCCACGAGGCCACGAAGCGAGTCCACGAGGCCACGAAGCGAGGCCACGAGGCCACGAAGCGAGGCCACGAGGCCACGAAGCGAGTGAAGACACAGACTCGCTTCGTGGCCTCGTGGACTCGCTTCATGGCCTCGCATATAAACTAAGGCGAGGCCACGAAGCGAGTCCACGAGGCCACGAAGCGAGTTCACGAAGCGAGTTCACGAAGTAAGTTCACAAGGCCACGGAGCAAGCTCACGCATAAACCCATGAGGAATCATAACGCATTCGCAACAATATTCAGTGATCTTTCTTCATCTGACAAATGCCGAACGGTACTTATTTATATCAATAATATACTACAAATACAAATATGTATCAAAGACAGCTACCACAACTACCGACATACCATATGTGTATATGCAAAGCGTTTGCATATCTGTTATCAAGACGTTTTCGGTACTGGATAAGATCGTAAATATATGTAGACGATCATATTAAATGTACACTTTTCTATGGCATCTATGTCTATTACTTATCTGTACTCGAAGCCAGGTTCAATGACGCCGACAATGCTCTTTCCAATCGGTGTGACCTATAATCTTCGTATCTGATGATGACTTAATGACATATTTGGAAAACTGTGTGAATGTGTGATTCGTAAAGTTTCAACAAACCAATCAGTTTATTATAATATAATATATGTAACCTTTTTTCAGGACTGGAATATTTACACCCTCCAATATAAGTTGTTTTGTTATTCGATCCTCTGAGTGCCAAGAACAAAAAATGTTAGCTGTGATGAATAATAACAATTAGAAAACTCAAGTTACTGGTTAGCTTTTAAGACGATGCAAACCCCTGCATTTTTTATGACCTTAAAAGAAATATTAAGTTTAGTTCAGCTAATGCTTGATTGACATTAAACGGAATTCCCTAATAATTATTCACACATAAAAAGTAAATTTCTCTATCTCCATGTTGAGGGAATGCCGCTCACAATTTCCTGCATGAGTCTTTACGGCAAATGTTTTGTGACAGGGTTTTGGGTTTTGTTTTGTATCATCTTGGACTCGCTTCGTGCCCTCGCTTCGTGGCCTCGTTGCCTCGCTTCGTGCCCTCGCTTCGTGGCCTCGTAGCCTCGCTTCGTGCCCTCGCTTCGTGGGACCTCGCTTCGTGGCCTCGTGGACTCGCTTCGTGGCCTCGTAGCCTCGCTTCGTGGCCTCGTGGACTCGCTTCGTGGCCTCGTAGCCTCGCTTCGTGGCCTCGCGGACTCGCCTCGTGGCCTCGCTTCGTGGCCTCGTTGCCTCGCTTCGTGGCCTCGTTTCGTGGCCTCGTTGCCTCGCTTCGTGGCCTCGTGGACTCGCTTCGTGGCCTCGTGGACTCGCTTCGTGGCCTCGTGGACTCGCTTCGTGGCCTCGTGGACTCGCTTCGTGGCCTCGCATATATACTAAGGCGAGCCCACGAGGCCACGAGGTGGCCGCCATCGTACACCATATACGTGAGCAGGCAGCTGGGGTCCTCGCCTCGGCAGGGACACAGCGAGTCGGTGGGCTTGGTGACAAGGCGGCGGAATTGATCCATTGTTGTTGTGACTGGAATGCGGATTTCCATGGGAAATCTCAATTCCATTTCCATTACCGTTACATGAATGCAAAACCAAGGAGTGAACCTTACAGTATTTTGTGATGATAGTTTGATACATGAATTACAAATATATCATCATCTCAATAACATTATATTCTTTATGAGATAATACAATTTTGATACAGTGTTCAGTGTACATCGGGCTCATATTAACCAGGGGTATCAGTCACAATACGTGGACCAAACATTCAATAGTCGATTTTATCATCATTGTACATAATATGTCAGGTTAATACATACCATAATTTCACTCATATAAGTATATGACAAATTACATCATGTTGCTATTTTCCTATATAAAAAATAACAAATGACAAATTTCTAGAGACTATAATTCGATATTCATTGAAACCATCTGGCTTTACTTGAATGAGGCGACCTCCATGTCAGAGATCCCAGATGTTATGAAGATATTGATAATAATAGGTAATTGACTGGATACAGTGTTTGAGGCCTGAGGTCGTGTCTGGGCCGTAGCACGCACGAGCTTGCTATGCCCCGTCATCGATATGCACACCCCTCGAGAAACATATGCTTACAAATGCTGACATTTTCTAGCCATTTTATACCCTAACAACAAAGAAGTTTATGGACCTTTTCATTCACTACAAAACCAAAAACGTCACTTCACCAGCACATGAATACGTAAACTTCAAAAGACCGTCGGTTGCTTTGCGCGACGCAGGTTGATATGCAGGAGGTCAATACCGCATTATATCGGAAAGATTGCACTGATCAAGGTCAGATATAGGCACACTTTCTACTTGTTAGTAGATAATCCTTTTGTAAGTTACTTTCACATTTTTTCAGTTAAGTTGATAATGGAATATGATATTTCGTTTTTCAATCCGCCAAGTTTGTGAAATAGCAAAATCATTCGTGTTTTTTATTGTATACATTCTTGATGAATATTAAGGAACCGTCCTACTGTTACTCAGTTCGCCATATCTATTATCATGTGCACGTACCTGCACTAACACCATATAGAGAAATCCTTAACCCCAAAATTCAAGACCTTATATAAATAATAAAATTCAGTCGACCACAATCATTCTGGCTACACGTCATGTTACGTTTCTCTCTTCATTGGTCCAAAAGAATTTCTCTATTTTCACATCGGAGTTTAACAACTATGAATAATTACTCATTCACGAGATGCACAGACTAATAAATACCTGGAGTCACTGTGTCAAATGTCATCACATAACGTGACCTTAAAAAACATGCCCACTAATACAACATGATCTAGGGTCACCATGTGGTTTGCTATTATTCCGGGAAATAAGTGCCCTCTCAACCTCCATAGCCCTGCCATTTTACCAAAGTGGCTAGGCCTATGGACAATAATAGAAACATACTATTTTCCGTAGCAATCAGACCAGGACAAGATGTCAGACAGTCACGATCCCATGGAACATTTTATCCGGAAATATTTCTCCCAATTGCCTCGACCACTTTTTGGCAAAGGTAGAAAAAGGACTGATCTATTAACCTGACGTGATGAAAGTCAGTGCAAATATTTGCAGTGCAGTGCCAAGCAAATAATACATTCAAACATCAGATTATACTTTCAAAATCAGACAACAATCATTTTCATTTTCCAAAATATGCAACAAAACGTGGAGTCATGAAAACTGTGTTTACCAATGTATTCCTGCGATACATAGATACCCATATGTTAGCCACATTTTCAAAAATCGACAACCACTCCATTCATGAACCGTCATTTCCTGCCCTCATAACTATTATATTCCTCACCTGAAACCCCGGAGAATCAATGAAGACAATGGCGCACACTTATTGCCACTTCAACATAATTAGTAGGAATTCCAGGTCCACTTTTTATACGTCGTTTTATACTCTTTATACGTCGTTGTGTGATGGGATTAATCAAGCGTCGATCACAAATGCTGCTACACCTTGAACTTCATCGCTAAATATGATTCAGTTGCCACCTACAACCGTATTGCTAGTTTATGTCCATTGGAGGGAATGAGCTGCTCACAACAGCTGGAAACAACACGGTGTTATGTGCTGCCAAGACGTGGACATTTATCAATAATGGATGAGTGGTGAGCATCCCAGTATCTCTCGGCTTCCTTGACGTAGATGAACGTAATTACATGCTCATGAGTCCCTTGTGGCTTCCTCATCACATGCTGTGGCACAGCACGACAGCGGGTGTTCTTCAGTTTTATGTATTTTAGCATGCGGAAGTATAACCATATACCACTTCAGGATTCTTAAAAGGTTTTTCTTACGAAGGGGTACTGGCGACTATTGCAAATATATCCGAACCAACTTGCATCTCATATCTTTGGGCGAAATCATCCATGCATAGCAAAGGCAGTGTTTGGTCACCCTAGAGGTCGGTGCTAATCAACTCCAGACCTATGAATATTGTTTAACTAGTCATGCCTGATTACCACGTGGAAATTTGAAATATATATATGTTGCAAGTCGGTTCTACATACAAAAAGACACCAATAGTTTGTAGCTTCCAACGATATACCCATTACCTTGAACATGAACAGCGAAATGAGCAGCATCGTTTGAAACAATTACAACTTGCTGGGACTATTATAAGTTCAACAAATAGCAGAAGATCCATCTAATTATTTGGTATTCTGCACTGTAACTACAATTTTACATTCACAGCAGGCGCAATCGGTTTCCCATGTTTTATTTGGCTGTCTGACTAAAATGTGTAAAATGATATTAATCACTGCAACACACATTTATGGCAGGGTTGAAAATCAATTGGTTAGCCTGCATGTTCCCATTTTTATATGTACTGTTCATCGATTGCACTTCCCAGTTGAACTGGTCTTATGAAGTACAATACGAACGGTGGTCATACACAACAGTAAATACCTTGTAACAGTGAAATGAACATACACTGTAACAGCAGTAATGTGTTGGTGAATTAGTTTTATTGTGCTATGTGCATCACAATTAGATCGCACGTGCATTTAATCACGAAATGTGGTATTTAAGAGTGTGTTCTGAAATACAAAGCCATGCGTTGCAATATTAATCATGTTATTATTAATCAAATATTAATATTTGTGGACCTTTTCATTCACTACAAAACCAGAAACGTCATTACACCAGCACATGAATACGTAAACGTCAGAAGACCATCGTTTGCTATGCGCGATGCAGGTCAATACAAAGGAAGTCAATACCGCAATATATCGGACCAATTGCACTGTGTGTAATCCATTGTAGAATTTTCGTAGGCATATAATAATATCCAGTATACTTGACCCGAATACTGATCAAGGTCTGATACAGGCACCTTTTCTACTTGTTAGTAGATAATCCTTTTGTAAGTTACTATCACATTTTTTCAGTTAAGTTGAAAATGGAATATGATATTTCGTTTTTCAATCCGCCAAGTTTGTGAAATATAAAATTAGGCCAAGGGCCTAGATAGGTTACCGGAAAATGTTAAATATTTTAGAAGTTAGCCAGGTCACTGGTTGAATTCAAGGTCAAGAGAATATTCGGCATATTTAACAGTAAGCATATATCATGTCCACAGTTGATAGCTAAACTGCGAATTCAATAATCAGAGACATATCAGAAATTTTGTGCTGTGGTCTTGAAAATGAAAGGGCAAAGGTCAATTTAAGGTCATCAAAATATTCAGTGTATATCATTTTCTATATCATGTCCACAATTGATTCCCAAGCCATACAGTCAATAGAGGAGCAAGATATGTGCCAGTTTGTCCTTGGACCTTGAAAATGAGGTCAGAGGTCAAATTCAAGGTCACAAGAATATTCAGCATATATCATTTCCTATATGTCCACAATTGATTCCTAAGCTGTAAAATCGATAATAAGTGAGATATTAGCCATTTTGTCCTGTGACCTTGAAAATGAGGTCAAAGGTCAAATTCAAGGTCATGACAATAATCTGCATATATCACTTCCTATATGTTCATAACTGATTCCTAAGCTGTAAAGTCGATAACAAGCGAGATATTAGCCATTTTGTCATATGACCTTGAAAATGGGGTCAAAGGTCAAATTCAAGATCATCAGAATATTCAGCATATATCATTTCCTATATGTCCACAATTGATTTCTAAGCTGTAGAGTCGATAATAAGCGAGATATAAGCCATTTTGTGCTCTGACCTTGAAACTGAGGTCAGAGGTCAAATTCAAGGTCATGAGAATATTCAGCATATATCATTTCCTATATGTCCACAATTGATTCCTAGTCTCTAATCTCAATATTAAGCGAGATATTAGGCATAATGTGTCCCATTATAAAGCATAGGAGAATTTAACATGGGAAAGTCCCATTTGGGCCGAGTTTGGGCCAAAATGGCCCACTTCGAGCGATTCAAGCGCAACGAAATTCATAGACATCATAGGAGTACATATGAGGAGTGTTATGTATCAAAAAGAAAAAAAGTTACTGAACAGATTTTGAGAAAATGGCCGCCAAAGTCCAAAATCAGGTATTTTTCGTCGAAAACGGGCGCCATTTTTAAAAAATGCGAAAACCAAAAAAATAAAAAATACCTCCTTCTTGAATTATTTTTAAGTATTTTTGTGCAAAATTTCAGAAAAATTCGATCTTAAACTTTAAAGATAAAATTGTTGACCGACGACGACGACGCCGGACACATCGCCATGCCAATAGGTTACGGACCATAGGTCCGGTAACCTAAAAATAAGGTCACTGGTCAAATGCAAAGTCATGAAAATATCCAGCAAACATGTATATGTAAGTATCAATCTACTAGTATTACCACTACTAGTCAGATTTTGATGATGCCAAAAACAAACGTAAAATAGAACATTTTGGAATAGAAACAAAGCCCGACCAAATAGTTTGTCCAAAGACACACTGGCGTCATCAGGGGCAGACAGTTTGTTAATTAAGTGTAGTTGTTTCTACTGTACACCTGATGGAATTAGTATACAACTGCCCAACAACCTATGAAATTTAGAAATCTGAAACAAACCCCATGGAATAGATATGACAAGTACATAAGTACCTAATCACAAGCCAGAACGCTACTGAGTTGATGGTGTCCTCGGGGACAGATTCAACGTCCGCGAGCAGTGACACCGACTCAGTGATATGAATGTAACTATCAATCTATTACCACCAATAGTCAGATTTTGATGATGATAAAAACAAACGTAAAATAGAACATTTTGGAATCCCGATATGTCCATTGTTTTCTAAGCTGTAAATTCAATAACAAGTAAAACAAAATAGCAATTTTGTTCAATGACCTTGAAAATAAGGTCGAAGGTCAAACTAATGGTCATCAAAATATTTGGCATACATCATTCCCTATAGGTGCACAACTGACTCCTAAGCTGTAAAGTCAATAATAAGTGAGATATTAGCCGTTTTGTCCTGTGACCTTGAAAATGAGGTCAAAGGTCAAATTCAAGGTCATCAGAATATTAGGCGTTTATCATTTCCTATATGCCCACAACTGATTCCTAAGCTATAAAGTCGATAATAAGTGAGATATTAGCCATTTTGTGTTCTTGACCTTGAAAATGAGGTGAGAGGTCAAATTCAAAGTCACGAGAATATTCAGCATATATCATTTCCTACATGTCCACAAATGATCCCTAAGCTGTAAAATCGATAATAAGTGAGATATTAGCCATTTTGTCCTGTGACCTTGAAAATGAGGTCAAAAGTCAAATTCAAGGTCATTAGAATATTCAGCATATATCATTTCCTATATGTTCACAATTGATTCCTAAGCTGTAAAGTCGCTAATTAGCAAGATATTGGCCATTTTGTCCTGTGACCTTGAAAATGAGGTCAAAGGTCAAATTCAAGGTCACGAGAATATTCAGCATATATCATTTCCTATATGTTCACAATTGATTCCTAAGCTGTAAAGTCGATAATAAGCGAGATATTAGCCATCTTGTCCTGTGACCTTGGAAATGAGGTCAAAGGTCAAATTCAAGGTCACAAGAACATTCAGCATATATCATTTCCTACATGTTCACAATTGATTCCTAAGCTGTGAAGTCGATAATAAGCAAGATATTAGCCATTTTGTCATGTGACCTTGAAAATGAGGTCGAAGGTCAAATTCAAGGTCATGAGAATATTCAGCACATATCATTTCCTATATGTTCACAATTGATCCCTGAGCTGTAAAGTCGATAATAAGCGAGATATTAGCCATTTTGTCCTGTGACCTTGAAAACGAGGTCAAAGGTCAAATTCAAGGTCACGAGAATATTCAGCATATATCATTTCCTATATGTCCACAATTGGTTCCTAGTCTCTAATCTCAATAATAAGTGAGATATGGGGCTTAATGTGTCCCATTATAAAGCATAGGAGAAATTAACATGCGAAAGTCCCATTTGGGCCGAGTTTGGGCCCGAAATGGCCAACTTCGAGCGATTCAAGCGCAACTAAATTTATACATGTCACAGGGGTACATATGAGGAGTGTTATGCATCAATAAGAAAAAAAGTTACTGAACAGGTTTTGAGAAAACGACCGCCAAAGTCCAAAATCAGGCATTTTTCGTCGAAAACGGCCGCCATTTTGAAAAAAATGCGAAAATCTAAAAACTAGAAAATACCTCCCTCTCGAAATATTTTTAGGCATTTTTGTGCAAAATTTCAGAAAAATTCGATCGTAAACTTTAAAGATAAAATTGTTGACGGACGACGACGGACGACGACGACGACGACGACGGACGCATCGCCATGCCAATAGGTTACGGACCATAGGTCCGGTAACCTAAAAATCATTCGTGTTATTTATTGTATACATTCTTGATGGATATTACCGAACCATCCTACTGTTACTCAGTTCGCCATATCTATCATCATGTGCACGTACCTGCACTAACACCAATATATAGGGAAACCCTTAGCCCCAAGGGTCAAACCTTATGTAAATGATAAAATTCAGTCCACCACAATCGTTTTGGCTACACGCCATGCTACGTTTCTCTGTTCACTGGTCCAAAGAAATTTCTCTATTTTCGCATCATAGTATAACCCCTATGTGTAATTACTTATTCACGAGATGCACAGACTATTAAATACCTGGAGTCACTATGTCAAATGTCATCACATAACGTGACCTTAAAAAACATGCCCACTAATACAACATGATCTAGGGTCACCATGTGGTTTGCTATTGTAACACGTGTTTACTTTTCATTCCGGGAAATAAGTGCCCATCTCAACCTCCATAGCCCTGCCATTTTACCAAAGTGGCTAGGCATATGGACAATAAGAGAAATATACTATTTCCCGTAGCAATCAGACCAGGACAAGATCCCAGACAATCGCGATCCCATGGAACATTTTATCCAGAAATATTTCTCCCAATTGCCTCGACCACTTTTTGGCAAAGGTACAAAAAAGGACTGATCTATTAACCTGACGTGATGAAAGTCAGTGCAAGTATTTGCAGTGCAGTGCCAAGCAAATAATACATTCAAACATCAGATTATACTTTCAAAAATCAGACAACAATCACCATCATTCTCCAAAATATGCAACAAAACGTGGAGTCATGAAAACTGTGTTCACGCATGTATTCTTGCGATACATGGATACCCACATTTTCAAAAACCAACAACCAATCAATTCATGAACCGTCATTTCCTGCCCTCATAACTATTATTTTCCTCACCTGAAACAACCTCGGACAATCAATGAAGACAATGGCCCACACTTATTGCCACTTCAACATAGTAGGAATTCCAGGTCCAATTTTTATACGTCGTTTTATACTTTTTATACGTCGTTGTGTGATGGGAATAATCAAGCGTAGATCACAAATGTTGCTACACATTGAACTTCACCGCTAAATATAATTTAGTTGCTACGTACATCCGTATTGCTAGTTTATGTCCACTGGAGGGAATGAGCTGCTCGCAACAGCTGGAAACAACACGGTGTTATGTGCTGCCAAGACGTGGACATTTATCAATAATGGATGAGTGGTGAGCATCCCAGTATCTCTTGGCTTCCTTGACGTAGATGAACGTAATTACATGCTCATGAGTCCCCAGTGGCTTCCACATCACATGTTGTGGCACAGTACGATAGCGGGCGTTCTTCTGTTTTATGTATTTTAGCATGCGAAAGTATAACCATATACCATTTCAGGATTCTTAAAAGGTTTTATTTTACGAAGGGGTACTGGCGACTATTGCAAATTTATCCGAACCAACTTGCATCTCATATCCAAGGGCGAAATCACCCATGCATAGCAAAGACAGTGTTTTGGTCACCCTAAAGGTCGGTGCTAATCAACTTCTATATATATATATATATATATATATATATATATATATATATATATATATATATATATATATATATAGCAAGTCGGTTCTACATACAAAAAAATACCAATAATTTGTAGCTTCCAATGATGTACCCATTCCCTTGAACATGAACAGCGAAATGAGCAGCATCGTTTGAAACAATTTCAACTTGCTGGGATAATCAAAAGTTCAACAAATAGCAGAAGAGCCATCTAATTATTCGGTATTCTGCACTGTAACTACAATTTTACATTCACAGCAGGCGCTATCGGTTTCCCATGTTTTATTTGGCTGTCTGACTAAAATGTGTAAAATGATATTAATCACTGCAACACACATTTATGGCAGGGTTGAAAATCAATTGGTTAGGCTGCGTGTTCCCATTTTCATATGTACTGTCTATCGATTCCACTTGCCAGATGAACTGGTTTTATGAAGTACAATAGGAACAGTGGTCATACACAACAGTAAAAATACCTTGTAACAGTGAAATGAACACAGTTGTAGCAGTAATGTGTTGGTAATTCAGTTGTATTGTACTATGTGCATCACAATTAGATCGCACGTGCATTTAATGACGAAATGTGGTATTTAAGAGTGTGTTCTGAAATACAAAGCAATGCGTTGCAATATTTTTCCTTTTCAATCTTTAGAATAAATTCTACTTCGTCTTGCATGCTATTTACTAGAAATAAAGTATGGAATGAATTGCAATGTTAGTCTATGTCCTAATAAAGTTCTACTTAATCATTGGTAATGTGGAAAAAATAAATAGCTTAAAAAGTATTAGAAACAATCACACATGACCCGAAAATAATGTTTATCTTGTGTGAGTCGCAAAATTATTCAATAAATTGCATTTCAATTTCCAGCTGCAGTAATTGAGACAAAATAGCCTCCATCAGGGTTTGTTTACATTTGGAGTACACAATTTGCTACCATGAAAACGTACCAAAAGGAATGAATATTAAACGGACATATCTGAGTTTGCCCCCAAAAGCTCTAAATTATGGCATTCCTTCTAGCTCTGCTCTTCCAATCTTGTGCAAACAGCGACTAATTTATTGTACAGCACTTTTGACCGAACAATTCGTACACTGAACGCGCATTTGATGTACCTTGATACATATCGAGATTGTTCTTGATTCTCCTGGAAATGAATACAATTATGCAATGTCCGCCTGCACATGATATGTAACAACAACCGGTACATTACCTTATCCTAATATCAGTACGCATTGGTCCTCAGTATACTCGTTTTCATTGTGGCAATGGATGAGGCTTTTGACCGTCATAGCAATCATCTCAGTCGATACTTTCCATTGCAACACTTTTCGGCGTATCCCTCTTGGCTTCGTCTGCTTTCGTTTGCCCAGGCAAATCCCATGACTAGAGCAGACGCGATCGTGACTTTCCACTATGAAGGGGCCGCCAGTGTAAGGCGCCTATCTCATCGAGCCCCGGGTCTTCGCGAGCAGGCAGCTGAGGGCCTCGCCCCGGCAGAGAACAGCGAGTCAATGGGCTGGGTGACAAGGCGGCGGATTGGATCTATTCCTGTCGATATTTCCATTCGAAGTCTCCGTCCCATGTTCATTCCCATAATATGAATGCAACATCGACAAGTGAACTTCTCATCATTACAGTGATGATAGTTTAGTAAATAAAAAAAATATACATTACATCAGTTGTATAACATTATAGTATTTATAAGATAATACCATTTCAAATCTGTACATCGGGCTCAAGTAGTCCATGGGTGTCGTATCCATGACACTGTGTGGATAAAACATTCAATAGCCGATTTAATCATCATTGTACATATGTCCATGTCACTTTGCAACATAACATATTCTTCCAATATCAGCCTATGACAATATTTACTTAATGCCACTAATTTTTTGTACGAAATAATTAAAAATGACAAATTTTTGTACATCGCATTTGACTGTATTATGGAGAGAACCTGGCTTGACTTCATATAGAGAGTTACGTGCTGTTGTGGAGATAATGACCATGTTCATTGTTGTACATGCCAAACTTACAACATTTTGTTGGATTGTAATTGCCAGGCAGAAAAATCAACAACAGCATCTTAAAACACATGCAAAAAATAAATGAAATGTACAAACATCTCTGATTGGAAGTGACCATTTTTATATAAATGAGCATGGATGTAAAGAATTGCAACCCTTCGTGGTGACGGAAAACAATTGACAGGTATCAGAGGCCAGTAACTGTGATAATCAAGGTTCCTCGATATTATCCACTGAGGAGTATAGGTGTAGAATGTTGCTTTGCGTGCGTGTAGGCGAATCATCCCGTGGTATTAGAATGACAGAAGGAAGCCACTGGTATCTGTAAGCGCCACGTTCATAACTTGAACCGTATACGGATCAAGGTCTGAAATAGACACACCCATACTCCTCAGTGGATAATAAGGTTGTAAGTTGGTTTCTTACTTTGTGTAATAGAAAGTTTTAGATAATAGAATTTACTATGTTTCTTTTCTTTTTCTGACACATTTGAGTCAATATACTATCCCGCGGGTATACAGGGTTTAGACAGACAGGATTCAGTTCCTACTGATGATTACCGAATCCATCTACTGCTACTGTGTTCGCCATAACTGATCGCACCTGCACTAATCATGCTAATACCAATAAAATGCGATTCTCAACCACCAAAGGGAAAGATCGTGTCCTTTGACCCCTACTGTTTTTGCATAGTATTATTCGACTATAATGCTCCATTTGCCACAATTATCATCGCTACACGTGATGTTGCGTTTCTCTATCCAATGTTTCCAAGGGATTTTTCAATTTTCATATCGGAGTGAAAACCCCTGATGTATTATCCACTACGTATATAGAACAGTTTTGTCACGTTATTTATTCACGAAATGCACAGAAAGCTAAATACTCCGAGTCTTTACATCAAATAGCATCGCATAATGTGACTCAATAAAGCTTGGTCGCTAATACCTCAAGCTAAAGTTCGCCGCGTGGCTTATAATTGTGTTTACATATTTACATGTTATTCCGGAAATAAGTGTCCTCTCAAACTGAATAATTATTTCAAATAAGTAGCTAGATTTAATATGCTGTTACAAGCATATTATCTCCCATAGAGACCAGACCAGGCCCTATCCCAGACAGGGGCGGTCGTACTGAACATTTTGTCCCGAATATATTTCCCAATTGTCTCATCCAATTTGATGCAACAGAAGGAAAAATAATAATCTAATCCACTTGCGAGATGACATCATCGATAACTGTACCTCAAGCAAATCATGCACAGTGCACACATAAGTACGTACCTTATAGATACCTTACATAATGTGTTCTTGCTGCCTGTTTAGCGGTGGTTGCTTACTCGACAGATACTCATTCTTTGCTGAAAAAAGTATGCGTAGTTTTGGAACATATGCAGTCTATTCATGAACCCTTATCACATTCGCAATAAATCCTCTCATTTCTCACCTTGTTTCGTGAAGCAACCAATAGCGACAATCGGTCGCACTGACAGTCACTTCGACATATACTCGGATTTTTCTAACTCGTTTACACTGTTTTTCGCTAATATTTTTGTGATGCTAAATGCTATCGTTTCATAACTTGGCATACTTCACCTGGGAGGCAAACGGCAATGTAGATTGCCAACTTTTTAAATTTTCGTGATAGCTGTGTTAAATTTTGTAGAAAATTGCCGTTTGTCTCCCAGGTGAAGTATGCCAAGTTATATAACGATAGCGTTTAGCATCACAAAAATATTAGCGAAGAACAGTGTAAACGAGTTAGAAAAATCAGAGTATAGTTAGCAGGATTTCTAGCTCTCCATGTCCACTGTCTGTTTGTCTGAGGTGCGTGCAATAGAAGTATTCACATTCTAGCCACGCCTATCAAAAATGATGTTGGAGATGGAAAATACCGCGAAATATGATCCAGTTGTCATTTTAGGGATAATCTGGTGGGAATGAGTTTCTCACTGGTGGGAATGAGTTCTATAACTTGGGATACTTCACATGGGAGTCAAAAGGCAATTCTCTACCGAATTTCAGACTTCTATCGCAATGCTAAGTTCAGCCGTGTCATTTAATTTCTGTGTCCGCACACAATTCTGTACATTTGCCGGGTTTTGTAGCGGTGCAATGTTTCGAAGTCAGCATATATGTGTGAAATACACCCCCAATATGTCTTCTGGTCCAAAATTACAATAATACTTCGAATCCTGATGTATGTAAACAGGACGAAATCCTGAAATATGATCAGATTGTCGCGGCCCCGTTTTGGGTTGAAATTTAACATTGGGGTAGATTGCCAACTACCTCAATTTTTGCGATAGAAATCCGAAATTTAGTAGAAAATTTCTGTTAGACTCCCAGGTGAAGTATGTCAAGTTATACAACAATAACATAGCATCGCAAAAATATCGCCAATAACCGGTGTAAACAAGTTGGAAAAATGAGAGTAAATATGTATAATTATTCGGTATTCTCCACTGTATCTAAAATTTCGCTTTCACACCGGGTACTATCATATTTTATTTGGTCGTCTGACTAATGCTTTTGTTCCCACAATACACCTTAAATGATATTAATCATGGTAACGCACATTTTCTAGTAGTTCAATGAGTGGATTGGCTGCATGGTGTGTTGCGAGTCTGATCGTTCATCGATTCCACTTGTCAGCTCAACTGTTTTTATGGATCACAATAATTATTTATCACAATAAATATTTACCGTCTATCAGTAGTAATAGGTTGAGTGTTTTCTGTCTACTTTTATGTATCATACTCAAAGTTTCTGCATAGCTAATGAAAGTATGTGGTTGTATTCTCTGATAGACATCATGCAAAATATTCTTCAGTACAATTCTTGCTTCGTATTGCAAGTTGTTCAAATTCAATGTTTCATCAATGCAGCGATAGAATTTCACAGAATTATGGGCGCTATGAATGACACGAACTTCTCAAATGGCCACACATGTTCACATTAGGTGTCGTTTCGCAGAATTAGTTATTAAATCATGTGTCACTTTTTTTAACCTGCAGCTGTTGAACCCAAAACACTCTTGCATCACATTTTGTTCATATTTCTGCCCTGTTAAATTGAAACGCATTAACTGCGTGAAGCTAAAACTTGAGAAAACCCCATTAACTTCAAGTTGGTGCCATTTATTTAAATTATTGTACGAAATATGTGTTAATGTCTATAAACATGTCTTTGGTGTACTTATGTACGAGACTAAACAGATTTGCATTTTCGCTTATCTCGTGACCTCCGTGTCAGTTACTGCGTTTCAATCTAACATAACGTGACCTCTGTGTCAGGTACTGCGTCTCAATCTAACATAATGTGGTTTTAATTTGTAATCAGGATTGCAGTAACTGTATTAACTGTTATTAAACTTGTGTTTTTAGTCGGAAAATTAATAAGAATAATACACAGTTATTCTCCCTATCATTATTATCTTAATAGGTTACCGACCCAAGGATCCGAAATATTAGGTTACCGAACCACAGCTCCATGACATCAGGTTACCAACCCAAAGGTCCGATATCCCCATGACATTGCATTCGTCTGTATGCGGCCATCCAACTATAGTGAATATTATATTTTCTATAATGATAAATCCAATCATTATTATATTTTACAGATAATAGTAACCAATTATCATTTATTAGGTTACCGACCAAAGGACCCGAAATGTTTCCGGCCCACAGCCACATATTACTGAACCGACCTAAATTACTGTGGCATTGTATCCGCCCATATGTGGCGGTTCAACTAGTTTTATATTTTCCTATGAGTGAAATCATCATTATATTTTGCACAAAAATATAATTTATCGTTTATTATTTATCGGGTTGCCGAACCAAGGTCCCAATAATTGAGCTACCGGACCACAGCCCCATATTACGTCACTGATTCAAAGGTCCGATATTACCGTGGGATTGCAGGCGTCCATTATGCGGCCATCCAAGTAGTGTTATATTATTCTTATATGTCAAGCCATCACTATATTTTGCACAAAATAATCTTTATTATCCTTTCGGTTACCGTCTCAATTACCAAACATATAAGGTTACCGGACCACAGCCCCATATTAGGTCACCGACTCAAAAGTCTGATATTTCTGTTGCGCTTATGTTGATTATTATCCGGTAGCTGTTCTCGACGCTTGGGTGGTTTTCGAATTACTACTATTTGAAATAATATGAATTAATGGTTTCAGCTGATGACCGTAACATTTTCGGCCTTGGGCGATAATGAGGAATTTTCACTGTATGACCATCGATCATAGAACAAATGAAATGGAATTGACCGTAGAAAAATACAGAATTAACAGGAAAAATGAATCATGAATATAGGCAGAGTTATTGCAACTTTTCGATTTTGTTCTTTTCTCTGACCTTGACCTTGTCATTCAATATTGGGCTGTAAAATTCCACAGTATAATTTCCATTATCAAAGCAAGTCTTCTGAACAAAAACGATTTTTAAAAATTGAACACGGGCTTTACAATGTGGTCTCCAACCCCAAGAACACTCAAACATCGTAAAATACTGATCCCGAAATTTTCGACCTCGGGCGGTAATGGGGAGTTTTGGTCTTAGGACCATCACTTGTATACCATACGATATGGAATTGGCCAAAACAAATACAAAAATAGTTTGAAACAATAATAATTTTTGATTAAAATCTGAGTTATAGCCAACTATGTGATTCTCACTGGCAACCATTTTGTGTTGATTTTGCCAAAATTAAGAAGGGCCGAGCCACAGCCATAGTGCTTCATCTCCATAACTTTCAAGTCAATCGGACCATTTGTAGTTGAGAGACTCAAATGCAATACCCTTTCCTTCTATCAGGGCGAGGGTAATCAGTGGGGCGATCGAGAGAGCCACGCGTCAGACTTTGTTCCAAATCCGTTACTGCACCCGCCTCTCGCTTCAAATCATGCGGGTTGGTTTTAATGCAAATATATCAATAAAACATGTTCAATTTCTGCTGTAGACATATTTACATAGCATGGGATATATTTTGGTATCGATTAGAAGCCATTTTATGCTTGTTTCCAACAAAAGAAAAAATATACCAAAATGGCTGTCAAACGGTTGTAACCTTTGATATTGACATATCGTAAAGAGAGTATTGCTCATATCAAGAGATCGTTCATGGATATTCACATCATATTCACACTTCACTACCCCTTAATGCCTTGGACGTCAGCGTTGAGGTGCTTCTTCTATATAAATATTTATTAAAATACTATCGCATGCATGAAAAACTATAGGGAAACATGACTGATCATATATAATTTCACAATAATCAGTCAAATCGTTGTATTCCAAATCATTGTATTCCAGCTTGTACCACAGACATGTTGCAGACTAATACATGGTGTGCGCTCTTTTCTTACTCTTTCTATCTACAAAATAATAGAGCTCCGTCCGCCTTTGTCAGTTTAACATTTTTCCATTATGTTTCAGAGGCATTCCTCTGCATGTAATTGTATACAAACTCTTATTTATAGATTCTTCATTGACTACTCACTCACCAGATGCTCAGACAGTTAAATACTTGGACATCACTGTATCAAATGACATTTTGATAAATCATGGGCACTCATACAATAAATTTAGACAAAAATGATCTAAATCATGTGGCTAAGTATGTGGAATGTACATGTTTGATGCATCCACCTGTTTCCCCAGTAAGTGGGGAATAACCGGTGTAAACAAGTTAGAAAAATCAGAGTATATGTATAGTTATTCGGTATTCTGCAATATATCTAAAGTTTCGCTGTCACACCGGGTACTATCATATTTTATTTGGTCGTCTGTCTAATGGTTTCGTTCCCACAATACACCTATGATACTAATCATGGCAACACACATTGGCTACATGGTGTCTTGCGAGTAAGATTGTTCATCGATTGCACTTGTCAGGTCAACTGTTTTTACAGATCACAATCCAGTCAATAAATATTTACCGTATATCACTAGTATTAGGTTGATAATTTTCTGATAACTTTTATGTGTATCACTCAAAGTTTCTGCTTAGCTAATGAAATTATCTGCTTGTATTCTCTGAAATACATCATGCAAAATTATTATTCTTCGATACAATTCTTGCTTCGTATTGCATGTTCACCGAAGTTGAAATATGCATTAAATTCAGTGTTTCATCAATGCAGTGATAAAATTTCACAGAATTATGCGCGCTATGAATGACTTGAACATCTCAAAAGGCCACACATATTCACACCAGGTGCAGTTTCGCAGAATTTATTAAATCATGTGTCACCTTTTTAACCTGCAGCTGTTGAAAACCAAAACACTCATGCATCACGTTTTGTTTACGTTTTCAATGCAACATATTGTAGACACAACAAATTTTAAAGGCATGAATGGCTGTATGTGAATGACCAGCAGAACAAATTTGATAATATGGGTTATGGGTGTAAAATCATTTGTCCCAAAGCTCTGAATTTTGTCTCTCTATTCGAGATTCCACCCGCTTTCAGGCCTTTTGCGAACACTGGCTAACATGCTTCATAGTGTTTCCGATATGGGGTCCGATCAATTTTACACCGAACACGAATTGTCCTGTACCTTGAAATCCATTGAGGGCATAATTGAATTGAATGAAACGAATATATTTATGAAATATCAGTATATATGTATTATGTAAATGCACGGTCATGTCACGGATATTCATATTATCCTTAGTATAATACAACAAATGGTCCCACGTGGCAACCGCTACATTACCTGATCATATCCTCCTTATGTATTAGCTCTCAGAATAGTCGCGTTCCTTGAATTATGAATGAGGCTTTTGACCCAGCACAACAGCACACGGCAGGGCGACTTTCCACTGAGTGCGATAAAGATGCCAGTCACCCTGCAGGTAGCCGTCGAACGCCAACTGACTCAATGCTATTGTGTTGGGGGTCAAGTCATATTGTTGACGTTCCAATGCCTTCAAATGGCCGACAAAATCCTAACACATGGTGCACAATAGTGAAAATAACAATTACTAAGCAAGTACATGTTTATAATATATCCAATTCCATTCAGAGAACAAAATTAAAAGGTCTGCATTGGAATAGCTATGCTGAGACCAAGAGTTCCGAGAAAAAATCTCTCGCACTGGGACGGTGTAACACTAAAACCAGGGATGGATACAAACTGCCCTCAATTGGGACGCATTTTGTAAGAAAAATTATCATATGGGTACAAAATTTAATGTTTTTCATATTGATGTTCCCATACAAAATATTGTCAAACTGGAATATACCAGCTCGTACTAAATGAATATTGCACATGCATTGTAGTTAGTATATCTTGTTATGTAGTTAATATAAAATATCTCTATTGATTACCTTTACGTATAGTTTCCTCGTGCAAGAAAATATTAAATCAAGGTGTCACAAATCAGTGCAAAAATGGGCATAATGTGGCTGAGTATTGCATTCATGCAACCACTTATATTTCGAAGTAGGTGCCCTTTCAACCTCCATTACCTGTCACTCTTACCTGGCTCACTCTATCGACACCTCAAACATATCATATTCCCTGGAAATCAGGGCAAGACAACTGTACATATATGGTACGTCATGGTTTGCCTAAATAAATTATACACATATAGGACGTCATCGTTTGCCAAATTAGAATAAACATTGTCGTCATCAAAACTGAGTGTAGATTTATCCATACGGTGGTTGAACATATCTCTATCAACATGATTTGAAACAACACCACTCTACCCATGAAGCATCATTCCTGCACAATAACTCCTCTTTTTCCCACCTGAAGTGTTTGATTGAAGAATCAATAAATGGATTGGTTTTCTCTGATATCGTCAGTACAGCAGGAATTCCAGTTTCCCAGGTCCATTTCCTATATCGTAAGGGTGCGTGAAACAGGATGATTGGAATTCAAGACATGTCAATCACAATTATTATTTCATCAAATATAAAACACTTCTGATTCACATTTTCATTGCCAATTTATGTCCTTCAGCGGTGAAGATCGAGCGGTGAAGATCGCAGTTGGTCACTTCTTCCTTGGCGTACATGATCCTCACTAAATGCTCATGAGGCCCCTGTGGCTTTCACATCATATGCTGTGGCAGAGTGCGATAACTGGTGTTCTGAGTCTTTTCGCATGCGGAGGCATAACTGAATAGCCCTTCCAGATCTACGCACATTTTAGTTCAATTGCATTGAACATTTAAGAGCGAAATGAGCAGTGTCATATGAAGCAATAAGAACGTGCTGGGATTATCAAATGTCTAGGAAAAACTCATTTATGTACAAGTATTTAGTATGTTGCTCTGTAACTATGGTTTTGCTTCCACAGCTGGTGACCTATCGAGTTTTCATGTTCTATTTGGTCGTTCACACAAAACTTCTGAAATTATCATGGGGTTCGTATCGGATTTATATATTTTTTTCATAGATTGTTGGGCAGTTGTATACTAATCCCACCAGGTGTACAGTAGAAACAACTACTTTTGACACACTGTCTGCCCCTGATGACGCCAGTGTGTCTTTGGATAAACTATTTGGTCGGGCTTAGTTTCTATTGCAAACTGTTGTACTTTGCGTTTGTTATTAACATCATCAAAATCTGGATGTATTGGTGGTAATAGATTGATACTTACATTAAACATGACACCACATGTTTCTTGTAGTTTAATAAATGAATTGCCTACTTGGAGTGTTCCGAGTGTTATATAATGTTTATTGATTCCACTTGCCAGCTGGACTGTTTTAAAGCTATAATAACTTTTAGAACTTAGAACTGACAAAATTTATTCAATCTGCGATAGCCAGATTTCTTCTACAGAATGAAAATTCGTGCAAAGTTTGGTCCGAAAATATGTATAATGTGCCTAAGCAGAGTCGCAAAACTCGGGCCACATCAATTTTTTCCTCAACGCGGCCGCGTTGCGGGCGAGTTCTACACACAGTCTTGTGACGTCATTGGTATTAGTCTACATACTGTGGCAACCGGCAATGAATGCAGGCCGATCATTCTCTATCCGATGTTTTCATGCACAGTTAACGGCGATTTTCTGATTATCTGTCGTCGAGTTGTAAATGTTTCCTCTATATTCCTGACAATCTCAACATGTACTCTCAAGTTTGCGTGACAAACAAGAATGCAAGTTTCGGCTGATTTTAAAATTGATTCCATTCAAGAAACATACACCTTCTAACAGAAGTAACAGGTTGATAATTTATTTGTATCGTGTTGCGTACTTCACACTCAAAGTGTATGCACATTTAATGAAAGGTGGTATATATTCGAGAGTTTTGTTATTGATAAAATACAGGATGCAAAATCATGAATCCTCATTTTGTATTGCATGTTGTTCAAGATATAATTCTGCAATGTCGGTCTACATTTATCATAAATGTGCACTGTCATATTGGCGATAGATATTTCTAATGTGCTGAATATAATACAACGAATTGCCCCATGTGACAACCAGTACATTATCTCATAATCTCAGTACGCAATGATCCTCAAGATACTGCTGCATAGTAATAATGAATGAGGCTTTTGGTGACCGTCACAACGATCATCCATCGCAACACTATTACTTTTATCGGACAGAGATATAGTCCCATCCGTCGGTACGTGTAATCACCGTGACTAAGAGGACACCACAGCGCTGGTTGCCACTGTGATTGGGAGGCCAAGTCTTAAGCCAGCAGGCAGACTGCAAGCTTCGCCTGGCGGGGAAACGGCATCATTGAGCATCAAGGGAATCTATTCTTGTCATTGAAACACACTCTTTGACTGAAATGCGGATTTCCTTAAGAAAATCTCCATCCCGTTTCTATTCCCATTATTCAACCAGTGGGCGTATCATTATTCTAGCGGTGATAGGTTAATACATCCATATATAGAGTCATCGTTATAACATAGTTATTTTATGATATAATGCAATTTCGAAACTCTGTTCATATCCGGCTCAGGATATCCGTAAAATGTGTCTAGCAAACTTTCAATATCTGATGTTATCATGAAGTACTAGACAAGTAATCACATACTAGTCCTTAGTTTATTCCATGTCGGCATCTGACCAAATAAGATGGTGTCACTCTTTCCTGAGAGAAAACTACAACAAAATCTTTTTTTATTGCAAAAATACTGTTCATATCCGGCTCAGGATATCCGTAAAATGTGTCTAGCAAACTTTCAATATCTGATGTTATCATGAAGTACTAGACAAGTAATCACATACTAGTCCTTAGTTTATTCCATGTCGGCATCTGACCAAATAAGATGGTGTCACTCTTTCCTGAGAGAAAACTACAACAAAATCTTTTTTTATTGCAAAAATACAGAAAATGACGATTTTCTAAAAACCACATTTCAATATTTATTGGTACCATATGGTTTTACTTGAAACACAATGTATCCGCGTGTCAGTCAGTCTCCAGATGTTGCAAAGGTATTGATAACGTTCACTGTTGTATATCTTCATCTGATAACATTGCCTTATTTTGTATCACTTGACAGAACGATCAATAGGATACCACATGCCTGCGTGAAGCATGTGTACAAACAACACGGATAACAAGGGGTTATTATGTTTTGAATGAGTTCAATTCTTCTGGGCCAAGGACGGAGAATTAAGGGATACATATCGAAGTATTTGTCGTACGGTAATAAGGATACAGCTTATCAACGAAATCCGATAGTTGTTTGCCTAAAATTGTATCAAATACTGGTGGAAGGAACACACGTCGACACTCATTCTCTCAGTTGAAAAAAAATCTCGACTTGTCAGTTAATTTGACAATGGATGTTGTTTGTTGTTTATATCAGTAAAATTTGAAAGCTTTCAAAATAAGTCAAATCATCGTATGGACTTGTTGCAGACCAATACATGTGTGGTTTATTTCTCAGTGTTTGACAATAATAGAGCTCCGTCCACCGTTTTTCAGTGTAACATTTTCCATTCTGTTTCAGAGGCATTTCTCTACATGTATTTGTATACAGACTCTTAGTTCTAGTTTCTTCAATGACTACTCATTCACGAGATGCTCAGACAGTGAAATACATGGACATCACTATCAGATGGCATCTTAATGAATCAAAATGGTCATCATGTGGCTTAGTTTGTAGAATGTATGATGCGTCCGCCTGTTTCCCCAGGTAAGTGGTATTCCAACTTTCAAATCCATGCCGTTTCACCAATTTGAAAGTGGTTCACTCTATGGACAATGCAAACATCCTTACAGATCAGTACACTTTCCCAGATATTTTCGCGGTCGCGCAAAAGAGTCTGATGACTGAACCTGGAGATACATATTTCCAAAATGTCTGGTCTAAACTGATGCAGGAGTAGAAAAAAGACTGCAGGATGAAAGCCATTGATAATTCAACCACAAGCAAATTATACACACATAAATATGTCATTGTTTAAAATATATCTTTGGTCTAATCAAAGGTGCATGCAGATGTACCCATGTATTCGCTCTATATGATAAACGGTGGTTGCCTACAGTGCAGATACACCTGCTGTAGTGGGAATGTTTATTAAAATAACCACTCGGTTTATGAACCCTTATTTCACCTTACGACGACTCCGCCCACTCGTTGAATATGCATATTTTTTAACCAATGGGAAAACGTTATTTGGGGGAGTGTTCCTCTGACACATCCGCCGGCAAAACTCGGACAAAGTTCACCACGTGTTAGCAATGTTTACAAAACAGATGTCGTTTGGCACCAACGTTGACAGTTACAACTTTTTCTTTGCCGGTGTATTCTGGTATTTTGCTAGAAATGGTTAAAGTTTGTCAATGGGGGACGTGTAAGTCACGTTATCCCAGTAATGTCGGGAAAGAAATAACATTTATTCCGTTTGTGAAGCCCACAAAGGATCTCGAACGTTGCCGGCGGTGGATCAAGTTGTGTGGTCGGCCGCACAAACACCTCAACGTAAAAATAATCAACAAGGAGAAATATATCTGTTCGAAGGTAGGTAAGGTTTGTCTGTGTGAATATATATTGTAGGCTAATCTAGATCGTGCATGTTTTCTGCGAGGACACATGTCCTGATGTCAGTGGGTATTTTTGTTTGATTGTGGTAAGCCGGTATGACATGATGTATGATGACACGTACTCAGTCTGGACAGCCAAATCATAATGTACCCAATCATACATTATGCGAATAAGATAAGAGTTACACGGTCATTTTTATTGTGTTGTTGTAAATATGTAGATCTAAATATGAATAGCGATATTGACCACTTTGTCCCACATGTAGATCTAGTGATTTTCGTTTATATAATACTAGTACATATTATCCTATGACTATATATGTATATATAGACATATATCTATATATAATTCAGATTTATTCTCATAATCCAGCACTTTATACAAGGATGCCCAACAGCAGCCTATCCCGACCCGCTCCCAGCCATCAAGCATGGATCATTCGGAGAAGTTAAAGCAGCTCCCACCCGACTCGACAAGCGCCAAAACCCCAAAGTTAAATCCAGTCATCATAACAGAAAAAGGTATATTTCTAGGCCTAGAGAAAGATCAAATATTATGACTAAAGATTCTCATTCAATGTATAAAATATTGATTTACATCTAAACTGATAAAGATGATATTATAGACTCAACTTATAGATTCTGAATCTAGTCCTGGATTTTGTGCATGGATTATTGCCTGACAGCTGCATAACTTGGCCAAAAATTTAGGGGAATTTTATGTAATTGAACATACACACAAAGTAGATCAGCGGTAAATGACCTCTATTTTGGAAAAAGTTCACGTGAATTTTTTGAAAATAATATCAATATCGATATCTGTTCAAAATGAGCACTGATTTGAGTAACATTGTCATGGCAACAGGAAGGCCCCAGAGACACCTGATGTTCAATCTCTGACAGTCCATGCAGCGGATGAAGCAACGGAACCAGTTAGTTGCTCAGTGTCAGTATTCCATACTTTCAAAAAAAAAATTGATTTTTTTCGGGTTTGAATGTATACTCTGATTTTTCTAACTTGTTTACACCGGTTTTTGACGATATCTTTGCGATGCTAAATGGTATCGTTCTATAATTTGGCATACTTCACCTCGGAGACAAACGGCAATTTTCTACCAAATTTCAGACTTCTATCGCAATAATTGAAGAAGTTGGCAATCTACCCCAATGTTAAATTTCAGCCAAAAACGGGATCTCGAGAATCTGAGCTTATTCGAGGATTTGATCCTGTTAACATCCACCAGGATTTGAAGCAGTGTTGTAATTTTCAGACCAGATGACACATTGGGGTGTATTCTACACAAACATGTTGATTTTGAAAGATTGCACCACTACAAAACCGAGCAAATGCACGAAATTGTGTGCGGACCCAAAAATTAAATGACAGGGCTAAATTTAACACAGGGGTAGATTGCCAACTTCTTCAATTTTCGTGACAGAAGTCTGAAATTCAGTAAATAATTGCCGTTTGACTCCCAGGTAAAGTATGCCAAGGTATAGAACGATACCGGGTAGCATCGCAAAAATATCCATGAAAAACTGTGTAAACGAGTTATAAAAATCAGAGTATACATGTATGTTAAAGTCTGGCTAAAAACTACATGCAAAAGCAAAAATATTGTATTCTATCTAAAGAATTGGAGCACTCAGTGCTTGTCATTCACAAAATAATCAGTAGTGGGAATGCACAGAAGATATATGCTTTATTCAAATATTTTGCCCAGAGTTGTCATTAAATTTCCATTTTATCTGTGATTTGTAGCATTTGTACCTACTCTGTTTGAAGATATGTTTTGACTTTTGAGTCAACTTTCTATGAATGCAATTGAATGAATATATAAGTTTGTTTATTTAGCATGTGTTGAGTATTTAAAAGTCTTAACATGAGTCTGCCAGGAGCTATATGTCTACCGGTATATAATATGTAATGTATAACCATAACACTGAATACATGCTGAAATATAAAATTGACATATCCTTTATTGTCATGGCAACAGGAAGGCCCCAAAGACACAGATCCAGGTTGTCAGAGTCCCTGCACCTGATGAAGCAACAGAAGCACCTAGTTGCTCAGTGTAAGTATTGAATGAGGTACAATGTATTGAATAAATTAGGAACTAGGCACAATGCCAGTTCACATTTTTCCTGTGCACTTACCAAACTGACACTGTTGTGAACTACAATAACCTAAAAACTATTTGGTAATCAATATACAGTACAAGGCTAAATATGTGTAGTACATATACTGGCAGTAATGACAAGCAGTGCTAGATAACACATTTACCGGTACAGGTTTTTCATATTATTATAATAATATGTTCATGAAGTGATTTGCAATTGACATGACAGAGGGCAGCCAGTGACAAGGTCAGATGTCCCAATGCTACAACAGAAGATTCCTGATCATGCACAGAAGAATGGTATGTACACATAGAAACATATGTCAACAACACTGTGTACTGTCAACCAAAACTGTACACTGTATTACAATTACATGTATTTACAAGTTTGAATTTCCCATATATGATCCCCTAAGGAATGAGAATCCTGCAGATTATTTTCTGCCTTTGATCAGTGCTGTATGATCATTGTTAATTATCTAAACCAACTAACTTTTTGCAATGTGTTTTCGGTAGAAATCGGATAGTTTGTCCATCATGTGTGACATAAAGTCTCTGTCTGGAACAATTCGCTCAGTGAAGGAATCTTTCTTCGTGTAGATGAACACATCACAGAACGGTGTCCCTGTGACCATCAGTTGCCCCTGTACTTGACAATAGTAGCTATGTTCTCTCCTGAGTCTGTACACCCCATTGTTCACTTCTAAGCAGAATCCCTTGATGGTGGAGACTGCTTCAGATATGGATAGATCCCTGGCCCCATATGGGCACTTGATCTCCAGTAGACCAACAGTACCTCCTTCACAAACCTTAGCATCCGGAGAAGCTCCTAGGAATGGAAACACTGGGTTGACCACCAGGCCACATTCATGAATGTGCAAGTTACGGTCTTCTCTCAGATAGGCCGATTTTGCCTCATTTTCAGTGTTTTTTCCATATGTGGTACTCAGACTTGAGAAACTGGTAGGGGCAGTGATAGATCGCAAAAAAGAATCGGTGACCTCCTTGCGCCTCGTTACAATTTTGTGGAAATTGGACGCTGTTAGGCGGGATTTTCTCTCCTGAAACCATCTCTCGCTGTTTGCTTGTTTACGTGTGGAAGCCTCCAGTTCTGCAGCCTCTTCCATTGAGAGTGATGTGGAGCTTTGTAGGTTGCATGTGACATACGTTTCGGATTTCGGCAGTTGTAGGTTCCCACATGTGACAGAGATGGACTGAGGGGTGCTGGGCTTTTCCACTAGTGGTAACTGAAAAAGTATGCAACAAAATAGTTAATGAATACTTGCCCAAAGTCGATATTCACTGGAAGTGACTCAATTTTTGTGATGACTCATACTAAATTTTTTTTTACATTGCGTTGTTTCAGCAGACAATTGTATTGTTCATTACAAAAAGGACACTTGTAATTGAGTCCCGTGTCCCAATGTACATTGTAAAATATAGCTGTATAGATGAACCTGTTTTACAAGTGACTATATTTGGTATAAGTATACATGTATAGTTATTATGGTAGCATGTGTGTAGGTCAATGTATGATTATATTGTATGCATACCTGTATCTGTATATGAACATGTACCTGTTTCAAATCATTACATGTATTTACAGATATTAGCAAACTGGCAGCCGAGAATGAGAGGCTGAAGTCGGTGATAGAGGGTTTGTCCCTGAAGAACAGCAAACTGGAGAACAAGCTCAAGACAGCTGAGGACAAGATCAGGAAGCAGGACAAATACATCACCCACCTGCAGCAGGAACTCAGTGATGAACAGCAAATCAACAGTCAAAATGTGTTCACCCCAGAGGCTGTGGATAACATCAAATATTACACTGGCTTCACATTTCCAGAGTTCTCAAAATTGTTCAATTTTTTGACTCGTTCCCAGTCAATACAGTACTGCTAATCCACCCTTCAGTTTCTCTCGCAAAATTAAAGCATCTAGAACCCTTTCACTGTCAACACAACTCTTCATGGTACTGTGCAAACTAAGGAATAACTTCGATCAAGTTGACCTAGCATACAGGTTCCATATCAGTCAGCAGGATGTCAGCGTCATATTCAGTGACTGGACAAATTACATGTTTCATCGCATGGGAGAGCTACCGTTATGGCCTGAACGTGATGTGCTGCAGTCAAAAATGCCCAAGGATTTCAAGCAGAAGTATCCAACCACCTTCTGCATCATAGACTGCACGGAAATAAAGATTCAGAAGCCATCATCACTCGTGAGCCAGTCAGGAACATATAGTGAATATAAAAGTTCAAACACAGTGAAAGGTTTAGTAGCTGTAGACCCAAGAGGGTCACTGATGTTTGCCAGCATGCTGTTTGGTGGTTCCATTTCTGACAAAGACATTTTTGTTCAAAGTAATTTCACAGATTTGTTAAGTAAGTTAGTGGAATGTGGTGTCTTGGAGAAAGGTGATGCTATCATGGCAGATAAAGGATTTAACATAAAGCCGTTGGTTGAAGAAATAGGTCTAACATTAAACATTCCACCATTTGCAAAGTGTAACACACAGATGAGTTCTGCTCAAGTTGCAGAAACTGAGATTATTGCAAAATGGCGAGTTCATGTCGGAAGACATATTGCAGCGGTCAAGAAATTCAAGATTATGGCTGGTAAATTTCCACTCTCACTATTTGGTTCACTGAACCAGATCTGGTTCATATGTAATGTTCTCACTTTATTCCAGCCTCCAATCATTGCTCATGTATAAGCATACCAGTGCCAACTGATTACCAGCAGGTTTGTGCTATGAAACTGTATATGTTGGAATTATTGGAATCCTTTTAAATATGTTTTTGTCATAATGCAAACAATTTTTAGGCACATCTTATCGGACAAGGTGCGCCGTAGAGTGAAATGGACATAATCGTAAACAGACATTTTTGTCTATTTCCACACATGGTGCAACACAATAACTAGTCAAGGCCCAAAGATGTCATAGGGCATTTCATTTCCACTGGTGGTGCGTTAAGAAAAGTCTGTTTACGCATATGTCCATTTTTTTGTTTTATGTAAAACTAAGAAATGGATGGGAAAAAAATGAGATTGTGTCCTCGTTTGTGCTACATGAATGGTGAATTGTCTGTTACGATTTTGTAATGATCTAGTTTAATCTGAAACCATTTGTGTGCATGACATTGTCATTGAATGTACATGTAAATGTCTTTCATCGCCAGAGTATTGATGTAGGGTAAATTGACTGTACATGGTAAATGCTGGTAGTGTTATTAATATCGTTGTTATTTGTGTGTCTGCCAAATAAAGATCTGTAACTTCAAATTCTTTCCTTCTTGTTTTGTTATTGTTTCTAGGTATTTGTTCTGAACTACCAAAATAACCATTCCTCTGATGATTGACACATGTTCTATCGTTCCAAATTATTCACAAACTAAATTATATACACTCACATGGTAGCTGAGACCACAGCCGACAGGACCGTGTGGGGTAGCTCTAGCAGGGGTGCCAGTCATCATATTAGCGTTGACTATATATGACACGGGATATCTTCTTAAAGACCGCAGTGCCGTTATGTCTTCTTCAGTGACATGTGTTTTTCTGTAATATCAATAAAATTTATGGTGGTGCACTGTAGTAGCCACTAGCACATACATGTTAACTCTTCATATACTACCTTTGACTTTCATCAAATTTATTATAGAAACAACAAGAAACCATAAGAATAAATAACCTGTTGTCAGTCAGCTTGGAGAGCACGGGTTTCCGTTTCCTTGTGTCTGGTGGGACCGGGTTTGCCATTGTCATGTTGGTGACCGGCTTGCTGTTTATTTTGCCAGTCCGAGGGATGCTCCACTGCTGGGGAAGGCTGGTGCATGATGTTGCAGCCGGTGGCTCCGATAGTCCCATCATTTTGTAATTCTGGATAGCATAAATGCATCCGACTACATGGGAGCAGTGTCCTCCACCTCTGAAAATCGTGTATATTCAATGTAATGTGATTTCTACCTCTCCTCACCGTATAGTTTAGAGATAAATCAGATATTTTCACGCTATGCACGTGTAATAGCATGAATACAAATTTACTTCTAATCACAAATACAATGATTTCAATGTTTCGCATTTCACAGGTTGCACGGGGGTTTCCATACTTTTGAAACGTTATGATTTTTCAAAAGGTGGTGCCATCTAGTGAATGTGTTACTGGTTGTGACTGACCCATTAACAAAAATGGGTTTGTCAAGTGAGATTGTTATAATAAGTAATTAACAAAAAAATCGCCAAATTCGGCATATCTTTCATTATTTATCCACATGACTCAAGATTTTTGGGTCCATGTTACAGGATCCCCACAATGTAGCTACTAACAAGATATCCAATTCTAATCAGGCCGGATGGCGCAATGAGTATGTGTGGTGTTTTGAGTGTGAGAGGACCCTGGTTCGAAACCTTGTAAAACATAGGATTATAATTTTTTTTCATTATGATTTTTTTTATTGCATTGTCTTCCGTGATACATGATGATTGTCTGTTTGGTTTGTCCGAGGTGCAAGAACCCATGGCACTGCCTCGGACTGACTCTGACCGGTCTGTATACATCTCATGCGGCTGTGATGATAGATCTAGACTCTAGTAAATTTATGTACATTCAGTGTCACCAACTTACCCAGCTTGGCACGTGCATTGGGCATCAGATATCGAATCCTTTCCAACTTTCAGAACGATCATATGTGGGGTCTTGTTTTTTCGCATTGACCGGTGGCATCTCGCATCCACGGCTACCAATTCGCCCTCACGGTAGAATTTGAAGTCATGAACATAACACTCACAAAAATATTTATACCCCAACTCTCTGCCCTTCTGAGAAATAACTATATCTTTCAAAAACGATAAAGAAAACGAATCAGAAATGTCTGACAGTGTTGCCATCTTGTTCTAAAAAAACGCGGGAAAGACATTGCGTCAATATATATCGATTTTTGTCCGAGTTTTCAGGATTACGTAAAACGTCGAAAAGTGGGCGTGGTTGATGCAAATAAGCGTAAGGTGAATTCATCGCTAATTTATTTCTAGGAAGGAAATGAAACACTTTGGTGCCATGTTGTGCGAAGATGCGAACGTTTATCAATAATGGATGAGTGGTGAGGTTGACAACATCTCACTTCTTCCTTGGCGTACACGAACGTAACTAGATGCTCATGAGTCCCCTGTGGCTGTGGTTTCCACATCATATGGTATGGCAAAGCCCGATAGCCGGGTTCGTCCGTTCATGTCTTTGCGCATGCAGATGCATATTTAACCAGATAACCCGCCAAGTTATATGGATTATTTCGTCAATTACTTTAAACACAAGTAACCTACAGTGGAGAAAATTATTTTTGTGGCCAGCGGAAATATGTTGGGATGGGAAAGTTTATGTGATTATTAATCTTAATTTATCGGATTAAATTGCTCATTATTCTCCATATAATAAACAAAGAAGAACATATCTATAGATGTTTATCCGAACACATACATTCAATGGTTTTAATGTTGCCCAATGTTTTCGATCAAATTGATAGTTTATGCATCTATTTTGGTGTAGAAAAATATTTTTCATCACATTTTATCACTTTTATATCGTAAACTATAAAAGTTGGCAACCTTTAGTAATTGTTCTGACAACATCAGAAATTTAGCTCAATATTTTTGTTGCGCTACTGTATGCGTATGTATTACGGTAAATCAACAAATATCGCAAAGCTCCCACAGTATTTGCGTTTATTCACAAGGTAAAATGTAAAACCTCATGGAAACAATCAGAAATTTTTTTTTGGAAAGTGCTTTCATGCTTTTGTTGAGATTACTATATTTAGCAAATGATAGCAGGACCGGGCTCACTCATGCCTACCCTCTGTGGGTCAGTTTTCACCCAAACTTAGAAGACCAGTGTGATGCGCTGGCCATTTAACAGTGAAACGGGCAATACGAACAAGCTGGGATTGTCAAATGTCAACAAAATAGCAAATATCCCTATGATTATTCCGACTTCTGCTCTAAAACTGCAGATTTGCAACAGGGTTGTGTTTTTGTTTATCCTTGATTGAGTAGGTCGTCTGACTAATATTTTTTGTTTCATTCAAAATACCTGAAACGATATTAATCACAGCAACACACATTTCCGAACCCTAAAAAGTAGATTGTGTTTTATGAAGCACGATATACAGACTATGAACGTGCAGATTGTAACTGTAATAATAATGATAAAATGCAGAATTTTGAGTTACTGTTGTGTTAGAATTTTCACTTCGTATTGCACGCTTTAACTATACAATGAATTGTGCAAAAAAGTGTTCATATTTTCCCTGGCAGATGTCCACTTCATCCGTGTTGTTATGAATGACATAAACATCTTACTGGTTAAATGTGATAAGATGCATATAAAACTCACGTTTTTTCCCTGTCTGAGTCCCAAATTCAGAGAATTAATAATGACGTGCTATTTTTTGCCCTCTGCTGTTGGAACCAAAAAGCTTTCCATCGCTTTTCGTTTACGTTTGGAACACACAATGTGAGGCCATGCGGACAACAGATTTTCAAACAGGAACGGATTAAACTTTTGATTTGGTACCACTTGAATATTGAACAAAACTTTGTGGTATGATCGATGGCTATGTCCGAATCGAAAGTTTGCCTTTCAGATTGTAATTTTGCGGGGATTCTCATTAATTGGCTATTACCCTATTGATGTTCTTCTCGGAATGACAACTACATCATTCCCATCCATCATCTCACTTGGCATATTTTCTTGCATAGTTTTTTATATAACTTATTTTTGTTCTTTTTTGTCCACCTATTACTCTTTTCCCCCTTCTTTGTTTGGTCACGCTCATTATTTTTCACCAATTCGGGCTTCACGGGAAGATATCCAAACTGAGGCCATGTGAAGTCCGGAGTTCAATAATATAGTTTTTATAATCTCTTATATAATTCATGTACATGTGTCAAAATAAATTCTATTCTATTCTAATATATTCTAATAATTATAATGAACGAGGCGTTTGATCATTGACAACGGACAACTGATACATTACCTGATCATACTGGGTACGAATTAGTCCTCAGGATACTCGCATGCATACATGTAGTGGAGATGACAATGCTTTCGATTGTAACATCCTAAATGCACACCTCATCCTAAGTAGACACTTTCCATTGCAACACTATTCCATCTGGTGGGCAGCGAGCACTTTTTGCTTGAAACTCTATCGGATGTTTCGTCTGCTGTGTTTTTTTTTATCCAGCAGACGAGTGTTGCGCATTACGAGTTTCCACTGTGAAGGGAAGGCGAGTGTTAGACTCCTAACTCAACAAGCCCCGGGTCTCACGTGTGTAGGCAGCTGCGTGACTCGCCTCAGCAGAGAAACAGCAAGTCAATGGGCTGGGCGGCAGTCCTATCAATTGATCCTATATTTTGTCATCATCGAAGTGCTGATTCGTATGAGAGCCTCCATGCCATTTCGATTTCCAATTTGAATGGACAATACTAGACGGGAACATCTCAATATGCAAGGGATGAAACGGCGACAAATACAATTAGGTTACAATGCAACACAATGATATATACATATATATGCTAAAAATGAAATATAAGGTAAAGGTATGTGCACTTCCTGTCACAATGTATTCTGATCAAATACTACAACATTTCCTGCAGCTCCGGGCAGAAATCACGGGTTCGTGCTAGTGACGTTGAACTGATTATTGTTTTGCATATATAAAATTTACCACCCTCCTTGAATAATGTTCTTCATTGCAATACAAACTGATCTGCATGCAATATTTCACACACACTGTTTGAGTTATGATATGGATCGTATTTAGGCACTTTCGAACAAAAGAAAACAAATTCAATTCAATAAATTGATCGAATACAAGCAATAAATCTCAACAGACGATGTGCCCTATTTCAGGTAGCTACCCAATGCCACACTTGACTGAGCATCTGGAATATTCAATTTTCACAGGCCTTTGTCGAGTTGGCAATCCACACATTGGGTTCACATGGGAACGAATGTCGGAAACGTATATAAGCGACGATGGTGAGACAAATCGAAATGGAGCCAACCGAAGAGGAACATGTCGACTCCTATTGAGTGCACTAATGTGCGTTGCTCTATACAATATATGAAACCGTGTAAGAGGAAAATACAGATAAACCACAACTGGTTCCGCTATGGACACATTCCAAAGTTGTGCGAAATCTTCTGGGTCCCCAATCAAACACGATTTCACCAATTCCACGCTCGTCGTGAACGAATTTTGCACCATCTCTACCACAAGGATAATCTGGATAAGTGTACCTCTCATTCCCTAGGATCCAACATGTCCAAGAGCCTCCATTAACGAGTAATTGGATATATGCCAATACCAGATGACTGTACGAGGAGGCCACCCGCACGTATTTCGCTCCACACAAAAACAAAAACACGCAAACGTGTTCAGAACGTTTGAATTCATCCAACACAGAGAAGAACTCTGATATGGGTGATATCGAAAAAGTTGACTGTGGTCATTCAGCAAAGAGTTAGATATGCGTTCTGGCTGGTGAGATTGTCCCTTCTGTCGCGCTCAAAACGAAGTTGCCATTATCGCCGGTTCATTAAATGTTGGGGAATTTTCTTTATTGAAAAGTGTTGTGACTGAAATACATTGTACTCAACAGCCTGCATTGTGAAATTACAACATGGGTATTAAAGTATAATATCCTAAATAAAAGGCAATCTAATGAGGTTGGAGATTGATAAAGGTTCCAAACTGACAACTATATTACATGTACATGACAAACGTGATAATTCCAATTATTTCATAGTCAATTAAAAGATTAAAATATAATAATGTACAAGCCTAAATGGAGCAGCGGCACTATATTGTTTAGAAAAATGTGTAAAACTACATTGTGAGAATAAAGTGAAGAAATATATAACGCCCGGATTTGTAACAATCTGTGTGCAGAATATATTTTGTAGAAAAACCTAGCCTCGAAAAGGGATTGTTTTATATATATCCCATATATGAAAAAAGTTCCAAAAAAGAATGATTGCAATGCGTCACATTTGCAACTTCGACACCGCTGCTGGCGCACTGTATTCCAATAAAATGCTCTTATTATTGATATTGCCTATAGCCGAATGCAACAATCACAGAATCGTGATTTGACGTCGAACTGATGATGAGTTATGCCTCTATTAATTTACCCCTTTTTGCAAAAAAATATATTTTGCTCAGTAATACAAGCCATTCCTCATGCAATATTCCATTGCTGATCCTTTTGTGTACACCAGAGGTACTTTTTAGGTAATACTTTTGGCATTTCTGAACACGGCCAAAATTATCGAATGAGCTACTGGCTATGGATAATACCATACAACGTGACCAATTTCAATATCATCCTCCATTCACTGAACATCGCACAACAATGAATATGTTAATGTTTGAAGGGCTTTACACTAATAAACAAGGGAATCTCCTAGAGTGGAATCGACTTTGTAATACGAAAAAATACAAGGTGTCAGTCACACGGGTGCCACTACATAATGGATAATGTATAGTTATGACAACAGACTAAGACAGTAGTACAAAGTGCCATTTTTATCAAGCTTTTTTATGCCAAATAGTGAGAGTAAATATGGTGTACCTTGCTTGATACATGATTCCAGTCGACCTAACCGATAAAATAGAGAGAAAGCACATATGGTTACAAAGCATGCCGGTATACAACAAAAATTGCCATCATCTGGCCATCATCTGGCTAAGTATGACATGAATGCAGCCACTTTTCCCCCGAGATAGGTGCTCTTCTAACCTTCATCGCGCTGCCATTTCACCAAAGTGGTTCACTCTTTCAATCCACAAACATCATATCCCCTAGAGATCAGGACAGGACACCTCCCAGACATATTTGCGGTCACACAAAAAATTATGAGAGGACCTGAATAGTCTCGTCTGATGCAGAAATAGAAAACGAAGCGACTAATCAAGTTTACTGGCAGAATGGAAGTACGTGATAATTCAATCACGAACAACTTATACACACATAGATGTGTCATCGGTTGCCGAAAGAGAATAAACCTTGAAGCTATCAAAAGCTATATCTTTTAGCTATATCCTTGTATTCTCGCTTGTATGTTTAGCAGCGGTTCCCTACAGCACAAACACCCATAATTCAGTCAAAATATTTTTGGAACACAGCCACTCTATTCATGAACCCTTATTTCCTGCACAATAACTCCCTCTTTTTTGCCCTGTGAAATGTTCGATTGAATAATCAATAGTCGAGATATTGGTCCATTTTTAATGCACTCCAGGACAAAAATCAAATCAAATCAAATTCCAGCCAGGTCGATCAGTGCAGTTATAGTACATATAATCCAATTTTGATTTACAATTTCGTTGCTAGTTGATGTCCTTCTAAAAAACAAGAAAAAGATTGAAACAAAACGCTGCTGTGTGACGCGAAGTGGTGAACGTTCAACCATAATGGATGAGTGGTAAGGTTGGCAGTATCTCGCTTTTCCTTGACCCAGATGAACGTATCTACATGCTCATGCGTCCCCTGTGGCTTTCACATCACATGCTGTGGCAGAGCTGGATGACGGGTGCAGTTCAATGTTGTGTCTCTAAGCACCCAGAGGCAAAACCAGATATTCCTTCAGGAACTATGAAGTTTTTCAATCACATTACACATTATCAGTGGAACGAGTAGTGCCCTGCGAAGCAAAGCAAACATGCTGGTACTGTCAAATGTGAACGAAATACAATAAACACTCAGATTTTTGCGCTGTAACAACACTTTTGCAATCACAGCATTTCAAAATTGACCAATAGTTTTCTTTACAGAATTAGCCTTCCACGATACTGATCATGGTGTAACACATTTGTGACAGTCAAGTTGTACAGTCGATAAAAGATAGAACTTTCCTTAGAATTTGTCTTTGCTAAATTGCATGTTTTATGATCGTGAATATTTAGTAAAATTCTATATAGTATTGCAAGTTTTTCACCACAATTGAGATATGCTATAAATTGTGATACATGCCCGTACAAATTTCGACTGAATCAATGTCAATAGGAATAGAATGTTAGCCAGTTATTATGTGCAGATGCGCGAAGCAAATCACACTTCTTCTATGGTAGTCCCAATTTCACAAAATCAATCATTATTTGTATGTCATTTTTTACCGGCAGTTGTTGAAACCAAAACAAACTTCCATCACCGTTTGTTTACGTTTAGAGCGCACAACTTAGCTCCATATAGACATAACATATTTTTATATTTAGGATGTATCATATAAATGCAGGATCACCTCGGCTCGAGAGGGAAACATCACTGAGTGCCAATAGCTGGGTGACAAGTGTATCAATTGTTATGTTTTTGTCATTGTTGAAGTACTGATTCGTGTGAGAGTCTCGATACCGTCTCGACAGAAAAACCACGTCTGATTCTGTTATGGACACATTCCACAGTTGTGTGAAATTTTTGAAAACGTGCCTCAATCACACTCGATTTCACCGATTCCACGCTCGTTTTTGAGCGAACTCTGCACCATCTCCATCACAGAGATAATCTCGATAAGTGAACTTTGACATTTCCCGGGATCCAAGAGAATCCATTAATGGTTCGATATATGACAGTACCAGGTGACTGGACAAGGAGGTCACCCGCACGTATTTCGCTCGACAAAAAAACACACACAAACGTGTTCAGAACCTTTGAAGTCATCCAAAACAGAGAAGCATTAATGGGAAAATGAGTACATTTGTGCTAAACATTCTGAATTGAACTATCAATAAGGTTGACTGAAACAGCAGAGTTAGGTATGCGTTCAGGCTAGTGAGATTCGGGCAATTGACATCGATCTGATGATGATTTATACCTAATATATAACAATTTACCTCCTTTTGCCAAAAAAAATGCATTTTGCTTTGCAATACTAGCCAATCTGCATAGCATATTTCATTACCGATCCTTTTATATATATGGGTACCTTATTGATCATATTCTCGGCATTTCTGAACACCAACAAGTGAGCAAATGGCCTACTAGCCATAAATCACACCAGATAAGATGACTGATTTCACTACCTAACTCCATTTGCTGAACATCCAATAACAATCAATATGTGAATTTCGGGACTGTATTATAACATGATTTCTCAGAACGGAATCAAATATGACAATCATATACAAGTAGTGTCACACACATGGGTATCAATGTAGCAAACAGAACCTTGTAAATTGCCATCTACGTGGGCACTGTTTTTTCAGCTAGAAGTAATGTTTGTTTTTTCCCCTCTCATCAGGAAAATTAAGTTTCGGCTTCCATTCCATTCACCACCACCATTGCCCGTCTGGGCGTCCAGTGCAATGTCTAACCGTGCGAATGAAACTCAAATATAGAAATCGTAATCGACGAGTCTTCTGTGTATGGTGTGAAATACTACTAACATTTACAGTTATATTGGACTAGGATGTCACTTGAGGAAGTAGATGTCACATTGTATTTTGCTATTCAATGCTAGTATTCGATCATTTTGGTAGATCCAATTGGATGTTTTGTGTTCTGAAAAGCCAACGTGCGATCCATGAGGACTACACAAAAGGATCCGTAATGAAATATTACTTGCAAATCAATTTGTATTGGAAATTATAACATTATTGCGTGAGGGGGTTATTTTATATGAACAAAGCTCATCGTCAGTTTGACGTCAATTCTTCGATTCGGTGATTCCTGCACAACGCAACATGTGATGGAGATTTCCTGAGCATAAATTTATATACAGGATACAGGACTCGATGTGATATCAATTAGTTAGAGGCACCTTATTGATCATAGTTTTGACATAGGCTGTTAGCCATAAATCGCACCACACAACGGGACCAATGTCAGTATCCACTTTATTTACTGAATATTCCAGAACAATAAATATGCAAATTTTGGAGGGTTTACACAATAAAATAAGAGGATATCGTAGAAAGGAATCGGGTGTGAAGAACTATCACAAGTTGGTACCACAGAGGGTGTAAATTCCTCAAACATAACCGAGACAGTGGAAGGAATCGAAAATGAACCAGCCAAAAAGTGAGCATCTAGTCGCCAAAAAGGAGAGAATTTTTGATAGCTATGTAGGTATTGATTCTGACAACGTTAGATCATCAAACTAGGGAGGCATTTGTGGAAACCGTGATGTCTGTGACAATATCCCATGTACTTATAATAGGTAATACCCATCATAATTAACACTTGATACAATCGTACACCGCGCAATTAATATAGCACGTCCACTGCCAATGAGTGATAAAGAATGTGTTGAACGTTGTGTGAGATATGATTCCAGTCGACCTTACAGATAAAATAGAAGTGAAACACACCTGGTTCTGTTACCGATGATCCCGGAAAGTCACGAGTTGGGAAAGGCAGTGATTTGTGAAATTGAAACCACACCCGATATAACCAATTCCACGCTCTGTCGTCCGTAAATCGGCACCATCTACATCACGTGGGTTTTTGATAAGTGCAACATCCGTTTTGCCTGGGATCAAAAGAACTCAATTAACGTGTTCGATTGATGGTTGCCAGATGACTTGCTATGGAAGCCGCTCAGTCTATTGCTATTGAGAGACACACACAGTCGTTTTTTTTTTTCACAACGAAGAGACAGAAATTCCTTTTAACATAGACTTAATGTAAATTGTATGAATATGTGCTTAGCGATACGCATTGAGCTACTAATTGTTTTGCAATCCACTCAGAAGTATGTGGTTATAAGCAACGAAATTGAACATTGAAAATATTATTTTCCTGTCTTTGATTGTATGTAGTGAGGAGGAGAAATAAATGTCATGGTCTTTGTTTTCACCAAACCAACATTTTTAAAGACTCTTGTACGAAACCTAGTACCCACGAAATACACACACCAAACCACAGGGACAGGTGAGCATGTAGGCTCCGGCACCGATACTTGACATTTACTTGTTCGCAATGTCTTGTCAACTGGAGCTAATATGAACATGTGCATATTGACAATTAGCACGATGATTTGATAATTGATAGATCAGAGTCACACCGTGTGATCACAAACGTGACTGGTTGCAATGCTGAGCTGTTCTCTCAAAGTGTAATTCAACGAGCATGATATGATATGCAACCGGATACGGATTACACTAACTATCCAATTGTATAATTAATCTATATACAGTTGAGCCGTTGCATATATCGTTCGTGCAAAAAATTGTTGTTATACCTCAGAACCAATGGTAATAAGTACATCATGACATAAAACACCAACGAGTTCGTTAACGATGCCATATAGTGTTTCATGACTGAAAGATAGCCCACTTAGACAACTAACTTTCCACACGATTAGCTCAATGGTTTCGTTACGTTTTGGCACACTTGTTGGAATAATTAGGAAGATGTGTTGAAATCAGGACAATAAGACGACCCATTCAGGCTATGCTCTAGATTCGGGTCAGAAACAGAACGGTCACGAAGTGAAAGCTTCAGTACATGTAGGTCAGTATTCTGAAGTATGGTCACTTTAGACACAAATTGTTCCTATTTTATTGTTGTTCCAAACCATGTCGGTTTGTATGCTCCAGATTTTGTATATGAAAAATTTATTGTAATGGAAAACTAGCTTCAAATGGGTACAGGAATAACGAAATCGTGCATCTTAGTTCTGTCAAAATGATGATGACATGCTTATATATTATATATTCCTAATGATTTCCTATAGTGTGACAAGCATATCATCACCCAACATTTCATTACCAAACATTTTGTGTAGAACTGATGTTAGATATGTCTAATGGAACATACTTCGTTATATATAAACACGAAACAGTCAAATCAAATACTAACAATGAATCACAAGATACAACGTGAGTGATTCACGTAACTATATAAGTTTAGAGGTTTTTGCACTATAATATAAAACTATACTTTTTATACTATAATATAAACTGGAGAACCTCATAAGAAGGACTCCATTGCATATTCCTTAGAGTGAGTGTTTTTTTTTTCGCAGGGAACAGACTGCAGCATTCCATGATGGTGGGAGAAATCGAAATGAAGCCAGCGAAAAAAATATCCTCTAAAATTAACTTTTTGGTTTTTCTGTAGATATCGATTCGGATTGCCACATGGACTACTACGTCGTTGCAACCAACTTGTTGACTCATAATGATGAAAGGATTTATATCGTCAAACACAATTACATGTGAAATACAAACACCAAGCCAATCATAAAGAGGACAAACATGAATGATGTAAACGGATTTTCTTTGCCACTGGATAAAGGGGACAATCGAATATTGTTGCATAGATAAGCAGGTAGATGCTAACGATAAATCAGATATTCACCACACGATTCTGTTATCAGCAGGTTTCAGGAATGTCACACACTTGAGATGGGAAGGTGACTGGTGTGTGAAATCTCCGAACACTTCCGTGATCCTCAATCACACTCGATTTCACCAGTTTCATGTGCAGTCCTGTGCCGAAATCTGCTCCACAACTCAAGATCGGAGAAAATCTTGATCAGTGTACCTTCTTATGATTCCATCAAAGTGTTCAATATTTATGACGATACCAGATTGTTAGACATAGAAACTGCACGATAAAGGCTATCTCTATCTAGAATAATAAACACACATTTCACAAAACAAAGCATCTTCATACAGAGGGTTCTTCTCACATAAGGATGATCGAAATCAAGTAGATATGTGCTGAACAATATGAAATAAAGTGGCACAGTCACAATATCGAAAATGTAGAAAAGTTTCAATTGTTAAAATTCATGTATGTATATATATATATATATAGGTGTATGATATATGTGTATTATGGTGAAGAAACCCAATTTATTCACATAATAACTAATGTGTTGAATACTGAAATATAGGACACGCTGTATTCTGGAACAAAATACTTTTTCAGAATACTTCCTTACACTGTGTGCATCAATCACGGAATCGTGCAACTGACGTCAAATTGATGATGAGCTATGTAAATATAAATTGATTCAAATCATGGAATAATAGTTTATACTCCAACACTAGCTGGTCTGCATGCAAAAAATATTCTATAACCGATCCTTCTGTGTAGGCCTACGGTAAGAGTTATTTTAAGGGTCATAGTTTCGCACTTTCGAACACAAGAAAATGAATCCATTTCACCAAAATGATGAAATACTAGCAATGAATCACAATGGACAATGTGACCTATTTCAGTTAGCTATCCAACGCAACACTTGCCTGAACATCTTTGTTCCAATATACAAATTACATAATCACTATGGAATGTTCATCGTCGAGTAGGAAATTCATACATTGGGAAATATTTACATGGTGTTGAATGTCTGAAACGTATCCCAATGTCGTGAGAGAAATTGAAATGGAGACAAAAAAAAAAAAAAAATTCTGCTATGGACACATTCCACAGTTGTGCGAATTTTAAAAAAAAATGCCAGGTCCTCAATCACACTCAATTTCACCAATTCCACGCTCGTTTGTGAGCAAACTATGCACCATCACCAATACAAGGATAATCTAGATAAGTGTCCCTCCCCTTTTCCTGGGATCTACGAGAATCTGCTTAACGTGTTCGATAATATGACAGTACTGGATGACTGGACAAGATCCACCCACACGTATTTCTATCGACAGAAACACGCAAACGTGTTCAGAACTTTTGAAATCATCCATCACACATTAACTGTGGTCATTCTGCAATCTAGTCTCACGACAGAGTTACATATACGTTCGGGCCAATGGGATGGCCAGAACGAGTGCCCGTGATTGAAATACCATATACTCCAGAGCCTGTGATGCGAAGTTACAACATGAGTATTGTATAATATGTCCTAATAAAATGTCTAACGTTGGGGATTCCCAAAGATACAGATAGCGTGATCAATACATTCATTCTATGGTCAATTATAAGGTTGATAAAATATGATGTACAAGTGGTACAGTTTAGCTATATCATTCACAACAACACCAAAAATAACCAATATACAAATGGTATCAAATGTGTAGAACTGCATAGTGATAGGTAAATACCATACTCCGTATTTCATACTACGCAATAAACCTGGATTAAAAGGTGAAGAAATATAGAATGCCCAGATAAGTAACAATAAGTAACAGAATGTGTGCAGAATATATTTTGTAGTCATAGTTCTAAAACGGATATGGGTTTTTTATCACACACTATAAACTACAATGCTACAGGACCCCACAAGGTGTGATAACATTTTCTGTGTCACCTTACTTGAAATTATTCTGTATCACTCGCTGAGCCACATCGGGCCGAAACTACTTTTTTGCGTGAAGATCGTTATTTCGTAAAAGAACAATATGAAGTCATATATATGAAAACGATCTTAGCAACCGAAAGTCACCAAGCCGACTTGAGATTTTCCGGACATCACAGCAAGCATATTCATGAATATTACAAAATTAATATTATTATATTAATGATCATTCACAATTTTCGTATGATCTACGACAATATCTAGAATTATGTCTGAATAGTTGTGTGTGATGAAATAAAAACCACGCTCGTGTGTTTTCCGCAAAAAGATGTCGTCTCGTTTGGTCTGGCGGATGAACACAGAATACACTCGTCCTTCGGACTCGTGCATCCTGAATTCATCTGCCAGACCAAACTCGACCGATATCTTTTTGCGGAAAACACACTCACATGGTTTTATATATATATATCACCAGTTTCCCAAAAATAGGATATGTGCAAAGCGACACATGCAATTTTCACGGAATGGTGCAATTGACGTCAAAGCGATGATGAGTTATGCCTACATAAATATACATAAATATACCTATATTGCTGAGAAAAATACATATTTCGCTTCACAGTACAAGCCATCTGTAAGCAATATTTTATTTCGGGTCTCTCTTTTTGTGTAAACTCGTGGTTAGAGATACCTTATTGCTAGTATTTTTGGCATTTCTGAACGTAGAAATGTCATAAATCACACCATGCAACGTAACCAGTGTCAATGTCTAACTCCATTTACCGTGCATCCCATAACAATAAATATGTGCAGTTCGGGAGGATTTTACACAATAAAACAAAACAAAAATCTCCCAGAACGGAATCGTGTATGGAATGCTATAAAATATATCACTCATATTGAGTTCCATTGCATGAAACGGAAACAGGACTTCGGGACAATGACAATATAAATGGAGGCATTGAAAAAGTAATGCTCTCATCTACATAGGTATCGTTTGTGTTGGTTAGAGATATTAAAATCATGGACACAGTTGTGGAGACAGTGCTTCCTGAGATTCTATAGAAATAACAATCGGATGTTTTTTTCTTTTACTTAGAGTACATGTATGTATCGATTTTAATTCAAAACGCAAATCAAGATATGATGGAGACTTTCGGCTCCGGTCCATTCGAGTCTTCCATTACCGTTGTCTGTCTGGGCGTCTGAGGCATTTCGTAACCCTGAGTATGAAACCCAAATATAGAAATGGTAATCGATTAGGATCGCTTGTATATGGTGTGAAATACTGCAAAAATTTGCATTATATTGGACTGGGATGTCACGTAAAGAAGTAGATATCACATTGTCTGTGGTGCGTTATGGCTGGATTTCGAGCAATTTGGTAGATCGTGTTCGCATGTTTTGTGTTTAGAAATTCAAACATCGATCCATAATCTAACTCTAACAGCAGGTGTACACAAAAGGATCCGTAGTGAAATATGGCTTGCAAACCAACTTATATTACAAACTATAACATTATAGCGACAGGGGGTAATTTGATATTGTGCATAATTCATCGTCAGTTTGAAATCAATTGCGCGATTCTGTGATTACTGCACACAGCTATGGGAAATATCAGCATATTTATCAAAATACGGTATGTCAGCAGTGATAACGAAAATGCACATTTGCTTTTTTTGTAGACACCCTATTCCTCTATATATCTTATTTTACATAGTATTACATTATGATGTATCACAATGTAATTGTTTGTATCGATTTTAATTCAAAACGCAAATCAAGATGTGATGGAGACTTCCTATGCATACAAATCCACACGACAATGTGATATGAATTGAACTACTGAAAATTTTTCAACACACTCAGAAATGTGTGGACTCGAGCAACAAAACTGAACAATGTAAATATTATCCTCCTGCAGTGAGGAATACGAAGTATTGTGACAAAAGATAGTTCACACACAAAGTCTCAGGTGATCACATAGGCTTCGACACTGATACTCGACCACATTTTCGTTGTCAACTTGAGCTACATTTGAAGAATGTGCATGTACATAGTGACAAGTAGCACGCTTAACTGATAATTGATAGATCAAACAGAGACACACCGTGCCAATGTTACAAACGTGTCTGTGTGCAACGCTGAGGTGTTTTCTCCAGTGTCATTCAACGAGCATGATATGATACGCACCCGGATGTGGATTACATAAATCACTCGATTGCACATTCAATCTATATGCAATTTAGCCATTGTATATATCGTGCGTGGGAAACATTATTTTCATACCTCAGAACTAATGGGTAATAAGTACAAATCATGCATAAAACATTAAAGAGTTCGTTCCCGATGTCGCCATTCGTTAATTGGTCTCTTGTTGCCATTAATTAGGGAGATGTGTTGAAATCAGGGCACCATGATCACAGATTCAGACTGTCACCCATGCTCTAGTTTGAGTCATATACGGAACGGTCATGAAGTGAAAGCTACAGTACGTGGGGGTCAGCATTCACGAGTATGGTCATTTCAGACACCATTTGTCCTGCTTAATGTTGTTCCAAACCATGTATGTTCATGTGGGCCATCCTAACTCAGAACTTCATCACAGCAGTTGGCACCATGTATATCGATGATATACTGGGGTATTCCCTGTAACTGGGTGCGGGAATAACGAAGTCGTGCATTTGCGAAATCATCGTGACTGATTTCACGTACCTATAAATATTTTCGATGGTTTTGCACTATAGTCAAGAAGTGTCCTCTTTGCTACAATACAAAACTACACTTTATTAGTGTTATTCACAACTGACACACTCCATTATGTTAAGAGAAATTCAAATGATGCCAGTCTAAAAATAATCCTCTAATAAGTTAGCTTTTTGGTATTTCTGTAAATATTGATTCGGATTGCCACTGATAACCCAGTTTTCTGGGATATAATAATAAATTATTGACCCATAATTGAGAAAGCACCCATATGTTCGAACGCAGTTACATGACTGTAATGTGAAATACAAACACCACGACAACAATAAAGAGGACAATAATGAATGACGGAAACGGATTTACTTTGCCACTGACTAAAAGGTAAAATCGAGAATTGTTGCGTAGATAATGCGGGTAGACGCTTGAGATAAAACAAAGATTTACCACATGATTCCGTTATCAGCAGGTTCCAGGAATGTCACACACTTGAGGTGGGAAGGAGAGTGATGTGTGAAATCTCTGAAAACCCCCAGACCCTCAATCACACTCGATTTAACCAGTTTCATGTGCTGTTCTGTGCCGAAATCTGTTTCATCTCCAGCTCCTAGATAATCTTGGTAAGTGGATCTTCCTAGGAATCCATCAACGTGTTCAGTATATATAACAACGCCAGGTAGGTGGACAAAAAGGTCACTCTCTTCTATCTATATAAAGAGATACACACTCATTTCTCAAAACGTATGAAGGGATGCCACATATACACTACTGAGAAATGTTAAGGATATTGTAGTGTATATGCCCTTGCATGACAGGAAGTGATTAAAATTGCAATTTTCATTGGGGAAATATTATTTTCATATCCTCTTCAACATTTCAACGCATTGTCAAAACTCACAGTCACAGAGATTTTACTTGGAGAAGTACAAACTCCAAGGAAAAAACACCGGAACACAGCGTTTTTCAGATTTTTTTTCAAGCAATGAAAACACAATAAATTGGACCTAACTCCAAAAATCAATAACTGGTGTGACCCCCACATGCTTGAATACAACCTTGACAACATCTGCGCATGCTCCCAATGAGATGACTGAGGGTCTGTTGCCCAAACACCATCGTTCTTCCTGTATAGCCTCCACAAGGCCTATCTTGTTAAACAGAAGGTTTTGTCGTCCTCGAACAGGTCCGCCAAGTTGATCCTATGAACATTCTATAGGATTTAGGCATGGGGAACAAGCAGGACAGACCATACTCTCTGGCATTTTCTGCTCGAGGCACTCACTACCAATATGAGTCCAATGAATTAGGGCATTATCATCCATGAAAATGAAATTGAAACCATTTATTCCAACATATGGTTGAACTACATGCAGAATGTTATCATCTCTGTAAATTATGGCTGTCACTACTCCTCTGCGAAACACCACAAGGTCTGTGTGACTATCAACGCTTATTCCTGCGCAGATCATTATGGAGTCTCCACCAAATCAGTCCACTAAAATTCTCCACTAAAATGTCTGTCATTGGTGGACACACAAAATCTGGACTCATCTGAGAACGAACTTTGAACCAATTGATGATGCTAAATGACATGATCCTGGGCGATCTGAGGACATGCCGTGTTGGGCCTGTGGGGAAGCCGGGGGTACAAAAGCTTGTCGTCAGGCATCCAAGCCATCGGAATGAAGATGTTCGTGCAAAGTTTGGTTACTTACACGAACGCTGGTAAGAATTTCAAAGAGATACAGCAGTTTCAAGACAATGACGATCAGGGGTTACCACCAAATACCGATCCTATTGTGGTGCGAGTGCCATTGGATCACCATGTGTGTGGCCTGACATCTTGATGCTCACATTTCTGGTATCTAACTCACAATCTGGATTCAACATTTTGTTCAACTCCGGGTTTGTTAGCCACCTGTCCTAACACCTGCCATCCTGCAGTATCCAGGCGGCCCTTGTCGCGTCGTTGGGTAGAATATGGTGCCTGACGCTAAAACTAACAAAACCGAGTTGGCAAAAACAGAAAATAATCCCTAATAAGGTCTTTGGTTGAAACATTTTGTGCCAACTTCAATTTATGTACACACAGAAAAATGGACAAGATTTGGTCAGGTGAAAAAACTCAACAAATTGTTGCTCAAAAGGCCTCAGTTTGACTCCCTGAAAATTGAGCAGTAAACATATTGAAAATGGAATATGTTCCATTCAAAATTTCAGGTTTTATAGACAAATTCTTCACTTTGGCCAATGTTATCGAAATATCCCTAACTTTTTTTTTTTTTTTTAGTAGTGTAGGTTATTTTACCTAAACATAATGCAAATCAGGTGAGTAATAAACATGGAACTAATACCCAAGTACGAAGTATGCCAAGCCAGTAAAGCCAAGTCCATTATCCAATCTCAAATCCAGGGTCAGGCAAAAACGATAAAATTGTATGGTACTTCATTGACCTCAGGTGAAATCAGGTGTTCCGAAAAGTGGGCATCTCCTGCCCCACATGTGGCACTCGTAATGAATTCCAAAACATCAACATGCAGAGGTCTGGCTGCACGTGGTGACAGATTTACTGTACTTATCAACCAAAGTGTGATGACTTTTTTCTTGAGTTTCTTGAAATCAGCTATTAGTCTTTGTGAAACGGATCATTGTCGCAGCAGTTTAGAACCTAGCTGGGAACTTCGGTGAACAAAGTCCTCATATCTGCCACTAGCTCTTGAATATCGTATGAGTTGTGAGACAAACACGCCATATGCTGGGGACATAGGAATGTTGTTAGTTGTTACTCGTAGAACGGAATGGAGTATGAAGAACTATCACAAATTGGTACCACAAAGGGTGTAAATTCCTCAAACAGAACCATGACAGTGGGGGTAATTCGAAAATGAACCAGCCAAAAATGAGCATCTAGGGGCAAAAAAGGAGGATATTTTTTTATAGCTATGTATGTATTGATTCTGACAACCTTAGATAATCCACAATACAATTGTGGAAAACGTGATTGATGTGACAATATCCCATGTACTTATAATTGGGAATACCCAAAAGAATAAACTGTCCATTATGTAATTATCATAATAATCACTTGATACAATCGTATACCACGCAATTTATATAGCATGTCCACTGCCAATGAGTGATAAAGAATGTGTTGAACGTTGTGTGAGATATGATTCCAGTCGACCTTACAGATAAAATAGAAATGAAAATCACCTGGTTCTGTTACCGATGTTCCCGGAATGTCACGAGTGAAAGGCAGTGATCTGTGAAATTCAAACCACACCCGATATAACCAATTCCACCTTCTGTCGTCCGCAAATCGGCACCTTCTACACCACGTGGGTATTCTTGGTAACTGCAACATTCTTGGATCAAAAGAACTCAATCAACGTGTTCAAATAATGGTTGCCAGATGACTTGCTATGGAAGCAGCTCAGCCTATTGCTACTGAGAAAAACACACATGTCATTTTTCACAATGAAGAGACAGAAATTTCCTATTACATAGATATAATAAGGTAAATTATATGAATATGTGTTGAGTGATACGTATTGAACTACTGACTTTTTGCAATCCACTCAGAAGTATGTGGTTTTGAGCAACGAAATTGAACATTGAAAATGTTATTCTCCTGTCGGTGATTTCAATCATTGAGGAATAGAAATAAATGTCATGGCCTTTGTTTTCACCACCCCAACATTTTAAGACTTCTATGCAAAAGCTCGTATCCACGAAATACACACAAACCCACAGAGACAGGTGAGCTTGTCGGCTCCGACACGGATACTTGTTCACAATGTTATGTTAACTGGATCTAGTATAAGCATGTACATATTGACAATTAGCAAGCTGAATTGATAATTGGCAGATCAAAGAAAGTCACACCTTGTGATCACAGATGTGACTGGTTGCAACGCTGAGCTGTTCTCTCAAGGTGTTATTCAACGAGCATCATATGATATGCAGCCAGATACGGATTACACTAACCATGCGATTACACAATTAATCTATATACAAATGAGCTATGGTATATATCGTTCGCGGAAATCATTGTTGTTATACCTCAGAACCAATGGTTAATAAGTACATATCATTATATAAAACACCAACGAGTTCGTTAACGATGTCATATAGTGTTTCATGACTGAAATATAGCCCACTTAGACAACTAATTTTCCACACGGTTAGCCAAATGATCTCGTGACGTTTTGGCACACCTGCTGGAATAATTAGGAAGATGTGTTGAAATCAGGACAATAAGACGACCTCAAAAGAAGGACTCCATTGCATATTCCTTAGAGTGTTTTTTCGCAGGGAACAGACTGCCGCACTCCATGATGGTGGGAGAAATTGAAATGAAGCCAGCGAAAAAAAAATCCTCTAAAATGAACTTTTTGGTATTTCTGTAGATATCGATTCGGATTGCCACATCGACTACAACGTCGTTGCAACTCTGATAACCGAGTTTTCTGAGATACCATATTAACTTGTTGACTCATATTGATGGAAGGACTGATATCTCCAAACATAGTTACGTGTGAAGTACAAACACCAAGCCAATCATAAGGAGCACAAAATGAATGACAGAAACGGATTTTCTTTGCCACTGAAAAGAGGGGACAATCGAAAATTGTTGCATAGACAAGCAGGTAGATGCTAAATATAAATTAGAGATTCACCACACGATTCTGTTATCAGCAGGTTTCAGGAATGTCACACACTTGAGATGGGAAGGAGACTGGTGTGTGAAATCTCCGAACACTTCCGTGATCCTCAATCACACTCAAATTCAGCAGTTTCATGTGCAGTCCTGTGCCGAAATCTGCTCCACCACTCCAGCTCCGAGAAAATCTTGATAAGTGTATCTTCCTAGGATTCCATCAACGTGTTCAATATTTGTGACGATACCAGATTGGTGGAAATAGAAGCTGCGCGATAAAAGCTATCTCTATCTAGAGAAATAAACACACATTTTACAAAACAAAGCGTTCTCATATAGAGGTCTCATAAGTTCTCATATTGTCATATATCTATTCCATGGGGTTTGTTTCAGATTTCAAAATTATTTTCATAGGTTGTTGAGCAGTTGTATACTAATTCCATCAGGTATACAGTAGAAACAACTACATTTACCACACTGTCTGCCCCTGATGACGCCAGTGTGTCTTTGGATAAACTATTTGGTCGGGCTTTGTTTCTATTCCAAAATGTTCTATTTTTATGTTTGTTTTTGGCATCATCAAAATCTGACTATTGGTGGTAATAGATTGATACTTACATTCATACCACTGAGTCGGTGTCACTGCTGGCGGACGTTGAATCTGTCCCCGAGGATACCATCAACTAAGTAGCCTTCTGGCTTGTGATAAGGTACTTGTGTACTTGTCATATATCTATTCCATGGGGTTTGTTTCAGATTTCTAAATTATTTTCATAGGTTGTTGGGCAGTTGTATACTAATTCCATCAGGTATACAGTAGAAACAACTACATTTACCACACTGTCTGCCCCTGATGACGCCAGTGTGTCTTTGGATAAACTATTTGGTCGGGCTTTGTTTCTATTCCAAAATGTTCTATTTTCTATGTTTGTTTTTGGCATCATCGAAATCTGACTATTGGTGGTAATAGATTGATACTTACATTCATACCACTGAGTCGGTGTCACTGCTGGCGGACGTTGAATCTGTCCCCGAGGATACCATCAACTCAGTAGCCTTCTGGCTTGTGATAAGGTACTTAGGTACTTGTCATATATCTATTCCATGGGGTTTGTTTCAGATTTCTAAATTATTTTCATAGGTTGTTGGGCAGTTGTATACTAATTCCATCAGGTATACAGTAGAAACAACTACATTTACCACACTGTCTGCCCCTGATGACGCCAGTGTGTCTCTGGATAAACTATTTGGTCGGGCTTTGTTTCTATCCCAAAATGTTCTATTTTTTATGTTTGTTTTTGGCATCATCAAAATCTGACTATTGGTGGTAATAGATTGATACTTACATTCATACCACTGAGTCGGTGTCACTGCTGGCGGACGTTGAATCTGTCCCCGAGGATACCATCAACTCAGTAGCCTTCTGGCTTGTGATAAGGTACTTATGTACTTGTCATATATCTATTCCATGGGGTTTATTTCAGATTTCTAAATTATTTTCATAGGTTGTTGGGCAGTTGTATACTAATTCCATCAGGTATACAGTAGAAACAACTACATTTACCACACTGTCTGCTCCTGATGACGCCAGTGTGTCTTTGTATAAACTATTTGGTCGGGCTTTGTTTCTATTCCAAAATATTCTATTTTTTATGTTTGTTTTTGGCATCATCAAAATCTGACTATTGGTGGTAATAGATTGATACTTACATTCTTCTCACATAGGGATGATTGAAATCAAGTAGATATGTGCTGAACAATATGAAATAAAGTGGCACAGTCACAATATCAATAATGTAGAAAAGTTACACAGTTCAATTGTTAAAAGTCATGTATGTGTATATATGTGTATGATATATGTGTATTATACTGAAGAAACCCAATTTATTCACATACAAACTAATGTGTTAAATATTGAAATATATGACACGTTGTATTATCTTATGCTGTGTGCATCAATCACGGAATCTTGCAACTGACGTCAAATTGATTATGAGCTATGCAAATATAAATTGACTCACATCTAGGAATAATACTTTATACTCCAACACAAGCCGATCTGCATGCAATATTCTATCACTGATCCTTCTGTGCAGGCCCACTGTTAGAGTTATCTTATGGGTCATAGTTTCGCACTTTCGAAAAAAAAAATGAATTCACCGAAATGATCAAATACTAGCAATGCATTACAATACACAATGTGACCTATTCCAGTTAGCTATCCAATGCAACACTTGACTGAACATCTCTGTTCCAATATACAAATTACACTGTCACTATGGAATGTTCATCGTCGAGTAGGAAATGCATACATTGGGAAATATTTACATGGTGGAAAACATGGTGTTCATCAGTGCTCGAATATGCGTTGCACTATACAATGTGTGGAACCATGTAAGAGAAAAATATAAATAAACCACGTCCGATTCTGCTATGGACACATTCCACAGTTGTGCGAATTTTTTAAAAAATTGCCAGGTCCTCAATCACACTCAATTTCACCAATTCCACGCTCGTTTGTGAGCAAACTATGCACCATCACCAATACAAGGATAATCTAGATAAGTGTCCCTCCCCTTTTCCTGGGATCTACGAGAATCCGCTTAACGTGTTCGATATATGACAGTACCAGATGACTGGACAAGATCCACCCACACGTATTTCTATCGACAGAAACACGCAAACGTGTTCAGAACTTTTGAAATCATCCATCACACATTAACTGTGGTCATTCTGCAATCTAGTCTCACGACAGAGTTACATATACGTTCGGGCCAATGGGATGGCCCCTTCTGTCACATTCAGAACGAGTGCCCGTGATTGAAATACCATATACTCCAGAGCCTATGATGCGAAGTTACAACATGAGTATTGTATAATATGTCCTAATAAAATGTCTAACGTTGGGGATTCCCAAAGATACAGATAGCGTGATCAATACAGTTATTCTATGGTCAATTATAAGGTTGATAAAATATGATGTACAAGTGGTACAGTTTAGCTATATCATTCACATCAACACCAAAAATAACCAATATACAAATGGTATCAAATGTGTAGAACTGCATAGTGATAGGTAAATACCATACTCCGTATTTCATACTACGCAATAAACCTGGATTAAAAGGTGAAGAAATATAGAATGCCCAGATAAGTAACAATGAGTAACAGAATGTGTGCAGAATATATTTTGTAGTCATAGCCTCTAAAACAGATATGGGTTTTTATCACACACTATAAACTACAATGCTACAGGACCACAAAAGGTGTGATAACATTTTCTGTATCACCTTACTTGAAATTATTCTGTATCACTCGCTGAGCCACATCGGGCCGAAAGTCACCAAGCCCGATTAGCAACCGAAAGTCACCAAGCCGACTTGAGATTTTCCTGACATCACAGCAAGCATATTCATGAATATTACAAAATTAATATTATTATATTAATGATCATTCACAATTTTCGTATGATCTACGACAATATCTAGAATTATGTCTGAACAGTTGTGTGTGATAAAATAAAAACCACGCTCGTGTGTTTTCCGCAAAAAGATGTCGTCTCGTTTGGTCTGGCGGATGAACACAGAATACACTAGTCCTTCGGACTCGTGCATCCTGAATTCATCCGCCAGACCAAACTCGACCGATATCTTTTTGCGGAAAACACACTCACATGGTTTTATATATATATATCACCAGTTTCCCCAAAATCGGATATGTGCAAAGCGACACATGCAATTTTCGCGGAATGGTGCAATTGACGTCAAAGCGATGATGAGTTATGCCTACATAAATATACATAAATATACCTATATTGCTGAGAAAAATACATATTTCGCTTCACAGTACAAGCCATCTGTAAGCAATATTTCATTTCGGGTCTCTCTTTTTTGTAAACTCGTGGTTAGAGATACCTTATTGTTAGTATTTTTGGCATTTCTGAACGTAGAAATGTCATACATCACACCATGCAACGTAACCAGTGTCAATGTCTACCTCCATTTACCGTGCATCCCATAACAATAAATATGTGCAGTTCGGGAGGATTTTACACAATAAAACAAAACAAAAATCTCCCAGAACGGAATCGTGTATGGAATGCTATAAAATATATTACTCATATTGAGTTCCATTGCATGAAACGGAAACAGGACTTTGGGACAATGACAATATAAATGGAGGCATTGAAAAAGTAATGCTCTCATCTACATAGGTATCGTTTGTGTTGGTTAGAGGTATTAAAATCATGGACACAGTTGTGGAGACAGTGCTTCCTGAGATTCTATAGAAATAACAATCGGATGGTTTTTTTTCTTTTACATAGAGTACATGTATGTATCGATTTTAATTCAAAACGCAAATCAAGATATGATGGAGACTTTCGGCTCCGGTCCATTCGAGTCTTCCATTACCGTTGTCTGTCTGGGCGTCTAAGGCGTTTCGTAACCCTGAGTATGAAACCCAAATATAGAAATGGTAATCGATTTGGATCGCTTGTATATGGTGTGAAATACTGCAAAAATTTGCATTATATTGGACTGGGATGTCACGTAATGAAGTCACTTTGTCTGTGGTGCGTTATGGCTGGATTTCGAGCAATTTGGTAGATCACGTTTGCATGTTTTGTGTTTAGAAATTCCAAACATCGATCCATAAGGTGACTCTAACAGCAGGTCTACACAAAAGGATCCGTAGTGAAATATTGCTTGCAAACCAACTTGTATTGCAAACTATAACATTATAGCGACAGGGGGTAATTTTATATTGTGCATAATTCATGGTCAGTTTGAGGTCAATTGCACGATTCCGTGATTACTGCACACAGCTATGGGAAATATCAGCATATTTATCAAAATACGGTATGTCAGCAGTAATAACGAAAATGCACATTTGCCTTTTTGTAGACACACTATTCCTCTATATATATTATTTTACATAGTACTACATTATGTTGTATCACGATGTAATTGTATGTATCGATTTTAATTCAAAACGCAAATCAAGATGTGATGGAGACTTCCTAAGCATACAATTCCACACGACAATGGTGATATGAATTGAACTACTGAAACTTTTCCAACACACTCAGAAGTGTGTGGACTCGAGCAACAAAACTGAACATTGTAAATATTATCCTCCTGCAGTGAGGAATACGAATTATTGTCATATCATTTATTGTGACCAACACATCGTTTGAAAAAAAAAACATGCACAAAAGATAGTTCACACGTAATACACACAAGTCTCAGGTGATCACGTAGGCTTCGACACTGATACTCGTTCACATTTTTGTTGTCAACTGGGGCTACATTTGAAGAATATGCATGTACATAGTGACAAGTAGCACGCTTATCTGATAATTGATAGATCAAACAGAGACACACCGTGCAAATGTTACAAACGTGTCTGCTTGCAACGCTGAGGTGTTTTCTCCAGTGTCATTCAACGAGCATGATATGATACGCACCCGGATATGGATTACATTAAACACTCGATTGCACATTCAATCTATATGCAATTTAGCCATTGTATATATCGTGCGTGCGAAACATTATTTTCATACCTCAGAACTAATGGGTAATAAGTACAAATCAGGCATAAAACATTAAAGAGTTCGTTCCCGATGTCGCCATTCGTTAATTGGTCTCTTGTTGCCATTAATTAGGGAGATGTGTTGAAATCAGGGCACCATGATCACAGATTCAGACTGTCACCCATGCTCTAGTTTGAGTCATATACGGAACGGTCACGAAGTGAAAGCTACAGTACGTGGGGGTCAGCATTCACAAGTATGATCATTTCAGACACCACTTGTCCTACTTAATGCTGTTCCAAACCATGTCTGTTCATGTGGGCCATAGTAAACCAGAACTTCATCACATCAGTTGGCACCATGTATTTCGATGAAATACTGGGGTATTCCCTGTAACTGGGTGCAGGAATAACGAAGTCGTGCATTTGCGAAATCATCGTGACTGATTTCATGTATCTATAAATATTTTCGATGGTCTTGCAAAAAGTGTCCTCTTTGCTACAATACAAAACTACACTTTATTAGTGTTATTCACAGGTAATAAACTGACACGCTCCATAATGTTAAAGTGATATTGGCAGTAAGTTATGGATTTTTCCATAACTTTCTGATTGAACGAAGAAAACATAACATTTATATATCTGCACTTGTATGCTCAAACAGATGCCCCTTTCTAATCGATTTCGTTGCGAGTTTCTGGTGGATATATTCTGAGCTTGTTTACATTAACGCCATTCTCGGTGCTTTGTATCCCTTGATGCAGTGCGATTCCAGCCTACTCGTGTATGTTCGAGCCGGTCGAGCGTGAAATAGGTTAAGTCAGAGGTAACTCTGAGTGGCGCACAAAACAAAAGAAAAGCGGCTGCTAGTACTGCCATATGCTTGATTTATCCATCTGATCAAGCATAGTTTGTTTTGTAACCTATTTTTCTGAGACCACAGGCATATATTTAATTGATTTAGAAAGAATAGTTTTCCTGCCAACATCACTTTAAGAGAAATTCAAAAGATGCCAGTCTAAAAAAAATCCTGTAATAAATTAGCTTTTTGGTATTTCTGTAAATATTGATTTGGATTGCCGCATGGATTGCAGCGTCAGTGCAACTCTGATAACCCAGTTTTCTGGGATATAAAAATGAATTATTGACCCATAATAGACCCATAATAGACCCATATGTTCAAACGCAGTTGCATGACTATGATGTAAAATACAAACACCACGACAACAATAAACAGGACAATAATGAATGACAGAAACGAATTTACTTTGCCACTGACTAAAAGGTAAAATCGAGAATTGTTGCATAGATAATGCGGGTAGACGCTAGAGATAAAACAAAGATTTACCACATGATTCCGTTATCAGCAGGTTCCGGGAATGTCACATACTTGAGGTGGGAAGGAAAGTGATGTGTGAAATCTCTGAAATCTTCCCAGATCCTCAATCACACTCGATTTCACCAGTTTCACACGAAGTCCTCTGCCGAAATCTGCTTCATCTCCAGCTCGTGGATAATCTTAGTAAGTGGATCTTCCTAGGAATCCATCAACGTGTTCAATTTATATAACAACGCCAGGTGGGTGAACATAAAGGTCACTCTCTTTTATCTATGTAAAGAGATACACACTCATTTCTCAAAACGTATGAAGGGATGCCACGTATGAAGGGATGCTACATAATGCAAATCAGGTAAGTAATAAACATGGGACCAGTACCCAAGGACAAAGTATGCCGAGCCAACAAAGGAAAGTCCATTATCCAATCCCAAAGTCCAGGGTCAGGCAAAAACGATAAAATTGTATGGAACTTCATGACCTCCATAATAAGGCCATAAGGAGGTGAAATCGGGTGTTCCGGAAAAGGTGTGCATCTCCTGCCCCACATGTGATACTCGTCATGAATTCCAAACATTAACATGCAGAGGTCTGGCTGCACGAGGTGACAGATTTACTGTACTTATCAACCAAATTGTGGTGACGTTCATAACATTTCTTGAAATCAGCTATTAGTTTTGGTGAAACGGGTCATTGTCGCAGCAGTTTAGAACCTAGCTGGGAACTTCGGTGAACAAAGTCCTCATATCTGCCACTAGCTCTTGAATATCGTATGAGTTGTGAGACAAACACGCCATATGCTGGGGACATAGGAATGTTGTTACTCAGAAAAGGAAAATTATTTATGGAAGATTTTGCTGATCGATATGAAATGTAGTGGCACAGTCGGTTTTTGTTCTTCGATGTGACGAAATGCTTTTGTTGTGATCAATATTTGCCTGTTTTATTGATGTATTTGTATGGTCGTCTGTCAGCATGTTACACTATCTGCAGATTTATCATATTGTGCATCAGCTTTTATCACTCCATAATTTGTCATCTTGGAAATCACAGTTCTCACAATTGTTCGTATGGATTCAATCCCGCGTGGCCAACATAAACATTATCTACGGAAATACCAATGGTTCCTCTCCTGCTTTTATGCAGAGGATTACTTTTTGGATCACTCCATTTCGATTTTTGCTACCATCATGGTTTGTCTGGGGCATTGTCTAACCCCGAGTATGAAATTCCGAATATGGTTTCTGTACTCGTTTCCTTCTTGCGAGGATCTCGTTTCATGGTGTAAAACCCATGTATTGCTAGATTTCGATAATTTTGGTAGATCACTTCCGTATGTTGGATTTCCTATCATGGTGTCAAGGAAACATATTTGGTACGTTGCTTTCACTCCATGATCATTCCGGCTGTGACCAGAAATCTAGATCGTTATCAAATCTCTGCATGGTTTCAAGACGTGTGATCATAGGTGGCCTCATTTCAACAATTCAACCTACTTATCGAAACCCATGTGTGAGAATTGCATTGTATTGTATTTTATTGGATATTTTTAATAAACATACAACATTATCATTTACAATTATTACCCACAATGTATAAGACACATCACAGGTGTTCACAGAAGCCTAGCTTCTATCCCGAAGGCTGTTAACACATTAAAATCAGTCGCGTCACACCATACATACTACATTTACAAGAATCATAGCCTCTACAATATACTGTTGTTCGTTTCAGTCCGTCCAATACACATATACATCATTTTAGACATGTTCTTTATTTGCATCCATACAATTTTACCCACTATATATATATATATGTACAAATTACTCTTTGATAGTTCTCACTGACATTCACAGTCTCACACACACATGCGAACCGTGATGTTGGATGTAGTTGTGGAGCATGTATTTGTCCCACGATTTCACGCACATATCCAACTTCCAACCCAATATTGTATATTACTACCTACACCGTTTATCTCTTGAATATTTTTTGTTTTCATTTTGGCCAGGACAAGTTCCCTCGTTTTTTTTCAGATAAATTATTTGCGAGGATGTCCGCGGATGTACTCCATTTCCAGCCATCTGGTACTGTCATATATATAACATATTTTTGTAGTTCCTCAGATCCTGGATCAATGGAAGCTACACTTATCAAGATTATCCCTGTGATGGGGAAGGGGCGTAGTTCACACACGACATAGGTTGACTTGGTGAAATCGAGTGTTGTTGTGAAGCTGGGAGTTTTTCTTAAAGATTTCACACATCATTCCATTTCTCACCTCGAGTGTGCGACACTCGCGGAGCCTGTCGATAACAGAATCGGGTGTGGTTTATATTTCCAACATCGACTGTCATTGTGTATGAATAATAGACGGATTGAATTTGATGTTTCATGATTATCTCAGTCTTTCACTATGTTATGTTTTTTTCTACCATGAACATTACGGATAATAAAACCAGAATCTACGTAAGTACCAAAAGGCCGTTTTCCTTCATTGGGAGCATTGAATTCCTATTTATCCCACCACCTTAATATGTGAAAAAGAATATTCTTTCTGTGAATGAAATCTCAATGTATTCTTTTTTTCTTTATTCCTTTCCACGATCATATCTAGTTTCATAGCGCAAATTTATACCTAGTATATTGGGCTTGTGGTTTCTAAATCTACGTCAGTCGGTTGTGTTTTCTTTATTTCTCTTTATTTTTGTCACTGGAGTTCCAGTGGAGGTGGCACAGAAAGACAATCAATGGCTATGTGTTACATCCCAGTAGATAATTTATTCACTTTTCATTGTTAATTTTTATTATTTTGCTGCTGGAAAAAAATATAATTCGATTTGACTTGATTCAATTTGATTTTGAATAGGGGGAAAGCAGCCGTATCGAGTCTTTTATCACCGGAATATACCCAAATCCTTTTCTTTGGTATCTCAAAATATACATACACTACATATACACTAAGCACATAAAAATTTAGATTCAACATGTGGAGGACATCTGGACTCTGGAGTGGTCAATTCAAAGTACTGAAAGTATCAACTCAGTAGCCTTTGGGCTTGTGATTAGGTACTTATTTACTTGTCATATATCTATTCCATGGGGTTAGTTTCGGATTTCTAAATTATTTTCATAGGTTGTTGGGCAGTTGTATACTAATTCCATCAGGTGTACAGTAGAAACAACAACATTAACCACACTGTCTGCCCCAGATGACGCCAGTGTGTCTTTTGATAAAGTATTTGGCTGGGCTTTGTTTCTATTGCAAAATGTTGTATTTTACGTTTGTTTTTTTGATTCATCAAAATTTGGCTGTATTGGTGTTAATAGATTGATAGTTATGTACATCTAGATCTGAACCCCATCTAAATTCCAGGGCACACCTTGGTCGGATGGTGCTACAGAGGCCTCCAGACACCCTGGTAGCTCTTGAAATAAGTCTGCATGGAAACTGCGCAAGAAGATCCCGTGACACTTTTCTGGATCTTGTCAGGAACTTGCGGTGCAGAGTCCTGCACACACACTTACCACACCAATAACACGTTTGTCGTCCTTGTGCTTCTCACGAGGTCCGGTCTCTGCACGACAATCTCCTGGCGAGATCCATATGAGTATTCTGAGTGATTCTTGCCCAGTTTTCATGCAGACGTGTCACAAGTGCTGTCAGGGTGTCTGGAGGCCTATGTGCAACAGCTGACCAAGGTGTCAGATAGACTTTGATAGAACACATCTGGCCTTTGAGCTGACCAATTTTGATTCCCGATTGTGCTTGCATGTTAACCTGAACTTTTGGTGCATAGTTCACTGATTCGATGCTCAGCGTTGTTGCAAAAGGCAAATCGATATGGGATGGAGACTTCTCATGCTCGCGAGGCGTGAGCCCAAGCTTCCTGTGCATGAATACTCTGTAAAAATTTCACGCTTATGTTATAAATTATTTGTACATTTTTTTTCCGGACTGTGTATAATAATACAAAACTGGACCCTGGACCAAACCTGGAAAACAACAACCACGGATTTCTGAACCAAAGCTAGAAAAACAACAACCACGGACTTCACTTTCACTACGTGACCATTCCGTTCATGACCAAAAAGTAGATAATCCGTGATAGTCTACATGGGCTGTAGACACGTGATCTTAGTGACAGATGTTAACAGATATCCCTTATTAGTAAATCCCATGTGTGAGGAACCCAAGAGGCCCAGCAACTAATCACAGAAGTTCTCAATCGGTAGCTAAGTGGGCCATGGATACAGGTAACTACTACTCGTGGTCTAGCGTTTGGGGTGTAACAAAAAGATCAATTTGAAAAAAATCAAATTCTATTTAATGTAATTTTTTGTCTGTCGTGACCATGAGACTGAAACCATAAGAGACCACTGAGGACAGCATATGTAATTCCTTATCTCAATTTTGGTGGTCCATCATGCGGTTGACAATCCTGAAAGGGCGTTGATTTTGTTGAACAACTTGTTTTGAGGGACAGACAAATATAAACATAGTTGTACAAAAAATTGAATAGAGCGATGCGAGATATCACAATGGGTAGTTAGCTGCTATTCACCAGATTCAATATTCAAGGGAATAATGCAATATAGGGAATGTCTAGTTATTCAACAAAGGCTAGTGTATGACAAACAACAATTGTTCCACAAATTAAAGTCGGCGCATAATTTATTGGCGCGAACCTATCTCGTCAAATCTCGGAACATACAGACTTGTATTAATTTATATAAAGTGAAAACGGCACCGTGACCATTGTGAAATATATCCTTATGGGGTTTTAACATGGGAATTCTAGCTTGCCATTTTGATGCGGTATGGAATTGAGACAAATCAATGGAATAGCTGATTTGAACAGGGGCCTTCTCAAAGAAAATGTAATGATAAAAATTCATTCTATTGCTCGTGCTTGAATATATTCCACATTACAGAAATCACAATCACACAATACCCACGGTAATTCTTCAGTCCGAATCTGAACTGCTGAATTCACCCAGATGTATGACGACCCGATCAATGTGGATCTCGTCGATGACTTCATGATACGCGCATAGATATTATACATGTATCTATACATGTGTTATAGGTTACGGGTATTTTGGCTCATCTGTTAAGCAATATAGGCATATGCGCTGTACGTTGAAAATATATTATCAGGAACAAAGTTTTGCTTGAATGATCAACAGCGCAATCAAGCACAAACATTTTGTAATTATTTTCTGAAATATGTTCCATAGCTTCTTTGAGACAGTTCCTTAACACGAACTGAGTTGAGCTCAGAGGATTTTAATTGCTCTCAAAGGCCAGAGCAACGTTAGCATAGCCGGGCACAATACAAAGCTGGTAAGAAATTAGACACCCTAAATCCTCAATTCATATTGATGAAAACTGAATATGTTCGTCTGTTTAGCGAGAAAACAATATACTGTAATCAAATATATAATTTTTGTCCTGTTCGGCCTGATATACAGTTTCACACCCAAATATAAACGAACATTCTCAGCCTTTCCGATACATCAAAATATGACCACTATCATTTCTGAACAGGATAAGTTACTTCACATGTTACTTATCAGGCCGTTGCACACAACTGGTCAAACCAATGATTCTTCTTTGCACTAATGAGCTGTTGCAATGGAATTCACCACTGTTTTAACCTTCCGCTTTCCCGTTCATTGTTACAATGGTAAAATCCCATTGAAATAATTATTTTCTGTGTGAAGAACAAACTTCAAATTCACGTCAGCAACTTTGGTGACAGTCTTGTGAATTTCATATAATACAAGTCAGTAAGTTCCGGATTTCATGAGATATGTCCGCGCCAATAAATTATGCGCCGACTTAAATTATTTTCTCGTGTTCCAACATCCCAATAGTGTCATTACGAAATTAACATGAAAGAATGATGAATCGTACTGTATCACATATTGGTCATTTGTGAATAATACTGTGATGCCCTACAAGCAGCAATTTATTATTTTTAATTCAAATAACCATTTACTGAAATGAAAATGTACCATATGGTCAAGTTTCAATATGTTATAGTGGGGAAAGTGACATGTTGTACTCGTAAGTCATCACATTATACTCTCTCTAAATACAAAATCTAAATAGACTAGGAATGAACTGCATGTACAAATTAAGAATCTGGAATGCGCCAGCTCTCCATTCACTTATAATGTAAATATAAAGGTAACAAAATTATGAATTTGCAAACATTCATTTGACATTTGATTTCACTATGACGATCTATAGCCATCAAGGATCATCAACTGTGACTTTGTTTGTGACTAAATATTATTGAATTTCTGATAATTGTCATTTTCAAATATCAGTTTGGGATTAATTCCACAAAATACAAGGTACACTCAAAACATACCCAGCTGTATGATGAGTTTTTACTGCGAACAACTAGATATGCTAGTGCTCATTGGTTAGTTGCACTCGGGTGTATCAAGGTGTTTGAGCAACTGAGTAGATCCGCGTATTGAATCCCTCGTACAGAAACCAGAAAGTCCATTATGTGCATCCATTATTATATGGTCACACAAGAAAATGTAATACCAACAGAAGCTCATGTGTCATGTTGAAGATATGAAGCTTTGTTTTGCTGACGCATGTAAAAGTGACATCATCATAATATTTATAGAACCAAGTCTCGGTTCATCGTCAATGGGCATCGTCCATGGTCCATCGTCCACGAATTCTAGGATGGCGCAGTCGTGCTGGTTTTGTGGTTACCTGCATGCCGATGCTTACGGAGCCCCTAAGGGGACACAACCAAAAGTTAAGAAAACAATTTTTCTCGCATTCCCTCGCGATCTTTTCGCGTTCGAACACAATCTTTCCGCATTCCCACACAATCTTTTCGCGTTCGAACGCAATCTTGTAGCAAAACCTTCTCAGAAGTCATGGGCGTCAGCAGAATCAAGTTTTCGCGTTCGAACGCGGTCTTTTTGCGTTCGAACGCGATCTTTTCGCGTTCGAATGCGATAAATTTGCGAAGGAATGCGAAAACATCGAGTTTGAACGCAAAAACTTTGCGAGGGAATGCGAAAAGATCGCGTTCGAACGCGAAAAACAAATTTTTTTTCACTCACAGGTGTGTCCTCTTAGGGGCTCCGTAGATGCTTAAGTGAATAGGAGAATTTCTCATTACAGTGTTTGGGTTTTTACCTGCAGTCTATTCTTAGTCTTTCACAGTCGACTGGGGAACACAATAAACAAACCTATTTTGAATGTAGTTTTTTGCGTGTATTTCTGGTTAGTCTTGGCTTCTGTTAAACGTATTATAATAGCGTTCTACAGGGTTGGCATTTAATATGGAATATATTGGTTGGGTGGGTAAACTGACAGAAAATTATGTCATAGATTCAAATTGATAAGCACCATGAAGCACCATGATCTGATGTTCAGCCAAGCATGTTACCTGCCGATCAGGCGATTATCGTGTCAATTGACACCATGGGAGTGCACATGGGGTGACGAAATAACTGACCACTGCGATATGGGGTGATTTTTGTTCTGCTATAAATTACGTGGGCTGGTCAAATTTATGTGCATCCCAGGATCTCATTGACTTGGAGCTACGAAATTTTAAACACACTTTTCTGAAGTAATGGTGCGTCAATTAGGTGCGGCAGTTTGTCACGGAGTGGTTGCCCTGCGACGTAATGGGCCAAAATAGACTGAGATAGCAAGGCGAAACAACATCACACAGGGGGGAGGTCAGCAAGATCCTGAAGAGGAACGCTGAGACAGGTGTGCCTACTCATAGACCTCGCCCAGGACAACAAGACAGGACCGTTTGTTGATTCGCCTGTGTACCGGTATCCGTACCATGTCATCCAGGGCTCTGAGAGTACAGTGGCACAACGCCATAGGTGTATGCGTATCCAGAACACTAATGAACAGCCGATTGGTTCGAGCTGGATATCGTGCCAGGAGACCACTAGGGAAACACCTGCTGAGTCAAAGACATCACGAACGACGTCTGCAGTGGGCCAGGGACCACTGAAATCATGTCATATTTGGTGACGATGCGAGATTTGAGGTGTACCGCCATGATGGACGCATCCGAGTTCGCAGACGAGTTGAAGAACTTTACCTACCATGAAGCCTGCATACTACCCAGGGTGCAGGCTGGAGGCGGTGGGATAACCATATGGGGAGTTTCCCATGCAGGTGGAAAAGGTTACCTTGTGATCCTGGTCGGCAATCTGTATCAACACCAGTACATACGCATCTTAGACCAAACAATGTCGCCATTCGCTCGAGGGGCCTTCCAGGACAATTTGGTGTACCATGATGACAATGCTCCTGCACACAGGGCTCGTACAGTGGCCACTTTCCTTCAGGATCAGGGGGTTGAGCACTTGCCATGGCCAGCGTTTTCACCAGATATGAACCCCATAGAAAACCTATGGGCTGAAGTAACCCGTCGGATCAACAACCTGGTTCGATAACCAACCAGTGTGGATGAATTGCGACAGGTTGTGATGGACGCATGGGTCGCTATACCCCTGAACACCTTGAGGACCCTGTCTGAGGGTATGCCCTGCCGTGTGATGGCGCTACAAACAGCCACGCGAAACTGAACATTGTTGATGCTAGATGGCATAATGACGCTTAATATTGTAAAGTTCTATGTATCTGCTGTTGCGTGTTGTTGAGATATTAAATTTGAAAATATAAATTATAAATCTATTGTTGGCACAATTTGGCGTTGGGTTGTTTGTTCTGGATCACAGTGTTTACTAGATTGAAAATACAAGATAAAGAATGTACTAAGTATGAGATTAGATGCTTATACACGTCAGGCAAGACACATTTCTTGCAAATAAAAACTATAAAAAAATTGATGAAAATAAAAAAAATATATGAATATATTCCATTTGAATGTCAACCCTGTAGGTTATCTTGCTTGGCGAATAATTGTTTGAATACTTTTTGAAGAGATAACGATTGAATCTTGAATTTGTGGACCATATTCTAGTGCTATCAATCTATCTTATCAGATACTCGCATCTGTCGGCTATAAGAATAACGTTTCCCACGAAAGAGAAATAATACCTATGACAATTCAAGTCAGGTTGCATAATCAATATGTACAACCCACTGTATTGTAGTTCTGTTCAAAAATGTCAAGCGGGCAACGAATATGATATCGATCGTAAGATTGTGAAATGATTCTCGTAAATGGGAACATCCTGACTATGATTGGTGCCTGTACTTTACGGCAAACCAGCTTTCGCACAAAAACAACTCTTCTCAGGTGTAGTCAAACTTTGAGATGTGGCAGCAGTTTGTCAAAACCAGGACTTCTTTATGGACTGACAATGTACCGCATCTTAGGTGACGAAATGACTCTCAAACTGTGTATCTTGCATCCTACTTTTCCTCAAAGGATATCCTCATTTAAATGATGTTTTTTTGTTTTGTAATACAAGAACATCAACATGTGATATTTCATTGCCGATCCTTTTGTGTACATCCCTTTTGTGACATCCGATAAGTTACCTCGTGGATCATACTCTCACAATTCTGATCACGACAATGCTGAATTTCATTCACTAAACTCATCAAATACTAGCACATAAATCACAACACACAAGGTGGCCTCAATCACCTATCTATCTATTTTCATACTTCTGAACATCCCGGAACAAGATACCCTCGTGAGAAGGAATAAAAGCGGGACTAAAATCTCTCGAAGAAAGGAGTAAAAAAAAACACTGGCTTTCATCCACATGGGAGACAATGCTTTGTTCAAAAGCCATGATGGTGGGAGAAATCGAAATGGTGCCCGCCGAAAAGTAATCTCCTCAGTAAAAGAACACTTTTTGGTACTTCCATAGATATTGGTTCGGTTTTCTACAGAGATTAGATTCGCTGGAACTATTGTGAAAACTCTGATTCCTGGAATGACACCTTATTGAACTCAATGCCGTCGACAGTGTAGCATGTTTCCCAGACTATGACAATTCTACGTCCGGTCAATATTCGACCTGAAATAGCATTTCGTTTGCTGGTGACAAAATCATCTGATTCTTCTGTGAACACGTTCCATAAATGTCACATACGAGAAAGCAAAACTATGGACCCTCATTCATACTCGATCGTATAGATTACATTCTCAGTCATGTACAAATTTTTCACTTTCGCCGTACAATCTTGATAAGTGTACCTCCCTTATTTCCCAGGATCAGAGAACTGCATCAACGTGTTCAGTGTATGACAGTGCCATGTGGCTCACCATAGAGGTCACTGGAGCTCTCTTTTATCCACAACACTTTTATCTTTTATCTTGAAGACGTTCCCCACACAGATCCGTTTATTTCTACACCAACATCATTGAAAATGGAAAATATAAGCTGAGCATCATGGATTTATTCAGCGCAAATCTTGTAGCGACGACACTTGATTGAAAAGCATAGCTGTTATATCTACCGTCCATGATAGACCCCAATGCCCAGAAACATAGTTCATCTCTTGAATCAAAAGGAAAAACTCATGTTATAATACAATGCCATTCATGAACGGCGAGAATGAGGCAATAATGGTAATAAGAAATTTCGATGAATTTCCATTAATTTGATTCCATATTACCCAATCAATCAATTTGGCGGGAAAGCTGCGTGTCCCCAAAATGACGAAATAACGCAAAAAATAACGTGACGTTTCAAATCTCGCTTCGGTGCTGTATTGGTGAAATCCATTGTGGTTTTCGAACTGGGAAGTTTTCACACATCACTTCACTTCCAACTTCGAGTGTGTGACATTCATAGAAGGTGTCAATGACAGAATTGGATTTTTACTTTGTGGCTGAAATCAACCATCATCATGCATGAAAGGAGGTTCAAAACATTCTTTGTGAATCACACTTTAGTCCAGCAGAACTGCAGAAAAGCATGTTTTGATGGGCAGCGAAAGAAGCAGTCGCTTCTGGTTCACCAAGTGAGAGGTGATTTCCCCTCTTGGGGGTCTTCAATGCTGTGGCTTTTCCAATGCCAAACAGATTCTTTAGTACACAGTGTTACACCCACCTCCCCCCATTGAGACATGTACACCTGGCATATATTTTGCTATCCTTCGGTGTGTTCGAGCAGTTTGACGAATGCTGGAGGAAAGCTAAAGTGGTCCCAGTTTGGATGTGATAAAGATATAGACGTACTACCGTGATTTGCAGAGTGATGGAACATATTCTGGTGAGCAACATGATGGACCATTTTGACGAACACAATATCCTAGTCGACTGCCAACACAGATTCCGAGCTAAACGTTTAAATGAGTCCCAACTCATCATTGCGATTCACTACCTGACTTCCCCAAACATGTGCAAACAAGTACATATGGCCATACTAGACTTCAGCAAGACACATGATTGGGTCCTACACTCGAGACTAAAAAGCAGAACTGGACTATCATGGAATCAGAGACAAACATCTTCATTGGATTGGTTCATTTATGGATCAGAGAACCCAAAAGATCCACGTGGATGGAAATCTGGCTTCTGAATGTCTAGTACCTTCTGTTTCTACTCTTCATAGATGACATCACGATGAATTTAACATCAACCACCAGGCTGCGTGCAGATATTTGTTTCATCTTTCATGATCTTTCTTCTCGTCAACTGAGAATCACATTTTTCTTCATAATGACATTGACAGACTGGTAGCCTGAATTCACAAAAGGCAAATGGATTTCAATACTGAAAACTGTGACATTGTAAGAATTTCACTGGCCACAAAACCTATTGCTACCTACATGTATCATTATTCCATGGGTGGCAGGACAGTATAGGATGATAACTAAGTATAGGATGCACTATGCTTCCCTTGTAGAAACCTTATTCGATGTGACAAGTCATCCAAGGCAAAGGAAAATTTTCGCTCTCATCTGACCTCATTTATTATTGCTGTGTGGTCCGGTGCCCACATCAGGCCAAGCTATAAAACTAGCTTGGAAAGGTTCAGTGATCTGCGACCAGATTTCTAGCAAACGAACCCTATGACAATCGTCATCCAGACAGCATTACAGCTATTCCTAATGACCTCGGATGGATATCACTCATGGAGTGGAGAAAGAGAATGACGCTGACCCGTTTCTATAAGATGGCCAATGGATTGACAATCATCCTTCTGAGCTGTCTCAGACAAGGACCATGCGACCAAACGATCAGCAGTTCGCACAATATCAAACAACTGTCAACATGTACCAGTCATTTATTCCGGCACAACACCTGATTGAAGTGGCCTTCCCCAGAGTGTGATCAGCTCGCAATCCTTGGTCGTTTCTGCAGAAATAGTATCGTGTATAGACTGAGCTGATGTTTTTTTTATTATTTCGTTTTTTACCGTCTGGCAAGATCTTGTCATTTGCTTTGTGATTACGTAAACCTCACAGCACCCCAAACAGTATATTATGCTAGCCATACTATGCAATTTTGTAGCTTGATATCTGTTTGTGAATGCCTCATCACTGAAGTCCCATATGGGGGGACATCGCCTCAACTAACTTGGTTAACTAGGAACAGAAGAAACAACGACTGCCTTTTTTGCTGCCTGTTATTGTTCCAAACGGAAAAGTGATCAATGTCTGTTTACCGACATTTGTACGGAAGGTGAAGATGGCAAACTAGAAGATCACATCAGCTGCAAAATTGAAGGTATTGCCCCATCACAAAATGCCTTTGCTCAGCATGAACACCATGCTCGAATGCAAGTTTTGTAGAAATCCGCTGCTCAACAACAGATGTGCTGTTCAAAAATCCGTGGCTGTATTTTAAGCCAAGATTGTTGCAACGGATATACAATGAAGAACCTGTTCAGGAGAGCGATGATGATGACTGATCAAGTTATGATCTGTAATTGACCCACAATGTTGTCACATGTAACAGTTGATGAGTTAAATCATACAGCTTTTGTTGGGTAAGTACTATGGATTCACTAACCCAGTAGTAAACACCAACATTGTTGACGTGGAAAATGCATATGACTTCAACAGAACCAATTTGTTTTAAGAATCGGGTTCTTCAATGTCGAAAACCGGATAAGCTGTTTTATGCACAAGTCTGGCAGTATTATATTTGGATTCCTTGACCATGAAAACCTAGTATTAGACACCAAGTTTGTGCGTCTAAGTGGCCTAGAAGCGGAGATATTGTCAAAGAAATAAATTCAACGGTATTCAGTGGTAGCCATTTTGTATTTCGTTCCTGAAAAAAACTCCCCAAGGGTGCCAAGGTGGCACCGGCTGATTGTGACTCAGGAATGCTCAGAGATGATGAATCAACAAAAAAAGTTCATATTGACGCCAAAACATGCTTCACAAGAAAATAGTCATTTGGCAACTGGACTACTTGGAAATGCCAGGTTATGATCCATGAGGTTTACACAAAGGGATTGGTAGCGTGTTGTATCACAATATAGAAACATTATTGCAAGGAGATGGGTGGCTATTACGACTGATATTATCAGAATTCTCACTCGTGATTGTCACAGTGTTGCATTTCAAGCTCATATTAAAAATTATTTGCACATGCTCTCTGGGCTCAGTTTATGGTACCAAACGGTGAAGGTAGACTCTGGACTACACGGGAATAGACAACCACGGATTGAAGCTAAATGACAACCACGGACTGGAGCTAAATGCCACTTTCTGAAAGCTGACCAACGGACAATTCACTTTGATTACGTGACCATTCCGTTTATGACCAAAAACCAGGTCATCGGCGATAGTCTCCTTGGCCTGTAGGCACGTGATCTTAGCAACTGATTTCAACAGATATCCCTTATTAGTGAAACCCATATGCGAGGAACCCAAGAGGACCAGCTACTAATCACAGAAGTTATCCATTGGTAGCTAGGTGGGCCATGGAGTAGGTACCTGCTACTCGTGGTCTACCTTTTAGAGTGTGACAAAAAAATCAGCACAGGCTAGCCTATTGCTAGTTTTTGCAGAGAGTGTGGTTTTTCTATGACATGTTGTGCGGTGTCTCATTGTGGATAATTAACTATTAGTCATGGGGTGTGAATATAGTTTTGGGGTGTATCAGTCTATTTCTTTTAGTGTGTTTGATATTCCATCATTCTAGCAAAAAAACATGAAAGGAAGCCTCAGTATGTGAGCCAGTCATTTGTGTGATATCAGGGTGTGACACTGTTTGATCTATCATTTATTACTACTGTGGCATTGTGGCATACTATATACGTGTGAATTGTATATAGCTCAAACTGGGTACATGTGTGTAGAGTGTACATAGAAGTTGGTGTTGACACTTCCATGTAACATGTTCATATAGACATAAATGTATTACTCTATGTATGTAGAAACTTTTTTTTGACTGATTGCAAAAGCTAGTTTGTTTTCTACATTGGAAAAGAAACCCATATAATCATCAGTTACTTACGTGCTGCAGCACAAAACTCATCCAGTGTGATCCCGTGGTAAAAATGCATGATTTTTGCACACCACATTCCAGAATGTTTAGCACATTACAAACCCAGATACTATACCCATACATTTTCGCATATTCAGTATTTTGAGTTAACAATTATGTTTTCAGAAATAATATGACTTGGTTATGATAAATAATTCCTGTTCGTGATTTTATTTTTACTCTAAAATCACGAACACGTGATTCTAACCCGTTTACACTTTATTCTACCAAAAATCAGATTTCTATCGCAAAAATATCAAAAAGTTAGCAATCTAACCCAATACTTTCAGGTCAAAACACAATTTTGGGCATTTGTTGTAGCAGTGTTGTAGCTCAGTGTTGTAACAGTGCAATCTTTCAAAATCAACATGCTTGTGTTGAATACACCCCCCAATACCGCATGGTCTAAAAATACAACACTTCAATTCCTGATTGATGTAAACGTGATGATGCAGGCGATACCATAATATATGAGAACATAAGAGACCTTGATATCAGCAGGTGGAATTCCTTGTCTCAATGTCCAGCATGCCAACAGTTGACAATGCTGGGAGAGTGTTGATTTTGTTTACATGTAGCAGTCTGTTTTGATGGATAGACAAATATGAACATTGGAGTTGTGTGTAGAAATGAAAGCATTAAATATAGAACGATGCCAGATATCACAATGGGTAGTTAGCTGCTATTCACCAGACTCGATATTCAAGAGAATAATGCAATATCCCGAAAGAATAGTTGCTCTACATTGGTTATGACAATAACTTTATCAGCAAATTAATTATTATCTCATGTTCAAACATGACCGTTGCGTCCATGGGAAATTAATATGAATATGAAGAAATTAGCGTATTGTATAACATATTTTTCTTCATTTGTGAATTACGTAATATGACGCACTACAAGCAGCAATTCATTACTTTCAATTCAAAGAACCACTTACCGAGATGAAAATTTGACACGGTCATGTTTCAGTGCTTAATAATGACAGTGACATGTAACGTTGGTTACCTCAGTAGCTACATCAACTCAGTAGAACAGAACGCCATAAATATTTCTTATCTATTTCGTCAGGTTAGTCCTGGCTTCTGTACAGCACACTCTGAATGTCTTCGACGGCATATAATCATTGTCGTGCATGTATTCTTGGAAGACATGCATGCTGAATTAATCGACTTCCGAAACGGTGAAAATACACAACAACGTTCAGTTGATCACATGGGTCAGACAAAAGAATACGCAATTGACTTCATGAGACACTTTAAGTCAGGTTGTTTAATCAATCTATATGTAGTTCGATTGTGTCAAGCGATCATAGCAACAAAATATGATATCGAGGATTGTGATAGTAATCCGAGATCCATTGTTATTGTACAGTAACTCTTGTTATACACGTGAGATGATTCTCGTAAGTGGGAACATCCTGCCTATGATTGGTGCATGTGCTTAACGGCAAAACCGAATATCGTACATGTGATGGCAAATGCAATCAAAATTTGAGATATGACAGCAATTTATCAGTCAAAATGGACGGGGATTTCTTCATGGACTGAAAATGTAATTCATCTTAGGTGCGCGATAACTCCTAATATTGTCTCACATGCATTCGAGTTTTTGGCACATAAAGTATTCTCATTTTGGGAACATCCTCTAGTGAAGATATAAATTCACTTCATAATCCATTAAAAAAAGGGTGTTTTATTATAGTATGAGATAATATGCATGCTAATATCAAGGTGACATTCAAAACCTGCACTTTAAAGGGCACTCTCCACAGCTTGTCTATAAATATTTTGAACCGGGTTACAAACATTTGAGGAGGTCTCATTGATGGCAAGTGGCTCGTGTGAATGCACCTGAACGAAACCAGATGTCACGTTATTTGTTCAATCGATTGAACCTATGATGTGCTACTGTTAACTTTCAGTCTAGACTACTCAAAGTACATGTACCGTGTGACCCTGGTGTAATATGTAAATCATGTATGGACCCATCACCGCCAAATTACATTGCCAAGCAAATTATATTCATGGATTAAGTCAATGAACAATTTATTTCGAGAAATAGGCTTTATATGTGAATAATATATTCTAATAAAAAAAATCGATCGATTTTGCAAATAACAGAAATCGTAATAATTCATAGAAATCACTGAAACATGCAGATGACGTTGATCTAAAGAAGAGCTATACATATTCTAAATTTTGTAAATCTTACAATGATGATTTTATATTGTAATACAAGAACATCAACATATGATATTTCATTACCGATCCTCTCATGTACACCAAACGAGTTACCTCGTGGATCATACTATGACAATTCTGAGCATAACAACGCCGAATTTGATTTACTAAATTTATCAAATACTAGCAATAAATCACAACACACATCTGACCTCTATGACCGATCTATCGGTTTTCATACTTTACTGAACATCCGAGTCGCAATATACATGAAAGCTCTAGAGCTTTCCATGTAACTCTCACAGGAAGAAATGAAAGTGGGACTAAAATCTTTCGAAGAAAGAGTAAGAAAACACTGGTTTTTATCCACATGGGAGGCAGTGCTTTGTGCAAAAGCCATGATGGTGGGAGAAATCGAAATGGTGCTCGCCGAAAGTAATCCTCTCAGTAAAAAAAAGCTTTTCCAAAGGGATTAAAATCGCGTGGACTATTGTGGAAACTTTGATCTCCGGGATGTCAGACTATGACAATTCTACGTCCGGCCAATATTTGACCTGAAATAGCATTTTGTTTGCTAGGGAATGTTCTTCTCCTCATCTGATTCTTTTGTGGTCACGTTAAAAAAATCACATACGAGATAAAATATTCAAAAAATATAACAAAATCACAAACGAAATAAAATTATGTATCCACATTCACACTCGATCGCACAAAATCCTCCCCATCTCCTTCGCCCTTACAATTTTGATAAGTGTATATATACCGTCCTATTTTCATAGGATCAGAGAACCGCCATTACTTTTATCACAAAAACTCACAAACGGGTTTTGAATGACGAAATAACCCAAAATAATGTGACCCTCTAATTGTGGCTTCGGTGCCATATTGGTGAAATCCAGTGTGGGTTTTGGAGCTGGGAAGTTCTCGCACATCACTTCACATCTCACTTCGAGTGTGTGACATTCATAGAAGGTGTCAATAACAGAACTGGATTTTTACTTTGTCATCATCATCAACCATCATCATGCATGAAAGAAGCTTCAAAACATTCTTTGTGAATCACACTTGGGAATGTCAGGGTATGATCCATGAGGTTTACACAAATAGATCGGCAACGTGCTTGTGTTACAATATAGAGCATTATTGCAAGGAGATGGGGTGGCTATTACGACCCATATAATCAAGCTCTTTTTAAAATTGCCCCCTGGGCTCAATATAAATGGTACCAAACGGTAAAGATAGACTCTGAACTACATGAGAATAAACAACGACCATGGATTGAAGCTACATGACAGTAAGACACATGTGGTGTACAACTTCTGAATGTTGACCAAGAAACTATTCGCTTTAAGTACGTGACCATTCCGTTCATGACCAAAAACTAAATCATCGGGGATAGTCTTCATGGCATGTAGGCACGTGATCTTAGTGACTGATTTTAATATATATCCCTTATCGGTGAAACCCATGTGGGAGGAACCCAAGAGGCCCAACAACTAATCACAGTTGTTATCAGTTGGTAGCTGCGTAAGCCATAAATACAGGAACCTGCTACTCATGGTCAAGCTTTCGGGGTGTGACAAAAAATTCGTACAGCATAGGATGACATTGTGGCTGCGCGTGAGTAGAAGCTTTTTGCTAGTTCTTCTAAAAAATATTGTGCGGTGTCTCAATTCGGATAACTAACTATTTGTCCTGGGGTGTGAATGTAGTTTTAGGGTGTAGCAGTCTATTTCTTTTAGTGTGTTTGATATTCCATCATTCCAGGCAAACAACATGAAAGGAGCCCTCAGTATCTGAGCCAGTCAGTTGTGTGATATCAGGGTGTGACAGTGTTTGATCTATCAATTATTCCTGTGGCATACTATATACGTGTGAATTGTATATAGCTCAAGCTGGGTACATGTGTATACAGTGTAAATAGACGTTGGTATTGACGCATACATGTAACATGTTCATGTAGACAAGAATGTATTATTCTATGTAGGTACAAACTTCGCACATTGGCTGATGGCGAAAGCTATGTTTGATAGCTTGTTTTCCTCATTGAAAAACAAACTCATATAATCATCAGTTACTTCATGTACTTATGTGCTACAGCACAAAATTTATCCAATGGTGTCCAAAGTATGTGATTCCTTGTTCAAATTCATAATTTTTGTACATCACAATTCAGAATGTTTACCACATTACAAACCAAGAGACTATACCCATGCATTTTTGCATATTCAATATTTCACATTTCTATCGCGAAAATGGAAAAAGTTTGCAATCTACCCCAATGTCAAGTTTAGCACTGCATCTAATTTTTCTGTCAATACATAATTTTGCGCATTTGCTCAGTTTTGTAGCAGTGCATTCTTTCCAAATCAACATGCTTGTGTTGAATACACCCTCAATGTTGAATGCTCTAATATTACAACAACACTTCAAACCCTGATGGATGTAAACAGGACCAAATCCACGAATATGCTCAGAATCTTGCAATCCCATTATTGGCTAAAATTTAACATTTGGGTAGAATGTCAACTATAGCCATTATCGTTAAAAGCCGGTGAAAACAAGTTATAATGTGTAATGCATGTGAGACCATAACATATGAGACCATTACAGATTTTGGTACTAGCAGATGTAACTCCTTGTCTCAGTATCCATCATGCCAATGGATGACAATGCCTGAAGAGTGTTTATTTTGTTGACTGTCTGTTTTGATGAACAGACAAATATGAAAATTGAAGTTGTGTAGAAATAAAAACATCAAATATAGAACGATGTGAGATATTACAATGGGTAGTTAGCTGCTCTTCCCCAAACTCAATATTCAAGGGAATAATGCACTGTCCCGAAAGAATAGTTGTTCTACATTGGTTATGACAGTAACTCGATCCGCAAATAAACTATTATCTCATGTTCCAACATGACGGTTGCGTCAATGGGAAATTGATATGAATATGAACATGATGAAGAAATGAGCGTATTGTTTTTTTTTTCATTATGAATTACGTACTATGACGCACGACAAGCAGCAATTCATTAATATCAATTAAAATAACCACTTACTGAGATGAAAATTGAGACGGTCATGTTTCAATGTGTGATAGTAAGGACAGTGACATGTAACCGGTCGATGAACCTACCTACCTATCTACCTACCCAGTGGGGACAGTGACATGTAACTGGTCAATAAACCTACGTACCTATCTACCTACCCAGTGGGGACAGTGACATGTAACCGGTCAATAAACCTACCTACCTATCTACCTACCCAGTGGGGACAGTGACATGTAACCGGTCGATAAACCTACCTACCTATCTACCTACCCAGTGGGGACAGTGACATGTAACTGGTCAATAAACCTACGTACCTATCTACCTACCCAGTGGGGACAGTGACATGTAACCGGTCAATAAACCTACCTACCTATCTACCTACCCAGTGGGGACAGTGACATGTAACCGGTCGATAAACCTACCAACCTATCTACCTACCCAGTGGGGACAGTGACATGTAACCGGTCAATAAACCTACCTACCTATCTACCTACCCAGTGGGGACAGTGACATGTAACAGATGTACATAATAAATCACAGAATTTCACTAGACAAAAAATCACATTATATTGATGTCTTTCAGTCGAATGTGAAACGCCATAAACAAACATGTATTTCGTCAGGTTAGTCCTGGCTCCTTGTGTATATATGCGATAAAAACTGTTCTGTTCATGGGAATGCTTCACACAGAATCTAAACATACACTAACTGACAGGATACCTCCCATGCTAAACGCCAAACTTAGTCGTCTAAAGTAGATTTTAAAGCTACTGCCTTCGAATGTATGCAAAATTTTTTTCAAAAATACATTTTTCTGCAACACATCTAATGCAAGATAACAAATGGTGTGTTCAATGATTTTGACCATTACAATTGTCCGAGTTGTCTTTTCATCCGTTTTATTACACATTTTGAACCGGTTTTGTATGTAAACAAACGAAAGTGTATCCATCACACCCGAATGTAAACAAATGCCCGAATCACGCTTAAAAGTCCACATCGAGTACATTTTCCAGTTCGTATGTGCATATATAGTGTAGTTATGAGAAAATAATCAGTGATAAACCATAATGTACGTGAAATTGTCAGTACATCTTGCACTTCTATGCTTTGTTTACATATGCGTGTGATTGATACAGTTCCTGTATTTACGCGAGAACTGCCTGTTCAAATGAGCAAAATTTCCCAGAGGACTGGTTATAGTCATTACATTTGACGTGAGTGTGTCTCATTCAGTTAATTTAGCATGTTTAATATGGAATACAGTTTTCAAAAAATATTGACCTGTTTCGAAGACAGTAGCTTCAATTCTTTGTGAAATAGGTCTTAGGTGATGATATATGTGCTTCTCATCATTCGCGCTAAAGCTGAGATTGCTGAATGAGGACTAGCAAATACCCGAGTCAGAGGCACATTTCTGCGGAACAATGATACGGATCCTAGGGAGATCCTGACGAAGGGTTCATACACAGAGGTTTGTTATTGCATGAATATAATGTACATCAATTCATAATGAGCTGAATATATATGAAATAAACTAATGAAAAAAAAAAGTTTATTCTGGACATAAATGTTTAGCCTGGCTCCAGGAAGTGTTGGAAACTTTCCACTCTCTGCCAGGATTAGAGGAATTTCATCAACGTGTCATAGGGGCCAATCGCCCTTATATCTACCAAGAAAACACACAAACATGTTTTTAAAGTTTTGAAGACGTCTTACGCAGAAACGTTTATTTCTACACAAAGGTGATGGATTTTTTCCTAAGGTGTTGTCACTCCGGTGGTATCGAGCTATTTTAAACGCGTGCTGTATCTATTACGCTCTCTATCGTATTCATATTTTCAAGAAAAAAGTCAAGGATCTCGACATGTAAGTTGTAATTTGTTTTCTGACACATTGTGTTGACTGATTGATACATTTTAATGAGTATCACATTTCCTTGCTATAATACATTAGATAAGAGACACTTGGCCTTATTTCGGTGATAGCTATTCCTGTGAAATATGGAAGTTCAAGAAAATAGTCATGAATCTCAACATTTAACTTGTAATTTCTTATCTGACACATTGTGTTGACTGTCCGATACGTTTAAATGAGTGTCACAATAGCATCACCATGCTATTATATTTAGAGATTAGAAACACTTTGCCTTATTTCTGTAACTGCAATTTCATATACATTGAGGAAATCTGTTTGAGTGATTGAAGCGGCCTGATTGAGTGATTGGTTTGGTGATAACATTTATATGATACTTGCGTAAGATGTGAATTGCTTATTTCCTACACGTCTGAGCGTAGATCTGACGTAGATGGCTATACTTCTTTCATTCAATACCACATTTACACCAGGGTCATATAGTAATACGTCAGTCAGTCTAGACAATGAGAACGAGGAGTGGCAAATCCTAGACCGTTTTGATTTATCAAACAGTTTGACACATGTTATCATTAACATGATTAAGTAGCAAGCATTCACCTGTTATACAGGCAATCGATCAGACCTATTGAAATTCCAGTCATTCAGAGCATAGACTCAACAGAATCCCATCCACAACCGTTTGAAGTACAGGTTAGAAGGATCATCGGACTTGAATGCATATCATGTTTACCGAGTACGTACAGTCCACATGCGAATCGAGTCGAGTTGATCATTCTTTGAATATCAAATTGCCATGATCTTGTCCAACATAAATGCAGTGGAATAATGTTGTGTGGCAAAACTTATTATTACCGAACGGGAAAGAACGTTAAATTCATCCGTCTATATTGGTATAACTTCACAGGAAATCACCTTGTTAACGGAATTATTCCGTTACCTATGCAAATTAACATGGTCAATTCATAATGAAGCATAATGAGGTTCGCTTCTAGTGGGACCTACCATGTTGGTACTGCATTGTTGTGGTGTATGGAACATGAAAGAATAATTAGATTGTGAATCTTGCATGGAAAATATTTTATTTTAGTTTAATCGTTGTGTAAATAAAGGTATTGGTGGGATTGTCTGACGAACTGGCTAACGAATCTAGTGAATGGCAGCTAACTACCAACCGTGACATTTTGCATCCTTTTTTTACATAACTACGGTGTGCATTCAGCAAACCGGGTATCACTTTTGTCCTTACTGAAACATCGCTCACTTCTCACGTTTATACATAATGTCAGTGCCTATATATTTGCTTGTTTTGGAACAGAAAAACTAGCGTATTTGTTTCGTGCCATTTTCCGACTGCATCTTTACTTCTTAACAATCATGCATTTATTATTCGCTGTCCCACAACGAGCTAATGTTTCGCTGGCAGAGTGTGGAAGGTTGCGAACCGTGGTATTGATCATAGGCAATGTGTTGGCATAAAATTGGCATAAGCTTATATTGTTGTATATTTGTACACTATGGACCAAGAACAATTTTACGAATATATTGAATTTTGGCTCGAACAGAAAAAAACGGTGCTGAATTTTATGAACACCTTGCTATTTTTTATGGGCGTACTCGATCAGGAACTACTATTCATACAAACTACCAAACTTTCACATCGGTATTCGTCCTGCATGGGCATCGTAGGCCTATATATTATCAACATGATTATGTGTACACGAAGTTAAATTGAAAACTGTGAGCACGCCATTAACTTCTTTTAGCCCGGGAGATCTGGTGCTTTGCACCAGGTATGATTCTTGTATATCATTATAATTGTAAGATCGGACTCTATTGTACCCTTACCACATATCGTGCGGTGTGGAGCGTCGTGTAATGAATAACTCCGGTCTTCAATAGGAACGTTTATTCACAGGCACACTTGAATTTCAATGTCCTCACGTACCATCGGTCATGGCCCCAAGTCCGACAAATATAATGCACCTTGTACAACAATAGATCACTAATCGATTGGTTTTATCCTTTAACAATAGTTCATATATTTCAGCCTCTATTTGATCACCGCTTTCCTCACTTCTCTACAATAAACTTTTCTACAAAATTGCTGACTGAAAGACTGACGTGTCTGCGGATTTTCCCGTCTCGTGTTGCAGAAGGTGTGTCGTGATTGGTCATTTATGATCACGTGTCATGTATAATTGATCGCGTTGGTCAATTATGATCAATCGTGACTCTGCGGATTTCCCCATCACGTGTCATGCGCGTGAAAGCGAGTTTCCTGTATCTGTGGTGCTTCGTGCATAGACTGTGAGTATGGTGGGGGTGTTGATGTCATCGTGTCATGGATGCATGTTGGATGTCCGCTTTGGAGACGTGTCACAGAAAAGATATGCTACATAATTATTATGGACTTCCAAGATCGAGATGAGGAATATGCATCAGCCGGTTATGTCATGGTTCCATCTCAGAAACAACTCTTGATTTCAAACAACTTCATGTTCTAAAATAGTTCCACGTAAAGATGTGGCAACAAAATAGGCACTCAAATTATAGGGAAGATGTTGAAAATACAATTGTGACTTCTAATTAATTATCATCGTTATTGAATAATTAAGACGGTGATGTACAGCACATGTTCCATTCTCAGCAAGATCTATGTAATGGTTATTAACTGTCAAAAATGCATTTACTTTTGTTCAAACAGCTATTCTGTGACCCGTGGTATAATGGGCTACAATGATCGAATAAAATATGTTGCGTTGTTGAAACGGTGTCAATCACATTGTAAAACTAATGGAACATTGAGTGGGTTTGTAGCGTCCCAAAGTTCTGGACTTCAACATGAAATCGCACTTTGAACATCACTGATTGGACTGGACTCCATGTACCAGTTATCTTGCAGTGAACACCGGATGTCTTATAAAAATAAGTACATAGGTTTTATACATCTCCTGATTATTCTGAAGTGTGGGTTAATGAAAATTGCGTGTTTAATTAGGAATATAACAATCGTTGATTGAACTTCTTTAAAACCTGCGTGGGTGTGTGGGATCATTACTCCTGAGTCACGACTCGGTCCTCTTTTGTTTTGTATGACAATGTAGAAAAAACTCACGTTATGTGAAATGAGAACTTTTTTCGTTTCATGTTGCAATACTCCTTGAAAATATATCGCTAGAACAGTTAGAAAAAGAAGGAAAAAAACCTCATGATTCATAGCTGCTTATAACGATGGAAGATCGGTTGAGTTCAATTTACCCAGCTATCCGCATTTTGAAACTCGCTGTTTACATTGAAAAAAGAAACAAGAAAAACGCGTTAGAATATATTGAATATATTCTCAGACTGAAACACGACCATGCTTGTTCATATTAATAATATGATTATTTTATAAGAATATACTTGATATTGGTAATCTGCGGACACATACGTATATGCCATAGTTGCTGGTGGACATACGTTTGTTTAGGAAGCTGATTCTGAATCATTATGGCCACCCAAACTGGGGTTGACCACAAAATCGAAGCGTGATATTAATACCAATATGTCGAAATAGCCAACAGTAATATATTTGGTAGGTTTCGTTTACCTTGTTTAGTAGCCATTTTACTGTAATCAGACCGAACTTAACTTCAGACACCTTTCACGTTACCACTGCACAATTAATCAAGTGAAACAGACACTTGTCGGCACGTAATTGGAAACTCAATTAAAGACTGAAGCCATGATAATATATTCGTTTTCGTATTATAAATTCCCGAATAAAATATGATCATTTGTTGATACTGTCTTGTGGTGTGTCAGATTAGTTTTCTGATGTAATATTTTATTAGCCCCTATATATCCGAGTCAGTACGTTTCGAAGTTGCATTACATGGAATCTGAACACATTTTGGAAAACGCATATTGGATTTAACGCGCAGTGTACAAATTTTAATCGATACTGAATTTATCATTCCTCTATATGAAGTCACAGTGGTATAGTACGGATATGTTTTTGAGATATTTTTATATCAATCATCCCATGAGAAACAAATATGATAATGAACCTGTCATCATAAACCATATATTTGATCAACAAGTGAATATGAACGCCAGCTATAAAAGGACGAAAATTATGCATTCGCAGTGAAGTAAGCTGATAAAACAAGACCCACTACTTAGCAAATATCGATTGATGCTAACAATGTATCCTCCAACTGAGACTTACCCGTTGATGTTCATCAAAGGTTTCCCAGGCTGTGATGTATTTTATGACAGTCATAAAGAAAGAACCAAAAAGCATCGTTTGTTGGGCGCGAAGACGTCCAGCAGCGTTAATATCAGTGGTGTTACAGACGTCATTAACTTGAGCGATATGTACTCATATTTATCACACACTATAAACTACAATGCTACAGGACTCGAAAGAGTGTGATAACATTTTCTGTATCACCCTTCTTCAAATCTGTATCACTCGGTGAGCCATATAGCGCCGGAACTACTTTTTTACGGCAGTGCAGAAGCACTGGGTGGCTGCGTTATCTGCACCCCGCGTTCAATATCATGATGGATGAACCTAATTTTTCTATCCTGGATGCGAGGGGAATACGTGATTTTTTTGGCACAATTTCCATTGACGACTACAATGATCTTGAACCGGAGAGTTTTTGTAAACTTCAGCACTGCTTTTCAACTCAGGAGGTAGATTGCACAGACAGTGCCAGTGACAGGGAGGGGGGTGGGATTGTCCATACATCTTCTAAATCTAGATATTTTGATGAATATGACAAGAAGATAGCCATTATATTTTTCATGATCGTTTATTTCAAATTGTATATACAATAAAAATATGTATTAAAGAATCTTGCCTATTTCATGATAACAATTACATAGATCTATACCAGTAAAATATATCTAGATCCCTAGTCTTCCAATTGCACGGAAAATATATATTGGTGTCAAAAATAAACCCTCAGATCTCTAGGTGCAATAACAGTCAACAATATCTATCAGTAGAATATTAATAAAAACACTGAATGCCAATATCATTTACAGAATGTACCAAGTGCACCAGATGTAGCACAGACAGCACCTGCTGCATCCCACCCTGACCCTAGTCCCAACATCACTGGGACCTGTGATGCCTACATGGCTTTTAATGACCTGGTTTGTGTTGCTGAATATATCAAAAGCAGTCAAATATTTTCACAAAGTTCTAATGGCCAGTAGGGCTTACATGTACATGAATAAAATAAGAAATGCAATAAATAACATGACAAAAATTACATGATCTAATATTTACACCCATCTATGTTAGTTCACAGCAACAGCATTCAATAGTACAACATTTTCATGTAAATATATAATATGCAGAAAATAGTGGCCAAAATGACATGAATTCTTTCATCATTCGATTTACATTATACATTTTGTATTCAGAACAATAACATTGACTAAAGTCAAATTTATCTATCAGTGAAACACGCTTTTTGACCGTAGTTTTGTTCGGATCAACTTGAAATTGTGTGTGTCTAAATGGGTATCATGCCGTAGTTTTTCACCAAATTTCATAATTCTATCTCGAAAAATTTGGCAATCTACCCAATGTTCAATTTCAGTCCAAAATGGGATAAAATAAATTCCAACAAAATCACGAACCTATTGCGCTGATTTTGGAGTCTTGATATGTCTTGACATTTGATACGATGATCCATGACAAAACTATGGCCAAAAATAGTGTTTCACTGATAGATGAAGTTGACTTCAATAACATATATTTTAGTGAAATATTAAAAAGACAGTCTCATTACAGAGTGCACCCCCCAGACAACCTGCTACAGATGTAGATCAGACAGCATCCCTCCCCTATCCAAACTCTCATCCCCAGACCCTTCCGAGTTCTGAAACCACTGAAATGGCTGACACGGACTTCATTTCTGACAATGACCTCGTGCATGCTGCTGAGGATATGGAAGTGGGAGTGTCCTACACTAGCTCCACCAACGATCTCCATAGATACATAAAGTCAAAACGAAATAAAAACACCCTGAGAAAAACCGACTCATGCGTAAAGAAATTTACAGATTGGTTGGTAAGCAGCGGAGAGCACCGCAATCCGGTAACCATTCCCCCATCAGAGCTTGATGTGCACGTAGGCGGCTTTTTGTTGTCACTAAAAAAACAGATGGGGCACCCTATGAGCCAGATACCTTGACCAGCTATCAGCGAGCCCTGGACAGACACCTCAAAGACAGTGGGTATGGGTTCAGCCTGTTGAAGGACAAGGCTTTCAGCATTTCCCAGGATGTCCTGCGTGCCAAACGTAAGGAGCTAAAAGAGCAAGGCCTTGGCAATCGACCCAACCGATCTGAGTCTCTTACTCCAGAGGAGGAAGAGTTGCTATGGAGCAAGGGCGAACTAGGAGAGGCCACACCGACTGCCCTTCAAAACAGCATTTTTTTCATTTCACCAAATTATTTGGGTTTAGGGGTTGTGATGAGAGCAGGCAACTGAAGTGGGGGGATATTAAGCTATTGCATGATGAAGAAAACGCAGAGTATCTAGAGTTCAATGAAAGAAATACAAAAACGAGGGAGGGAAACAGCACACACACCAGGTCATTCCAGCCCAAAATATTCCCCAGTGGGAACTCTGATAGATGTCCCCTGGCACTGTACAAACTGTACCGAGAAAAACGCCCAGACAGCATGGTGAAGGATGATTCTCCTTTCTACCTGGCCATAAAACACAAAAGAAAAGCCGGAGACAATATCTGGTAATTCTCTCAACAATGCAATAAAAACGAGACAATCAGAGATTGCAGACCCTCGCCCTTCAGATTTAGTCACTAAAATTAGGCGATAATTGAGAGTTTTGGTCTTAAGACCATCGGTTGTACGCCATACGATTGGGAATTGGCAAAAGAAAAATACAAAAATAGGTTGAACATTTAATATTGATTAGAACCGGAGTTATAGTCAATTATGTGATTTTATTTTTTCAGTTGCCATGGCAACCGTTTTCAGCCGATTTTGGCAAAATTTGAAAGGGATTGAGCCACTTTCATAGCACTCCAGCCCTATAAATTTCAAATCTATCGGACCGTTTGCCTTTGAGTTATGAGCGCAGACATTTGCACTGAAACGTCGCTGGCCAAAAATAACCGAAATCGTGACCCCCAATTTTTCGACATCCGGCGATAATGGAGAGTTTTCGTCGTACGACCATCGGTCGTACACCAAACGATCGGGAATTGGCCAAAGAAAAATACAAAAATAGTTGGAAAAATTAATATCAAATAGAACCGGAGTTAGAGCCAATTATGTGATTTTCTTTTTTTCCGTTGCCATGGCAACCGTTTTCATCCGATTTTGGCAAAATTTTAAAGGGTCTGAGCCACCATCATAGCACTCTAGTCCTATAAATTTCAAATCGATCGGACCGTTTGCCTTTGAGTTATGAGCACAGACATTTGCACTGAAACGTCGCTGGCCAAAAATAACCGAAATCGTGACCCCCAATTTTTCGACATCGGGCGATAATGGAGAGTTTTCGTCGTACGACCATCGGTCGTACACCATACTATCGGGAAATGGCCAAAAAAAAAATACAAAAATAGTTGGAAAAATTAATATCAAGTAGAACCGGAGTTAAAGCCAATTATGTGATTTTATTTTTTCCGTTGCCATGGCAACCGTTTTCATCCGATTTTGGCAAAATTCTGAAGGGGCTGAGCCAGCACCATAGCACTCTTGCCCTATAAATTTCAAATCGATCGGGCGGTTTGCCTTTGAGTTATAAGCGCAGACATTTGCACTGAAACGTCGCTGGCCAAAAAAATTCGAAACCGTGACCCCCAATTTTTCGACATCGGGCGATAATAGAGAGTTTTGGTCGTACGACCACGGGCCATATATCATATGATCAGGAATTGACCATAGAAAAATACAAAATTAGTTAGAAAAATTTATCTTGAATAGAACCGGAGTTATGGTCAATTATTGATTTTTACATTTTCCGTTGCCATGGCAACGGTTTTTGTCCGATTTTGACAAAAATTGAGGAGGACCGAGCCACGGTGATACCGCTTCTTCCCTATAAATTTCAGGACGATCGGACCATTCGGTTTTGAGTTATGCGCGCGGACAGACAAACAAACAAACAGACAAACAGACATACAAACTGACAGACCCAATTACAATACCCTCTGCCCCTATCGGGGCGAGGGTAACAATCAAATTCCAACTAAACTGGTCATCAATTCATCATTTACAGCAAGGAGACAGTGAAATAAATGACATTTTTTGCAACAGTATAGTCTTGCCTTGAAAACCTCTTGTACTAAATATACCTTGTACAGAATTTTTGCAATTAGTGTAATGGAAATATTTTGTCAGAATATGAACATAATTTATTAGTGACCGATAACTAGTAGCTATTTATATACTGGATAATAAATCACCCTAAATATATTTTGGTCACCATTACAATTATCACAATTTATACCATGGTTATCATTGACATGATTAACATAAACTGTCGCTTGACAGTTCACACTTGTCAGTCCATTACCACAGTTAAAGTAGAATGACTTACAGTGACTCATTGTTTGGCTCCACGTACAAGTCTCAAGCGATGGGCCCCAACACTATTGGTACCATTGTCAAGGACATGTGTCGTCGCGCCGGTATTCCCGGGAAGAAGACAAACCACAGCTTGCGCAGGACAATGTGCACGAGCTTGATCCAGGCCGGTTTACCTCCTACTGCAGTGATGCAACTAACAGGACACAAAAATTGTTCAGTCCATCAATAATTATTCTGTTGCATCAATCAACCAACAGAAAACAATGTGTGCCATCATACAAAATCAACAGAACCCGGTTTTGTCAACACTCAATCCACTTACCTCTGTGCCAGCATTGCCTCCTTGCAGACCAGAACCTGAAGCATCACTTCCTGTGGCAGCTGACACTGGAGCCTCCAGAGACACGGGCCTTGTCCCGATCATGCCATCTCAGTCTGACGCACCTGTCAACAGACAAGTAAACAGCATGAACAGGGACAGTATTTTTGCAGGTGCCAATATCAGTGGAGGGACATTCAATATTTATGTCAACAACTCCATGAGTTGAGCAAATAAAGAGGGAGAAAAAGAAAAAAAAACAAGAGTTATCCTGTTACTGTTAGGTTGTCAGCACAGATTCTACAAGTAGAACTGTGATATTAGAGTTAATCGGTTGTTTGTTACATTAAAAATTGTCAAAAACACGAGTTGACACCGTCGTTGAGTATGTTGTTGTATTATTTATATCGCCAAAGCATATGTGTGAACTTAACTTATCTGGGTCTACTTAAGATGTTGATATGATATGGAATTACAATATGGGGTCTAGTTTAGTGTCTAGGCCTAGGCTACTGAGAATGTAACAGTGTAGGCCTAATTTGTTGGATTTTTTTTTGGCACTTGACTAGCTAGGCCTAGATCTAGTTAGAACTTGACAAGTTGACACTTCCCAATAACTTCTGCAAGTAGGCGCTACGCCTGTAGTATTGTCAATAAAATACGCATTTACCCACCTATCTTGTCGTGATTTTGAGAATGACTCAGTATTCCGGAAGATCTCCGATGGGCGAAAGCAGATCAACTGTCAGAGGAGCGGCATGCATGCGTGTTCCAGTTTTTGACCCCGGTCGGCGGTTGGCTGATAAGCTGTCAAGAGTGTCGTCTCGTCCCAGCTTTTGACCCCACTGCAGCCTGGTTTCAGCTCACGGCGTGACGGCCGCGCCGAAAATTCCATAAAAAGCAGGTGCATTGAACCGTCGAATTCTTCCAAATACGACGATGCCAGCTCGTGTCAATATTCCACAAACATTCACAAGCTTCATCCTCACAAAATTCCGCCTTTACTTCTATAATACACATCCGAATATGGTCTGAAATCTGCAAGAAACTACGCCGCATTTTCCACCAGCCGAACTGCCGGTTGAAACGACGCGGGTCCATTTGAACAAGAAAATGCAGCTAACTGCGGGAGACGACATTAGAGCTCGAGCACACCATCAGCACCACGAGACCTGAATATATCTTACACAACGTTCCCCCCCTCCGCCCCCCCCTCACAAAAAAAGAAAATTGAAACATATCATGTCCCACATGATTCCAATTCATTCCCGTATATTATGATGAAACACATAGGCCTACTTCAATCATATTCCTATGAGTAAACATAAAACGCCTGATAAAATGATATCGAACCTCAATAAAATATCCTTAAAATATTGGAAACTATGAGGAATATCTGCATCTGATATCATGATATAGATAACACATGCATACTGAGCAAATTAAAAGACCAGTTTCAAATAAAAAGGTTTCGCAAGCCAGCATGGAACACTTTGTCATGTGATAAAATATGTCCAATTACGGTAAATGTAGTCGTGGTACCGCAGACGAATCGTTGTGTTTACTTCATGACGCCAAAGAAGGCCACACGCAAGGTTACATGTACATGCATGCACAAAATGCTGCACAGAAAATTGTGCGTTCCAAAGTACGCGTCATTGCGGTAAAATTTGCTTTGCATTCTGGGAACGTGAATTTCCATCGGCTCCGCCATTTTGACGTTTTCCAGACGAGCTGACCATTTTGCGTAATTTTCTCAAACCTAACACATCGATTTATGCATTATATATCTGTGGAACATTCAAGGCTTGCCATCAAATCGAGATATTTTATGTCAAGGACGAAGAAAATCCTCATTTGAAGTATGTGTACAAAGGTTTACATGCGAAAACGGGCGTCGATAGGTTGGCATGACGCATGTAAAAGTGACATCATCATAATATTTATAGAACCAAGTCTCGGTTCATCGTCAATGGGCATCGTCCATGGTCCATCGTCCACGAATTCTAGGATGGCGCAGTCGTGCTGGTTTTGTGGTTACCTGCATGCCGATGCTTACGGAGCCCCTAAGGGGACACAACCAAAAGTTAAGAAAACAATTTTTTTCGCATTCCTTCGCGATCTTTTCGCGTTCGAACACAATCTTTCCGCATTCCCACACAATCTTTTCGCGTTCGAACACAATCTTGTAGCAAAACCTTCTCAGAAGTCATGGGCGTCAGCAGAATCAAGTTTTCGCGTTCGAACGCGGTCTTTTTGCGTTCGAACGCGATTTTTTCGCGTTCGAATGCGATAAATTTGCGAAGGAATGCGAAAACATCGAGTTTGAACGCAAAAACTTTGCGAGGGAATGCGAAAAGATCGCGTTCGAACGCGAAAAACAATTTTTTTTTCACTCACAGGTGTGTCCTCTTAGGGGCTCCGTAGATGCTTAAGTGAATAGGAGAATTTCTCATTACAGTGTTTGGGTTTTTACCTGCAGTCTATTCTTAGTCTTTCACAGTCGACTGGGGAACACAATAAACAAACCTATTTTGAATGTAGTTTTTTGCGTGTATTTCTGGTTAGTCTTGGCTTCTGTTAAACGTATTATAATAGCGTTCTACAGGGTTGGCATTTAATATGGAATATATTGGTTGGGTGGGTAAACTGACAGAAAATTATGTCATAGATTCAAATTGATAAGCACCATGAAGCACCATGATCTGATGTTCAGCCAAGCATGTCACCTGCCGATCAGGCGATTATCGTGTCAATTGACACCATGGGAGTGCACATGGGGTGACGAAATAACTGACCACTGCGATATGGGGTGATTTTTGTTCTGCTATAAATTACGTGGGCTGGTCAAATTTATGTGCATCCCAGGATCTCATTGACTTGGAGCTACGAAATTTTAAACACACTTTTCTGAAGTAATGGTGCGTCAATTAGGTGCGGCAGTTTGTCACGGAGTGGTTGCCCTGCGACGTAATGGGCCAAAATAGACTGAGATACCAAGGCGAAACAACATCACACAGGGGGGAGGTCAGCAAGATCCTGAAGAGGAACGCTGAGACAGGTGTGCCTACTCATAGACCTCGCCCAGGAAAACAAGACAGGACCGTTTGTTGATTCGCCTGTGTACCGGTATCCGTACCATGTCATCCAGGGCTCTGAGAGTACAGTGGCACAACGCCATAGGTGTATGCGTATCCAGAACACTAATGAACAGCCGATTGGTTCGAGCTGGATATCGTGCCAGGAGACCACTAGGGAAACACCTGCTGAGTCAAAGACATCACGAACGACGTCTGCAGTGGGCCAGGGACCACTGAAACCATGTCATATTTAGTGACGATGCGAGATTTGAGGTGTACCGCCATGATGGACGCATCCGAGTTCGCAGACGAGTTGAAGAACTTTACCATGAAGCCTGCATACTACCCAGGGTGCAGGCTGGAGGCGGTGGGATAACCATATGGGGAGTTTCCCATGCAGGTGGAAAAGGTTACCTTGTGATCCTGGTCGGCAATCTGTATCAACACCAGTACATACGCATCTTAGACCAAACAATGTCGCCATTCGCTCGAGGGGCCTTCCAGGACAATTTGGTGTACCATGATGACAATGCTCCTGCACACAGGGCTCGTACAGTGGCCACTTTCCTTCAGGATCAGGGGGTTGAGCACTTGCCATGGCCAGCGTTTTCACCAGATATGAACCCCATAGAAAACCTATGGGCTGAAGTAACCCGTCGGATCAACAACCTGGTTCGATAACCAACCAGTGTGGATGAATTGCGACAGGTTGTGATGGACGCATGGGTCGCTATACCCCTGAACACCTTGAGGACCCTGTCTGAGGGTATGCCCTGCCGTGTGATGGCGCTACAAACAGCCACGCGAAACTGAACATTGTTGATGCTAGATGGCATAATGACGCTTAATATTGTAAAGTTCTATGTATCTGCTGTTGCGTGTTGTTGAGATATTAAATTTGAAAATATAAATTATAAATCTATTGTTGGCACAATTTGGCGTTGGGTTGTTTGTTCTGGATCACAGTGTTTACTAGATTGAAAATACAAGATAAAGAATGTACTAAGTATGAGGTTAGATGCTTATACACGTCAGGCAAGACACATTTCTTGCAAATAAAAACTATAAAAAAATTGATGAAAATAAAAAAAATATATGAATATATTCCATTTGAATGTCAACCCTGTAGGTTATCTTGCTTGGCGAATAATTGTTTGAATACTTTTTGAAGAGATAACGATTGAATCTTGAATTTGTGGACCATATTCTAGTGCTATCAATCTATCTTATCAGATACTCGCATCTGTCGGCTATAAGAATAACGTTTCCCACGAAAGAGAACTAATACCTATGACAATTCAAGTCAGGTTGCATAATCAATCTATGTACAACCCACTGTATTGTAGTTCTGTTCAAAAATGTCAAGCGGGCAACGAATATGATATCGATCGTAAGATTGTGAAATGATTCTCGTAAATGGGAACATCCTGACTATGATTGGTGCCTGTACTTTACGGCAAACCAGCTTTCGCACAAAAACAACTCTTCTCAGGTGTAGTCAAACTTTGAGATGTGGCAGCAGTTTGTCAAAACCAGGACTTCTTTATGGACTGACAATGTACCGCATCTTAGGTGACGAAATGACTCTCAAACTGTGTAGCTTGCATCCTACTTTTCCTCAAAGGATATCCTCATTTAAATGATGTTTTTTTGTTTTGTAATACAAGAACATCAACATGTGATATTTCATTGCCGATCCTTTTGTGTACATCCCTTTTGTGACATCCGATAAGTTACCTCGTGGATCATACTCTCACAATTCTGATCACGACAATGCTGAATTTCATTCACTAAACTCATCAAATACTAGCACATAAATCACAACACACAAGGTGGCCTCAATCACCTATCTATCTATTTTCATACTTCTGAACATCCCGGAACAAGATACCCTCGTGAGAAGGAATAAAAGCGGGACTAAAATCTCTCGAAGAAAGGAGTAAAAAAAAACACTGGCTTTCATCCACATGGGAGACAATGCTTTGTTCAAAAGCCATGATGGTGGGAGAAATCGAAATGGTGCCCGCCGAAAAGTAATCTCCTCAGTAAAAGAACACTTTTTGGTACTTCCATAGATATTGGTTCGGTTTTCTACAGAGATTAGATTCGCTGGAACTATTGTGAAAACTCTGATTCCTGGAATGACACCTTATTGAACTCAATGCCGTTGACAGTGTAGCATGTTTCCCAGACTATGACAATTCTACGTCCGGTCAATATTCGACCTGAAATAGCATTTCGTTTGCTGGTGACAAAATCATCTGATTCTTCTGTGAACACGTTCCATAAATGTCACATACGAGAAAGCAAAACTATGGACCCTCATTCATACTCGATCGTATAGATTACATTCTCAGTCATGTACAAATTTTTCACTTTCGCCGTACAATCTTGATAAGTGTACCTCCCTTATTTCCCAGGATCAGAGAACTGCATCAACGTGTTCAGTGTATGACAGTGCCATGTGGCTCACCATAGAGGTCACTGGAGCTCTCTTTTATCCACAACACTTTTATCTTTTATCTTGAAGACGTTCCCCACACAGATCCGTTTATTTCTACACCAACATCATTGAAAATGGAAAATATAAGCTGAGCATCATGGATTTATTCAGCGCAAATCTTGTAGCGACGACACTTGATTGAAAAGCATAGCTGTTATATCTACCGTCCATGATAGACCCCAATGCCCAGAAACATAGTTCATCTCTTGAATCAAAAGGAAAAACTCATGTTATAATACAATGCCATTCATGAACGGCGAGAATGAGGCAATAATGGTAATAAGAAATTTCGATGAATTTCCATTAATTTGATTCCATATTACCCAATCAATCAATTTGGGGGGAAAGCTGCGTGTCCCCAAAATGACGAAATAACGCAAAAAATAACGTGACGTTTCAAATCTCGCTTCGGTGCTGTATTGGTGAAATCCATTGTGGTTTTCGAACTGGGAAGTTTTCACACATCACTTCACTTCCAACTTCGAGTGTGTGACATTCATAGAAGGTGTCAATGACAGAATTGGATTTTTACTTTGTGGCTGAAATCAACCATCATCATGCATGAAAGGAGGTTGAAAACATTCTTTGTGAATCACACTTTAGTCCAGCAGAACTGCAGAAAAGCATGTTTTGATGGGCAGCGAAAGAAGCAGTCGCTTCTGGTTCACCAAGTGAGAGGTGATTTCCCCTCTTGGGGGTCTTCAATGCTGTGGCTTTTCCAATGCCAAACAGATTCTTTAGTACACAGTGTTACACCCACCTCCCCCCATTGAGACATGTACACCTGGCATATATTTTGCTATCCTTCGGTGTGTTCGAGCAGTTTGACGAATGCTGGAGGAAAGCTAAAGTGGTCCCAGTTTGGATGTGATAAAGATATAGACGTACTACCGTGATTTGCAGAGTGATGGAACATATTCTGGTGAGCAACATGATGGACCATTTTGACGAACACAATATCCTAGTCAACTGCCAACACAGATTCCGAGCTAAACGTTTAAATGAGTCCCAACTCATCATTGCGATTCACTACCTGACTTCCCCAAACATGTGCAAACAAGTACATATGGCCATACTAGACTTCAGCAAGACACATGATTGGGTCCTACACTCGACACTAAAAAGCAGAACTGGACTATCATGGAATCAGAGACAAACATCTTCATTGGATTGGTTCATTTATGGATCAGAGAACCCAAAAGATCCACGTGGATGGAAATCTGGCTTCTGAATGTCTAGTACCTTCTGTTTCTACTCTTCATAGATGACATCACGATGAATTTAACATCAACCACCAGGCTGCGTGCAGATATTTGTTTCATCTTTCATGATCTTTCTTCTCGTCAACTGAGAATCACATTTTGCTTCATAATGACATTGACAGACTGGTAGCCTGAATTCACAAAAGGCAAATGGATTTCAATACTGAAAACTGTGACATTGTAAGAATTTCACTGGCCACAAAACCTATTGCTACCTACAGGTATCATTATTCCATAGGTGGCAGGACAGTATAGGATGATAACTAAGTATAGGATGCACTATGCTTCCCTTGTAGAAACCTTATTCGATGTGACAAGTCATCCAAGCCAAAGGAAAATTTTCGCTCTCATCTGACCTCATTTATTATTGCTGTGTGGTCCGGTGTCCACATCAGGCCAAGCTATAAAACTAGCTTGGAAAGGTTCAGTGATCTGCGACCAGATTTCTAGCAAACGAACCCTATGACAATCGTCATCCAGACAGCATTACAGCTATTCCTAATGACCTCGGATGGATATCACTCATGGAGTGGAGAAAGAGAATGACGCTGACCCGTTTCTATAAGATGGCCAATGGATTGACAATCATCCTTCTGAGCTGTCTCAGACAAGGACCATGCGACCAAACGATCAGCAGTTCGCACAATATCAAACAACTGTCAACATGTACCAGTCATTTATTCCGGCACAACACCTGATTGAAGTGGCCTTCCCCAGAGTGTGATCAGCTCGCAATCCTTGGTCGTTTCTGCAGAAATAGTATCGTGTATAGACTGAGCTGATGTTTTTTTTATTATTTCGTTTTTTACCGTCTGGCAAGATCTTGTCATTTGCTTTGTGATTACGTAAACCTCACAGCACCCCAAACAGTATATTATGCTAGCCATACTATGCAATTTTGTAGCTTGATATCTGTTTGTGAATGCCTCATCACTGAAGTCCCATATGGGGGGACATCGCCTCAACTAACTTGGTTAACTAGGAACAGAAGAAACAACGACTGCCTTTTTTGCTGCCTGTTATTGTTCCAAACGGAAAAGTGATCAATGTCTGTTTACCGACATTTGTACGGAAGGTGAAGATGGCAAACTAGAAGATCACATCAGCTGCAAAATTGAAGATATTGCCCCATCACAAAATGCCTTTGCTCAGCATGAACACCATGCTCGAATGCAAGTTTTGTAGAAATCCGCTGCTCAACAACGGATGTGCTGTTCAAAAATCCGTGGCTGTATTTTAAGCCAAGATTGTTGCAACGGATATACAAAGAAGAACCTGTTCAGGAGAGCGATGATGATGACTGATCAAGTTATGATCTGTAATTGACCCACAATGTTGTCACATGTAACAGTTGATGAGTTAAATCATACAGCTTTTGTTGGGTAAGTACTATAGATTCACTAACCCAGTAGTAAACACCAACATTGTTGACGTGGAAAATGCATATGACTTCAACAGAACCAATTTGTTTTAAGAATCGGGTTCTTCAATGTCGAAAACCGGATAAGCTGTTTTATGCACAAGTCTGGCAGTATTATATTTGGATTCCTTGACCATGAAAACCTAGTATTAGACACCAAGTTTGTGCGTCTAAGTGGCCTAGAAGCGGAGATATTGTCAAAGAAATAAATTCAACAGTATTCAGTGGTAGCCATTTTGTATTTCGTTCCTGAAAAAAATTCCCCAAGGGTGCCAAGGTGGCACCCGGCTGATTGTGACTCAGGAATGCTCAGAGATGATGAATCAACAAAAAAAGTTCATATTGACGCCAAAACATGCTTCACAAGAAAATAGTCATTTGGCAACTGGACTACTTGGAAATGCCAGGTTATGATCCATGAGGTTTACACAAAGGGATTGGTAGCGTGTTGTATCACAATATAGAAACATTATTGCAAGGAGATGGGGTGGCTATTACGACTGATATTATCAGAATTCTCACTCGTGATTGTCACAGTGTTGCATTTCAAGCTCATATTAAAAATTATTTGCACATGCTCTCTGGGCTCAGTTTATGGTACCAAACGGTGAAGGTAGACTCTGGACTACACGGGAATAGACAACCACGGATTGAAGTTAAATGACAACCACGGACTGGAGCTAAATGCCACTTTCTGAAAGCTGACCAACGGACAATTCACTTCGATTACGTGACCATTCCGTTTATGACCAAAAACCAGGTCATCCGCGATAGTCTCCTTGGCCTGTAGGCACGTGATCTTAGCAACTGATTTCAACAGATATCCCTTATTAGTGAAACCCATATGCGAGGAACCCAAGAGGACCAGCTACTAATCACAGAAGTTATCCATTGGTAGCTACGTGGGCCATGGAGTAGGTACCTGCTACTCGTGGTCTACCTTTTAGAGTGTGACAAAAAAATCAGCACAGGCTAGCCTATTGCTAGTTTTTGCAGAGAGTGTGGTTTTTCTATGACATGTTGTGCGGTGTCTCATTGTGGATAATTAACTATTAGTCATGGGGTGTGAATATAGTTTTGGGGTGTATCAGTCTATTTCTTTTAGTGTGTTTGATATTCCATCATTCTAGCAAAAAAACATGAAAGGAAGCCTCAGTATGTGAGCCAGTCATTTGTGTGATATCAGGGTGTGACACTGTTTGATCTATCATTTATTACTACTGTGGCATTGTGGCATACTATATACGTGTGAATTGTATATAGCTCAAACTGGGTACATGTGTGTAGAGTGTACATAGAAGTTGGTGTTGACACTTCCATGTAACATGTTCATATAGACATAAATGTATTACTCTATGTATGTAGAAACTTTTTTTTGACTGATTGCAAAAGCTAGTTTGTTTTCTACATTGGAAAAGAAACCCATATAATCATCAGTTACTTACGTGCTGCAGCACAAAACTCATCCAGTGTGATCCCGTGGTAAAAATGCATGATTTTTGCACACCACATTCCAGAATGTTTAGCACATTACAAACCCAGATACTATACCCATGCATTTTCGCATATTCAGTATTTTGAGTTAACAATTATGTTTTCAGAAATAATATGACTTGGTTATGATAAATAATTCCTGTTCGTGATTTTATTTTTACTCTAAAATCACGAACACGTGATTCTAACCCGTTTACACTTTATTCTACCAAAAATCAGATTTCTATCGCAAAAATATCAAAAAGTTAGCAATCTAACCCAATACTTTCAGGTCAAAACACAATTTTGGGCGTTTGTTGTAGCAGTGTTGTAGCTCAGTGTTGTAACAGTGCAATCTTTCAAAATCAACATGCTTGTGTTGAATACACCCCCCAATACCGCATGGTCTAAAAATACAACACTTCAATTCCTGATTGATGTAAACGTGATGATGCAGGCGATACCATAATATATGAGAACATAAGAGACCTTGATATCAGCAGGTGGAATTCCTTGTCTCAATGTCCAGCATGCCAACAGTTGACAATGCTGGGAGAGTGTTGATTTTGTTTACATGTAGCAGTCTGTTTTGATGGATAGACAAATATGAACATTGGAGTTGTGTGTAGAAATGAAAGCATTAAATATAGAACGATGCCAGATATCACAATGGGTAGTTAGCTGCTATTCACCAGACTCGATATTCAAGAGAATAATGCAATATCCCGAAAGAATAGTTGCTCTACATTGGTTATGACAATAACTTTATCAGCAAATTAATTATTATCTCATGTTCAAACATGACCGTTGCGTCCATGGGAAATTAATATGAATATGAAGAAATTAGCGTATTGTATAACATATTTTTCTTCATTTGTGAATTACGTAATATGACGCACTACAAGCAGCAATTCATTACTTTCAATTCAAATAACCACTTACCAAGATGAAAATTTGACATGGTCATGTTTCAGTGCTTAATAACGACAGTGACATGTAACGTTGGTTACCTCAGTAGCTACATCAACTCAGTAGAACAGAACGCCATAAATATTTCTTATCTATTTCGTCAGGTTAGTCCTGGCTTCTGTACAGCACACTCTGAATGTCTTCGACGGCATATAATCATTGTCGTGCATGTATTCTTGGAAGACATGCATGCTGAACTAATCGACTTCGGAAACGGTGAAAATACACAACAACGTTCAGTTGATCACATGGGTCAGACAAAAGAATACGCAATTGACTTCATAAGGCACTTTAAGTCAGGTTGTTTAATCAATCTATATGTAGTTCGATTGTGTCAAGCGATCATAGCAACAAAATATGATATCGAGGATTGTGACAGTAATCCGAGATCCATTGTTATTGTACAGTAACTCTTGTTACACACGTGAGATGATTCTCGTAAGTGGGAACATCCTGCCTATGATTGGTGCATGTGCTTAACGGCAAACCGAATATCGTACATGTGATGGCAAATGCAATCAAAGTTTGAGATATGACAGCAATTTATCAGTCAAAATGGACGGGGGTTTCTTTATGGACTGAAAATGTAATGCATCTTAGGTGCCGCGATAACTCCTAATATTGCCTCACATGCATTTGAGTTTTTGGCACATAAAGTATTCTCATTTTGGGAACATCCTCTAGTGAAGATATAAATTCACTTCATAATCGATTCAAAAAGGGGTGTATTATTATAGTATGAGATAATATGCATGCTAATATCAAGGTGACATTCAAAACCTGCACTTTAAAGGGCACTCTCCACAGCTTGTCTATAAATATATTGAACCGGGTTACAAACATTTGAGGAGGTCTCATTGATGGCAAGTGGCTCGTGTGAATGCAACTGAACGAAACCAGATGTCACGTTATTTGATCAATCGATTGAACCTATGATGTGCTACTGTTAACTTTCAGTCTAGACTACTCAAAGTACATGTACCGTGTGACCCTGGTGTAATATGTAAATCATGTATGGTCCCATCACCGCCAAATTACATTTCCAAGCAAATTATATTCATGGATTAGGTCGATGAACAATTTATTTCGAGAAATAGGCTTTATATGTGAATAATATATTCTAATAAAAAAAATCAATCGATTTTGCAAATAACAGAAATCGTAATAATTAATAGAAATCACTGAAACATGCAGATGACGTTGATCTAAAGAGGAGCTATACATATTCTAAATTTTGTAAATCTTAAAATGATGATTTTATAATGTGATACAAGAACATCAACATATGATATTTCATTACCGATCCTCTCATGTACACCAAACGAGTTACCTCGTGGGTCTTACTATGACAATTCTGAGCATAACAACGCCGAATTTGTTCTACTAAATTTACCAAATACTAGCAATAAATCATAACACACATCTGACCTCTATGACCGATCTATCGGTTTTCATACTTTACTGAACATCCGAGTCGCAATATACATGAAAGCTCTAGAGCTTTCCATGTAACCCTCACAGGAAGAAATGAAAGTGGGACTAAATTCTTTCGAAGAAAGAGTAAGAAAACACTGGCTTTTATCCACATGGGAGACAATGCTTTGTGCAAAAGCCATGATGGTGGGAGAAATCGAAATGGTGCTCGCCGAAAGTAATCCTCTCAGTAAAAAAAAGCTTTTCCAAAGGGATTAAAATCGCGTGGACTATTGTGGAAACTTTGATCTCCGGGATGTCAGACTATGACAATTCTACGTCCGGCCAATATTTGACCTGAAATAGCATTTTGTTTGCTAGGGAATGTTCTTCACCTCATCTGATTCTTTTGTGGACACGTTAAAAAAATACGAGATACAATATAAAAAAAAACATAACAAAATCACAAACGAAATAAAATTATGTATCCACATTCACACTCGATCGCACAGAATCCTCCCCATCTCCTTCGCCCTTACAATCTTGATAAGTGTATATACCATCCTATTTCCCAGGATCAGAGAACTGCCTTAACATTTTGCATATATGACAGTGCCATATGGCTGGCCCTAGAGGTCACTCGCCCTTACTTTATCACAAAACTCACAAACGGGTTTTGAAAAAAAAAGTTCCCCACGCAACCGTTCATCATGTTCATTTCTACACCAACATGGGAAATGAATAAATATTAGCTTATAGCTTTAGCAATATGGATTTAACTAGCGAAATTTTTGTAGCGTCACCACACAGTTTAGAAGCAAAGCCACTTCATCTGCCGTCCATGTCATGACCCCAATGTCCAGAAACATACTATTAGGTTATTGAAATCCTTCATTGACAGGAAAAAATTCATGCATTGATACATTCATCAATCTAAAAGCGCTGGGAATGTGTTGATAATTGTAAAATGAAATTCCGATAAAATTTCCAATAATTTGTTTTTATTATGTGATATTAATCAAGTATAATATTCAACATCTTGCAGAACATTTGGCGGGAAAGTTGTGTGTCCGCCAAATGACTTCGGTGCCATATTGGTGAAATCTAGTGTGGGTTTTGGAGCTGGGGAGTTCTCACACATCCCTTCACATCCCACCTCGAGTGTGTGACATTCATAGAAGGTGTCAATAACAGAATTGGATTTTTACTTTGTGGCTGAAATGAACCATCATCATGCATGAAAGAAGGTTCAAAACATTCTTTGTGAATCACACTTGGGAATGTCAGGTTATGATTCATGAGGTTTACACAAATGGATCGGCAACGTGCTCGTGTTACAATATAGGGCATTATTGCAAAGAGATTGGGTGGCTATTACGACTCATATAATCAAGCTTTTTTTAAAATTGTCCCCTGGGCTCAATATAAATGGTACCAAACGGTAAAGATAGACTCTGAACTACATGAGAATAAACAACAACCATGGATTGAAGCTACATGACAGTAAGATACATGTGGTGTACAACTTCTGAATGCTGAACAACTAACAATTCGCTTTAACTACGTGACCATTCCGTTCATGACCAAAAACTAGAAAATCGGCGATAGTCTTCATGGGATGTACACATTATCGTATTAGTGAATCCCATGTGTGAGGAACCCGAGACGCCCAGCAACTAATCACAAATTCTCAATTGGTAGCTAAGTGGGCCGTGACTACAGGTACCTGCTACTCGTGTTTTAGTTTTTCGAGTGTGACCAAAAATCAGCATGGGATGGCATTGTGGTTGCGTGTAAGTAGAAGCCTACTGCTAGGTTTTCTTTGAAACATTGTGCGGTGCCTCATTTCGGATGAATAACTATTAGTCCTGGGTGTGAATTTAGATTTAAGGTGTATGCGTCTATTTCTTTTAGTGTGTTTGATATTCCATCATTCCAGCCAAACAACATGAAGAAAGCCTCAGTATGTAAGCCAGTCAGTTGTGTGATATCAGGGTGTGACAATTGTCATCATCAATTATTGCTGTGGCAATGTGGCATGCTATGTTACTATAATATATGTACGTGTAAATTGTATATAGCTCAAGCTGGGTACATGTGTGTACAGTGTAAATTGACGTTGGTGTTGACGCATACATGTGACATGTATACGTGTATACATGACGCATACATGTAGAAACTTCGCACATTGGCTGATGGCAAAAGCTATGTGATAGCTTGTTTTCTTCATTGAAAAACAAACCCATATAATCATCAGTTACTCACGTGCTGCAGCACGAATTTTATCCAATGGTGTCCAATGTGTGATTCCGTGTTACAATTCATAATTTTTGCACATCACAATTTACCCATTAAAAACCCAGAGACTCTACCCATGCATTTTTGCATATTCAATATTTCACATTTCTGTCGCGAAGATGGAAAAAGTTGGCAATCTACCCCAATGTCAAGGTTACCACTGCATCTAATTTTTGGATCAACACATAATTTTGCGCATTTGCTCAGTTTTGTAGCAGGGCATTACTTCCAAATCAACATGCTTGTGTTGAATAGGCCTCCAATGTTGAATGGTCTAAAATTACAATAACACTTCAAATCCTAATGGATGTAAACAGGACCAAATCTACGAATATGCTCAGAATCTTGCGATCCCGTTTCCGGCTAAAATTTAACATTTGGGTAGAATGTCAACTTTAGCCATTATCGTTAAAAACCGGTGAAAATTCAGAATATAATGCATGTGAGACCATAACATATGAGACCATAAGAGATTTCGATACTAGCTGACATAATTCCTTGTCTCAATATCCATCATGCCAACGGATGACAATGCTGGAAGGTGTTTATTCTGTTGAACTGTCTGCTTTGATGGACAGGCAAATGTGAACATTGGAGTAGTGTAGAAATAAAAACATTGGATATAGAAGGATGCGATATATCACAATGGGTATTTAGCTGCTATTCACCAGACTCAATATTCAAGGGAATAATGCAATATCCCGAAAGAATAGTTGCTCTACATTGGTTATGACAATAACTCGATCAGCAAATTAATTATTATCTCATGTTCAAACATGACCGTTGCTTCCATGGGAAATTAATATGAATATGAAGAAATTAGCGTATTGTATAACATATTTTTCTTCATTTGTGAATTACGTAATATGACGCACTACAAGCAGCAATTCATTACTTTCAATTCAAATAACCACTTACCGAGATGAAAATTTGACACGGTCATGTTTCAGTGCTTAATAATGACAGTGACATGTAAAGTTGGTTACCTCAGTAGCTACATCAACTCAGTAGAACAGAACGCCATAAATATTTCTTATCTATTTCGTCAGGTTAGTCCTGGCTTCTGTACAGCACACTCTGAATGTCTTCGACGGCATATAATCATTGTCGTGCATGCATTCTTGGAAGACATGCATGCTGAATTAATCGACTTCCGAAACGGTGAAAATACACAACAACGTTCAGTTGATCACATGGGTCAGACAAAAGAATACGCAATTGACTTCATAAGACACAGGTTGTTTAATCAATCTATATGTAGTTCGATTGTGTCAAGCGATCATAGCAACAAAATATGATATCGAGGATTGTGATAGTAATCCGAGATCCATTGTTATTGTACAGTAACTCTTGTTATACACGTGAGATGATTCTCGTAAGTGGGAACATCCTGCCTATGATTGGTGCATGTGCTTAACGGCAAAACCGAATATCGTACATGTGATGGCAAATGCAATCAAAATTTGAGATATGACAGCAATTTATCAGTCAAAATGGACGGGGATTTCTTCATGGACTGAAAATGTAATTCATCTTAGGTGCCGCGATAACTCCTAATATTGTCTCACATGCATTCGAGTTTTTGGCACATAAAGTATTCTCATTTTGGGAACATCCTCTAGTGAAGATATAAATTCACTTCATAATCCATTAAAAAAGGGTGTATTATTATAGTATGAGATAATATGCATGCTAATATCAAGGTGACATTCAAAACCTGCACTTTAAAGGGCACTCTCCACAGCTTGTCTATAAATATATTGAACCGGGTTACAAACATTTGAGGAGGTCTCATTGATGGCAAGTGGCTCGTGTGAATGCATCTGAACGAAACCAGATGTCACGTTATTTGTTCAATCGATTGAACCTATGATGTGCTACTGTTAACTTTCAGTCTAGACTACTCAAAGTACATGTACCGTGTGACCCTGGTGTAATATGTAAATCATGTATGGACCCATCACCGCCAAACTACATTGCCAAGCAAATTATATTCATGGATTAAGTCAATGAACAATTTATTTCGAGAAATAGGCTTTATATATGAATAATATATTCTAATAAAAAAAATCAATCGATTTTGCAAATAACAGAAATCGTAATAATTTATAGAAATCACTGAAACATGCAGATGACGTTGATCTAAAGAAGAGCTATACATATTCTAAATTTTGTAAATCTTACAATGATGATTTTATATTGTAATACAAGAACATCAACATATGATATTTCATTACCGATCCTCTCATGTACACCAAACGAGTTACCTCGTGGATCTTACCATGACAATTCTGAGCATAACAACGCTGAATTTGGTTTACTAAATTTATCAAATACTAGCAATAAATCACAACACACATCTGACCTCTATGACCGATCTATCGGTTTTCATACTTTAATGAACATCCAAGTCGCAATATACATGAAAACTGTAGAGCTTTTCATGTAACCCTCACAGGAAGAAATGAAAGTGGGACTAAAATCTTTCGAAGAAAGTGTAAGAAAACACTGGCTTTTATCCACATGGGAGACAATGCTTTGTGCAAAAGCCATGATGGTGGAAGAAATCGAAATGGTGCTCGCCGAAAGTAATCCTCTCAGTAAAAAAAGCTTTTCCAAAGGGATTAAAATCGCGTGGACTATTGTGGAATCTTTGATTTCCGGGATGTCAGACTATGACAATTCTACGTCCGGCCAATATTTGACCTGCAATAGCATTTTGTTTGCTAGGGAATGTTCTTCACCTCATCTGATTCTTTTGTGGACACGTTAAAAAAATCACATACGAGATAAAATGTAAAAAAATATAACAAAATCACAAACGAAGTAAAATTATATATCCACATTCACACTCGATCGCACAAAATCCTCCCCATCTCCTTCGCCCTTACAATCTTGATAAATGTATATACCGTCCTATTTTCCGAGGATCAGAGAACTGCCTTAACATTTTGCATATATGACAGTGCCATATGGCTGGCCCTAGAGGTCACTCGCCCTTGCTTTATCACAAAACTCACAAACGGGTTTTGAAAAAAAAATGTTCATTTCTACACCAACATGGGAAATGAATAAATTTGAGCTTATAGCTTTAGCAATATGGATTTAACTAGCGAAAATGTTGTAGCGTCACCACTCAGTTTAGAAGCAATGCCACTTTATCTGCCGTCCATGTCATGACCCCAATGTCCAGAAACATATTATTAGGTTATTGAAATCCTTCATCGACAGGAAAAAATTCATGCATCAATACATTCATCGGTCTAAAAGCGCTGGAAATATGTTGATAACTGTAAAATGAAAATTCCGATAAAATTTCCAATAATTTGTTTTCATTATGTGAAATTAATCAAGTATAATATTCAACGTCTTGCAGAACATTTGGCGGGAAAGTTGTGTGTCCGCCAAATGACGAAATAACGCAAAATAATGTGACCCTATAATTGTGGTTTCGGTGCCATATTGGTGAAATCCAGTGTGGGTTTCGGAGCTGGGAAGTTCTCACACATCACTTCACTTCCCACCTCGAGTGTGTGACATAGCAGGTGTCAATAACAGAATTGAATTTTTACTTTGTGGCTCAAGTCAACCATCACCTGCATGAAAGAAGGTTCAGAACATTCTTTGTGAATCACACTCGGAAATGTCGGGTTATGATCCACGAGGTATACACAAATGGATCGGCAACATGCTTGTGTTACAATATAGAAACATTATTGCGAGGAGATGGGGTGGCTATTACTACTCATAAAATCAAGCTCTTTTCAAAATTGCTCTCTGGGCTCAGTATATATGGTACCAAACGATAAATGGTGGACTCTGGACTACACGGGAATAAACAACAACCACGGATTGAAGCTACATGACAGTAAGACCCATGTGAATACAACTTCTGAATGCTGACCTACAAACAATTCGCTTTAACTACATGACCACTGCGTTCATGACCAAAAACTCGGGGATAGTCTTCATGGCATGTAGGCATGTGATCTTAGTGACTGATTTTAACAGATATCCCTTATCGGTGAAACCCATGTGGGAGGAACCCAAGAGGCCCAACAACTAATCACAGTAGTTATCAGTTGGTAGCTACGTGGGCCATGGATACAGGAACCTGCTAGGGTCAAGGTGTCGAATATCGGAAGGGTTTAGGAATTACTTAATTGCGCGAGCTTGTTATCAGTAAAGTCCAATTTTTTCATCTATTTTAAGCATAAAGGCATTCCCTGCTTTCCGAAAAAGGAAATCGAGAGCGAGGTTGCATTTCACATGAAGATAATTTGGAGGAAAAAGTCAGATAAGGGGTAAAGTCGGACAGGGAGGGTAATGTCGGACACGGGGTTGTCGAATGTCGGACACCCATGAATGTTCCAAAAATAAATATGCCCACATGTCCGGTATCTTAGCATTTGCGGCGTTTATGGTGCGACAACTGGTGGTTCATGTTTAGACAGCAAGAAGAAATATGTGAATGGTAGAAATAAAGACATTTCCAGAAAAAAATACACAGGATACAGGTTGAACTTTCACTTTCAGAGTACATCAAAGGGCCTATAGGGATATACCTATAGAAGACAATTTTGTGTGGGAATACTTTATATTATGTTCCGTGCATATATTGTGACACTCGAACAGACTTAAAATGCTGTATGTTGTATGTATTCGCTGCTATCATATTTCAATCAGGATTCATGAGAGTATACTAAATTTGTCTGACGACGTAGATGGCGTCGTCATTCCACATTCATTCAACTCCATGACTGCAATCCAACCAAAGACATTTTTTGCAGAAAATGTTGCAGTGTTCTCCATTAAATTAAAATCAGCATGCTCATAAATATTACTGAATGTATATGAATCATCTGTAATAAAGAAAATGCAATTTCTGTTCACACATCAAGGACAGTGCGAGGAAATACAATCGTCATTTGGTGTATTCTAGAAAGATCTTCGTAGGGCATCACTAAATTCTCAGCGGGAATTCACAGTTTCAATATAATTCTCGAATTTCTCATCTATTGTAAATTTCCATATCACTGAGGAGAACCGTATTTCAGTTTCCATATCACTGGAGAACCCGTATTTCACATTGGATAGCGAATGAGCTGGGAATCCGCTGGTAAATTTAAATGGTCGGGACGTTATGATGTAGGTTCTGTGTAGGTGGGGCAATGTCGGACACCTGATTAGAATGTGTTTGTTTGAGAAATATATGCTTTACCATCATGAAGACAGCATAATCTGACTTCTGCACCTGCTTTCCAAGTTGTTTCTGACAAACAATGCCCTGAATATAATTCCAAAACACAAATACATATAAATGTACAAATCAAAGTCAACTGAGTCAAATTTGGTGACTCCCAAGACACGACACAACATATACATTCTTGATTATTGTGTTGCGTTTCATATGACAATATGATAATTCAGGCCTGTGTCCAGAATTGCCCCACCCGTCCGACATTCGATGCTCTGACCCTACTCATGGTCTAGCTTTCGGGGTGTGACAAAAAGTTCGTACAGCATAGGATGACATTGTGGCTGCGCGTGAGTAGAAGCCTTTTGCTAGTTTTTCCAAGAAATATTGTGCGGTGTCTCAATTTGGATAACTAACTATTTGTCCTAGGGTGTGAATGTAGTTTTAGGGTGTAGCAGTCTATTTCTTTTAGTGTGATCGATATTCCATCATTCCAGGCAAACAACATGAAAGGAGACCTCAGTATGTGAGCCAGTCAGTTGTGTGATATCAGGGTGTGACAGTGTTTGATCTATCAATTATTCCTGTGGCATACTATATACGTGTAAATTGTATATAGTTCAAGCTGGGTGCATGTGTGTACAGTGTAGATAGACGTTGGTGCTGACGCATATATGTAACATGTTCATGTAGACATGAATGTATTAATCTATGTATGTAGAAACTTTTGCACTTTGGCTAATGGTGAAAGCTATGTTTGATAGCTTGTTATCCTCATTGAAAAACAAACTCATATAATCAGTTACTTCGTGTACCTATGTGCTGCAGCACAAAATTTATCCAATGGTGTCCAAAGTGTGTGATTCCTTGTTAAAATTCATAATTTTTATACATCACAATTCAGACTGTTTACCCATTACAAACCCAGAGACTATACCCATGCATTTTTGCATATTCACTATTTCACATTTATATTGGGAAAATGGAAAAAGTTGGCAATCTACCCAATGCCAAGTTTAGCACTGCATTTAATTTTTTAATCAACACATAGTTTTGCGCATTTGCTCAGTTTTGTAGCAGTGCATTATTTCCAAATCAACATGCTTGTGTTGAATACACATTCAATGTTGAATGGTCTAAAATTACAACAACACTTCAAACCCTGATAGATGTAAACAGGATCAAATCCACGAATATGCTCAGAATCTTGAGATCCCGTTATGGGCTAAAATTTACCATTTGGGTAAAATGTCAACGATAGCCATTATCGTTGAAAACCGGTGAAAACAAGTTGTAATGTGTAATGCATGTGAGACCATAACATATGAGACAATAACAGATTTTGATACTAGTAGATGTAATTCTTTGTCTCAATATCCATCATGCCAACGAATGACAGTGCCTGGAGAGTGTTTATTTTGTTGAACTCTCTGTTGTGATGGACAAACAAATATGAATATAGGAGTTGTGTAGAAATAAAAACATCAAATATAGAACGATGCGAGATATCACAATGGGTAGTTAGCTGCTATTCACCAGACTCAATATTCAAGGGAACTAGAAGCTTCCGGTCGCTTACGACCGCTGGGGGTATCCCCCGTAACCTCATCATCCCTGTTGCCCCAAATATATTACTGAAAAGTGTGAAAAACTAGAGCAAGGGCTAAAAAAGATTACCAGAGAAATGTAAAATCTCAAGCCACAACTGCCATTTTCCCCCATCAAAATTGCTGCAAAATTGCACATGATCGATAAAATAACGAAAATACAACCATATCAAACTTTTCACCTAAAGTTATATCTCATCTCAGAATATTTGACGAACTCGGTTCCAAGTTGAAATTCAAAGTTCAATTCAAAGTTAAAGTGAGCTTAATAATAAATGTTTCTCGTCTTGATTATATTTACTGTGGTCATTAATAGACTTAACTGGCAAAAAATGATGGTTACACCCATAAAAATATCTTCTGGACAGAACCTTTACCTTTATGAGCCCAATAATACAGATTTCTTGTCTTACCTACTTTTATTGTGGTCCATAATTGACTTAACTAGTAAAAAATGTTAACTTATTCGGTTACACCCATGGAATCTGTACTGGACAAAACCTTTCCTTTGTTGAGCTTAATAATAAATGTTTCTCGGCTTAACTATTTTATTGTGGTCAATAATAGACTTAACTAGTAAAGCTAAAGTTAAGTTATCCGATAATATTGTTTTGTTTTCACCAAAAACATCAGTTCTCCATCCTGAACAAGAATCCAGTGCCATTTGCTTTCATAGTACAGGGTATCGGAGTGATCATCGATCTCATAGTGGGTATTTTAATGATAGTAATACGTTAGTCCATTAACTGATTAATATTTATTCGATCATTCTGAAAAACGATAGGTTTGTGTGACGGTCTTTCTCATCACGTCTGTGCAATTTCGTAATCGTTCATCGAAAACTCGCACTCGTTGAGCATTCACAAGCCATGTGTGTTAAACAGGCTATTTTGAGCACAAAATTGACCATCAATCGGTCAAATTGGTTGCTATGGCAACCAAAATCGATTGGTGTCCGGATCTTACCATAAGAAGTGTCTGTGTATAAAAAATTATTAGAATCGGTTAAGATGTGCAACCTGTAGATCGTTCACAAGAAAAACTCTACGGTGGCGGTGGGCGGCACGACAGAGACGAATCCATAGCATCCGTCGAACTTCGTTCGGGGGATACAATAATGCACTATCCCGAAAGAATAGTTGTTCTACATTGGTTATGACAATAACTTGATCCGCAGATTAATTATTATCTCATGTTCCAACATGACGGTTGCGTCAATGGGAATAGAATATGAATATGAAGGCATGAGTGTATTGTATAACATAGTTTTTTTTTTCATTGATGAATTACGTACTATGACGCACTACAAGCAGCAATTCATTATTATCAATTAAAATAACCACTTACTGAGATGAAGATTCGACACGGTCATGTTTCAATGTGTAATAGTGAGGACATTGACATGTAACCGGTCAATAAACCTACCTACCTATCTACCTACCTAACATCTGTACATGATAAATCACAGAATTTCCCTATTGTCATACATGTTTTTTTTGGAAGGCATAAAAGTGCATGTTGAATTTATCGAGTTCCCAAACGGCGAGAAATACACAACCACGTTCAGATGACCACATGGGCCAGACAAAAGAATACGCAATTGATTTCATTACAAACTTTAAGTCAGATTGTTTAATCAATCTGTATGTAACAAACTGTAGTTCAATTCACAAGTATCGAGCAATCATAGCAACAAAATATGATACCGAGGATTGTGATAGTAATCTGAGATCCATTGTTATTGTACAGTAACTCTTGTTACACACGTGAGATGATAATCGTAAGTGGGAACATCCTGCCTATGATTGGTGCCTGCCCTTTACCCCAAACCCAATATCGTACAAAAACAAGTTCTGGCAAATGCAATCAAAATTTGAGATATGACAGCAATATTTCAGTCAAAAAGGATGAGGACTTCTTTATGGACTGAAAATGTAACGCATCTTAGGTGCTGCGATAACTCCTAATATTGTCTCACTTGCATTCGTGTTTTTGGCACATAAAGTATTCTCATTTTGGGGGAAACATCCTCTAGTGAAGATATAAATTCACTTCATAATCCATTCAAAAAAGGGTGTATTAGTATAGTATGAGATAATATGCATGCTAATATCATGAACGCTGACATTCGTAACCTGCACTTTAAAGGGCACTCTCCACAGCTTGTCTACAAATATATTGAACCGGGTGACAAACATTTGAGGAGGTGTCATTGATGGCAAGTGGCTCGTGTGAGTGCTACTGAACAAAACCAGATGTCACGTTATTTGATCAATCGATTGAACCTATGATGTGCTACTGTTAACTTTCAGTCTAGACTACTCAAAGTACATGTACCGTGTGACCCTGGTGTAATGTGTAAATTATGTATCGACCCATCACCGCCAAATTACATTGCCAAGCAAATAATATTCATGGATTAAGTCAATGAACAATTTATTTCGCGAATTAAGCTTTATATGTGAATAATATATTCTAACAAAAAAATCAATTTATTTTGCAAAGAACAGAATTCGTAATAATTAATATAAATCACTGAAACATGCAGATGATGTCGAACTAGAAGAGCTATACATATTCTAAATTTTGTAATTCTTACATTGATGCTTCTATATTGTAATACAAGAACATCAACATATGATATCTCATTACCGATCCTCTCATGTACACCAAACGAGTTACCTCGTGGGTCTTACTATGACAATTCTGAGCATAACAATGCCGAATTTGAGTTACTAAATTGATCAAATACTAGCAATAAATCACAAGTCGCAATATACATAAAAAAACTGAGTAAGAAAACACTGGCTTTTATCCACATGGGAGACAATGCTTTGTGCAAAAGCCATGATGGTGTGAGAAATTGAAATGGTGAAATCCAAAGGGATTAAAATCGCGTGGACTATTGTTGAAACTTTGATTTCTGGGATGTCAGGCTATGACATTTCCATGTCCGGCCAATATTTGACCTGAAATAGCATTTTGTTTGCAAGTGAATGCTCTTCAACACATCTGATTCTTTTGTGGACACGTTAAAGAATCACATATGAGATCAAATATATAAAAAAATATATAAAAAAATCACATACAAAATAAAATTATATATCCACATTCACACAATAAAAATTCAAAATCCTCCCCATCTCCTTCGCCCTTACAATCTTGATAAGTGTATATATACCGTCCTATTTTCCCAGGATCAGAGAACTGCCTTAACGTTTTGCATATATGACAGTGCCATATGGCTGGCCATAGAGGTCATTCGCCCTTACTTTTATCACAGAAACTCACAAACGGGTTTTGGAAAAAAAAGTTCCCCACGGAACCGGTCATCATGTTCATTTCTACACCAACAAGGGGAAATGAAAAAATATGAGTGTAAGAATCAATCTATTACCACCAATATAGCCAAATTTTGATGATACCAATAACAAACATAAGATACAACATTTTGCAATAGAAACAAAGCCCGACCAAATAATTTATCAAAAGACACACTGGCGTCGTCAGGGGCAGACAGTGCGGTAAATGTAGTTGTTTCTACTATACACCTGATGGAATTAGTATACAACTGCCCAACAACCTATGGGCAGCTTATAGCTTTAGCAATATGGATTTACTTAGCGAAAATTTTGTGGTGTCACCACTCAGTTTAGAAGCAAAGCCACTTTATCTGCCGTCCATCTCATGACCCCAATGTCCAGAAAAATACTATTAGGTTATTAGAATCCTTCATTGACAGGAAAAAATTCATGCATTAATACATTCATCGGTCTAAAAGCGTTGGAAATGTGTTGATAATTGTAAAAGGAAATTCCGATAAAATTTCCAATAATTTGTTTTCATTATGTGAAATTAATCAAGTATAATATGACCCCAATGTCCAGAAAAATACTATCATGTCATTAAAAAATCCTTCATTGACACAAAAAAATTCATGCATTAATACATTCATCGGTCTAAAAGTGCTGGGAATGTGTTGATAATTGTAAAATGAAACTCCGATAAAATTTCCAATAATTTGTTTTCATTATGTGAAATTAATCAAGTATAATATTCAACATCTTGCAGAACATTTGGCGGGAAAGTTGTGTGTCCGCCGAATGACGAAATAACGCAGAATAATGTGACCCTATAATTGTGGTTTCGGTGCCATATTGGTGAAATCTAGTGTGGGTTTTGGAGCTGGGGAGTTCTCACACATCCCTTCACATCCCACCTCGAGTGTGTGACATTCTACAGGTGTCAATAACAGAATTGGATTTTTACTTTGTGGCTGAAATGAACCATCATCATGCATGAAAGAATGTTCAAAACATTATTTGTGAATCACACTCGGGAATGTCAGGTTATGATTCATGAGGTTTACACAAATGGATCGGCAACGTGCTTGTGTTACAATATAGGGCATTATTGCAAGGAGATGGGGTGGCTATTACGACTCATATAATCAAGCTCTTTTTAAAATTGCCCCTGGGCTCAATATAAATGGTACCAAACGGTAAAGATAGACTCTGAACTACATGAGAATAAACAACAACCATGGATTGAAGCTGCATAACAGTAAGACACATGTGGTGTACAACTTTTGAATGCTGAACAACTAACAATTCGCTTTAACTACGTGACCATTCCGTTCATGACCAAAAACTAGAAAATCGGCGATAGTCTTCATGGGATGTACACATGATCTTATTAGTGAATACCATGCGAGAGGCCCAGCAACTAATCACAAATTCTCAATTGGTAGCTAAGTGGGCCGTGGATACAGGTGCCTGCTACTCGTGTTTTAATTTTTCGAGTGTGACCAAAAATCAGCATGGGATGGCATTGTGGCTGCGAGTAAGTAGAAGCCGTCTGCTAGGTTTTCTATGAAACATTGTGTGGTGCCTCATTTTGGATGAATAACTATTAGTCCTGGGTGTGAATTTAGATTTAAGGTGTATGCGTCTATTTCTTTTAGTGTGTATAAATGGAGGCAGTGAAAAAGTAATGCTCTCAATGGAAGGGGACAAAACTTTTGCCATCTACATATGTATCGTTGGTGTTGGCTAGAGGTATTAAAATCATGGGCCCAATTGTGGAGACAGTGCTTCCTGAGATTCTATAGGAATAACACTCCGGTTTTTTTTTCTTTTACTTAGAGTACATGTATTACCTTTCGGCTCTGGTCCATTCGAGTCTTCCATTACCGTTGTCTGTCTGGGCGTCTAAGGCATTTCCTAACCCTGAGTATGAAACCCAAATATAGAAATGGTAATCGATTAGGATCGCTTGTATATGGTGTGAAATACTGCAAAAATTTGCATTATATTGGACTGGTATGTCATGTAAAAAAGTAGATATCACATTGTCTGTGGTGCGTTATGTCTGGATTTCGAGCAATTTGGTAGATCACGTTTGCATGTTTTGTGCTTAGAAATTCCAAACATCGATCCATAAGGTAACTCTAAAAACAGGTCTACACAAAAGAATCCGTAGTGAAATATTGCTTGCAAACCAACTTGTATTGCAAACTATAACACTATAGCGACAGGGGGTAATTTTATATTGTGCATAATCCATCGTCAGTTTGAAGTCAATTGCACGATTCCGTGATTACTGCACACAGCTATGGAAAATATCAGCATATTTATCAAAATACGGTATGTCAGCAGTGATAACGGAATAGCACATTTGCTTTTTTTGTAGATACACTATTCCTCTATATATCTTATTTTACATAGTATTAAATTATGATGTATCACGATGTTATTGTATGTATCGATTTTAATTCAAAACGCAAATCAAGTAGTGATGGAGACTTCCCAAGCATACAATTCCACACGACAAGGTGATATGGATTGAACTATTGAAAATTTTTCAACACTCTCAGAATTGTGTGAACTCGAGCAACAAACCTGAACATTGTAAATATTATCCTCCTGCAGTGAGGAATACGAATTATTGTCATATCCTTTATTGTGACCAACACATCGTTTAAAAAAACATGCACAAAAGATAGTTCACAAGTAATACACACAAAGTCTCAGGTGATCACGTAGGCTTCGACACTGATACTCGTTCACAGAATGTGCATGTACCTAGTGACAAGTAGCACGCTTAACTGATAATTGATAGATCAAACAGAAACACACCGTGCCAATGTTACAAACGTGTCTGTTTGCAACGCTGAGGTGTTTTCTCCAGTGTCATTCAACGAGCATGATATGATACGCACCCGGATATGGATTACATTAAACACTCGATTGCACATTCAATCTATATCGATTTTGGCAATATATATGTATAATATATTGTATATATCCTGCGTGCGACACATTATTTTCATACCTCAGAACTAATGGGTAATAAGTACAAATCAGGCATAAAACATTAGAGAGTTCGTTCCCGATGTCGCCATTCGTTAATTGGTCTCTTGTTGCCATTAATTAGGGAGATGTGTTGAAATCAGGGCACCATGATCACAGATTCAGACTGTCACCCATGCTCTAGTTTGAGTCATATACGGAACGGTCACGAAGTGAAAGCTACAGTACGTGGGGGTCAGCATTCACAAGTATGATCATTTCAGACACCACTTGTCCTACTTAATGTTGTTCGAAACCATGTCTGTTCATGTGGGCCATAGTAAACCAGAACTTCATCACATCAGTTGGCACCATGTATTTCGATGAAATACTGGGGTATTCCCTGTAACTGGGTGCAGGAATAACAAAGTCATGCATTTGCGAAATCATCGTGACTGATTTCACGTATCTATAAATATTTTCGATGGTTTTGCAAAAAGTGTCCTCTTTGCTACAATACAAAACTACACTTTATTAGTGTTATTCACAGGTAATAAACTGACACGCTCCATAATGTTAAGAGAAATTCAAAAGATGCCAGTCTAAAAAAAAATCCTGTAATAAATTAGCTTTTTGGTATTTCTGTAAATATTGATTTGGATTGCCGCATGGATTGCAGGGTCAGTGCAACTCTGATAACCCAGTTTTCTGGGATATAAAAATGAATTATTGACCCATAATAGACCCATATGTTCAAACGCAGTTGCATGACTATGATGTAAAATACAAACACCACGACAACAATAAACAGGACAATAATGAATGACAGAAACGGATCTACTTTGCCACTGACTAACAGGTAAAATCGAGAATTGTTGCATAGATAATGCGGGTAGACGCTAGAGATAAAACAACGATTTACCACATGATTCCGTTATCAGCAGGTTCCAGGAATGTCACACACTTGAGGTGGGAAGGAGAGTGATGTGTGAAATCTCTGAAAACTTCCCAGACCCTCAATCACACTCGATTTCGCCAGTTTCACAGGCAGTCCTCTGCCGAAATCTGCTCCATCTCCAGCTCGTGGATAATCTTAGTAAGTGGATCTTCCTAGGAATCCATCAACGTTATGACCTTGGACATAAAGGTCACTCTCTTCTATCTATGTAAAGAGATACACACTCATTTCTCAAAACGTATAAAGGGATGCCACATAATGCAAATCAGGTAAGTAATAAACATGGAACCAGTACCCAAGGACAAAGTATGCCGAGCCAACAAAGGAAAGTCCAGGTGAGGCAAAAACGATAAAATTGTATGGAACTTCATTGACTTCCATAATAGGGCCATAAAGAGGTGAAATCGGGTGTTCCGGAAAAAGTGAGCATCTCCTGCCCCACATGTGACACTCGTCATGAATTCCAAACATTAACATGCATGGGTCTGGCTGCATGCTGGTGACAGATTCACTGTACTTATCAACCAGATTGTGGTGACGTCCATAAAACTTCTTGAAATCAGCTATTAGTCTTGGTAAAACGGATCATTGTCGCAGCAGTTTACAACCTAGCTGGGAACTTCGGTGAACAAAGTCCTCATACCTGCAACTAGCTCTTGACTAGCGTATGAGTTGTGAGACAAACACGCCATATGCTGGCGACATAGGAATGTTGTTACTTAGAAAAGGGAAATTATCTTTGGAAGATTTTGCTGATCGATATGAAATGTAGTGGCACAGTCGGTTTTTGTTCTTCCATGTGACCTGCATTCTCCTTTACTCAATAGCAGACGAAATGCTTTTGTGGCGATCAATATTTGCCTGTTTCATGGATGTATTTGCATGGTCGTCTGTCAGCAGGTTACACTATCTGCGGCTTTATCATGTTGTGCATCAACTTTTATCACTCCATAATTTGTCATCTTGGAAATCACAGTTCTCACAACTGTTCATATGGATTCAATCCGTAGAAACATTATCTACGGAAATACCAATGGTTTTTCTCCTGCTTTTATGCAGAGGATTACCTTTTGGATTACTCCATTTCGATTTCTGCTACCATCATGGTTTGTCTGGGGCATTGTATAACCCCGAGTAGGAAATTCCAAATATGGATTTTGTACTCGTTTCCTTCTTGCGAGGGTCTCTCGTTTCATGGTGTAAAACCCATGTATTGCTAGACTTCGATAATTTTGGTAGATCACTTTCGTATGCTGGATTTCCTATCGCGGTGTCTTAAGAAAACATATTTGGTATGTTGCTTCCACTCCGTGATCATTCCGGTTGTGACCAAAATCTAGATCGTTATCAATACTCTGCATGGATTCAAGACGTGTGATCGCAGGTTGCCTGATTTCAACAATTCTACCTACTTATCGAAACCCATGTGTGAGAATTGCATTGTATTGTATTTTATTGGAGATTTTTAATATACATACAACATAATCATTCACAATAGGACAAATATATAAGACACATCCAAGGTGTTCACAGAAGCCTAGCTTGTTAAAATCACCCACGTCACACCATACATACTAGATCTACAAACATCATAGACTTTACAATATATTGTTGTTCGTTTCAGTCCGTCCAATACACATATACATCTTTTTAGACATGTTCTGTATTTGCATCCATACTTGACAATTTTACCCATTATATACTATATGTACAAGTTACTCTTTGATAGTTCTCACTGACATTCACAGTCTCACACACATATGGGAACTGTGATGTTGGATGTAGTTGTGGAGCATGTATTCGTCCCACGATTTCACGCACATATCCAACTTCCAATCCAATATTGTATATTATTACCTACACCGTTTATCTCTTGAATATTTTTTGTTTTCATTTTGTCCAGGACAAGTTCCCTCGTTTTTTTTCAGATAAATTATTTGCGGGGATGTCAGCGAGTGTACTCTATATCCAGCCATTTGGTACTGTCATATGTAGAACATATTTTTGTAGTTCCTCCGATCCTGGATCAATGGAAGCTACACTTATCAAGATTATCCGCGTGATGGGGAGGGGACGTAGTTCACACACGACAGAAGTTGACTTGGTGAAATCGAGTGTTGTTGTGGAGCTGGGAGTTTTTTTAAAGATTTCACACATCACTCCATTTCTCACCTCGTGTATGCGACACTCGCGGAGCCTGTCGATAACAGAATCGGGTGTGTTTTATCTTTCCGACGTCGACTGCCATTATGTATGAATAATAGACGGATTGAATTTGATCTGTTCCATGATTATCTCAGTCTTTCACTATGTTATGTTTTTTTTCTACCATAATCATTTATAATAAAACCAGTATCTACGTAAGTACCAAAAGGCTGTTTTCCTTCATTGGGAGCATTGAATTCCTATTTATCCCACCACCTTAATATGTGAAAAAGAATAGTCTTTCTGTGAATGAAATCTCAACGTATTCTTTTTTTCTTATTCCTTTCCGCGATCATATCTAGTTTTATAGCGCAAATTTATAAGTATATTGGGCTTGTGGTTTCTAAATCTACGTCAGTCGGTTGTGTTTTCTTTATTTCTCTTCATTTTTGTCACTGGAGTTTCAGTACAGGTGGCACAGAAAGACAGCCAATGGCTATGTGTTACATCCCAGTAGATATTTTATTTACTTTTCATTGTTATTTTTTATTATTTTGCTGCTGGAAATAAATATAATTCGATTTGACTTGATTCAATTTGATTTTGAATAGGGGGAAAGCAGCCGTATCGAGTCTTTTATCACCGAAATATACCCAAATCCTTTTCTTTGGTACCTCGTTATAAACATAAACTACATATACACTAAGCACATAAAAGTTTAGATTCAACATGTAGAGGACATCTGGACTCTGGAGTGGTCAAGTCCAGATCTGAACCCCATCTAAATTCCAGGGCACACCTTGGTCGGATGGTGCTACAGAGGCCTCCAGACACCCTGGTAGCTCTTGATATAAGTCTGAATGGACACTGCGCAAGAAGATCCCGGGACACTTTTCTGGATTCTGTGAGGAAATTGCGGTGCAGAGTCTGGGCCACGACACACATGCTATAAATGAATAAACTTGAGGGTACACACATTTATCCCACCAATAACATGCTTGTTGTCCTTGTGCTTCTCACGAGGTTCGGTCTCTGCACGACAAACTCCTGGCGAGTTCCATATGAGTATCCTGGTGATTCTTGCCCATTTTTCATACAGACGTGTCACAAGTGCTGTCAGGGTGTCTGGAGGCCTATGTGCAACAGCTGACCAAGGTGTGAGTTAGACTTTGATAGAATTCACAAATTTGGACTTTGAGCTGACCAACTTTGATTCCTGACTTTGCTTGCATGTTTAACCTAACCTTTTGGTGCTTAGTTCACTGATTCGATGCTCAACATTGTTGCAATAGGCAAATCGATATGGGATGGAGACTTCTCATGCTCGCCAGGCGTGAGCCTAAGCTTTCTGTGCATGAATTCTCTGTAATAATTCCACGCTTATGTTCTAAATTATTTGTACATTTCCCCGGACTGTGTATATGTGGTACTGAAGAGTATAACTGGACCCTGGAGCAAACCTGGAAAACAACAACCACGGATTTCTGAACCAAACCAAGAAAAACAAAAACCACGGACTTCGCTTTCACTCCGTGACCATTCCGTTCATGACCAAAAACTAGATCATCAGCGATACATGGCCTGTGGACACGTGATCTTAGTGACTGATTTGTCCAGATATCCCTTATTAGTGAAACCCATGTGTGAGGAACCCAGCAGTACAAGCAACTAATCACAGAAGTTTTCAATCGGTAGCTAAGTGGGCCATGGATACAGGTACCTGCTACTCGTGGTCCAGCTTTCGGGGTGTAACAAAAAGATCATACAGCATTGGATGACATTGTGGCTGCGCGTGAGTAGATGAAACAAACAAAAACCATGGCCTAATTTGTGCTCGTAATTATATTGAAAGTAAATTTTTGTCTGTTGTGACCATGAGATTTGAAACCATAAGAGACCACTGATGACAGCATATGGAACTCCTTGTCTCAATTTTGGTGGTCCACCATGCGGTTGACAGTCCTGAAAGGGTGTTGATTTTGTTGAACAACTTGTTTCGAGGGACAGACAAATATAAACATAGTTGTACAAAAAATTGAATGGAGCGATGCGAGATATCACAATGGGTAGTTAGCTGCTATTCACCAGATTCAATATTCAAGGGAATAATGCAATATAGGGAATGTTGTTCTACAATGGCTAGGGCATGACAAACAACAAATGTTCCACAAACTATTTATTTTCTCGTGTTCCAACATCACGATAGTGTCATTACGAAAGTAACATGAAATAATGATGAATCGTACTGTATCGCATATTGGTCATTTGTGATTAATACTTTGATGCCCTACACGCAGCAATTTATTATGTTTAATTCAAATAACCATTTACTGAAATGAAAATGTACCATATGGTCAAGTTTCAATATGTTATAGTGGGGAAAGTGACATATTGTATTCGTAAGTCATAACATTATACTCTCTCTAAACACAAAATCCAAATAGACTAAGAATGAACTGCATGTACAAATTACGAATCTGGAATGCGCAAGCTCTCCATTCACTTATAATGTAAATGTAAAGGTAACAAAATTATGAATTTTCATTTTCAAATATCAATTTGGGATTTATTCCACAAAACACAAGGTACACTCAAAACATACCCAGCTGTATGATGAGTTTTTACTGCGAACAACTAGTTATGCTAGTGCTCATTGGTAAGTTGCACTTGGGTGTACTACGGTGTTTGAGCAACTAAGTAGATCCGCGTATTGAATCCCTCGTACAGTAACCAGGAAGTCCATTGTGTGCATCCATTTTTATATGGTCACACAACCAAACGTAATGCCAACAGAAGCTCATGTGTCATGTTGAAGATATGAAGCTTTGTTATGCTGACGCATGTAAAGGTGACATCATCATAATATTTATAGAACCAAATCTCGGTTCATCGTCAATGGGCATCGTCCATGGTCCATCGTCCACGTATTTCTAGGATGGCGCAGTCGTGCTGATTTTGTGGTTACCTGTATGCTGATGCTTAAGTGAATAGGAGAATTTCTCATTACAGTGTTTGGGTTTTTACCTGCAGTATATTCTTAGTCTTTCACAGTCGACTTTCACAAACCAATTTTGAATGTACTTTTTTGTGTGTATTTCTGGTTAGTCTTGGCTTCTGTTAAACGTATTATAATAGCATTCTACAGGATTGACATTTAATATGGAATATATCGGTTGGGTGGGTAAACTGACGGAATATTATGTCATAAATTCAAATTGATAAGCACCATGAAGCACCATGATCTGACGTTCAGCCAAGCATGTCACCTGCCGATCAGGCGATTATCGTGCCAATTGACACCATGGGAGTGACGAAATAACTGACCACTGCGATATGGGGTGATTTTTGTTCTGCTATAAGTCACGTGGGCTGGTCAAATTTATGTGCATATCCCAGGATCTCATTGACTTGGAGCTACGAAATTTTAAACACAAATTTCTGAAGTAATGGTGCGTCAATTAGGTGTGGCAGTGGTTGCCCTGCGACGTAATGGGCCAAAACAGACTGAGATAGCAAGGCGAAACAACATCACACAGGGGGGAGGTCAGCAAGATCCTGAAGAGGAACGCTGAGACAGGTGTGCCTACTCCTAGACCTCGCCCAGGACGGCATATAAAGACAACAAGAAGACAGGACCGTTTGTTGATTCGCCTGTGTACCGGTGTCCGTACCATGCCATCCAGGGCTCTGAGAGTACAGTGGCAGAATGCCATAGGTGTATGCGTATCCAGAACACTAGTGAACAGCCGATTGGTTCGAGCTGGATATCGTGCAAGGAGACCACTGAGGAAACCCCTGCTGAGTCAAAGACATCACGAATGACGTCTGCAGTGGGCCAGGGACCAATGAAATCATGTCATATTTAGTGACGATGCGATATTTGAGGTGTACCGCCATGATGGACGCATCCGAGTTCGCAGACGAGTTGAAGAACTTTACCATGAAGCCTGCATACTACCCAGGGTGCAGGCTGGAGGCGGTGGGATAACCAAATAGGGAGTTTCCCATGGACGCATGGGCCGCTATACCCCTGAACACTTGAGGACCCTGTCTGAGGGTATGCCCCGCCGTGTGATGGCGCTACAAACAGCCACGCGAAACTGAACATTGTTGATGCTAGATGACATAATGACGCTCAATATTGTAAAGTTTTATGTATCTGCTGTTGCGTGTTGTTGAGATATTAAATTTGAAAATATAAATTATAAATATATTGTTGGCACAATTTGGCATTGGGTTTTTTGTTCTGGATCACAGTGTTTAACTAGATTGAAAATACAAGATAAAGAATGTACTAAGTATGAGGTTAGATGCTTATGCACGTCAGGCAAGACACATTTCTTGCAAATAAAAACCATGAAAAAAATTTGATGAAAATAAAAAAATATATAAATATATTCCATTTAAATGTCAACCCTGTAGGTTATCTTGCTTGGCGAATAATTGTTTGAATACTTTTTGAAGAGATAACGATTGAATCTTGAATTTGTGGACCATATTCTAGTGCTATCAATCTATCTTATCAGTTATTCGCATCTGTGGGTTATAAGAATAACGTTTCCCACGAAAGAGAAATAATACTTATGACAATTCAAGTCAGGTTGTATAATCAATCTATGTGCAACCCACTGTATTGTAGTTCTGTTCAAAAATGTCAAGCGGGCAACGAATATGATATCGATCGTAAGATTGTGAAATGATTCTCGTAAATGGGAACATCCTGACTATGATTGGTGCCTGTACTTTACGGCAAACTAGATATCGTACAAAAACAATTCTCCTCTGATGTAGTCAAACTTTGCGATGTGGCAGCAGTTTGTCAAAATGGACCAGGACTTCTTCTTGGACTGACAGTGTAACGCATCTTACGTGACGAAATGACTCTCAAACTGTCTCTTTTGCATCCTGCTTTTCTCTCAATGGATATCATCATTTAAATGATGTTTTTTGTATTGTAATACAAGGACATAAACATGTGATATTTCATTGCCAATCACTTTGTGTACATTTGATCAGTTACCTCGTGGGTCATACTATGACAATTCTGAGCACGACAACGCCGAATATTATTCACTAAATTCATCAAATACTGGCAAATAAATCACAACACACAAGGTGGCCTCAATCACCGATCTGTCTATTTTCATATTTCAGAACATTCCAGAACAAGATACCCTCGTGAGAAGGAATAAAAGCAGGACAAAAATCTTTCGAAGAAAGGAGTAAAAAAAACTGACTTTTATCCACATGGGAGACAATGTTTTGTGCAAAAGCCATGATGGTGGGAGAAATCGAAATGACGTCCGCCGAAAAGTAATCCTCTCAGGAAAAGAACACTTTTTGGTACTTCCATGGATATTGGTTTGGTTCTCCAAAGGGATTAAAATCGCGGGAACTATTGTGAAAACTCTGATTTCTGGGATGACATCTTATGAAACTCAATGTCGTCGACAGTGTAGCATGTTTCCCAGAATATGACAATTCTACGTCCGGCCAATATTTGACCTGTAATAGCATTCCGTTTGCTGGTGAATGCTCTTCACCACATCTGATTCTTCTGTGAACACGTTCCATAAATGTCACATACGAGAAAGCAAAAATATGGACCCTCATTCATACTCGATCGTATAGATTACATTCTCAGTCGTGTACAAATTTTTCACTTTCGCCGTACAATCTTGATAAGTATACCTCCCTTTTTCCCCAGGATCAGAGAACTCCATCAACGTGTTCGGTATATGACAGTGCCATGTGCCTCACCATAGAGGTCACTGGCGCTCCCTTTTATCCACACCACTTTTATCTTTTATCCTGAAGACGTTCCCCACACAGATCCGTTTATTTCTTGAAAATGGAAAAATGGAAAAGCTGAGCATCATGGATTTAATCAGCGCAAATCTTGTAGCGCGACACTCGATTGAGAAGCATCGCTGTTATATCTCCCGTCCATGATAGACCCCAATGCCCAGAAACATAGTTAATCTCTTGAATCGAAAGGAAAAATTCATGTAATAATACAATGCCATTCAAGAACGAAGAGAATGAGTCAATAGTTGTAATACGAAATTCCGATGAATTTCCATTAATTTGATTTCATATTAACCAATCAATTACAATATCCAATATGATGCAGAAAATTAGGCGGGACAGCTGCGTGTCCCCAAAATGACGAAATAACGCAAAAATAACGTGACGTTTCAAATCTCGCTTCGGTGCTGTATTGGTGAAATCCATTGTGGTTTTGGAACTGGGAAGGTTTCACACATCACTTCGATTCCCAATTCAAGTGTGTGACATTCATAGAAGGTGTCGATGACCGAATTGGATTTTTACTTTGTGGCTGAAATGAACCATCATCATGCATGAAAGGAGGTTCAAAACATTCTTTGTGAATCACACTTGGAAATGCCAGGTTATGATCCATGAGGTTTACACAAAGGGATCGGTAGCGTGTTGTATCACAATATAGAAACATTATTGCAAGGAGATGGGGTGGCTATTACGACTGATATTATCAGAATAGTGTGAAAACAGCGGTATCGAAATTGATTGTCACAAAATTATTTGCACATGCTCTCTGGGCTCAGTTTATGGTACTAAACGGTGAAGGTAGACTCTGGACTACGCGGGAATAGACAACCACGGATCGAAGCTAAATGCCATTTTCTGAATGCTGACCAATGAACAATTCTCTTTAATTACGTGACCACTCCGTTTATGACCAAAAACTAGGCCATCGGCGATAGTCTCCTTGGCCTGTAGGCACGTGATCTTAGTAACTGATTTCAACAGGTATCCCTTATTAGTGAAACCCATATGTGAGGAACCCAAGAGGACCAGCTACTAATCACATAAGTTATCCTTCGGTAGCTACGTGGGCCATAGAGTAGGTACCTGCTACTCGAGGTCTACCTTTTAGAGTGTGACAAAAAAATCAGCACAGGCTAGCCTATTGCTAGTTTTTCCAGAGAGTGTGGGTTTTTTTCTATGACATGTTGTGCGGTGTCTCATTGTGGATAATTAACTATTTGTCCTGGGGTGAGAATATAGTTTTGGGGTGTATCAGTCTATTTCTTTTAGTGTGTTCGATATTCCATCATTCCAGCAAAAACATGAAAGGAAGCCTCAGTATGTGAGCCAGTCAGTTGTGTGATATCAGGGTGTGACACTGTTTGATCTATCAATTATTGCTGCTGTGGCAATGTGGCATACTATATACGTGTGCATTGTATATAGCTCAAGCTGGGTACATGTGTGTAGAGTGTAGATAGACGTTGGTGTTGACGCATATATGTAACATGTTTATGTAGACATAAATGTATTACTCTATGTAGGTAGAAACCTTTTGCACTTTGGCTGATCGCAAAAGCTAGTTTGTTTTCTTCATTGGAAAATAAACACATATAATAATCAGTAACCTTCGTGCCGCAGCACAAAATTCATCCAGTGGTGTCCAAAGTGTGTGATTTCGTGCTTTAAAAATGAATGATTTGACACACCACATTCCAGAATGTTTACCACATTACAAACCCAGAGACTATACTCATGCATTTTTGCATATTCAGTATTTCGAGTTAACAGTTATGTTTACTTTGATACCAGCAGATGGAATTCCTTGTCTCAATATCTATCATGCCAACGGTTGACAATGCTGGGAGAGTGTAGATTTTGTTTACATGTAGCATTCTGTTTTGATGGACAGACAAATATGAATATTGGAATTGTGTAGAGATAAAAACTTTGAATATAGAACGATGCGAGATATCACAATGGGTAATTAGCTGCTATTCACCAGACTCGATATTCAAGGGAATAATGCAATATCCCGAAAGAATAGTTGCTCTCCATTGGTTATGACAATAACTTGATCAGCAAATTAATTATTATCTCATGTTCAAACATGACCGTTGCGTCCATGGAAAACTAATATGAATATGAAGAAATTAGCCTATTGTATAACATATTTTTTTCATTTGTGAATTACGTACTATGACGCACTACAAGCAGCAATTCATTACTTTCAATTCAAATAACCACTTACCGTCATGTTTCAGTGCTTAATAATGACAGTGACATGTAACGTTGGTTACCTCAGTAGCTACATCAACTCAGTAGAATGGAACGCCATAAATATTTCTTATCTATTTCGTCAGGTTAGTCCTGGCTTCTGTACAGTACACTCTGAATGTCTTCTACGGCATATTATATATTCATTGTCGTGCATGTATTCTTGGAAGACATGCATGCTGAATTAATCGACTTCCGAAACGGTGAAAACACGTAACAACGTTCAGTTGATCACAAGGGTCAGACAAAAGAATACGCAATTGAATTCATAAGACACTTTAAGTCAGGTTGTTAAATCAATCTTTATGAAGTTCGATTCACAAGCGTCAAGCGATCATAGCAACAAAATATGATATCGAGGATTGTGATAGTAATCTGAGATCCATTGTTATTGTACAGTAACTCTTGTTACACACGTGAGATGATTATCGTAAGTGGGAACATCCTGCCTATGATTGGTGCTTAACGGCAAACCGAATACCGTACATGTGATGGCAAATGCACACAAAATTTGAGATATGAGAGCAATTTATCAGTCAAAATGGACGAGGATTTCTTTATGGGCTGAAAATGTAACGCATCTTAGGTGCCACAATAACTCCTAATATTGTCTCACTTGCATTCGTGTTTTTGGCACATAAAGTATTCTCATTTTGGGAGAAACATCCTCTAGTGAAGATATAAATTCACTTCATAATCCATTAAAAAAGGAGTATATTAGTATAGTATGAGATAATATGCATGCTAATATCAAGTACGCTGACATTCGTAACCTGCACTTCAAAGGGCATGTCTCCACAGCTTGTCTACAAATATATTGAACTGGGTGACAAACATTTGAGGAGGTCTCATTGATGGCAAGTGGCTCGTGTGAATGCAACTGAACGAAACCAGATGTCACGTTATTTGATCAATCGATTGAACCTATGATGTGCTACTGTTAACTTTCAGTCTAGACTACTCAAACTACATGTTTTGTGTGACCCTGGTCTAATATGTAAATTATGTATTGACCCATCACGGCCAAATTACATTGCCAAGCAAATTATATTCATGGATTAAGTCAATGAACAATTTATTTCGCAAATTAAGCTTTATATGTGAATAATTTATTCTAACAAAAAAATCAATCGATTTTTCAAAGAACAGAATTCGTATTACATACATATTCTAAATTTTGTAAGTCTTACAATGATGCTTCTATATTGTAATACAAGAACATCAACATATGATATCTCATTACCGATCCTCTCATGTACACCAAACGAGTTACCTCGTGGATCATACTATGACAATTCTGAGCATAACAACGCCGAATTTGATTTAATAAATTTATCAAATACTAGCAATAAATCACAACACACATCTGACCTCTATGGCCGGTCTATCGGTTTTCATACTTTACTGAACATCCAAGTCGCAATATACATGAAAACTGTAGAGCTTTTCATGTAACTCTCACAGGAAGAAATGAAAGTGGGACTAAAATCTTTCGAAGAAAGAGTAAGAAAACACTGGTTTTTATCCACATGGGAGGCAGTGCTTTGTGCAAAAGCCATGATGGTGGGAGAAATCGAAATGGTGCTCGCCGAAAGTAATCCTCTCAGTAAAAAAAAGCTTTTCCAAAGGGATTAAAATCGCGTGGACTATTGTGGAAACTTTGATCTCCGGGATGTCAGACTATGACAATTCTATGTCCGGCCAATATTTGACCTGAAATAGCATTTTGTTTGCTAGGGAAAGTTCTTCACCTCATCTGATTCTTTTGTGGACACGTTAAAAAAATCACATACGAGATAAAATATTTAAAAAATATAACAAAATCACAAACGAAATAAAATTATGTATCCACATTCACACTCGATCGCACAAAATCCTCCCCATCTCCTTCGCCCTTACAATTTTGATCAGTGTATATATACCGTCCTATTTTCCCAGGATCAGAGAACCGCCATTACTTTTATCACAAAAACTCACAAACGGGTTTTGAATGACGAAATAACCCAAAATAATGTGACCCTATAATTGTGGCTTCGGTGCCATATTGGTGAAATCCAGTGTGGGTTTTGGAGCTGGGAAGTTCTCGCACATCACTTCACATCCCACTTCGAGTGTGTGACATTCATAGAAGGTGTCAATAACAGAATTGGATTTTTACTTTGTGGCTGAAATCAACCATCATCATGCATGAAAGAAGCTTCAAAACATTCTTTGTGAATCACACTTGGGAATGTCAGGGTATGATCCATGAGGTTTACACAAATAGATCGGCAACGTGCTTGTGTTACAATATAGAGCATTATTGCAAGGAGATGGGGTGGCTATTACGACCCATATAATCAAGCTCTTTTTAAAATTGACCCCTGGGCTCAATATAAATGGTACCAAACGGTAAAGATAGACTCTGAACTACATGAGAATAAACAACGACCATGGATTGAAGCTACATGACAGTAAGACACATGTGGTGTACAACTTCTGAATGTTGACCAAGAAACTATTCGCTTTAACTACGTGACCATTCCGTTCATGACCAAAAACTAGATCATCGGGGATAGTCTTCATGGCATGTAGGCACGTGATCTTAGTGACTGATTTTAACATATATCCCTTATCGGTGAAACCCATGTGGGAGGAACCCAAGAGGCCCAACAACTAATCACAGTTGTAATCAGTTGGTAGCTGCGTAAGCCATAAATACAGGAACCTGCTACTCATGGTCAAGCTTTCGGGGTGTGACAAAAAGTTCGTACAGCATAGGATGACATTGTGGCTGCGCGTGAGTAGAAGCTTTTTGCTAGTTCTTCTGAAAAATATTGTGCGGTGTCTCAATTTGGATAACTAACTATTTGTCCTGGGGTGTGAATGTAGTTTTAGGGTGTAGCAGTCTATTTCTTTTAGTGTGTTCGATATTCCATCATTCCAGGCAAACAACATGAAAGGAGCCCTCAGTATGTGAGCCAGTCAGTTGTGTGATATCAGGGTGTGACAGTGTTTGATCTATCAATTATTCCTGTGGCATACTATATACGTGTGAATTGTATATAGCTCAAGCTGGGTACATGTGTATACAGTGTAAATAGACGTTGGTGTTGACGCATACATGTAACATGTTCATGTAGACAAGAATGTATTATTCTATGTAGGTACAAACTTCGCACATTGGCTGATGGCGAAAGCTATGTTTGATAGCTTGTTTTCCTCATTGAAAAACAAACTCATATAATCATCAGTTACTTCATGTACTTACGTGCTACAGCACAAGATTTATCCAATGGTGTCCAAAGTATGTGATTCCTTGTTCAAATTCATAATTTTTGTACATCACAATTCAGAATGTTTACCACATTACAAACCAAGAGACTATACCCATGCATTTTTGCATATTCAATATTTCACATTTCTATCGCGAAAATGGAAAAAGTTTGCAATCTACCCCAAGTTTAGCACTGCATCTAATTTTTCTGTCAACACATAATTTTGCGCATTTGCTCAGTTTTGTAGCAGTGCATTCTTTCCAAATCAACATGCTTGTGTTGAATACACCCTGTTGAATGCTCTAATATTACAACAACACTTCAAACCCTGATGGATGTAAACAGGACCAAATCCACGAATATGCTCAGAATCTTGCGATCCCATTATTGGCTAAAATTTAACATTTGGGTAGAATGTCAACTATAGCCATTATCGTTAAAAGCCGGTGAAAACAAGTTATAATGTGTAATGCATGTGAGACCATAACATATGAGACCATTACAGATTTTGGTACTAGCAGATGTAACTCCTTGTCTCAGTATCCATCATGCCAATGGATGACAATGCCTGAAGAGTGTTTATTTTGTTGACTGTCTGTTTTGATGAACAGACAAATATGAAAATTGAAGTTGTGTAGAAATAAAAACATCAAATATAGAACGATGTGAGATATTACAATGGGTAGTTAGCTGCTCTTCACCAAACTCAATATTCAAGGGAATAATGCACTGTCCCGAAAGAATAGTTGTTCTACATTGGTTATGACAGTAACTCGATCCGCAAATAAACTATTATCTCATGTTCCAACATGACGGTTGCGTCAATGGGAAATTGATATGAATATGAACATGATGAAGAAATGAGCGTATTGTTTTTTTTTTCATTATGAATTACGTACTATGACGCACGACAAGCAGCAATTCATTATTATCAATTAAAATAACCACTTACTGAGATGAAAATTGACACGGTCATGTTTCAATGTGTGATAGTAAGGACAGTGACATGTAACCGGTCGATAAACCTACCTACCTATCTACCTACCCAGTGGGGACAGTGACATGTAACTGGTCAATAAACCTACCTACCTATCTACATACCCAGTGGGGACAGTGACATGTAACCGGTCAATAAACCTACCTACCTATCTACCTACCCAGTGGGGACAGTGACATGTAACCGGTCAATAAACCTACCTACCTATCTACCTACCCAGTGGGGACAGTGACATGTAACAGATGTACATAATAAATCACAGAATTTCACTAGACAAAAAATCACATTATATTGATGTCTTTCAGTCGAATGTGAAACGCCATAAACAAACATGTATTTCGTCAGGTTAGTCCTGGCTCCTTGTGTATATATGCGATAAAAACTGTTCTGTTCATGGGAATGCTTCACACAGAATCTAAACATACACTAACTGACAGGATACCTCCCATGCTAAACGCCAAACAAAAAAAAGTCGTCTAAGGTAGATTTTAAAGCTACTGCCTTCGAATGTATGCAATATTTTTTTCAAAAATACATTTTTCTGCAACACATGGTAACAAGATAACAAATGGTGTGTTCAATGATTTTGACCATTACAATTGTCCGAGTTGTCTTTTCATCCGTTTTATTACACATTTTGAACCGGTTTTGTATGTAAACAAACGAAAGTGTATCCATCACACCCGAATGTAAACAAATGCCCGAATCACGCTTAAAAGTCCACATCGAGTACATTTTCCAGTTCGTATGTGCATATATAGTGTAGTTATGAGAAAATAATCAGTGATAAACCATAATGTACGTGAAATTGTCAGTACATCTTGCACTTCTATGCTTTGTTTACATATGCGTGTGATTGATACAGTTCCTGTATTTACGCGAGAACTGCCTGTTCAAATGAGCAAAAATTCCCAGAGGACTGGTTATAGTCATTACATTTGACGTGAGTGTGTCTCATTCAGTTAATTTAGCATGTTTAATATGGAATATAGTTTTCAAAAAATATTTACTTGTTTCGAAGACAGTAGCTTCAATTCTTTGTGAAATAGGTCCTAGATGATGATATATGTGCTTCTCATCATTCGCGCTAAAGCTGAGATTGCTGAATGAAGACTAGCAAATACCCGAGTCAGAGGCACATTTCTGCGGAACAATGATACGGATCCTAGGGAGATCCTGACGAAGGGTTCATACACAGAGGTTTGTTATTGCATGAATATAATGTACATCAATTCATAATGAGCTGAATATATATGAAATAAACTAATGAAAAAAAAAAGTTTATTCTGGACATAAATGTTTAGCCTGGCTCCAGGAAGTGTTGGAAACTTTCCACTCTCTGCCAGGATTAGAGGAATTTCATCAACGTGTCATAGGGGCCAATCGAACTTATATCTACCAAGAAAACACACAAACATGTTTTTAAAGTTTTGAAGACGTCTTACGCAGAAACGTTTATTTCTACACAAAGGTGATGGATTTTTTCCTAAGGTGTTGTCACTCCGGTGGTATCGAGCTATTTTAAACGCGTGCTGTATCTATTACGTTCTCTATCGTATTCATATTTTCAAGAAAAAAGTCAAGGATCTCGACATGTAAGTTGTAATTTGTTTTCTGACACATTGTGTTGACTGATTGATACATTTTAATGAGTATCACATTTCCTTGCTATAATACATTAGATATGAGACACTTGGCCTTATTTCGGTGATAGCTATTCCTGTGAAATATGGAAGTTCAAGAAAATAGTCATGAATCTCGACATGTAACTTGTAATTTCTTATCTGACACACTGTGTCGACTGTCCGATACGTTTAAATGAGTGTCACATTAGCATCACCATGCTATTATATTTAGAGATTAGAAACACTTTGCCTTATTTCTGTAACTGCAATTTCATACACATTGAGGAAATCCGTTTGCAACAGAATGGGGTCCGATCGGTGTAATGATTGTTGGATTGAAGCGGCCTGATTGAGTGATTGGTTTGGTGATAACATTTATATGATACTTGCGTAAGATGTGAATTGCTTATTTCCTACACGTCTGAGCGTAGATCTGACGTAGATGGCTATACTTCTTTCATTCAATACCACATTTACACCAGGGTCATATAGTAATACGTCAGTCAGTCTAGACAATGAGAACGAGGAGTGGCAAATCCTAGACCGTTTTGATTTATCAAACAGTTTGACACATGTTATCATTAACATGATTAAGTAGCAAGCATTCACCTGTTATACAGGCAATCGATCAGACCTATTGATCTGAGAACTTGTCAGACAAGTTAAAGACTTGTCTGAGAACAAGTCTTATTCACAAGATTTGGACCTTTTGCTTGAACGTGACTTTTTTACCATATAGTCATTAGGCCATCACCTCTCCTAGTTACTAGTACCTAAAACACGATACACCCGCCTGGATACTTATTTCTTGGATACCTGTACAGTAGATTCAGTGCCAATTTGTAGGTTGTTATCCAAGAGGAAAATGGTTGACCGTACTGTAATGAGTCAAATATTTGTTGGATTTCAATAAAATGAAACGTGGTAATTTCAGACACGAAGTATGATATAACGTACCTGAGATTATGAATTTTCATCAAAATTCAACATAACACCAGCAAATGCCGGAGATAACTTGGATGAGTCGGGAAAAGTTATGTGCCGTTTGTATGGCGCACAAAAACAGTGGCATCTTCTATGAGAACGCCGAAAAATTATATTCTACTCTATTACGAATACAACAATTGGTGCCCGCGAAAAAGCGCAAAACTTCATTCCTAAAGCCGAAAACACACCGGACGCGTGCGTCAAGCGTCAGGCGAGCGTCGCGCGTGCGGTATGCGGATGTCAAGCGTCAAACTTAAACACACTGAACGCGTATCTATCATGATTATGCGTTCATCCGCGCCATTTTCTTTCCTAGTTTGTTTTCACTGCATGCAGATCATCTCACAATTATCAAACTTAATCAATATGATTAATATAGGGACCTTTATTGCAATATATGACAATAATTATTATAATTATCAACATGAATCAACTAGAATCAGCTTCATCATCGCACCGTCGAGTGGTGATCATGATATCATGTGATGATTTTTTTTTTCAGATGACCGCATACAAAAAATTGTCTACGTGACCCTATATGAAATATTCTCACAGTTACTCAAAGATGGACATGGACAATTATAAATATGAGCTGATCGATATCCATCGGGGGAGCTTCTAGTCTTGATTTTCTTTTCTTCGACGTGGCGTCTGACTTTGTTGAACCAGATGAAACAATGCGGTCATTAAAATTCAAGAAAACCCCATCCAGGCTGCTGTTTTGACGTCATGCAACAGGAATTCCTCAAGCGCAGGTACGCGTCGAGCGTAAAAAATCGCTCAGGGAGCGATCCAAAACGCCCGCGCGACGCACGCCTGATGCCAGCCGCATGACGCTCGCGGTAGTGTGTTTTGAGACACTGTATTGAAGCTGTTCCATATTTTGCGCACGCGTGACGCTCGCCCGACGTTTGACGCACGCGTCCGGTGTGTTTTCGGCTTTATCCAGTAAAAGGTTCATTTTGTTTTGGTATTCTATCACGTTATTGTCATGATGATGAAGGCTTCATAATAATACAAAAAAAAAATAAAATAAATACCTATGGTCATCATTCGAGGTATAACACGCTCACTATCCATGATAAACAATGACAGTAAAATGTTTTTTTCTGGGCTGACGTTCTTTCACAGCCACTGGCACTTACGATGTTCTGGCGAACTCGTGTGGCGGTTACGATGTTTTATCGATTTAACCCATTTACATTGCTCCAATTTTAATTTCGTTTACCGGCTATGATCCGCTATCCATGTATTGCGCCATGAGCTCGTGTCATTGTTGTATTTTGAAATAGAACGGAGTTGTGGCCTCGCGCAAAACACTTACGAGCTTCTGGCGTTTCGACAGTGTTAGGTCTGTGCGGAATAGTGACGAGCCAGAACCTCGTAAACACCATTTGCGTTGTTCATGCTTGAAAGCGAGGAAATCGCAAAGATATCGATGCGAGGATATTAGTTTCCAAAAGTAATACTAGAATAAGCATGCATTGGCAGAGATTCTCCCATTTAAAGTTGTCGCTTACGATGTTCTGGCTGGTACCAAGCATGGCTATGCCTTGTTTAGACGTAACGCCAGAACATCGTAAGTCACATTTCCTTTGATAATTAAATAAAAATAATAGCTATGGTGAATGAAATAAGTGAAATGACACCAACATTCCCTATTACAAAGCATGTGGCAGAAGAAATTTCAAGGATCGCAACAGGTAACTCTACAGAATGAAAAATGACGCTCTTGTAAAATTGTGAAATTGGCGCTTACGACCTTCTGGTTTTCACCCGTCGATATGGTTGGCGTTTCCATCCTCATATATTTGTGCATATACATGTATTTTGCGTCTCGATATCTGATATCTCAGAGCACCTGATCTAATACTAAGCTGTCTTGGTGTGTGTGATGTTCATACGGCCCTGACTTTGAAACTTCAGTATCACTGGGATCTTTATGGATTCGGTCCTGGAATATGAATTCGTCTGTGTATCGATATCCATTTCTACACCTACAATATACTTGCACACAAAGTCAAACAATCAATGAATGGAAGTGGCACCCTAAAAGACACCCTAACAAACGCATATCGAGACTTGTAAATTTGACCAGACAGCCTTAGAGCATAGACAATGTCTTTAGAGCGTTGACACGCCACTAGCGATACAATACTAAATTATTAGAGCCCTAACTGGGTGACGTTACGTATTTATATTGCTCACGAATGAAGTTTGAAGTATTTGAAATATCCTGTTCAAACAGTGTTGCTGTACACGGTTCACTAGTAACGTAAACATTGTGACTACATATTTGTGGGCCACTGTGGACCAGAGCCTATTTCTATATATGGATAATTGGAGAGCAAGAGCTTGTAAATTGTTATCTCAAACTCTGCAACAAATCCCCATTCTAACCCATTCTAAGATAACATCGTCAATATTTGACAGCAAAATACAATTATTTTACTCACCCTGTGTCGGCATCAGCTTCCAGAAAGTTAGCCTTACAGCGTTGACAACAACATCACCTAACCCCAAAACAAAAGAACTAGGTCGGTCAACGCTCTATGCCATTTGGCATAGGGTAAGAGTCCGCGAGACATAACTCACTGATTTCCATGGGAATATTCTTTGACAGAAGTTCTGTTGTGCAACACTAGAGCACCAGAGATTATTGTAGCAAAGAAAAGTCAGTCAGGTGACTGCACTAACAACTGTTGTTTTGTTCATCGGGAAATCAGTAAATGATTGTTTTGCAAATAGAGTGGTTGATTTAATACGTAGGCTTGCAATATCTCCGTACAAAATAAGAGTTTGTGAGGGTTTATTGGAAGACCCTGTAGCAGAAATTGCTCAATAGCAATATGACGGAGTTTATGGTGATTCAGTTTTTGATATATATGCAACTACATGTTTGTTATATATGGAGGACAATCTGCGACACCCAACTGGATAGATCCACTACATATTAATATGACACTTAAAGTGCCAATATGAAGCATGTTTTCACGAAGAGAGGAATGTATGATCTATTATTGACACGAGTCCCAATATTATTGACATGTGCACTTTAGCATCACTAGCGTTGGGATGAAAACTTTTCTGTTATATTTCTTGAACATATGTACATCCACGTTATACAGACCCATTTTGTAGAGTGACATGCCTTGGCTTGCTCTCCTATCTGGTTACTGAATAAGATTTTATAGTTCATTTCATGTTAAAACTAGGGAATTATTTAACCTATACCAAAAAAACCCTCTTTATGTTTCGAAACACAGTGGAAGGAGATTTCACCAATGCGTCTGTCCCAATATGGACCATTTCGCCAACCGAGTTCCCTTGAAAATGACTGCTGAGAAGTGACCCATTCGGATATTGCCTACAATACATCAATTTTGGCCATGTTCAATACACTTGAAATCATTTCACTCGGTCAAGGAAATCGTTGTACGAACATCAAACTCAACCAGAAATATAATACTTTTTAGACCTCGTGGGCCGTAATCATGATTTGTGTCAGGTAATTGTTGATCGATTTCCATGATATGCTTCCCCCTTGACTCCTAAATTTGATCACTTCAACACCTCGCTAATCAGGTGCAATGAATGCTCAGTAAGTCACTGAGTACATCCACAAACAATAGTGTTTGTACTAAAGGATTGGTTTACTATTTTCAGAAGCATTAAAATGTTTTTGTCCTACTCGAAGCTAGCTTTGTGAAATCGATCCAACCTTCCCCAGTTGCTCACCTGCCAATCGGTAGGTACACCTTGCCTTAGAACAAGATTTTGTTTTCATATTATATATATTTCCCCTTTTCTGAGCAGCAAAATAGGTCATACCAGAGCTAGTTGAATATATGAGGGATTAGTCACCGAAGAGCCCAACCAGACTCTAAACTGCTGCGACAAGGTTATGTTTCAACAAGATTGATAGTTGTTTTCAAGAAATTCTATGGACACCCTGCAGCTAGCCGCCGAACGCTATCTGACCCAATTCTCTTGTGTTGGAGTCAGGTCATGTTTATGTTAACGTTCTATTGCACCAGATATGAAGATATACGGGAACAAAATATATTTTTCCTCATCATATTGTTGGACTTGTGCATCGAGTACATGTGGATTCCATGTCCCGAATATCCTAGAATTGTATGTATTGCTCTGAGTCTTAATTTTATAGCCCATTATTGAGAAAAGTGTCATGTATTGTTGACACTTCGCTCATTCCCACGACCATCGTTCACTATTCAATGTATTTTTGTACCTGATTTTAGTCATAAAACAATATTGCGAAATGGCATATGTAACACTGAATGCACATATTGGACAGTATGTGACAACAGGGCATGAATATGTGTAATACACGAATAATAATTGCTTTGTTGTTGAAATGACGCTCTGCTACCGTGGTTAACGTTCTGTGGATCGAATTATGGTCAGGGTTCAATATCTGTGATATCTGTATCTGTGATCAATATCGTTCGTCCTATTCAATGTACCGAACAATGAACCTAAAAGATCGAGGATCTCAACCTCATAACTGTTGCTCCCATATGGCGAGAGGAGGAATCTATGATTACATACCAAGCATCAACAGAACGTTAACCCGAGCCTCAGAACGTTATCTTGTCACGAATAAATTGACAACACAAAATATCGGACAGATATAACAAGGTATTGTATATAAACATCGAACTGAACAACCTTTGTACATATATGCTAAATTTCTCTCAAAAATGCTGATTTTTCATGCTTCAAATTGAGGGAAGTTTACATCCATCCTGGACTTTAGTGTTACATCGTCGCAGTGCAAGACACTTTTCATCCAAGCTTTTAGTCCCAGTGTAGCAATCTCAAAGCACGACTTTCCCATAACATCCTCGGACAATCGAATAGATTATAAAAGTGTACTCACTTGGAGATTGTTATTTTTCACCTGTTTACATCATGTGTCGGACTTTTGAAGACAACAGAACGTTAACATAAACATGAACTGACCCCAACGCAATAGAACTGGGTCAGCTAACGTTCGGCGGCTAGTTGTAGGGTGTGGACGTCATCACGATATCGGTGATAAATACACCAAATCTGCTATTAGTATGCAGCATGACCTGTTTACATGTCATTTTATTTTTGCAATTCATGACGGGTGCCACACGTGGTTCAGCTAATGCCCAGTCTTCCCAGAACACCTGATTTCACCCCTTATGGCAATATCTGGGGGTTGATGAAGATCCGCACTATCTTCAGAGTTTGCCTGACACTGGACTTTGAGATTGGCTAACGGACTTGGTTTTGTTCGCTCAGAATACTCTATACTTGGGTATTGTATCGATTTGGCATTTTTTTTGTTTAACGTACTTCCACAATCATTTTCACATACATTCAGATGAAACAACATTCCCATTTACATTACCTAATTCAAAAATGGAAACTTTCACCTGAATACTGCCCAATTAATTACTTGAAACAGATTCTTGTTGGGATGTCATTGAAATCTCGAAGTAAGGCCTGAAGCCGGTATAATGTCTACAACCGATTGCCACAGCTAACATATTTCTATTCATGACATAAGTCCCAAATAAAGATACCGTTTTCTATGTAAACTTTATTTTCAAATTCCCAAACACTAAAAAGCGTATATCATTGGGTTTCAACAAATCAAAGTAATCAAAGTAATCAGAAGTATCCTGATACGAGATAGTATTAAACTATTTACATAAGAGTGAGATGATCGCATGGATTGATTTATGGGTGAATTATAACTTGGTGGATCGATGTCATATGGAAGAATCAAAATCGAAATTGATTCGTTTCTAGTATGTATTGAATTACTGCGTTGATTATAGCGCAGTTTGCATCAGACGAAAGGCCAGTACATCCATTTAGTAGAATGTAAAGGTCAGTGATTGTGTTGCCGATGTTGGCAAAAATATTCCCAGTGCGTCCCTAAATAAACGGCAACATAGCGAGAAATGATATAGAACTTTCTTGCAGTGGCCGCAGCAACACGATGGTGTGTCGATGACATGTAAATTCGTACATACCAGTAAATCGTAATTTAACAAGCTGCACCCTATTCTCAGTCGGGATAAAATGATATTTACATGGCGTGGTCCCACATAAAAAATAGGCTATTTGACAGTGTATCTACTCGCTTGAGTTTTGCTTTAAAATATTGATGAAGTCTGCATTTCTCTGCACCAATGATAATCAATTCCATTCTCTGATGGTATTGTGGATAAATGAAAAACGTGAACATCGCAGACGAGCAATGCTGGAGCTGATATCACCAGCTGATTTTAAAGTCTAACTAGAGTGTATCATTTTTATGTTCTTATACCGTGGAGATGGTTTCCCTGATCATTTTTTACAGAACTTGAAAATCTCAATCACAACCTGAGATATTTCTATTTTCGTGAATTACTTTTTTCCAATCTATCAGCAATTTGCAGGACCTCATTAATTATTATAATTAGATATTCATGACGTCATATGAGTCCTATAATTAGCTATCTAAACCTCATTTATGCAAGGGTTATAATGTAGATAAAGGTTCCTATAGAGACTGATATGTTTTGTGGTAATGCATAGTCAGTCTTATATTATGCCAGCATGTTGTCAAGGCTACACAATCAGAGCTAGCGCCCTTAGCAACCAGTTGTTGGGTGGGTTGCTATGGACAATTGAACTGTTAGGACATGTGAAAGTGCTACTTTCTTTTAACATTTTCACAAAGGATCATAATGTAACAAAAGTTGAGGTCATAATAATGTGGAATCATCAATGGCTAGCAACAAAATCTCAATAGCAACGTGGTTGCTATGGGCCATATTCCGGATCTGGTTGCCATGACACCAACAAAATTTATTCAAAATTTGAATATTTTCTGTATTTAGTCATTATGTGGAACAAAAATTATTTTCATGCTCTTTAATATTATGCAGTACTGGTTTCAATGAGCTCATTATCTTTCAGTGACTCATATGACGTCATCATTGCTCATTTGCATATGACATCGAAAGGTCAATAGGACATGTCATAAACAAACCTCCGTAAAATAGTGACTAGTCAAGATATTTCATTTTTGTAAAAACAAAAAACAAAAAACTTCCGTCTTTGATATTGACACTAAACTAAAATAAGTTTTTTTTTCACTCTAGTTAGGCTTCAAATTATACTAAGATCGCTCTCGGGCTGTAGATTCGGAGAGAGTAAGCCAGTTAACATATCTCAGTAATCTGAATGTATCATAAAGAGCATTTGCACCGGTTGCAACTCATATTTTTTGTAGCCTGTCAAGGTTGGCTAAATGTGTTGGCATATTACAATGTCGGCATATTCTATCGTTGGTTGAATCATCCAGATGTAAAATTTCCTGTCAAACCGAAATTTGAAGGAATTGAGAAGGGTAAAATAAGTTTGGCTTTATTATATATATTACATGTGGGTAGATCAAGATAAATCTCCTGTGAGAATAACCCGAAGATGCTTAATAATAATATGCTTTTTCACTTCTGAGTCTGCGATTTCCGTTTCGGCTAAAGTGACCGAGGATGTTGATTTGATGTGCGTCTGTTGGATGTCAATATGTGGGATATATGTGGGATCTAGAAACTAACCATTTCTTGTACTCGCCATACTGAAATTAATAAAGGCCCAAGCACAGAGCCTTGTGGAACACAAGCACGTATGTTGCAAAGGATTAACAGAACTACTCTGCTTGGTTGATGTGTTATTGGGATCAGTATTTGTGACGTTATATTCGATTTGTCCCTGGAATTGTGTACACTGGACTTACCACAAGAATTGCAGATACTAATTTATCCATAGGATACGTTGATATAAAGTCACTCGTCTATACACAATATTACAGCTGGGGTATGTTTTTGAGATATTTTGCTTCTACATAAGTACATGTACACCTGGAAAAAAATCTATACTCTGATTTTTAAAACTTGTTTACACCGTTTTTGCCATGAGTTTAGTCAAGTAACTTCGAGCGAACTATTCAACTGAATATTGCATGTCAGGGGTATAAACGGCAATTAATTTACACAAACCTGGCTTCCGGAACGCTATCTGTTTCTTTAAAAACATAAAAGTTTCATTTAAGGGATGATTTTATTTTATTTTATTTTATTTATATGTTCTTTAGCCAGGGTAGCCTGGTCAGTGTGCAAAGAAAAAACACTGGTCTCCCCCAGGGCCCTGGATGCTCGAGCCATGGGCGCCGACATATTTTGTTTGTTTCTCGACCACCGATGACGGAATCCAAATGGTCAAGTTCAAATTTGGCATAATAGGGAGATCGGGGTTGTCAGTTGTCGTCAAGGTGCCAGCACGTGCGAGTCATTTCTAATTAGTTTAGCTGCGTGGCCGGTCCCGAGTCATAACCCGCACCCCTACGCAAATTATCCAAACAGAATATTCTATCACGTACCAAAGGAAAACAATATTGGTTGACATGCAAACAACAGGATTTCGGGGAAAATTTATTATTGCAGTAGATTGCTAACTCTCACCGTTCCATGAGCAAAGATCTGAAAGTTTGCAGAAAAATGCCGTTTGATCTCCAGGTGAACTATGCGAAGTTACAATACGATACCATTGAACATCGCGAAACATATCGGCAAAACCGGTGTTAAAAAATCAGAGTATATACAAATAAAAATCATGGTTTGATAAACAAGTGAATATGAACGCCAGCCATGAAAGGAGGAAAATTATGCAGTCGCGGTGAAACTATGCTGATGAAACAAGACACATTACTTAGCAGCTAACGATTGATGCTAATAATACAGCCTCTGAGGCTGCTCTTTGATTTTCACCAAAGATACCCCTGTCTAACTCCAGGCAGCGATTTATTTCGGGACATGATCATAAAGAACCAGTATGTCGTTTGTTCAGCCCGAGGATATTCCACACAGTTAGTGGCACCGGGGCCATAAACGTCGAAGTTATATCCTCATGTATAATACATAGTGAATATGTAACTTATTTGTCAGTGCGAGGTGTGAGATATCAAAGACCGAAGACGCTACAGGATGATTTAATGACAACTTTCCCGAAGCATTCCGTGACGTTAATTATTTACAATTTTATATCATAACAGGTAACTACGTTTCGTGTTAAATGTACATGTATATTTTCAAACCAATTTTAAGATACTTTGACCCAAATGTTTTGGGTACGATCCAATACATTGACAAATATACTAAATGTACGGACATTAATGAGACAATGAGAGTATTACTCTCATAGTTCATACCACTTCAATTCTTAGCTGTCTTACTGTCATGAAAATAAGTTTTGTGTACTTTTATGAATGAATTATTTTGTTTTTCTGCAGAACATCTCGCACCGTAACCCAGGTCATCTTTTAGTGGGCCGTCATCACAATCTGTGTCAGGTAATTGTTGACCGACTTCTATGATTGGCTTTCCCCATTTACTTTCACATCTGAACACTTCAACGCCTTGCGATCCGGTCACAAGTTAAACGCAGTGAGTCACATCCAGTGAAAATCGGCACACTTATGTGCTAATGGTCTCATACAATATTTTTTTCAGAACCATTATGATGTTTCCGTCCTGCTTGAAGTTACCTATGTAATGGGGCTTCATGAAATCGATCCAACCCTCGTCAGTTGCACACCTGCCTTTTGGCTGGTGCACCTTGCCCTTTTCTAATTCATGTCATACACCCACACATGTGTATTGCTTCATAGATGTCCACGTAAGAACGATGCATAGTATCGCAGTGGCCTGTTCCTAATCATTTTCGCAATTTACCTAAAATGAATACCAGTTATAACCCGAACAAATAATCCAAATTTTGAAATCCGCTTTCAAGTATTGAATACTGGACAGTTTTTGTTTAAAAGTTATTATTCGAACCATTGATATTAAATACATAAGTCTGTATGCCGCTCTCACTGCATAAATTGACACCATATATTTGTCCTAGCAGTCATATGGCTCAGTGCACACAAATATCACATCCAGTGCCTCATAGCCTGGTTACTTGGGGAGTGATGGGAGTCGCCGTTGTTTTTTACGCAAGACATTGTGTTGTTTAGTGAACAAACTGATTTCGGGTCGAAGCGTTTCCACAAAATATTTGCTCACCTGGACGAACATTCAGTGAGGGGTACCAGTAATTATTGGTGCAAAAGAAAGTCAGTCATCTTTCAAACGCACAAACAACCGTTGTTTTGCTTATAGGTAAACTAAGATAACAATTTTTTTATAAGCAAAACGGTTGAATTTATAAGTAGTCTGGCCTATTCTGGCCCATATAAACCAGGCGTTTGTGAGGATTTATTGGGAGACCAAATGGGACGAATTGCCAAAATGTTTACTATGAGAAAGTTTATGATGTTAAAAGTGGGCTGTTAAATGTACATGTGTATGTATCCACACCATCCATGATCATGTACAATATCAACGGAGGAAAAAAAAACATACTACTATATACGTGAAATATCTTTGAATCGTAATTGACTTGAAATGAACTCTACGGTGTTCCAATAATGAAAAAGTTTATCAATCATGCAAAAGTTAATTAACAATTTGCAATTATAATGAATTATATCAAACTTCATAATTCACAACATCTTATACTTGTATTATCGTAGATTCTTTTTTAATACACATCTTTTATACTGAAAATTTTCATAATTTAGTATAAAAATTGCAGGGCGCAACAATTGTGCAAACCCTTTTGTCACGAACAGTGTTATGTTTTATTACGCATGCGCAAATATTGTTAGCTTGTTTCTGTAATCCTCATCGTTGAATGACTCACATAGATGCATTTGCCACACAAAAAAAGAAGTTACGAAAACAACACTGTGTCGTGTTTAATTTAATTGCAAGCCTTTTGCATTATTAAGGTCTCTTGTGTCGTTGTTAATTGTAACCTGATAGAATTTATATGGGTTTCCCCTCTTGTACACCTGACAATTGCGACCTTCTTTGGAGAAAATTACAAGATAAACATTGAAAACATGACCATATCTATGTTGAACTATTTCCTACAACATCCCGTAGAACTGGTGATTATCTTACTGAACAAAATCAATGGAAGTTTCATGGGAATAAAAGTTACCAACTATACGTTGTGACAGCATCCGTCTCCGTGACACTTTTTTAAAAATCAAATTTATATTCAAATTGTAACGCAAAAGTGCTTTACATGCAAAATATCACGACATTATAGCTTCATTAAGTTTTATGTGCCGTGGCAAAATTCATCTCTGGTTCTGTAGTCAATGAGGAAGATCAGATGTATTCTTGTCATTTATTGCCCCCTCACCCTCCCCCCCCCCTCCCCCCCCCCAAAAAAAAAAAACACCAATAACAAAAAACAAACAAAAAAACCCAAATATTTCAGTTACAACTTCAGAACAACACACCAATTTCATTACGAAGTAAATATTGATGATAATATCTTCTATAGGCGAGGTTTGCATATATACTGTACATGCTGTAGGTGGGCTTGCAGATTGTGGCTTGAGATAGTAGTACTGTGGATTTGCACTCGCCATGTGTGTGTCGTTCTGATGCTAGTTTTGTGTGTTAAATATCGATGTGGCTCCTAAGTAGATTCATCGCTGTGATGTCTTGTATAACTATAGGTTTTATGTGGCTTCTGTAGATTATGCCAGAGATTATTTTTTGTGTACTGTTGTCCGTCTTCTTTTTTGCTTGAAACACCACTTTACTGCTCGCCAAATTAAAAATTATCCTACGTGTAAGCATGTCATGAAATTCTAAACTGATCATAAAGTGCAACCGTTATCAGTAAAATATTTCATTTAAATAACAATCAGGCTAATATCTAAGCATAACAATATATCCTTGTTTTGAATAATCTTGATTAGGTACTGACTTCAGTCATGAGTTATCATTAGTTCGTGTCATGATGACAGCATCTCCTTCCTGTCGGATACACCCTGGTGTTTTTTTGTGTAACGATGTTTGTGTGCTAGTAACTACTACACACCGATAATAATGGACATCGGTCTAGACATTCATAATTATGTGAGAACAGGATATTGGATAGTAATTTGCGAATGCCGAGACGGCGAAGGCAGCAGCAATGATACTCAAGAACCATGTTATCACGTACATAAGAGGGCATGAGTTCGACTCCTTTGCCAAGATTGCTGTTCCATCGTACAATCTACAGGTCAGTGCATGACACGAATATTATAGTTGTGAAAATGGTGGCTATATCTCCAAGCAGGTATAGATGAGCAAACTAAGGAAAACATGTACGAGTACATAATCAAATATACCATCGAAACACGTGGTACATATTATCATGTTGGGTTAACACCGCCTAACAGCTCTACGCAAATAAAATGATCGAGGAAAGCAAAAGGAAGTGTATATTGTAATAGGACCAAATCCTAATTATATCCTTGTTATGTTTAATAACTAACCTGCAACATGTCACGACATAACAAGGCGACAACACTATTATAGTGTCAACTTCATGTTTTCCATCTTCCTGATGTCGTTGGAAATGTGCATCATATCACTTGATTGTAAAGGATAATATAACACATTGCGCTCGCCTTCCCTTCGTGAATTCTTGCAGAAACAGCCTGAAGAATGAATGTTGCTGGATTTTATTGATATAGCTTCCAAATGTCACCCGGAAATGAACACTTACTATTGCTTCCTGTTACCTAGATCACTTCTGTCAACAAAACATCATTCAGATAACATTAGTCTTCCATTTCTTGATATTGAACCAACCAACATATATTTTTTTCGGAAACAACAAGCAGACCTAACATAGACCAATCAGCTCAATCAAAATTTGAGGTGGCGCCACATGTGTATTATACACCACTAACACCTGGAACATGAGATCGGAAAGTATACGTGATATTCCTGGGACGATAGCTCATCTCTGTCCAGGGCATAATACTTTTTCGCATAATAACTTTTGTTTTTCGACATGATTTGAAAATCCTACTGGGAGGGATATTACCCACGCTTCTGGTTCTACGCATTTCCTATGCATGTCGCAGGGCTCAGTGAGGTAAAGAAGAGTCAAAATGTAAAAGTTATTTCTTGAATATTATCTCTTCAAAATGACCTACTTCAAAATGACCTAAATTAATTTTCATATGTTGTTGGGCAGTTGTATACTAATTTCATCAGGTGTACAGTAGAAACTAGTACATTTCACACACTGCCTGCCCCTGATGACACCAGTGTGTCATTGGATAAATTATTTGATCGGGATTCTATTCTTGTATTGGTGGTTTTGATTGATTGATTGATTGATACTTAATAGATTGGTACTTAATATTATGAAACATTAAAACCCTAATGCCATTAAACAGATGTTTGACTATTACTATGTTTGAACATTTTATAGTTCCACAGGAAAGGTTATATGGAGGTTAATGATAGAAATGGTTATATAAATTTCACATCTCGCCTATATAATTCACCCTTTTGGTTGAAATTGACCCAAAATATGGCTATTTATTCAAGATGGCATCCATGTATTTTAATATATTTCTTCGAATGTATGGTTACTGCATCGATGGATATCCTGTCTTGAATGGATATCCTGGCCTCGGAACATCTGAGAATTTTATTGCTTAGTGAGATGAGATATCAAGTGGGATTATTGTCGCCTATATTGAATGCTACTACACGGTACCAGGTGTCAATCTGTTTGGCCAATCAATTTTTTCCAGTGAAGCACTTCGTGTCATTCACAGTATGTCTCAACACATTGTGATACTACGTGATCCTGATGGGACGGAATTTGAAATAGAAATACAAACAACAATTTCCTACCAAAGAAAAGAATGTCCTGCCTGGATGTGCTACGTGGAAATGTCAAAATAACAAATGAATAAATATTTTGTTTGTGATCTTGTAAATAGATAATGTAAATATGTCCCTGGGTTTTTTGTTATCTCGGGTAAATCACACAAACAGACTGATTCTAGGAGATCCGAATGAGTGCGATTAAAAACTGATCAAATCAAGACGAAGAAACAACTTCACCTTCTCTCGCCGAATATATAATCAGCTGTGTTCGGTACTAAAACCAGAATGCGTGGGAAATATCAAAGTTACTGCCACGCTGATAATCACTGATATTAATAATTAGAAACGCATGGAAACAATTACCACCTTATTCTAAAAAAAAGCCTAGAATTTTGCACATATTATGCTGATGCACCATTCGCAGCAGATGAATATATTTAATGTATTTTTTTCAATGACACACTGCAGATTAGAATCGCGTGGTTCTGTCATTGACATGTTTCCGTTTTCCATACACTGGAGTGGAGAGCACGGATTATGAAAAGGTCGAAAACTTTTATGACACTGATCCACACTTAGTTTCACATATTCCCTGCTCATCATTTCATCACAGAATACGCAATAACAACATCATCTTGTTTTTTACCATCAGAGGAATATCATCATTATGGAATCAATGATTGGACATCAAATTGTGAACATTTAGATGCAAGTTTGAAATAAGGAAACACATTCCTGTCTCCGAGGTAAACTTAGCTACGAATCATCTCATTCATATCAATTTGCACTAGTTACACTGTGGATACCCCCGATTACCGTAACGTGCGTTACAGTAATCGAAAAATTAGCCCAAGGGCTAAGAAACGTTACCGGAAAGGTTGCCCTCCACCTCTGTGCCCTCGTTGGAAGGTGAACTCTTGCCTCAAACAGATAAGATACAATACTTGGGGCCGTGATATCTGATGATCCGCGCCATTATGCAGAGGCAAGGATTAGTGCCTATCGCAGAGTTTTTTACGCTCTTCAAGGAGCTGGCTTGTGTAAAGGAGGATCCAATCCTTTAACAATACGATATCTGTGGATGGCCGCGCTCAGACCGATTCCGACGTACGGCCTCAGCTGTGTAACCCAATCTATTAAATCAATTGACCTTTTAGAAAAGTGCCAAAGTAAGCTCATCAAGTCAGCGTTGTGTTTGAAGACTACGACTAGGAATACCCTGCTACTATACGCGCTGAACAATAAATATATTGAAGAGACTATCAATGGACAACAACGGGATATTCTCAAAACTTGTATGCGGCACCAATCAGTGGCTTGAAAATTTTATTCGTATATATTATCTCTTAACACCGTGGATAAAAACACTTTACCAGGAAACGTCTTGCGTCAGTGTGACCATGTCATAAAGTATATATTCGATGACAATTATTATATTCAAATGAAAAGCGTACGGTTAATCCTTGACAAGGTGATGGTCTTTTGGACAGTGTGAAGCAAGTTTTATTCAACGGTTTTTACAACTCACACTTACTGCAGCCGCTACTTTGTCCGTTTTAACTTATATGTGTTATGTCAATTTTTTACCATGTTTACAATTGTACATGTCATATTCTCTTCAGGAGGCTTTACTAATAAATAATAATAATAATTACCCATTTTGTGCTTTGACCTTGAAAATAATGTCAAAGGTCAAATTCAAGGTTTTGAGAATATTTAGCTCATATCAGTTCCTAAATGTCTACAATCGATTCACAAACTGTAGAGTCAATAATCAGCAAGATATCAGTCATTTTGTCCACTGACTTTGAAAATAAGGTCAAGGTCAAGTTCAAATTCATGACAATATTCAGCACATATCATTTCCTATGTGTTTACAATTGATTCCCAAGCTGTAAAGTCAATAATAAGCGAGATATCCATTTTGTGCATGTGACCTTGAAAATTAGTTCAATGGTCAAATTCAAGGTCACGTAAATATTTGGCATATGTCATTTCCTATATGTCCACAATTGAATCCTAATCTCTAATATCAATATTAAGTGAGATATCAGGAAATATGTTTCCCAGTATAAAGCATAGGAAATTTCACATAGCAAAGTCCCATTTGGGACCCGTCGAAAACATCAAGGCCATGTCACAGAGGTATATGAGGGTAATCTTCTGAAAAAAATCTCAATAGTGGTCAAACAGTTTTTGATAAAATGACCGCCAAACTCCAAAATTGGCAATTTTTCGCCATAAATGGCCGTCATTTTGAAGAAATAGCGGAAATAAAAAAATACTTCCAGTCTTGAAATATTTTTTGTGCAAAATTTCAGGAAGATTCAACCGTAAACTTTAAAGATAAAAATGTACACGGACGACGAAGCTGACGGATGACAACGGACGCAACGCCACAGCAATAGGTTATCGGACCAAAGGGCCGGTAACCTAAAAATGGCGGAGGGTATGTTGCTTCGAAAAGTTTGAGGCCTGTTTATCATAAATTATCCAATATAATAACATCAAATCAACTCGGATGATAAGTTTAATTTTTGATGGATGTATCGTTAGTAGAGGCCGTTTTGTTCAATGCAAGTATCAATCTATTACCACCAATACAGCTAAATTTTTATGATTCCAATAACAAACGTAAAATACAACATTTTGCAATAGAAACAAAGCCCGACCAAATACTTTATCAAAAGACACACTGGCGTCAACAGGGGCAGACAGTGTTGTAAATAGTTGTTCCTACTGTACACCTGATGGAATTAGTATACAACTGCCCAACAACCTATGAAAATAATTTAGAAATCCGAAACACACCCCATGGAATAGATATATGACAAGTATTAAGTACCTAGTCGCCAGCCAAAAGGCTACTGAGTTGATGGTATCCTCGGGGACAGACTTAACGTCCACTAGCAGTGACACCGGCTCAGTGGTATGAATGTAAGTATCAATCTATTACCACCAATACAGCTAAATTTTGATGATTCCAATAACAAATGTAAAATACAACATTTTGCAATAGAAACAAAGCCCGACCAAATACGATATCAAAAGACACACTGGCGTCATCAGGGGCAGACAGTGTTGTAAATAGTTGTTTCTACTGTACACCTGATGGAATTAGTATACAACTGCCCAACAACCTATGAAAATAAATTAGAAATCCGAAACAAACCCCATGGAATAGATATATGACAAGTACATAAGTACCTAATCCCAAGCCAAATGGCTACTGAGTTGATGGTATCCTCGGGAACAGATTTAACGTCCACCAGCTGCAGTGACACAGGCTCAGTGGTATGAATGTAAGTATTAATCTATTACCACCAATACAGCTAAATTTTGATGATTCACATAACAAACGTAAAATACAACATTTTGCAATACAAACAAAGCCCGACTAAACACTCTATCAAAAGACACACTGGCGTCATCAGGGGCAGACACGTGTTGTAAATAGTTGTTTCTACAGTACACTTCATGGAGTTAGTATACAACTGCCCAACAACCTATGAAAATAATTTATAAATCCGAAACAAACCCCATGGAATAGATATATGACAAGTACATAAGTACCTAATCCCAAGCTAAAAGGCTACTGAGTTGATGGTATTCTCGGGGACAGACTCAACGTCCACCAGCAGTGACACCGTCTCAGTGGTATGAATGTAGGTATCAATCTATTACCGCCAATACAGCTAAATTTTGATGATTCACATAACAAACGTAAAATACAACATTTTGCAATAGAAACAAAGCCCGACTAAATACTTTATCAAAAGACACACTGGCGTCATCAGGGGCAGACAGTGTGGTAAATGTAGTTGTTTCTACTGTATACCTGATGGAATTAGTATACAACTGCCCAACAACCTATGAAAATAATTTAGAAATCCGAAACAAACCCCATGGAATAGATATATGACAATTACATAAGTACCTAATCCCAAGCCAAAAGGCTACTGAGTTCATACCACGGGCTCAGTGGTATGAATGGAAGTATCAATCTATTACCATCAATTCAGCTAAATTTTGATGATTCCAATAACAAATGTAAAATACAACATTTTGCAATAGAAACAAAGCCCGACCAAATACGATATCAAAAGACACACTGGCGTCATCAGGGGCAGACAGTGTGGTAAATGTAGTTGTTTCTACTGTATACCTGATGGAATTAGTATACAACTGCCCAACAACCTATGAAAATAATTTAGAAATCCGAAACACACCCCATGGAATAGATATATGACAAGTATTAAGTACCTAGTCGCCAGCCAAAAGGCTACTGAGTTGATGGTATCCTCGGGGACAGACTTAACGTCCACTAGCAGTGACACCGGCTCAGTGGTATGAATGTAAGTATCAATCTATTACCACCAATACAGCTAAATTTTGATGATTCCAATAACAAATGTAAAATACAACATTTTGCAATAGAAACAAAGCCCGACCAAATACGATATCAAAAGACACACTGGCGTCATCAGGGGCAGACAGTGTTGTAAATAGTTGTTTCTACTGTACACCTGATGGAATTAGTATACAACTGCCCAACAACCTATGAAAATAAATTAGAAATCCGAAACAAACCCCATGGAATAGATATATGACAAGTACATAAGTACCTAATCCCAAGCCAAATGGCTACTGAGTTGATGGTATCCTCGGGAACAGATTTAACGTCCACCAGCTGCAGTGACACAGGCTCAGTGGTATGAATGTAAGTATTAATCTATTACCACCAATACAGCTAAATTTTGATGATTCACATAACAAACGTAAAATACAACATTTTGCAATACAAACAAAGCCCGACTAAACACTCTATCAAAAGACACACTGGCGTCATCAGGGGCAGACACGTGTTGTAAATAGTTGTTTCTACAGTACACTTCATGGAGTTAGTATACAACTGCCCAACAACCTATGAAAATAATTTATAAATCCGAAACAAACCCCATGGAATAGATATATGACAAGTACATAAGTACCTAATCCCAAGCTAAAAGGCTACTGAGTTGATGGTATTCTCGGGGACAGACTCAACGTCCACCAGCAGTGACACCGTCTCAGTGGTATGAATGTAGGTATCAATCTATTACCGCCAATACAGCTAAATTTTGATGATTCACATAACAAACGTAAAATACAACATTTTGCAATAGAAACAAAGCCCGACTAAATACTTTATCAAAAGACACACTGGCGTCATCAGGGGCAGACAGTGTGGTAAATGTAGTTGTTTCTACTGTATACCTGATGGAATTAGTATACAACTGCCCAACAACCTATGAAAATAATTTAGAAATCCGAAACAAACCCCATGGTATAGATATATGACAATTACATAAGTACCTAATCCCAAGCCAAAAGGCTACTGAGTTCATACCACGGGCTCAGTGGTATGAATGGAAGTATCAATCTATTACCATCAATTCAGCTAAATTTTGATGATTCCAATAACAAATGTAAAATACAACATTTTGCAATAGAAACAAAGCCCGACCAAATACGATATCAAAAGACACACTGGCGTCATCAGGGGCAAACAGTGTTGTAAATAGTTGTTTCTACTGTACACCTGATGGAATTAGTATACAACTGCGCAACAACCTATGAAAATAATTTAGAAATCCAAAACATACCCCATGGAATAGATATATGAGGAGTACATAAGTACCTAATCCCAAGCCAAAAGGCTACTGGCTTGATGGATGGCATCCTCGGGGACAGACTTAACATCCACCAGAAGTTACACCGGCTCAGTGGTATGAATGTAAGTATCAATCTACTACCACCAATCTATTATCAATCTATATTACCACTTTTTTATCAATCTATTATCAATGTTCAACTCACACATGGATCCTTTGAAAATTCTCATCGTGATTACCGCAACGTGAAGGCGACTTTTGTTGTGATTACCGTGCCGTCAAATCCACCATAGACGAATGATAACCGTAAGATGGAATGATAATGTGCTGGTAAATGTTTCGATGAATAGAATATCAACCACCCTAAACGCATATGCAGCAATAGTTTTACAGCCTCTAATTGTGATTAATATATCGATATTCAATATAAACATTTCATGCTCCCCTCCAATCTTTAATGTGTTTTAGGACATAAAGATCCAACGTTCATGTGTTGTTCAGCCCAAAGGCCTTTCACACTGTTAAACGTCAGAAATGTAGATACGTCATAGGCAATGCAAGGTGTCAAATGTCAAATACCAAAGCGATGATATTCATATATTCTTAACAGAAGAAGTACCGTGTATATACTCGAGCCAGGACATTGTATATTCCGTCAACAACACGATCTGTTTGGGGCACGGAATAATGATTGGCAACCAATGTCCTTCAACAAACCAGATGGGTCCCACTCTTACATGAGTCCCAATTGGCTGAGGAGGAAATATGACCATTGTGGTGTGCGAACACACGTCATTTCTTGAGAACGAAGTCCTATTTTTTTCATGGAAGTTAACACCACATTTGTTGCAAGAACCATATGATATGAACATGTCAGAGACACATGAATACATTTTTCTAGAGAGACGCTGGAAGTGATACTCTCACGATTCACGTTGTAGATGTCTTACTGTCATGAAAATGAGTTTCATGACAGTTTCATAATTTTGTTTACTTTTATGAGTGAATGATTTTTTTTTTCCTGCAGAACAGTTCGCACCATAATCAATGGTCCGTAATCATGATCTGTGTCAGGTATTGTTGACCAATTTCCCTGATATTCTTCCCTTATGACTCCTAAATTTGATCACTTCAACTTCTCGCTAATCAGGTGCAATGTAGAGTCAGTAAGCATGGTAAGTCACATAGTACATCCACGTACAATAGCATATGTCTGTACTGAAGGTCTCAATACAATACTATTCCAAGAAGAATTATAGTGTTTTTGTCTTGCTGGATGTCAAAATCAAGTTCACCTGTCAGTAAAACAGGCTTTTTGGTCATAGTTTTGGATCAATCGGAATAATCGGATCAACTTGAAATTTTGTGTGTTTAATTGGCTGTCATGTCGCAATTTTTCACCAAATTTCATTATCATTTCTAACAAAAATTGTATCATGATGGTCTAGTTTGAATTATCTTGACAATTTTCATCAAATCAACAAAAAAATTGTCCAATACAAATTGTCATAATTTTTTATCTTGAGTTTATCGTGATATTGGGCAGCTGTTAGTTGATATCCGAAATATTGACATTAAATACATGTGTCTATGACATGCAGTTATCGTTCACTGCATAAATTGATGCCATACATTTGTTCTGGCACACATGTAGTCTCAGTTCACAGACACTGTGTATATTTTGTTCATTGCCAGATATAGTGACTACTTTTGGGGTGAAATGAGTCGCCTCTGTGATTTTGTTACCCAAGATGTGTTAATTTGGTCGGTGAACACACATGTTTCGGATGAACATGTTTCCCGCAAAATATTTTTCTGCTTCATCTGGCAGTGCATGCCTTCTTCCCAAATGACCCCTGCCATTTTTGTATCGGCCAACAGTATGGTTTTGCAGGGTGGATCTTGGAACATGGAATCGTCTTGCAGCCTTCCGCACGCTCCAGCCTTCTTTAGTCACAGCACTGCTCGCCTTCCCCCAGTCATCTTGGGTATAAGGATTCTTGGCCTTGTTGGGCATGTTATGATAAAACGCCCAAGAAATTAAAATATCCCATAACATTGTAAATCTGTTCGTTATTATTATATATTTCCAAGGAATAAGTGGAAGTATGACAGACTAAAACATAATAATTATGTACTATAGGCCAATAAATGGGTTGACCTTTAAACATTATGGTTGACCCCTTGAACATTATGTCTACTTTTTTTAATACACATTCAGGTTTTGCTTATGTAATATGTTTCTTATGATAAAGGATACATAGGTTGGTCAAACGCGTACAAAAATAGTTCTAGATGGTTGAATATCTGACAAATCCACTTCTCAGATAAAATCGTCTGCTATGACCACCATTAAACTTGTCCTACAGTCCGCAAATTACTCACACCCTAAACCGCCCCCTGGCGATCAAAATGCGCCCCCTGGTGAACAAACAATACACTACACATTCAAAACATGGCTTTTCTGTAAAACAAACTCGCATTTCTTTCCTTGACAAACATATTTTAACATTGATTTAAACGTACGATCATTAGCTACCGGGCCGATCAAAGGTACCCTAACGCTAATACAAGAAAACGGCTCTCAGAAACTGTTGCGCGAAAAAAGAATACTTTTTAGACCTAACAGGCCGTAATCATGATCTGTGTCAGGTAAATGTTGACCGATTTCCATGATATGCTTCTCCCATGACTCCTAAATTTGATCACTTCAACGCCTCGCTAATCAGGTGCAATGTATGCTCAGTAAGTCACTGAGTACATCCGCAAACATTAGTGTCTGTACTAAAGGATTGGTTTACTATTTTCAGAAGCGTTATAAAGTTTTTGTCCTACTCAAAGTTAGATCTACCTGTGTAATGAAGCTTTGTGAAATCGATCGAATCTTCCCCAGTTACTCCCCTGCCAATCGGTAGGTACACCTTGCTTTAGAACAAGATTTTGTTTTCTTATTATATATTTCCCCTTTTCTAAGCATCAACATAGGTCATTCCAGAACTGGTTGAATACATGAGGAATTCGCTACTGAAGTTCCCAACTAGACTCTAAAATGCTACGACAAGGTTATGTTTTAACAAGATTGATAGCTGTTTTCAAGAAATTCTATGGACGTCATCATGTTCTCGATGATAAATACACCGAATCTGCTATCAGTATGCAGCAAGAACTGTTTACATGTTTTTTTTTCTGGAATTCATGACTGGTGCCACACGTGATTCAGCTAATGCCCAGTCTTCCCAGAACACCTAATTTCACTCCTTATGGTTAATGTGGGGGGTCATGAAGGTCCACACTATTTTCCGAGTTTGCCTGACACTGGACTTTGAGATTGGATAACGGACTTGGTTTTGTTTGCTCAGAATACTCTGTACTTGGGTATTCTATCGTATCTGGCGTGTTTTGTTTAACTTGAGTTTCCACAATCATAATGCTGTAATTTGAACGACCCTACCTTCAGGTGAAACAATATGCCAATTTACATTACCCAATTAAAAAATGGAAACTTTCACCTGAATACTGTCCAATTAATTATTTGAAAAATATTTGTCGGCATGTAATTGAAATCTCGATCTAAGGCCTGAAGCCGGTATAATGTCTACAACTGATTGCCACAGCTAACACATTTCTATTCATGAAAAAAGTCCCAAATAAAACTACCGTTTTCTATGTAAACTTTATTTTCAGATTCCCAAACACGCAAAAGCGTATATCAATTCAACAAATCATAGAAAAAGTGTGATAAAGTAATCAGATACGAGATAGTGTTGAATGATTTACATAAGAGTGAGATGATCGCATGGAATGATTTATGGACGAACTATAACTTGGTGGATGTTATATGGAAGAATAAAAATCGATTGCATCAGAAGAAAGGCCAGTTCAGCCATTTAGTAGAATATAAGGGTCAGTGATTGTGTTACCGATGTTAAAGTTAAAGTTATCAGATTTGATATAGCGCTCTTTTCAGCCGAACTAAATCCGCTTTCAAAGGAGCTTTACACTTTAACCCCAGTCTGAGTGATTGTACTTGGAGCTGCCACACTCAAAGCGCTCTATACAACACCCATTATCAACCGGTACCCATTTAATCCTGGGTGAAGATAGACACATTAGTGGTAAATGCCTTGCCTAAGGACACTAGTGAAATGGCACAGCAGTCCAGCTCGAGACTCGAACCCATGATCTTTGGATTACGAGTCCGACGCCTTATCCACTGCGCCACTCACTCCACTGCGCCACTCACTCCACTGGGAATATTTGGCAAAAATATTCCCAGTGCATCCCTAATGAACGGCAACATAGCGAAAAATGATATAGAACTTTCTTGCAGTGGCCGCAGCGACACGATGGTGTGTCGATGAAATGTAAATTCGTACATACCGGTAAATCGTATTTTAATAAGCTGCACTCTATCCTCAATCGGGACAAAATAATAGCTACATGGTGTGGTCCCACATAAAAAAATAGGTTATTTGACAGTGTGTCTTGTTTTGCTTTAAAATATTGATGAAGTCTGCATTTCTCTGCACCAATGATAATCAATTCCATTCTCTGATGGTATTGTGGATAAATGAAATACGTGAACATCGCAGCCGAGCAATGCTGGAGCTGATATCACCAGCTGATTTTAAATTATACTAAGATCACTCTCGGGCTGTAGATTCGGAGAGAGTAAGCCAGTTAACATATCTCAGTAATCTGAATGTATCATAAGAGCATTTGCACCGGTTACATCTCATATTTTTTGTAGCCTGTCAAGTTTGGCTAAATCTGCATTACAATGTCGGCTTATTCTATCGATGGTTGAATCATCCAGATGTAAAAGGGTTCTAATGATTCCCTGTCAAACCGAAATTTGAAGGAATTGAAAAGGGTAAAATAAGTTTGGCTTTATTATATATATTACATGTGGGTAGACCAAGATAAATCCCGTGTAAGAATAACCCGAAGATGCTTAATAATAATATGCTTTTTCACTTTTTCGATTTCCTTTTCGGCTAAAGTGACCGAGGATGTTGATTTGATGCGCGTTTGTTGGATATCAGCAAGCATGGGGATCTGGAAACCAACCATTTCTTGTACTCGCCATACTAAAATTAATAAAGGCCCAAGCACAGAGCCTTGTGGAACACAAGCACGTATGTTGCAAAGGATTAACATAACTACTCTGCTTGGTTGATGTGTTATTGGGATCAGTATTTGTGACGTTATATTCGATTTGTCCCTGGAATTGTGTACACTGGACTTACCACACGAATTGCAGATAATAATTTATCCATAGGATACGTTGATATAAAGTCACTCGTCTATATACAATATTACAGCTGGGGTATGTTTTTGAGATATTTTGCTTCTACATAAGTACATGTACACCTGGAAAAAATCTATACTCTGATTTTTTAAACTTGTTTACACCGTTTTTGCCATGAGTTTAGTCAAGTAACTTCGAGCGAACTATTCAACTGAATATTGCATGTCAGGGGTATAAACGGCATGGGCGCCGACATATTTTGTTTGTTTCTTGACCACTGATGACGGAATCCAAATGGTCAAGTTCAAATTTGGCATAATAGGGAGATCGGGGTTGTCAGTTGTCGTCAAGGTGCCTGCACGTGCGAGTCATTTCTAATTAGTTTAGCTGCGTGGCCGCTCCCGAGTCATAACCCGCACCCCTACGCAAATTATCCAAACAGAATATTCTATCACGTACCAAAGGAAAACAATATTGGTTGACATGCAAACAACAGGATTTCGGGGAAAATTTATTATTGCAGTAGATTGCTAACTCTCACCGTTCCATGAGCAAAGATCTGAAAGTTTGCAGAAAAATGCCGTTTGATCTCCAGGTGAACTATGCGAAGTTACAATACGATACCATTGAACATCGCAAAACATATCGGCAAAACCGGTGTTAAAAAATCAGAGTATATACAAATATAAATCATGGTTTGATAAACAAGTGAATATGAACGCCAACCATGAAAGGAAGAGAATAATGCAGTCGCGGTGAAGCTGTGCTGATGAAACAATACACATTACTTAGCAGCTAACGATTGATGCTAATAATACAGCCTCTGAGGCTGCTCTTTGATTTTCACCAAAGATACCCCTGTCTAACTCCAGGCAGCGATTTATTTCGGGACATGATCATAAAGAACCAGTATGTCGTTTGTTCAGCCCGAGGATATTCCACACAGTTAGTGGCACCGGGGCCATAAACGTCGAAGTTATATCCTCATGTATAATACATAGTGAATATGTAACTTATTTGTCAGTGCGAGGTGTGAGATATCAAAGACCGAAAACGCTACAGGATGATTTAATGACAACTTTCCCGAAGCATTCCGTGACGTTAATTATTTACAATTTTATATCATAACAGGTAACTACGTTTCGTGTTAAATGTACATGTATATTTTCAAACCAATTTGAAAGATACTTTGACCCAAATGTTTTGGGTACGATCCAATACATTGACGAATATACTAAATGTACGGACATTAGTGAGTCAATGAGAGTATAACTCTCATAGTTCATACCACTTCAATTCTTAGCTGTCTTACTGTCATGAAAATAAGTTTTGTGTACTTTTATGAATGAATTATTTTGTTTTTCTGCAGAACATCTCGCACCATAACCCAGGTCATTTTTTAGTGGGCCGTCATCACAATCTGTGTCAGGTAATTGTTGACCGACTTCTATGATTGGCTTTCCCCATTTACTTTCACATCTGAACACTTCAACGCCTTGCGATCCGGTCACAAGTTAAACGCAGTGAGTCACATCCAGTGAAAATCGGCACACTTATGTGCTAATGGTCTCATACAACATTTTTTTCAGAACCATTATGATGTTTCCGTCCTGCTTGAAGTTACCTATGTAATGGGGCTTCATGAAATCGATCCAACCCTCGTCAGTTGCACACCTGCCTTTTGGCTGGTGCACCTTGCCCTTTTCTAGTTCATGTCATACACCCACACATGTGTATTGCTTCATAGATGTCCACGTAAGAAGGATGCATAGTATCGCAGTGGCCTGTTCCTAATCATTTTCACAATTTACCTAAAATGAATACCAGTTATAACCCGAACAAATAATCCAAATTTTGAAATCCGCTTTCAAGTATTGAATACTGGACAGTTTTTGTTTAAAAGTTATTATTCAAACTATTGATATTAAATACATAAGTCTGTATGCCGCTCTCACTGCATAAATTGACACCATATATTTGTCCTAGCAGTCATATGGCTCAGTGCACACAAATATCACATCCAGTGCCTCATAGCCTGGTTACTTGGGGAGTGATGGGAGTCGCGGTTGTGTTTTTTACGCAAGACATTGTGTTGTTTAGTGAACAAACTGATTTCGGGTCGAAGCGTTTCCACAAAATATTTGCTCACCTGGACGAACAATCAGTGAGTGGTACCAGTAATTATTGGTGCAAAAGAAAGTCAGTCATCTTTCAAACGCACAAACAACCGTTGTTTTGCTTATAGGTAAACTAAGATAACAATGTTTTATAAGCAAAACGGTTGAATTTATAAGTAGTCTGGCCTATTCTGGCCCATATAAACCAGGCGTTTGTGAGGATTTATTGGGAGACCAAATGGGACGAATTGCCAAAATGTTTACTATGAGAAAGTTTATGATGTTAAAAGTGGGCTGTTAAATGTACATGTGTATGTATCCACATCATCCATGATCATGTACAATATCAACGGATGACAAAAACATACTACCATGTACGTGAAATATATTTGATTCGTAATTGACTTGAAATGAACTTTACGGTTTTTCAATATTGAAAAATTTTATCAATCACGCAAAAGATAATTAACAATTTGCAACTGTAGTGAAGTATATCAAACTGTATAATTCACAACATCTTTAACATTTGTTAACGTAGATTCTTTTTCATTACACATCTTTCACACTGAACATTTTCATAAATTAATATAAAAATTGCAGGGCGCAACAATTGTGCGAATCCTGTTGTCACGAACAGTGCTATGTTTTATTACGCATGCGCAAATGTTGTTAGCTTGTTTCTGTAATCCTCATCGTTGAATGACTCACATAGATGCATTTGCCACACAAAAAAAGAAGTTACGAAAACAACACTGTGTCGTGTTTAATTTAATTGCAAGCCTTTTGCATTATTAAGGTCTCTTGTGTCGTTGCTAATTGTAACCTGATAGGATTTATATGGGTTGGACACCTGACAATTGCGACCTTCTTTGGAGAAAATTACAAGATAAACATTGAAAACATGAGCCTATCTATGTTGGACTATTTCCTACAACATAATGGTAGAACTGGTGATATTCTTACTGAACATAATCAATGGAAATTTCATGAATATAAAAGTTACCAACTATATGTTGTGACAGCATCCGTCTTCGTGACACTTTTTTTTATCAGATTTACATTCATATTATATCGCAAAAGTGCTTTGCATGCAAAATATCACGACATTATAGCTTCAATAAGTGGTATGAGCTGTGGTAAAATTCATATCTGATTCTGTAGTCAATGAGGAAGATCAGATGTATGCTTGTCATTTATTGCCCCCTCTATTTAAAAAAAAACACCAACAACAAAAAACCCAAATATTTCAGTTACAACTTCAGAACAACACATCAATTTATTACGAAGCAAATATTGATGGTTATATCTTCTATTGGCGAGGATTTGCATTTATACTGTAGGTGGGGAAATTTTGTAGGAATTCATTTTGGAACTTTATTCCTCAACTGGATATTCTACTGGAACCTTCTTGAAAAATTACATCTGCTGCAGACGACGTACACGTAGTCACTCCAGTTTTCAGATTCAGACTGATCACGATCTCCAGAATTTCATGCTTTTATACCCTCCCGAGCTGCGTGACGTCACTCGTCACATAAATTTTGAACTTTTCTCGACATTTTCTTACAGTTTGCTGCTCAACAGTCAAAACAGCTCGATTCCTCAATAAAATCATTGATGTTGTGTTTTACATCACACACATTTGGATTGGTAACATAAACCCATAAGTAATGCCCTGTCATGTCCTCTCTGCTCGTATAGCTCGAAACGAAAAGAGATTGTAATGAGCTTGCAGATTGTGGCTTGAGATAGTAGTACTGTGGATTTGCACTCGCCATGTGTGTGTCGTTCTGATGCTAGTTCTGTGTGTTAAATATCGATGTAGCTCCTGAGTAGACTCATCGCTGTTATGTCTTGTATAACTATAGGTTTTATGTTGCTTCTGTAGATTCTGCCAGAGATTATTTTTTGTGTACTGTTGTCTGTCTTCTTTTTTGCTTGAAACACCACTTTACTGCTCGTCAAATTAAAAATTATCCTACGTGTAAGCATGTCATGAAATTCTAAACTGATCATAAAGAGCAACCGTTATCAGTAAAATATTTCATTCAAATAACAATCAGGCTAATATCTAAGCATAACAATATATCCTTGTTTTGAATAATCTTGATTAGGTACTGACTTCAGCCATGAGTTATCATTAGTTCGTGTCATGATGACAGCATCTCCTTCCTGTCGGATACACCCTGGTGTGTTTTTGTGTAACGATGTTTGTGTGCTAGTAACTACTACACACCGATAATAATGGACATCTGTCTAGACATTCATAATTATGTGAGAACAGGATATTGGATGGTAATTTGCGAATGTTGAGACGGCGACGGCAGCAACAATGATACTCAAGAACCATGTTTTCGCGTAAATGAGAGGGCATGTCAAGATGGCTCAGTTCCATCGTACAATCTACAAGTCGGTGCATGACACAAATATTATAGGTGTGAAAATGGTGGCATTATCTCCTAGCAGGTATACATGAGCAAACTAAGTAAAACATGTACGAGTACATAATCAAATATACCATCGAAACACGTGGTACATATTGTCATGATGGGTTAACACCGCCTAACAGCTCTACTCAAATAAAATGATCGACGAAAGCAATAGGACGTGTATATTGTAATAGGAACAAATCCTAATTATATCCTTGCGATGATTAATAACTAACCTGCAACATGTCACGACATAACAGGGCGACAACACTAATCCAGTGTCATTTTCATCATGTTCATGTTTTCCATCTTCGTGATGTCTTCGGAAATGTGCATCATATCACTTGATTGTGAAGGATAATAGAACACATTGCGCTCGCCTTGCCTTCTTCTTCTTCTTCTTCCAGAAACAGCCTGAAGAATAAATGTTGCTGTATTTTATTGAAATAGCTTCCAAATGTCACCCGGAAATGAACACTACTATTGGTTCCTGTTACCTAGAGCATTTCTGTCAACAAAACATCATTCAGATAACATTAGTCTTTCCAGTCTTGATAATGAACCCATCACAAATACAACGAGCAGACCTAACATAGACCAATCAGCTCAATTAAAATTTGAGGTGGCGCCACATGTGTATTGTACACCACTAACACCTGGAACATGAGATCAGAAAGTATACGTGATATTCCTGGGACGATAGCTCATCTCTGTCCAGGGCATAATACTTTTTCGCATAATAACTTTTGTTTTTCGACATGATTTGAAAATCCTACTGGGAGGGATATTACCCACGCTTCTGGTTCTACGCATTTCCTATGCATGTCGCAGGGATCAGTGGCAGCACAAGCAGACGTGGTCATTCAGACACATTCTGAACCGTTTTTTTAGGCAAACAGTTATTCATGCAACTATTCCAGGTACCTTGAACTGTCAAGACACACTTGCCTATCTTTCTACTAATTTAGTGTTACGTCGGTAATTCAATATCGTTTGACTAAATATCAAAGGCAAATACCCAAAGGTTCACTCACCCATACACCTCGCGAGTCTGGTGTCACGAACAACTTATCGAAAGCTGAGACATTAACCAATGTAATTGACAAGCTCAAAAGGAATTTAGTCATGGATTGCACCAAAAACGGAAAGGCTTCTGAAGGTAGATTAGAGACTTAGATTTAGACGATTATTTTTTTCTGTTTTTTTTTCTTTATACTCTTTGTGAAACATTTGATTCCTGGACCGTCAACAAAACCAGTGTGATATATACACTGTGTAATAGACGTGGAATCAATGCCCAGTATTAGTATTCCAAGCAAACAAAACAGGGTCCGTGATCCAATCTCATAATCCGGAGACAGAAAGTCATATCAGGCATACTAAGTGAGAGAAAACAAAAATTATAGAGAAAACAAAAATGATATATATCACAGTGTGATAAACAATAGGGTTTGTTTCGGATTTCAAAAATTATTTTTCATATGTTGTTGGGCAGTTGTATACTAATTTCATCCGGTGTACAGTAGAAACTACCACATTTCACACACTGCCTGCCCCTGATGACACCAGTGTGTCCTTGGATAAATTATTTGATCGGGATTCTATTTTTATATTGGTGGTTTTGATTGATACTTACATTACATTTGTTATTGGCATCATCAGAATCTGGTTGTATTGGTGGTAATAGATTGGTACTTAATATTATGAAACATTAAACCCTAATGCCATTACACATGTTTGACTATTACTATGTTTGAACATTTTATAGTTCCACAGGAAAGGTTATATGGAGGCTAATGATAAAAATGTTATATAAATTTCACATCTCGCCTAAATAATTCACCCTTTTGGTTGAATTTGACTCAAAATATGGCTATTTTTTCAAGATGGCATCCATGTATTTTAATATATTTCTTCGAATGTATGGTAACTGCATCGATGGATAGCCTGTCTTGAATGGATATCCTGTCTTCGAAACATCTGAGAATTTTATTGCTCAGTGAGATGAGATATCAAATGGGTTTTTTTCGCCTTTATTGAAGGCTACTACACGGTACCAGGTGTCAATCTGTTTGGCCAATCAATTTGTCCATTGAAGCGCTTCGTGTCATTCACAATATGTCTCAACACATATCAAATGTACTGCCACGCTGATAATCACTGATGTTAATAATTAGAAACGCATAGAAATAATTACCATGCGTTTCTATAAAAAGCCTGGAGTTTTACACATATGCTGGTGCACCATTTGCAGCAGATAAATATATTCAATGTTGTTGTTGTTTTTTCAATGACACACTACAGATTAGAATCACGTGGTTCAGTCATTGACGTGTTTCCGTTCTCCATACACTGGAGTGGAGAGCACGGATTATGAAATGGCCGAAACTATTATGACACTGATCCACACTTAGTTTCACAAATTCCCTGCTCCTCATTTTATCACAGATAACTTAATATCTGCATCATCCTGTTTTTTACCATCAGAGGAATATCATTATTACGGAATCGATGATTGGACAAGTCGAGAACATTCAAATTGTGAACATTTAGAAGTTTGACATAAGGAAACACATACCTGTCTCCGAGGTAAACTTAGCTACGAATCAACTCACACATATCAGTTTGCGCTACTTACATTACGGTGCGTTACGGTAATCGTAAAAATTACCCCAAGGGTTAAGAAAGGTTACCGGAAAGGTTGCCCTCCACCTCTGTGCCCCGTTGAAACCTCGAAGGTGAACTCTTGCCTCAAACAGATAGGATACAATACTTGGGGGCCTAGATATCTGATAATTCGTGCCATCATGCGGAGGCAAGGATTAGCGCCTGTCGCAGAGCTTTTTACGCTCTTCAAGGAGGTGGCTTGTGTAGAGGAGGATCCAATCCTGTAACAATACGATATCTGTGGATGGCCGCAGATTGCGAAACTAAGAATAAACTAGAAAATACCTCCCTCCTGAAATATTTTTAGGTATTTTTGTACAAAATTTCATGAAGATTCGACCGAAAACTTTGAAGATTAAATTGTAGATGGACGCCGACGTTGACAGACGACGACGGACGCAACGCCACGGCAAATAGGTTAACGGACCAAAGATCCAGTTACCTAAAAATGGCGGAGGGTATGTTGCTTCGAAAAGTTTCAGGGCTGTTTATCGTAAATTACCCATCATAATAACATCAAATCAACTCGGATGATAAGTTTATGTTGTGATGGATGTATCGTTAGTAGAGGCGTATAGCCGTTTCATTCAACTTACACATGGATCCTTTGTAAAATCTCATCGTGATTACCGCAATGGGAAGGCGACATTTGTTGTGATTACCGTAACGTCAAATTCACCAAAATTTTAATGGGAAAATAAGAAGCCTCGATAGCTCACTAGTAGAGCAGTTGCTTTGTAAGAGGATTCTCTGTGATTCGAATCCCGGATTTCACTGAAAGTTTCTCCATCTATAACAAGATGGTTTGTGAAAACTGGAACGTTCATTTCAAGCTACATTAAAAAATACTGGCATCTGGACTAGAATTATACTTGTGTTCACAAACTCACCTATCGGATATCACATCAATATAATTATAACAAAATGTGATAGAATGAACCCAAATTTTAGTGGGAAATTACGATGCCTCGATAGCTCACTAGTACAGCAGTTGCTTTGTGAGCGGATTATCTGTGATTCGAATCCCGGTCAAGTCAAACTGCGTTTTTCACTAAAATTTTCTCCATCTATAACAAGATGGTTTGTGAAAACTGGAACGTTCATTCCAAGCTATATTACTGACATCTGGATTAGAATAATTGTGGTCATAAACTAACCTATCGGATGTCACACCGTCCTTGACAAATGTGCTGCCTCGTATAAAGGACAATACTAGTTCTATCATATTATGATATCAAGTTATTATTATATTTAATTTGCCACATTTTCTAAACGTCTGCAACACACGAATCGCATCGAAGCTAAAAGTCATTATCATATTTGTCAGACAAGCTTTTCTACGATACGGCAACCAGCTCTGTGTATTCATTTTCACGTTACGGTAATCAACAATGGTTTTTGAAAATGGATATTTGAACAATTTAACGCGAACAATAAATTATAGACTGTAAACGGTGGCAAAGGCACCATCATGATTCGCATATGCCTCGCCTAGTTCTGATATCTTTAGAATAGCCTGTTTTCGGTGAACTTAAATTCGAATCGTATCATCTGCGGTCATTTTAACGACTACCGTAACATACGTTACGGTAATCGACGGTAATCGGGGTATCTACAGTGACTTGAACAGATGTGTGCAAATCATGTCATTGCGGGCCAAATCAAGCAGACAATCGTGTTTGAACCTAACTTTGTTTAATAAAAGAATAGGTACGGAGTGAAAAGAAACTAAAATGGAGATAATCATGCATTCACAGTAAAGTTATTCTGATGAAGCCAGACACATTAAATAACAGCTTCTGATTGATGCCAATAATACAGCCTCGGGTTAATCTTACAGCCTCTAATTAAGATTAATATATCAATATTCATTATAAACATTTCCTGCTCCCCTCAAATCTGTAATGTATTTTAGGGCATAAAGATCCAATGTTCATGTGTTGTTCAGCCCAAGGGCCTTTCACACTATGAAACGTCAGAAACGTCTTGTTAGAAACGTCTTGTGTGTTTTACTCAATAAGTAAGTCATAGTCAATGCAAGGTGTCAGATGACAAATACTAAAACGAGGATACTCATTTATTCTGAATAGAAAAAATATCGTGTGTATACTCGAGCCATAACATTTTATATTCCGACAACAACAGGATCTGTTTGGGGCACGGAATAATGATTGGCAACCAATGTCCTTCCACAAACCAGATGGGTCCCACTCTTACATGTGTCCCAATTGGCTGAGGAGGAAATATGACCATTGTATTGCGCGAACACACGTCATTTCTTGTAAACGAAATCCTATTGTTTGTGGAAGTTAACACCACATTTGTTGTAAGAACCATGTGATATGAACATGTCATAGACACATGAATACATTTTTCTAGAGAGACGCTGGAAGTGATACTCTCACGATTCACGATGTGGCTGTCATACTTTCATAAAAATAAGTTTCAAACAATTTTGTTTACATTGATGAGTGGATGATTTTTTTTTCTTCTGCAGAACAGTTCACACCATGATCAATGGTCCATAATCATGATATGTGTCAGGTATTGTTGACCACTTTCCCTGATATGCTTCCCCTATGACTCCTAAATATGATCACTTCAACTTCTCGCTAACAGGTGCAATGTAGAGTCAGTGAGTCACAGAGTACATCCACGTACAATAGCATATGTCTGTACTGGTCTCAATACAATACTATTCCAAGAAGAATTATAGTGTTTTTGTCTTGCTGGATGTCAAAGTCAAGTTCACCTGTCAGTAAAACAGGCTTTTTGGTCATAGTTTTGGATCAATCAGAATAATCGGATCAACTTGAAATTTTGTGTGTTTAATTGGTTGTCATGTCGCAATTTTTCACCAAATTTCATAATCATATCTAATAAAAATTGTATCATGATGGTCTAGTCTGAATTATCTTGACAATTTTCATCAAATCAAAAAATTTGTCCAATACAAATTGTAATATTTTTTTATCTTAAGTTCACGATATTGGGCAGCTGTTAGTTGATATCCGAAATATTGACATTAAATACATGTGTCTATGACATGCAGTTATCGTTCACTGCATAAATTGATGCCATACATTTGTTCTGGCACACATGTAGTCTCAGTTCACAGACACTGTGTATATTTTGTTCATTGCCAGATATCGTGACTACTTTTGGGGTGAAATGAGTCGCCTATGTGATTTTGTTACCCAAGATGTGTTAATTTGGTCGGTGAACACACATGTTTCGGATGAACATGTTTCCCGCAAAATATTTTTCTGCTTCATCTGGCAGTGCATGCCGTCTTCCCAAATGACCCTTGCTATTTTTGTATCGGCCAACTGTATGGTCCTGCAGGGTGGATCTTGGAACATGGTATCGTCTTGCAGCCTTCCGCACGCTCCAGCCTTCTTTAGTCACAGCACTGCTCGCCTTCCCCCAGTCATCTTGGGTATAAGGATTCTTGGCCTTGTTGGGCATGTTATGATAAAACGCCCAATAAATTATTGGTGCAAGATCTATTAAATTTTGTCAAGGACCAGCCCACATTTCGCTCAAGTATTCAACCATGGTTCGGATATTGAAATATTTGGAGTAAAATATCCCATAACATAGTAAATCTGTTCGTTGTGAAACTTATTATTATTATATATTACCAAGGAATAAGTGGAAGTATGACAGAATAAAACATAATAATTATGTACTATAGGCCAATAAATGGGTTGACCTCTAAACATTATGGTTGAGCCCTTGAACATCCACTTTTTTTAATACACATTCAGGTTTTGCTTGTGTAATATGTTTCTTATGATAAAGGATACATAGGTTGGTCAAACTCGAGTACAAAAATAGTTTTAGATGGTTGATTTCACGTATTGATGATGAAAAAATCCACTTCTCAGATAAAATCATCTGCTATGACCACCACTAAAACTTGTCCTACAGTCCGCAAATTACTCACACCCTAAACCGCCCCCTGGCGATCAAAATGCGCTCCCTGGTGAACAAACAATACACTGCACATTCAAAACATGGCTTTTCTGTAAAACAGTCATTTATTTCCCGATAAATTTGTGTCCTTGACAAACATATTTTAACATTGGTTTAAACGTACGATCATTAGCATGATTAGGTACCGGGCCGATCAAAGGTACCCTAACGCTAATACAAGAAAACGGCTCTCAGAAACTGTTGCGCGCGATATATAATTTTTTTGTCATTTTGTTTATATAGAGAGTGATGCCTGAATTATTGATTGACGTGGATTATTAACTCAACCAGAAATATAATACTTTTTAGACCGAACAGGCCGTAATCATGATCTACGTCAGGTAAATGTTGACTGATTTCCATGATATGCTTCTCCCATGACTCCTAAATTTGATCACTTCAACGACTCGCTAATCAGGTGCAATGTATGCTCAGTAAGTCACTGAGTACATCCGCAAATAATAGTGTCTGTACTAAAGGATTGGTTTACTATTTTCAGAAGCATTCTAATGTTTTTGTCCTACTCGAAGTTAGATCTACCTGTGGATAGGATAGGATAGGATAGGATATTTGTTTATTCAGCAACTTGAAATGAAATGATATGAAATAATAAGCAATAAGTGAAAAATGATAGTGGAATATACATGTACTGACAAAATATGAGATAAACAGACATTGATACATGTAAGTTGCTGAAGAGACCATACAAAGCCTGAGGGCTGTATTATGTATGGCCTCAAAAAAAAGAAGAAAAAGATAGATAGATACATGGCAAGAAAACATAAACCAAGGAAAGAAAATGCTAAACGAAAATACAGGTAATGAGAAATAATAAAACAAAGGAAATAACCTACTAATCAGATGTACATGTAATGAGTAAGAAAGTAAAGAGAGAAAAAAAAATGAACACTTGAGTGTGACATTTTGGTGGATGGAACTACTGGGAACCCCGACGACCCTAGGTGTCAATTTTATTAACATTATAATGTAGATATGTAATTGGAAAAGAATGTTTTGTCTTTGGTTGGAAAATTACTGACCCAAGAAAAGTTCAAAAGCCATGGAACAACAATGAAACTATGAATTTATGATTCAATTTCAGAATGAATGAACTGGAAATTTAATGAATAACAGTAATGAGGGTTGTAAAAAGATCCACGGACCCAAACCGTACTAGAGATCATTGACAATGTAAGCCCATGGATATAAACATATATTTGTTTCATAATGTCCTTGAAAAAGATAAAGATATAGATAAAGATATATTTTCCACACACATAAAAAATGGTGAATAGGCCATCAGATTAGTGTGCCCTGACCCATGTTACAAACACATATACAAAAGGTTCTGTGATGATTTAGTGATAAACGATACATGTATATGTATGTATACGTTATGATATTAGCCAAGTCACGATCAGAGATCATAATGCTTGAAACAAGCCCACGAATCCCACCCGCCCTAGAGACCCTTGAAAATGTAATGCCCATTTATATACAATCCCAAGATATATACCAGTATATATATCCTGAAATTGTATATCAATTTAGTGTGATCTGATCTGGATATAGGACATCCGTTGTAGAATGATTTGTAATAATCAATGTGTGTATGTGCATACATACGTTATGATACATATTAGCCCAGTCATCAGAAGAGATGATATTGGTTGTAGGTTCACATACAGTCTTTGCAGGTAGGATTTGAGCACCATACAATGTTTTTATAATTATATAGCATTGCGTGTCTGAGATATGTTTTAATTTGATTTATTGACATGGAGTTATGGTCTGGCAAAAGTGATTGCCATTTATTCCAGATGTGAGGAAAATTGAAAATAGGAAACCTGCCAGCAAAGTCACTTGTGGCACGTCGGACATAAAGCTGCTCTGATTGTCTGGTGATATGATGTGATTGAATTTCATGATTGACAACAAACATGCCATTGAAAGATGCAGGTAGTTTATTTTTAAGATATTTCGCCATAAATAGGGAAATTTCACATTCATACTGATCTGAGAGTTTGAGAATATTTAGTTTTTTTAATAATGGCTCAGTATGACTATTATAACTAGCCCCACCTATAACTCTAATTGCTCGTTTTTGCAATATTGAAATGGAATTTAAAAGAGATGTGGAGGCATTACCCCATGCTAATAGGCCATAAGTAAGATATGGATGTATTAGAGAAAAGTATAGGGTTCTCAGGCACTTCTGTGGAAGAAAGTTTCTTACTTGCCTGATAATGAATAGGGCACGAGATATTTTAGTTTTGATATGTTTAATGTGGTCTCCCCAAGAGAGATGATCATCTATTTTGACACCTAAAAATTTAGTACTAGTTTCTATTTGGTCTTTACCAACTCTATCAAGGACTGTGCCATTTATAGATATATTATTGTGTGATAAATTGATATTGGCTCTGGGTGATCTGATGTGGACATATTTGGTTTTTTTGGCATTTAATGATAATCTATTTGCACAAAACCAATTATATAGATTATTAACTTCCTTGTTTGCATTGAGATACAAATTGTCTATACTACTATCAGAAATACAAAGTGAAGTGTCATCTGCAAATGAGAGGATTTTTCTTTGTGAGACAGAGTGACCTATATCATTTACATAGATGAGATACAGTAGAGGGCCCAGTATTGATCCTTGTGGAACACCATATTCCATAGGTAATGTGTCAGAAACTGAATCATCAAAAGCCACATATTGGGTACGCATAGTCAAATAGTTTGTTAACCAGTCTTTAATTTTGCCTCTTAGTCCATAATATTCAATTTTGGTTAGAAGTATATCTTTGTTTATCACATCAAAGGCCGTAGAAAGATCACACATTATGGTTATGGTAGATTGCTTGGGTGTCACATTATTTGCTTCCGCGCAGTCATTAAGTAAGTGCAAAATGGGGTGGATTGTACTGTGACTGGATCTGAAACCATACTGGTGATTATAGAAGAGATTGTTTTTTTGGAAGTAATCTGTGATTTTGTTGAAAACAATTTTCTCAAAAATTTTGGAAAATGAAGGTAATAAGCTAATTGGTCTATAGTTATTTAGAATTGTGTTGTCACCGGATTTATAAATTGGAACCACTTTAGCAATTTTAAGGGTATTGGGGACTATGCCTGTCAGTAAGGATCTATTAATTATGTGTGTCAGTGCTATATGGATGTAATGAATGCTTTGCTTTATTATTTTCATTGGGATAAGGTCATGACCAAAACTAGTTTTGGGTTTGAGTTTAGATACTACATTCAGTACTTCTAGTGGTGTGACAGGTTCAATAAACATGCTTGATTTATATGGTGTTTTGAGATAGTCCTTATAGGATGTGTTTGTAACTGGTATGCTGTGACTTGTCTTAACACCAATTTCGGCAAAAAATCTATTAAACGCTTGAGCAATATTCATTTTGTCTGATACTAGGCTGTTATCGATATTGAAGAATTGTGGCAAAATGGGTTTTGTTTTATTCGGATTGATTGCATTTGTAAGTATTTTCCATGTGGCTTTGATGTCATTTTGTGATTCATATAATTTAGATTCAAAATAGTTCTGTTTCATAATTCTCTTCACTTGGTTATATTTATTCTGAAATCTTTTATAAGTGTTTATGTTGAGTTCAGTTGGATTTTTTAATTTTAATTTGTATAATTTATTTTTCTTTCGCATAGATGTCAAAAGACCAGAAGTTACCCAGGGTTCTTTCTTGATATAATTCCTGTTGCATTTATATGTTTTAATAGGGAAAGCAATTTCAAAAGCATCAAAGTATTTGGAGTAGAAGGTACCATAAGCTTCTTCGGGGCAGTCAATATTGGAAATGCCAGTAAAATCAATTTGTTCCAGTAGTGTATTGAATGTGTTGATGTTTGTGTCAGAAAATGTTCGTTTTTGATAGTTTTTTACCTTTAATTGTTTTTGAGTGTTATTAAAAGACAGGAATACCCCGAAATGATCAGCAACGTCATTTATAATGATACCACTTTGGCAGTTGTTTGACTGGATATTCGTATAAATATGATCAATTAAGGTTGCAGAGTTGGGAGTTACTCTTGTTGGTTTAAAAATTTTTGGAACAAAAGTACGTGATACTATGTTGTCAAAATAATTATTCACGCTTAATAGAGAATTGTACTTAAGTAGATCTATGTTCATGTCTCCAAGAATGACTGATTTTTTGTTTTCATTATTAATAATATCCATAGTGTCATACATGGTCTGTGAAAAGATATCAATATCTGCTCTAGGGAGAGTGTTTGGTCTATAGATGACACCGATGATGCAGTTAGATTTGAATGTTGAACAATTGTCATGTTTACCGAGAGATACTTCCACAAATAGTGATTCATACACATGAGGGATCATGACAGTAAGGTCATCTCTAATTGTGAAATGTAGATCATCCCGGATAAATAACCCTTCCCCTCCCCTGCCATCATCTGATCTATTACGGGTAATAAGTTTGTGGTACCCAGTGAGGGAAACTCTACTATCTCTGGAACAATCAAAGAGTTCACTGATACCTATAAAGTCAAATTGGAAAGTTTGGCATGTTATTTCCTGCATCAGATCCCTAAAATGCTCCCAATTGGCTGATAAGCCTCTACAATTTATGTGAAAGAACGAAGTACCATTTCCTTTATTTTTGAGGATATTCAAAGCCGTGGATGGTTCATAATATTTGCAATCATTCATACTAATAGGTGTGTCTGTTTGATCTTCACACCATTCATCAGAAGCAGTGTAAACATGTTTCAAATCATAATGTTGGTCAGTACCAACCATATCCAGTGTTATACTAGCCATTGTTAAAGGGTAAAGAAGAGTCGTCCATGTCCCAGCAATTCCACCCATCAAAAATACAGCATAATATTTTCCTCATAAGCATAGTCACTGTACATTCAAACAACTTGAGCAAATCTCATAGTAGTGATGGTGGAGGAATCCCAAATATTTACAAATATTTACAAATGTTTAATATCTCGATCATATGTAATAATGCACGATATTCACGCATATTTCTGATTTAACGTCTATATGTATCAGGCTCAGTAAAACAGCAAAACAAAACAACAATTGTCCAGTCATATTTTTATATTACATGTTACTAGCTGGGTCATGTTTACTATCGCGATACCCAATCATAGGACTGGTTAGCCTAACTGAAAAATTATTTGATTCATTGTTCATTATATGTTAGTTTACTGGTAGTGAAAATTGCATTTAGATCATGTTTCCAATGAGGCAACCATGTAATTGCACATCGCGATATAAAGGCCACAGTTAGAAAAGTGATACTCGATCATAGAAATGGTCCACCTAACTCAAAAATTTCTTTTTTTTTCTTATCATTATTTTTTTTTTACACATTTAGGTTATATAAGTGAGGCAACCATTCAATTGCACATCGCGATATGATTCCTACGCTACAAGATATTCAGCCACATATTTTGAGACATATCTAAATTTAAGGCTATATATTCATTGTGTACGTGTATAAATAGAAATCCACAGGTACAAACGCGATACCCAATCATGATGTATTTATGGTGCGCCTAACTCAAGTTTATTGGTTTTATTTACCGAACGTTTAAGTAATAGATGTGTATGAGTGAGGCGACCATTGAATTGCACATCGCGTTGGCAAAAGATAGTTGACACTATGGACATGGATTGTTCAGCCAGTGTCGGTAACAATTGTCAATGTGACCGTCATATGGCAATGGACGATAATATAGGAAACTTGACATTTCGAACTGAACTGGTTGATTGAGAATAGTTTTGAGCTTGAAAATGATCTAGTGTGTCATATAAAGTGGTGCTTACGTGATCTGTGTTCCAATCCAATCTTAGAGATTGGTATTGTGTATAATTTAATCATTTTCACTGGTAAATAAACCTGTGTTTACAATCGCTGTCGGATAAATGACCTTGACATTCAGGTGTGTAAGAACTACGGAGGCAAAAACGAAGCAGTGCAAGACAAGCATACTATGGAATTCCGCAGGCGACGTACTACATACTACATACCACATACGCCGGTAAAACAAGCAATACACCTTTCATGGGCATAGAATAGGGAGCCTACACATAGCCTAATTGCTCATGATTGAAGTTCATTTCGAATTGACTCCAGGAGTTTGCCGGTCGTGTTTTTGCCTTTCCAAGTGGATGGATCGAGGGTGTCCTCATCATCCAGAGTCGAGCCACAACCCCAGGTACGGTCCAGTGAGGCCTCTCCAATAGTTTTGTCCCCAGTCGAGAGTAAGAAGTCCTTCAAGTCAGGCGTAGCAGAGAATTTTGCTCGCATCGCTTCTTCCATGATTTTGGGACCAGTGGACAGCCATCGGTAGGGGGTTTTGATCGAGTCGCCGATCCGCTTTGCCACGCCGGGGTCAGTGCTCAGCAGGATGTCAATGGCAGATTGATCATCTTTGGCTGCCAAAGCCTTGTGGTGTTGGTAGTAATGCTCAACTGAAGGATATTCCATTGTGTCGGATGCCACTTTGCACTTGTAAAAGTTACTCAGAGGAGAGAGTCTACCTAAGAACACGACTGATTTGTCACTGTATTTGGTGTGTACGGAGGAAGTGTCGAAGGGAACTTTGTGAACGTCGTCTACTGTGTATGAGGTGCTGTCGATAATCAGTTTGTCGGCCTTCAGACTTGCTTGCATTTTGAGTTCTTTGGCCTTACGGAGCACAGGGAGCAAGATGCGTCTGCGGGACACTACTTCAGTGGGGTATTGTTGATTTATGTAAATGTGAGGTTTGTGATTTTTTAGTTTGCCGCCATTGCTCAGTACGAGCTGAACATCTTGTTTGTTGTTAAATCGAGCCACAATGTTTCTTGGGCGATTTAGGACCTTTCGTAGGCGATGACAGGCGACAATGGTGGGAGGTGACTCAATCCCCAGGACATCAACGAAGATATTGTTTAAGGTTGTTTTTAAGTCCTCCACTGATTCGTTCTCTTTGTCGGGTACACCTGATAGTATTATGTTGCAGTTCATAGAACGGCATTCTAGCTGGGTTACCCTGTCAGAGATTGCCCTGTTCTCGTTTTGCAGTTTCAGTAGGAGCAAATCATGTTTTTTCGACGTTTTTTCCAGTTCATTTGATGTGTCTGTCAGTTTGTTTACCGTGGTCAGAAGATTATCACTGGCCTGTTTTAGCTCGTCAAACTTTTTCATTAAAGTGTCCTGGAAGTTCATGTGCCAAGCTGGGGCCTTGTCATCAAATTGTATATTAGCCATAATGAATACACGTCTGGGTCACCGTAGTTAAATGTCCGTCACGCGTGATTGCACAGCACTGATCGATGGTTGTAGATTGATATTTCTAGTGATTAGTCGATCAAGATTGTCTTTTATAAACCACCAATAGGTTCATGCAAGTTATTTCATGCAATCAAACCGTTCGATTCCATCTGTATTTATCCAAGATTGAAATAAATCAAGATTTATGCTCAGTTGTTTATCTTGGTTACGCCATGACCGGAAGTGTGATTACCTGTGTAATGAAGCTTTGTGAAATCGATCGAACCTTCCCCAGTTGCTCCTCTGCCAATCGGTAGGTACACCTTGCTTTAGAACAAGATTTTGTTTTCTTATTATATATTTCCCCTTTTCTAAGCATCAACATAGGTCATTCCAGAACTAGTTGAATGACCTATGTTGATCATCATGATCTAGTTGATCATCATGATCTCGATGATAAATACGCCGAATCTGCTATCAGTATGCAGCAAGAACTGTTTACATGTTATTTTGTTTTTGGAATCCATGACGGGTGCCACACGTGATTCAGCTAATGCCCAGTCTTCCCAGAACACCTAATTTCACCCCTTATGGTTAATGTGGGGGGTCATGAAGGTCCACACTATTTTCCGAGTTTGCCTGACACTGGACTTTGAGATTGGATAACGGACTTGGTTTTGTTTGCTCAGAATACTCTGCACTTGGGTATTCTATCGTATCTGGCGTGTTTTGTTCAACGTCTTTCCACAATCGTAATGCTGTAATTTGAACGACCCTACCTTCAGGTGAAACAATATGCCAATTTACATTACCCAATTAAAAAACGGAAACTTTCACATCAATACTGTCCAATTAATTATTTGAAACAGATATTTGTCGGCATGTAATTGAAATCTCGAACTAAGATCTGAAGCCGGTATAATGTCTACAACTGATTGCCACAGCTAACACATTTCTATTCATGAAAAAAGTCCCAAATAAAACTACCGTTTTCTATGTAAACTTTATTTTCAGATTCCCAAACACGCAAAAGCGTATATCAATTCAACAAATCATAGAAAAAGTGTGATAACAAAGTAATCAGATACGAGATAGTATTGAATGATTTACATAAGAGTGAGATGATCGCATGAAATGATTTATGGACGAACTATAACTTGGTGGATGTTATATGGAAGAATCAAAATCAATTGCATCAGAAGAAAGGCCAGTTCACCCATTTAGTAGAATATAAGAGTCAGTGATTGTGTTGCCGATGTTGGCAAAAATATTTCCAGTGCATCCCTTAATGAACGGCAACATAGCGTGAAATGATATAGAACTCTCTTGCAGTGGCCGCAGCGACACGATGGTGTGTCGATGACGTGTACATTCGTACATACCGGTAAATCGTGATTTAACAAGCTGCACCATATTCTCAGTCGGGATAAAATAATATTTACATGGTGTGGTCCCACATAAAACATAGGTCATTTGACAGTGTGTCTACTTGCTTCAGTTTTGCTTTAAAATATTGATGAAGTCTGCATTTCTCTGCACCAATGATAATCAATTCCATTCTCTGATGGTATTGTGGATAAATGAAATACGTGAACATCGCAGCCGAGCAATGCTGGAGCTGATATCACCAGCTGATTTTAAATTATACTAAGATCACTCCCGGGCTGTAGATTCGGAGAGAGTAAGCCAGTTAACATCTCTCAGTAATCTTAATGTATCATAACGAGCATTTGCACCGGCCACAACTCATATTTTTTTAGCCTCTCAAGTTTGGCTAAATCTGCATAACAACGTCGGCATATTCTATCGTTGGTTGAATCATCCAGATGTGGAAGGGTTCTAATGATTCCCTGTCAAACCGAAATTTGAAGGAATTGAAAAGGGTAAAATAAGTTTGGCTTTATCATATATATTACATGTGGGTAGACCAAGATAAATCCCGTGTAAGAATAACCCGAAGATGCTTAATAATAATATGCTTTTTCACTTCTGCGTGAATTGAAAAATCCTTATCCTTTTCGGCTAAAGTGACCGAGGGTGTTGATTTGATGTGCGTTTGTTGGATATCAGCAAGGATGGGGATCTGGAAACCAACCATTTCTTGTACTCGCAATACTGAAATTAATAAAGGCCCAAGCACAGAGCCTTGTGGAACACAAGCACGTATGTTGCAAAGGATTAACAGAACTACTCTGCTTGGTTGATGTGTTATTGGGATCAGTGTTTGTGACGTTATATTCGATTTGTCCCTGGAATTGTGTACACTGGACTTACCACACGAATTGCAGATAATAATTTATCCATAGGATATGTTGATATAAAGTCACTCGTCTATATACAATATTACAGCTGGGGTATGTTTTTGAGATATTTTGCTTCTACATAAGTACATGTACACCTGGAAAAAAATCTATACTCTGATTTTTTAAACTTGTTTACACCGTTTTTGCCATGAGTTTAGTCAAGTAACTTCGAGCGAACTATTCAACTGAATATTGCATGTCAGGGGTATAAACGGCAATTAATTTACACAAACCTGGCTTCCGGAACGCTATCTGTTTCTTTAAAAACACAAAAGTTTCATTTAAGGGATGATTTTATTTTATTTATATGTTCTTTAGCCAGGGTAGCCTGGTCAGTGTGCAAAGAAAAAACACTGGTCTCCCCCAGGGCCCTGGATGCTCGAGCCATGGGCGCCGACATATCTTGTTTGTTTCTCGACCACCGATGACGGAATCCAAATGGTCAAGTTCAAATTTGGCATAATAAGCCCCCAAACCCTCTACATGTCTATGTGCTGACTTTTTCATGGAGCTTTCATGCCAAACTATCGACGCCCGTTTTGGCAGGTAAACCTTCAGACACCTACTCCAAATGAGGATTTTCTTCGTCTTTGACATAAAATCTGTCGAATTGATGGCAAACTTCCAATATTCCACAGATGTATAATGCATAAATCGATGTGTTAGGATTGAGAAAATAACGTAAGATCCTCAAATTATCCAAAAACGTCCAAAATGGCGGAGCCGATGGAAATTGACGTTCCCAGAATGCAAAGCAAATTTTACCGCAATGACGCATATTATGGAACACACAATTTTCTGTGCAACAATACGTGCATGCATACATCATCTTGCGTGTGACATTCTCTGGCGCTATGATGAAGTAAACACGATGATACGTCTGCGACGCCACGGCTAAATTTACCGTAATTTGACGTATTGTATCACATGACAATTAAGGTGTTCCATGCAGGGATGCGAATTTTTATTTTAAACTGGCCTTTCAATTCGCCCAGTAGGCATATGTATCATGATATCAGATGCAGATATTTCTCATGGTTTTCAATATTTTTTTTTATTTTTTTTTTTTAAATGAAATACCATTTTAGTAGGCGTAGATCTATCTGTTACATTGAGTTCAAAATAAATTTTTACTTATTAGGAATATGAATGAAGTAGGCCTATGTTTTTCATCATAATATACTGTCGTGGTGCTGATGATGTGCTCGAGCTCTAATGTCGTCCCCCGCAGTTAGCTGCATTTTCTTGTTGTTTAAAAGTTATTATTCGAACTATTGATATTAAATACATAAGTCTGTATGCCGCTCTCACTGCATAAATTGACACCATATATTTGTCCTAGCAGTCATATGGCTCAGTGCACACAAATATTACATCCAGTGCCTCATAGCCTGGTTACTTGGGGAGTGATGGGAGTCGCCGTTGTTTTGTTTAGTGAACAAACTGATTTCGGGTCGAAGCGTTTCCACAAAATATTTGCTCACCTGGACGAACATTCAGTGAGTGGTACCAGTAATTATTGGTGCAAAAGAAAGTCAGTCATCTTTCAAACGCACAAACAACCGTTGTTTTGCTTATAGGTAAACTAAGATAACAATGTTTTATAAGCAAAACGGTTGAATTTATAAGTAGTCTGGCCTATTCTGGCCCATCTAAACCAGGCGTTTGTGAGGATTTATTGGGAGACCAATTGGGACGAATTGCCAAAATGTTTACTATGAGAAAGTTATGATGTTAAAAGTGGGCTGTTAAATATACATGTGTATGTATCCACACCATCCATGATCATGTACAATATCAACGGATGAAAAAAAACATACTACTATATACGTGAAATATCTTTGAATCGTAATTGACTTGAAATGAACTCTACTGTGTTCTAATAATGAAAAAGTTTATCAATCACGCAAAAGTTAATTAACAATTTGCAATTATAATGAATTATATCAAACTTCATAATTCACAACATCTTATACTTGTATTATCGTAGATTCTTTTTTAATACACATCTTTTATACTGAAAATTTTCATAATTTAGTATAAAAATTGCAGGGCGCAACAATTGTGCAAACCCTTTTGTCACGAACAGTGTTATGTTTTATTACGCATGCGCAAATATTGTTAGCTTGTTTTTGTAATCCTCATCGTTGAATGACTCACATAGATGCATTTGCCACACAAAAAAAGAAGTTACGAAAACAACACTGTGTCGTGTTTAATTTAATTGCAAGCCTTTTGCATTATTAAGGTCTCTTGTGTCGTTGCTAATTGTAACCTGATAGGATTTATATGGGTTTCCCCTCTTGTACACCTGACAATTGCGACCTTCTTTGGAGAAAATTACAAGATAAACATTGAAAACATGACCATATCTATGTTGAACTATTTCCTACAACATCCCGTAGAACTGGTGATTATCTTACTGAACAAAATCAATGGAAGTTTCATGGAAATAAAAGTTACCAACTATACGTTGTGACAGCATCCGTCTCCGTGACACCTTTTTACAAATCAGATTCATATTCAAATTGTAACGCAAAAGTGCTTTACATGCAAAATATCACGACATTATAGCTTCATTAAGTTTTATGTGCCGTGGTAAAATTCATCTCTGGTTCTGTAGTCAATGAGGAAGATCAGATGTATTCTTGTCATTTATTGCCCCCTCAACCTCCCCCCCCCCTCAACAACAACAAAAAACCCGCAACTTCAGAACAACACATCAATTTATTAGGAAGTAAATATTGATGGCTATATCTTCTATAGGCAAGGGTTTGCATTTATATTGTAGGTGGGGGAAATTTTGTTGGAATTCATTTTGGAACTTTATTCCTCAACTGAATATTCTTCTGGAACCTTTTTGAAAAAGTACATCTGCTGAAGACGACGTACACGTAGTCACTCCGGTTTTCAGATTCAGACTGATCACGTTCTCCAGAATTTCATGCTTTTATACCCTCCCGAGCTGCGTGACGTCACTGGTCACATGACTTTTGAGCTTTTCTTGAAAATTTCTTACAGTTTGATGCTCAACATTCACGTTTGGATTGGTAAAATAAACCCATAAGTAATGCCCTGGCATGTCCTCCCCGTGCATTTATACCTCGAAACGGAAAGAGATTGTAATGAGCTTGCAGACTGAGGCTTGAGATTGTAGTTTTGTGGAATGGCACTCGCCATGTGTGTGTCGTTCTGATGCTAGTTCTATGTGTTAGATATCGATGTGGCTCCTAAGTGGATTCATCGCTGTTATGTCTTGTATAACTATAGGTTGTGGCTTCTGTAGATGCTGCCAGAGAGTTTTCTTTGTGTACTCTTGTATGTTTTCTTCTTGCTTAAAACACCACTTCACTGCTCGTCAAATTTAAAATAATCCTACGTGTAAGCAAGTCATGAAATTCTAAAATGATCATAAAGTGCAACCGTTATCAGTAAAATATTTCATTCAAATATCTATCAGACAAATACCTAAGCATAACAATATATCCTTGTTTTGAATAATCTTGATTAGGTACTGACTTCAGTCATAAGTTATCATTAGTTCGTGTCTTGATGACAGCATCTCATTCCTGTCGGATACACCCTGGTGTGTTTTTGTGTAACGATGTTTGTGTGCTAGTAACCACTACACACCGATAATAATGGACATCTGTCTAGACATTCATAATTATGTGAGAACAGGATATTGGATAGTAATTTGCGAATGCCGAGACGGCGAAGGCAGCAACAATGATACTCAAGAACCATGTTATCACGTACATAAGAGGGCATGAGTTCGAGTCCTTTGCCAAGATTGCTGTTCCATCGTACAATCTACAGATCAGTGCATGACACAAATATTATAGTTGTGAAAATGGTGGCTATATTTCCAAGCAGGTATAGATGAGCAATCTAAGGAAAACATGCACGAGTACCTGTATAACCATCGAAACCCTTGGTACATGCCATGATGGGTTACCACCGCCTAACAGCTCTACTCGTGTAAACTGATCGAGGAAAGCAATAGGAATTGTATAGTGTAATAGGAACAAATCCTAATTATATCCTTGCGATGATTAATAACTAACCTGCATGATGTCACGACATGACAGGGCGACAACACTAATCCAGTGTCATTTTCATGTTTTCCATCTTCGTGATGTCTTTGGAAATGTGCATCACATTACGTGATTGTAAGGATAATAGAACACATTGCGCTCGCCTTGCCTTCATCTTCAGCCTGAAGAATAAATGTTGCTGGATTTTATTGATATAGCTTCCAATTGTCACTCGGAAATGAACACTTACTATTGGTTCCTGTTACCTAGAGCACTTCTGTCAACGAAACATCATTCAGATAGCATTAGTCTTCCCTTTCTTGATATTGAACAAACAACATATATTTATTTTGGAATCAACAAGCAGACCTTAACATAGACCAATCAGCACAATCCCACTGGGAGGGGATTATTACCACGCTTCTGGTTCTACGCATTCGCTATGCATGTCGCAGGGCTCAGTGGCAGCTCAGTGTTACGTCGGTAATTCAATATCGTTTGACTAAATATCAAAGGCAAATACAAACACAAACTCACCCATCGGATATCACATCAATATAATTATAACAAAATGTGATAGAATGAACCGAAATTTTAGTGGGAAATTACGAAGCCTCGATAGCTCACTCGTACAGCAGTTGCTTTGTGAGCGGATTATCTGTGATTCGAATCCCGGTCAAGTCAAACTGCGTTTTTCACTAAATTTTTCTCCATCTATAACAAGATGGTTTGTGAAAACTGGAACGTTCATTCCAAGCTATATTACTGACATCTGGATTTAGAATAATTGTGGTCACAAACTAACCTATCGGATGCCACACCGTCCTTGACAAATGTGCTGCCTCGTATAAAGGACAATACTAGTTCTATCATATTATGATATCAAGTTATTATTATATTTAATTTGCCACATTTTCTAAACGTCTGCAACACACGAATCGCATCGAAGCTAAAAGTCATTATCATATTTGTCAGGCAAGCTTTTCTACGATACGGCAACCAGCTCTGTGTATTCATTTTCACGTTACAGTAATCATCAGTACACGTTACGGTAATCAACAATGGTTTTTGAAAATGGATATTTGAACAATTTAACGCGAACAATAAATTATAGACTGTAAACGGTGGCAAAGGCACCATCATGATTCGCATATGCCTCGCCTAGTTCTGATATCTTTAGAATAGCCTGTTTTCGGTGAACTTAAATTCGAATCGTATCATCTGCGGTCATTTTAACGACTATCGTAACGTACGTTGCGGTAATCGACGGTAATCGGGGTATCTACAGTGACTTGAACAGATGTGTGCAAATCATGTCATTGCGGGCCAAATCAAGCAGACAATCGTGTTTGAACCTAACTTTGTTTAATAAAAGAATAGGTATGGAGTGAAAAGAAACTAAAATGGAGATAGTCATGCAGTCACAGTAAAGTTATTCTGATGAAGCCAGACACATTAAATAACAGCTTCTGATTGATGCCAATAATACAGCCTCGGGTTAATCTTACAGCCTCTAATTAAGATTAATATATCGATATTCATTATAAACATTTCCTGCTCCCCTCAAATCTGTAATGTATTTTAGGGCATGAAGATCCAATGTTCATGTGTTGTTCAGCCCCAGGGCCTTTCACACTATGAAACGTCAGAAACGTCTTGTTAGAAACGTCTTGTGTGTTTTACTCAATAAGTAAGTCATAGTCAATGCAAGGTGTCAGATGACAAATACTAAAACGAGGATACTCATTTATTCTGAATAGAAAAAATATCGTGTGTATACTCGAGCCATAACATTTTATATTCCGACAACAACAGGATCTGTTTGGGGCACGGAATACTGATTGGCAACCAATGTCCTTCAACAAACCAGATTGGTCCCACTCTTATATGTGTCCCAATTGGCTGAGTAGGAAATATGACCATTGTAGTGTGCGAACACACGTCATTTCTTGGGAACGTAATCATATTTTTTTGTGGAAGTTAACACCACATTTGTTGTAAGAACCATGTGATATGAACATGTCATAGACACATGAATAAATTTTTCTAGAGAGACGCTGGAAGTGATACTCTCACGATTCACGTTGTAGCTGTCATACTTTCATAAAAATAAGTTTCATGACAGCTTCATAATTTTGTTTACTTTTATGAGTGAATGATTTTTTTTCCCTGCAGAACAGTTCACACCATGATCAATGGTCCATAATCATGATATGTGTCAGGTATTGTTGACCACTTTCCCTGATATGCTTCCCCTATGACTCCTAAATATGATCACTTCAACTTCTCGCTAACAGGTGCAATGTAGAGTCAGTGAGTCACAGAGTACATCCACGTACAATAGCATATGTCTGTACTGGTCTCAATACATTACTATCCCAAGAAGAATTATAGTGTTTTTGTCTTGCTGGATGTCAAAGTTCACCTGTCAGTAAAACAGGCTTTTTGGTCATAGTTTTGGATCAATCAGAATAATCGGATGAACTTGAAATTTTGTGTGTTTAATTGGCTGTCATGTCGCAATTTTTCACCAAATTTCATAATCATATCAAATAAAAATTGTATCATGATGGTCTAGTCTGAATTATCTTGACAATTTTCATCAAATCAAAAAATTTGTCCAATACAAATTGTAATATTTTTTTATCTTAAGTTCGCGATATTGGGCAGCTGTTAGTTGATATCCGAAATATTGACATTAAATACATGTGTCTATGACATGCAGTTATCGTTCACTGCATAAATTGATGCCATACATTTGTTCTGGCACACATGTAGTCTCAGTTCACAGACACTGTGTATATTTTGTTCATTGCCAGATATCGTGACTACTTTTGGGGTGAAATGAGTCGCCTCTGTGATTTTGTTACCCAAGATGTGTTAATTTGGTCGGTGAACACACATGTTTCGGATGAACATGTTTCCCGCAAAATATTTTTCTGCTTCATCTGGCAGTGCATGCCGTCTTCCCAAATGACCCTTGCTATTTTTGTATCGGCCAACTGTATGGTCCTGCAGGGTGGATCTTGGAACATGGTATCGTCTTGCAGCCTTCCGCACGCTCCAGCCTTCTTCAGTCACAGCACTGCTCGCCTTCCCCCAGTCATCTTGGGTATAAGGATTCTTGGCCTTGTTGGGCATGTTATGATAAAACGCCCAATAAATTATTGGTGCAAGATCTATTAAATTTTGTCAAGGACCAGCCCACATTTCGCTCAAGTATTCAACCATGGTTCGGATATTGAAATATTTGGAGTAAAATATCCCATAACATAGTAAATCTGTTAGTTGTGAAACTTATTATTATTATATATTACCAAGGAATAAGTGGAAGTATGACAGAATAAAACATAATAATTATGTACTATAGGCCAATAAATGGGTTGACCTCTAAACATTATGGTTGAGCCCTTGAACATCCACTTTTTTTAATACACATTCAGGTTTTGCTTGTGTAATATGTTTCTTATGATAAAGGATACATAGGTTGGTCAAACTCGAGTACAAAAATAGTTTTAGATGGTTGATTTCACGTATTGATGATGAAAAAATCCACTTCTCAGATAAAATCATCTGCTATGACCACCACTAAAACTTGTCCTACAGTCCGCAAATTACTCACACCCTAAACCGCCCCCTGGCGATCAAAATGCGCTCCCTGGTGAACAAACAATACACTGCACATTCAAAACATGGCTTTTCTGTAAAACAGTCATTTATTTCCCGATAAATTTGTTTCCTTGACAAACATATTTTAACATTGATTTAAACGTACGATCATTAGCATGATTAGGTACCGGGCCGATCAAAGGTACCCTAACGCTAATACAAGAAAACGGCTCTCAGAAACTGTTGCGCGCGATATATAATTTTTTTGTCATTTTGTTTATATAGAGAGTGATGCCTGAATCTTTGATTGACGTGGATTATTAACTCAACCAGAAATATAATACTTTTTAGACCGAACAGGCCGTAATCATGATCTACGTCAGGTAAATGTTGACTGATTTCCATGATATGCTTCTCCCATGACTCCTAAATTTGATCACTTCAACGACTCGCTAATCAGGTGCAATGTATGCTCAGTAAGTCACTGAGTACATCCGCAAATAATAGTGTCTGTACTAAAGGATTGGTTTACTATTTTCAGAAGCATTCTAATGTTTTTGTCCTACTCGAAGTTAGATCTACCTGTGTAATGAAGCTTTGTGAAATCGATCGAACCTTCCCCAGTTGCTCCTCTGCCAATCGGTAGGTACACCTTGCTTTAGAACAAGATTTTGTTTTCTTATTATATATTTCCCCTTTTCTAAGCATCAACATAGGTCATTCCAGAACTAGTTGAATACATGAGGAATTCGCTACCCAAGTTCCCAACTAGACTCTAAATTGCTGTGACAAGGTTACGTTTCAACAAGATTGATAGCTGTTTTCAACAAATTTTATGGACGTCATCATGATCTCGATGATAAATACACCGAATCTGCTATCAGTATGCAGCAAGAACTGCTTACATGTTATTTTGTTTTTGGAATCCATGACGGGTGCCACACGTGATTCAGCTAATGCCCAGTCTTCCCAGAACACCTAATTTCACCCCTTATGGTTAGTGTGGGGGGTCATGAAGGTCCACACTATTTTCCGAGTTTGCCTGACACTGGACTTTGAGATTGGATAACGGACTTGGTTTTGTTTGCTCAGAATACTCTGCACTTAGGTATTCTATCGTATCTGGCGTGTTTTGTTCAACGTCTTTCCACAATCGTAATGCTGTAATTTGAACGACCCTACCTTCAGGTGAAACAATATGCCAATTTACATTACCCAATTAAAAAATGGAAACTTTCACATCAATACTGTCCAATTAATTATTTGAAACAGATATTTGTCGGCATGTAATTGAAATCTCGAACTAAGACCTGAAGCCGGTATAATGTCTACAACTGATTGCCACAGCTAACACATTTCTATTCATGAAAAAAGTCCCAAATAAAACTACCGTTTTCTATGTAAACTTCATTTTCAGATTCCCAAACACGCAAAAGCGTATATCAATTCAACAAATCATAGAAAAGGTGTGATAACAAAGTAATCAGATACGAGATAGTATTGAATGATTTACATAAGAGTGAGATGATCGCATGAAATGATTTATGGACGAACTATAACTTGGTGGATGTTATATGGAAGAATCAAAATCAATTGCATCAGAAGAAAGGCCAGTTCACCCATTTAGTAGAATATAAGAGTCAGTGATTGTGTTGCCGATGTTGGCAAAAATATTCCCAGTGCATCCCTTAATGAACCGCAACATAGCGTGAAATGATATAGAACTTTCTTGCAGTGGCCGCAGCGACACGATGGTGTGTCGATGACGTGTACATTCGTACATACCGGTAAATCGTGATTTAACAAGCTGCACCCTATTCTCAGTCGGGATAAAATAATATTTACATGGTGTGGTCCCACATAAAACATAGGTCATTTAACAGTGTGTCTACTTGCTTGAGTTTTGCTTTAAAATATTGATGAAGTCTGCATTTCTCTGCACCAATGATAATCAATTCCATTCTCTGATGGTATTGTGGATAAATGAAATACGCGAACATCGCAGCCGAGCAATGCTGGAGCTGATATCACCAGCTGATTTTAAATTATACTAAGATCACTCCCGGGCTGTAGATTCGGAGAGAGTAAGCCAGTTAACATCTCTCAGTAATCTTTATGTATCATATCGAGCATTTGCTCCGGCCACAACTCATATTTTTTTAGCCTCTCAAGTTTGGCTAAATCTGCATAACAACGTCCGCATATTCTATCGTTGGTTGAATCATCCAGATGTGGAAGGGTTCTAATGATTCCCTGTCAAACCGAAATTTGAAGGAATTGAAAAGGGTAAAATAAGTTTGGCTTTATTATATATATTACATGTGGGTAGACCAAGATAAATCCCGTGTAAGAATAACCCGAAGATGCTTAATAATAATATGCTTTTTCACTTCTGCGATATCCTTGGAGGCAAGCAAGATCAGCCCAAACGTCGGCCGACAAAGCACAGATCCGTTCTAGATCTCTGAGACGGATGGCTAGCAACGGCAATCTACCCGAGTGGATCTTCAATCTCCAGACAATTCCGGGACTTTCTAACCTGGACAAGCAGGCAACCAAGGACATTGAGACCTTACTCACTAAACAAGGACGAGAATTCCTGTTCACCCTCGCCGACATCCTGACTAGATATAGCACACGTCAGACTGAGCAGGCCAACGCCTATGTAGCATCAATGGAGTTCCTTATGAAGGACTCCCCGGAGGACCTTTCACGTTACGTCCAACAGCTCCAAGATGTGATCAAAAAAGAAACTGACAAACTGAACAGCATTGTCACAGACAAGGAAATGGAAACCAAGAACAATCCGATAAACACCCAAGAGGTCGTACAGAAACGGATCGGGTTAAGCAACACGACCCATCCTTTTCAGAAGCGGCGCTATCGCAGTCCGAAACAAGGCAGCAAGGAGCGCCCACGACCAAGCACATCCAGGCCGAGGTCCAGGTCCCGAAGCCCCAGACGAAATCAGGCTTGGTCCAACCGCCGACAGCAACAGCAACAGAACTCTGGAATGACAAAGAAACAACAACTCATAAATCTCATAAAGAATCTGTAACCGGATGGACTTTTCTGGACGTTTCCAAAACTCTAACGTTCACTACTTATTTCTCGGTATTTTGGCATTACCTTTATCCTTTATACCTACAAGTGTTTTGTTTCATCTCTTGCTTTTATTCCTTTACCCATCTTTGGTTTTGTTCTCTTCTTTATAAACTTTGCAACCTTTTCTCTGACTTTCTGCACCTCACCTTTCCGTGCGATACCACTGCCAAATCGCTTACAATCACGGATCGTCACGTCTCAAATGCTCATCATGGCTCCTTCAGTGGACAAACTCCATCCATAGACTCCTTTCTTATGCTTCACACAAACACAAACCAAAACAATGGCAATTTGTGTGTTGACACTACAATATCTCAGGAGGATAATAACCAAACCTCAACTCCTATTCGCAAGGTTATCAACCTCTCCACTATGGTGCTGAACCATCACCATATATCTCTACTCAACCGAGGTCTCAACTTCTGCCCCACACCAGGGGAACCAGATATCAGTCAGATCAGGGCCGACTTGGATAAATTCCACCGCTCTCTGAGAATTCGACATTTCTTTGAATCCAAAAATCAAAGAGATGACTTTAACTCAACACAGGATATTTCCCTACTCCACTCTATTTATCCTTCCGAAGATCAATTTGACCATCCATCTTTTGAACCTAAGTCAACCTGGCGCCCCCCTCCAGGGCCTCCCACTCTGGAAACCATGGCACTTACCAACGAGGTTAAAGTCCAAAAAATCATTCCACGCAGCCCCCGTAAACAAAATTTGTCCCTTGATGAAAAACATGCTCTCAAGGAACTGCGTGATAATCCCAACATTATCATTAAAAAAGCCAACAAGGGATCAGCCATTGTAATAATGGACACCCCTGATTACATCAAAGAAGGGGAAAGACAATTAGGTGATAGAAACTTCTACCAACAGGTAGATTCCGACCTCAGCCAACAGCACATGCTCCAAATCACCCACCAAGTGGAGGACATGTTGGAGAACAACGAAATTAGCCAAAAATGCTTTGAATATCTAACAGATTTCAAGTTCCGCACTGCCAAATTCTACATGCTACCAAAAATACACAAAGGAATCTCACCCCCACCGGGCAGACCCATCTTTTCCGGAAATAACAGCCCAACAGAACGCATCTCTCAATTCGTCGACTTCTTCATAAAGCCACTAGCTAGCAAAGGACCTTCTTTTATAAAGGACACCACCCATTTTCTCTCTATCCTGAACAGTTTAGACTCTGTCCCCGAGGACACGATCCTTGTCACTCTGGATGTTTGCTCACTGTACACAAACATCCCTAACCAATTTTGGATCTCAGCTGTCCACCAACAACTTCTTAGGCATCGAACTCATGAGGTCAATCCCACCAATACCTCCATACTGAGACTCTTAAGAATGGTACTTACCATGAATAACTTTACCTTCAACCAAAAACACTATCTCCAAGTAGGAGGCACAGCCATGGGCACAAAACTGGCACCCTCCTATGCTATCATAGCCATGAATCATTTTGAAGACATGTTTGTCTACAAGTATCCAAAACAACCCTTGCTATGGGTACGCTTCATTGATGACATCTTCATGCTTTGGCATCACGATCAAACAGAACTCACAGACTTTGTCAAACATCTTAATTCTTGCCATCAAACCATTAAGTTCACTATGGAAGCATCACAAACACAAGTTAGCTTCCTGGACACTTTGGTACTTCTAACTGAAAACAACCAACTACAGACCAAACTGTATAGTAAACCAACTGACACCCACATGTACCTGCACTTTGACTCCTGTCACCCGAGACACTGCAAAACAGGTCTACCTTACAGCCAATTCCTCAGAATCCGAAGAGTATGCACTAAGTTGCAGGACTTCCTAGAGGAAGCAAACAAACACAAACAGTACTTTTTAGAAAGGGGTTACCCAGCACCCCTTCTAGACACTGCAATACTTCAAGCACTATCCAAATGCAGAAGGGACCTCTTGACTCCTAAACCCAAGGATCCAGTGGCCGAAACATCAAACGACAACCTTTTTGCTATTACAACATACCACCCTAGTTGTAATGCATTCAGGGACATCATAAGTACAAACTGGAACATTCTCACCAAGAATAAGGCCACCCGCCAGCTACACAATAAACACAAAATCTTTGGTTACCGACGACCAAAAAACCTTAAAGACATACTGGTCAGGGCGGAGATTCCAAAGGAAACAGTCCAAAACACAACACCAAAACAACACTGTAAAAAGGACACCTGCCAATACTGCAACTTCCTTGATAAATCAGGTAAAATCAAGGATCCCATATCCAAACGGGTTTACCGTACAAAAACCAATGTCTCATGTCAGAGCAACAATCTGATATATGCTATACAATGCATACGTTGCACCAAGCTATACATTGGTCAGACCAAGCGACCTATACAAAGACGCTTATACGAACATCTACGAGATATCAAATTGGCGGACCCTGGTAAAACAATGGGCCAACATTTTTCCACGCACAACAATCACCAAGGTAGTGACGATGTTCGCGTGTACATCGTGGACTTCTGCCAACAAGCACCAACTGATGCTAACAAATCACACCAAGAAAAACTCGAAAAAATGTTGCAGTTTCGCTTACATTCCCATTTTCCTATGGGTCTCAACACTGAAGACGAATGTCATTAGGGATACACCGGCTCCTTGCCTCGTTCCTTTTTTATAACTCTTTGAGTTGGTGTATCCCCCTCACTTGCCCCCTCCCTGGTCAAAAACTGGGGAGGCTACACTGTTGATTCCGGATGATCACCACTCCAGTATATCAGAAATGGATATACATAATACGCCAAATGGCATAGCCAACCCCTTATTTCACTATATATGATACCATTCTTAGGAAATTAAAAAAAATTCCAAACTTTTGCCAAAGGCTACCACAGTCACAAACTTGGTTCAGAATGGGTCCCCCCCTTTCCTTCTCCCACCCTGGGCCATCTTCCTTGTCTACTCCCCTGTGCCTGATGAGTCTCGGAAAGACGAAACCGTGAATTTCTCAGGGAAAACCCAGCGGCCTTCCCGGAGACTGTCTAGACATCTCTCGATACCAACGTCACAAACGTTCTTGTGGTTTTTCCCACGATCCCAATGACGTAAACAATGCAACATTGCGGTTCAACCTATCACCGAGATCTATGTCTTTGTTTTCCACGAAAAACTGTCAGTCTCTCTTTTTATTGGTAAACAAACCAATTAGGCTAACTGGAATCAACAAAATACTGAATTCAAAAAATCAGTTCACGGTCACACACCTGCCGTGCACGTAGCAGCCGTTTTCGCTCGTCTCGTATTCATACTTATCTATTTCATTACCGATAATGACTGTGGGCTTTTCACTACGATGGCATCCACCCAAAAAGACATGCTATCCGAGACCACTCACTCGCGAGCCGACGTTCCACAACCCGGGAGACAACCTGCCGCATCCAAGGTAAACACCGCCATTTTCAGCCCTACCACAGGGCGAGAACTTAACGCCAACGTGACTGGCCTGGTTAGTGCAAACACAACTGGCTGTCACACCGAAGAGAAGGCCGACCTGACCTTCTTTACACCCAATCAGAGCAGAGAAAACCTCACTTCTGGTTCCGCCACGTGCATTGTTGATCAACAACAACACATGCCTTTATCTTCACCGGCGAGTCTAACTGACATTGCCGACCAAACTGCGACGTTTAGTCATTTTCTAAATTGGCTCGATGATTTACCCAACATCGAACCGACCATTAACAATACACAATCTGTATCGGAGACCTGTATTTCTCTTCAGAATACACACATCAATACCAGTTTAAATAAATCCAATGACAATGATGCATACAAGCCTTGCTCTTCAATTCCCACCATCATTATCCAACATGTAGATGATAAATCTAAAGATGACATTTTCCAAACAGATTTATCTCATACCCAGCGCAATCCCAAAAGGAAACGCATTGATTCAGGCCCAGCACAACCTGACCTGCATCCCTCTTGTACTAATCCTTCCACTGAAACCCAGACTAACAGCATCTCTTCCATCTCTATGCCCTCCCAGCCCCCTCCCACCTCTCAACCACGGGAACCTGGTAGCCGTATCAACAACTACGGCCTCACACCATTCTCCAAGGTGGACCACATTCCCATCAGAGAAGAGGTCCTGCCCACATGGAGGCAAGCAAGATCAGCCCAAACGTCGGCCGACAAAGCACAGATCCGTTCTAGATCTCTGAGACGGATGGCTAGCAACGGCAATCTACCCGAGTGGATCTTCAATCTCCAGACAATTCCGGGACTTTCTAACCTGGACAAGCAGGCAACCAAGGACATTGAGACCTTACTCACTAAACAAGGACGAGAATTCCTGTTCACCCTCGCCGACATCCTGACTAGATATAGCACACGTCAGACTGAGCAGGCCAACGCCTATGTAGCATCAATGGAGTTCCTTATGAAGGACTCCCCGGAGGACCTTTCACGTTACGTCCAACAGCTCCAAGACGTGATCAAAAAAGAAACTGACAAACTGAACAGCATTGTCACAGACAAGGAAACGGAAACCAAGAACAATCCGATAAACACCCAAGAGGTCGTACAGAAACGGATCGGGTTAAGCAACACGACCCATCCTTTTCAGAAGCGGCGCCCTCGCAGTCCGAAACAAGGCAGCAAGGAGCGCCCACGACCAAGCACATCCAGGCCGAGGTCCAGGTCCCGAAGCCCCAGACGAAATCAGGCTTGGTCCAACCGCCGACAGCAACAGCAACAGAACTCTGGAATGACAAAGAAACAACAACTCATAAATCTCATAAAGAATCTGTAACCGGATGGACTTTTCTGGACGTTTCCAAAACTCTAACGTTCACTACTTTTTTCTCGGTATTTTGGCATTACCTTTATCCTTTATACCTACAAGTGTTTTGTTTCATCTCTTGCTTTTATTCCTTTACCCATCTTTGGTTTTGTTCTCTTCTTAATAAACTTTGCAACCTTTTCTCTGACTTTCTGCACCTCACCTTTCCGTGCGATACCACTGCCAAATCGCTTACAATCATGGATCGTCACGTCTCAAATGCTCATCATGGCTCCTTCAGTGGACAAACTCCATCCATAGACTCCTTTCTTATGCTTCACACAAACACAAACCAAAACAATGGCAATTTGTGTGTTGACACTACAATATCTCAGGAGGATAATAACCAAACCTCAACTCCTATTCGCAAGGTTATCAACCTCTCCACTATGGTGCTGAACCATCACCATATATCTCTACTCAACCGAGGTCTCAACTTCTGCCCCACACCAGGGGAACCAGATATCAGTCAGATCAGGGCCGACTTGGATAAATTCCACCGCTCTCTGAGAATTCGACATTTCTTTGAATCCAAAAATCAAAGAGATGACTTTAACTCAACACAGGATATTTCCCTACTCCACTCTATTTATCCTTCCGAAGATCAATTTGACTATCCATCTTTTAAACCTAAGTCAACCTGGCGCCCCCCTCCAGGGCCTCCCACTCTGGAAATCATGGCACTTACCAACGAGGTTAAAGTCCAAAAAATCATTCCACGCAGCCCCCGTAAACAAAATTTGTCCCTTGATGAAAAACATGCTCTCAAGGAACTGCGTGATAATCCCAACATTATCATTAAAAAAGCCAACAAGGGATCAGCCATTGTAATAATGGACACCCCTGATTACATCAAAGAAGGGGAAAGACAATTAGGTGATAGAAACTTCTATCAACAGGTAGATTCCGACCTCAGCCAACAGCACATGCTCCAAATCACCCACCAAGTGGAGGACATGTTGGAGAACAACGAAATTAGCCAAAAATGCTTTGAATATCTAACAGATTTCAAGTTCCGCACTGCCAAATTCTACATGCTACCAAAAATACACAAAGGAATCTCACCCCCACCGGGCAGACCCATCTTTTCCGGAAATAACAGCCCAACAGCCGCATCTCTCAATTCGTCGACTTCTTCATAAAGCCACTAGCTAGCAAAGGACCTTCTTTTATAAAGGACACCACCCATTTTCTCTCTATCCTGAACAGTTTAGACTCTGTCCCCGAGGACACGATCCTTGTCACTCTGGATGTTTGCTCACTGTACACAAACATCCCTAACCAATTTGGGATCTCAGCTGTCCACCAACAACTTCTTAGGCATCGAACTCATGAGGTCAATCCCACCAATACCTCCATACTGAGACTCTTAAGAATGGTACTTACCATGAATAACTTTACCTTCAACCAAAAACACTATCTCCAAGTAGGAGGCACAGCCATGGGCACAAAACTGGCACCCTCCTATGCTATCATAGCCATGAATCATTTTGAAGACATGTTTGTCTACAAGTATCCAAAACAACCCTTGCTATGGGTACGCTTCATTGATGACATCTTCATGCTTTGGCATCACGATCAAACAGAACTCACAGACTTTGTCAAACATCTTAATTCTTGCCATCAAACCATTAAGTTCACTATGGAAGCATCACAAACACAAGTTAGCTTCCTGGATACTTTGGTACTTCTAACTGAAAACAACCAACTACAGACCAAACTGTATAGTAAACCAACTGACACCCACATGTACCTGCACTTTGACTCCTGTCACCCGAGACACTGCAAAACAGGTCTACCTTACAGCCAATTCCTCAGAATCCGAAGAGTATGCACTAAGTTGGAGGACTTCCTAGAGGAAGCAAACAAACACAAACAGTACTTTTTAGAAAGGGGTTACCCAGCACCCCTTCTAGACACTGCAATACTTCAAGCACTATCCAAATGCAGAAGGGACCTCTTGACTCCTAAACCAAAGGATCCAGTGGCCGAAAAATCAAACGACAACCTTTTTGCTATTACAACATACCACCCTAGTTGTAATGCATTCAGGGACATCATAAGTACAAACTGGAACATTCTCACCAAGAATAAGGCCACCCGCCAGCTACACAATAAACACAAAATCTTTGGTTACCGACGACCAAAAAACCTTAAAGACATACTGGTCAGGGCGGAGATTCCAAAGGAAACAGTCCAAAACACAACACCAAAACAACACTGTAAAAAGGACACCTGCCACTACTGCAACTTCCTTGATAAATCAGGTAAAATCAAGGATCCCATATCCAAACGGGTTTACCGTACCAAAACCAATGTCTCATGTCAGAGCAACAATCTGATATATGCTATACAATGCATACGTTGCACCAAGCTATACATTGGTCAGACCAAGCGACCTATACAAAGACGCTTATACGAACATCTACGAGATATCAAATTGGCGGACCCTGGTAAAACAATGGGCCAACATTTTTCCACGCACAACAATCACCAAGGTAGTGACGATGTTCGCGTGTACATCGTGGACTTCTGCCAACAAGCACCAACTGATGCTAACAAATCACACCGAGAAAAACTCGAAAAAATGTGGCAGTTTCGCTTACATTCCCATTTTCCTATGGGTCTCAACACTGAAGACGAATGTCATTAGGGATACACCGGCTCCTTGCCTCGTTCCTTTTTTATAACTCTTTGAGTTGGTGTATCCCCCTCACTTGCCCCCTTCCTGGTCAAAAACTGGGGAGGCTACACTGTTGATTCCGGATGATCACCACTCCAGTATATCAGAAATGGATATACATAATACGCCAAATGGCATAGCCAACCCCTTATTTCACTATATATGATACCATTCTTAGGAAATTTAAAAAATTTCCAAACTTTTGCCAAAGGCTACCACAGTCACAAACTTGGTTCAGAATGGGTCCCCCCCTTTCCTTCTCCCACCCTGGGCCATCTTCCTTGTCTACTCCCCTGTGCCTGATGAGTCTCGGAAAGACGAAACCGTGAATTTCTCAGGGAAAACCCACCGGCCTTCCCGGAGACTGTCTAGACATCTCTCGATACCAACGTCACAAACGTTCTTGTGGTTTTTCCCACGATCCCAATGACGTAAACAATGCAACATTGCGGTTCAACCTATCACCGAGATCTATGTCTTTGTTTTCCACGAAAAACTGTCAGTCTCTCTTTTTATTGGTAAACAAACCAATTAGGCTAACTGGAATCAACAAAATACTGAATTCAAAAAATCAGTTCACGGTCGCACACCTGCCGTGCACGTAGCAGCCGTTTTCGCTCGTCTCGTATTCATACTTATCGACTTCTATGATTGGCTTTGCCCATTTACTTTCACATCTGAACACTTCAACGCCTTGCGATCCGGTCACAAGTTAAATGCAGTGAGTCACATCCAGTGAAAATCGGCACACTTATGTGCTAATGGTCTCATACAATATTTTTTTCAGAACCATTATGATGTTTCCGTCCTGCTTGAAGTTACCTATGTAATGGGGCTTCATGAAATCGATCCAACCCTCGTCAGTTGCACACCTGCCTTTTGGCTGGTGCACCTTGCCCTTTTCTAGTTCATGTCATACACCCACACATGTGTATTGCTTCATAGATGTCCACGTAAGAACGATGCATAGTATTGCAGTGGCCTGTTCCTAATCATTTTCGCAATTTACCTAAAATGAATACCAGTTATAACCCGAACAAATAATCCACATTTTGAAATCCGCTTTCAAGTATTGAATACTGGACAGTTTTTGTTTAAAAGTTATTATTCGAACTATTGATATTAAATACATAAGTCTGTATGCCGCTCTCACTGCATAAATTGACACCATATATTTGTCCTAGCACTCATATGGCTCAGTGCACACAAATATTACATCCAGTGCCTCATAGCCTGGTTACTTGGGGAGTGATGGGAGTCGCCGTTGTGTTTTTTACGCAAGACATTGTGTTGTTTAGTGAACAAACTGATTTCGGGTCGAAGCGTTTCCACAAAATATTTGCTCACCTGGACGAACATTCAGTGAGTGGTACCAGTAATTATTGGTGCAAAGGAAAGTCAGTCATCTTTCAAACGCACAAACAACCGTTGTTTTGCTTATAGGTAAACTAAGATAACAATGTTTATAAGCAAAACGGTTGAATTTATATGTAGTCTGGCCTATTCTGGCCCATATAAACCAGGCGTTTATGAGGATTTATTGGGAGACCAAATGGGACGAATTGCCAAAATGTTTACTATGAGAAAGTTTATGATGTTGAAGGTGGGCTATTAAATGTACATGTGTCTGTATCCACACCATCCATGATCATGTACAATATCAACGGATGACAAAAACATACTACTATATACGTGAAATATCTTTGAATCGTAATTGACTTGAAATGAACTCTACGGTGTTCCAATAATGAAAAACTTTATCAATCACGCAAAAGTGAATTAACAATTTGCAACTAAAATGAATTATATCAAACTTCATAATTCACAACATCTTATACTTGTATTATCGTAGATTCTTTTTTAATACACATCTTTTATACTGAAAATTTTCATAATTTAGTATAAAAATTGCAGGGCGCAACAATTGTGCGAATCCTGTTGTCACGAACAGTGTTATGTTTTATTACGCATGCGCAAATGTTGTTAGCTTGTTTCTGTAAACCTCATACCTCGTTGAATGACTCGCATAGATGTATTTGCCACACAAAAAAGAAGTTACGAAAACAATACTGTGTCGTGTTTAATTTAATTGCAAGCCTTTTGCATTATTAAGGTCTCTTGTGTCGTTGCTAATTGTAACCTGATAGGATTTATATGGGTTTCCCCTCTTGGAAACTTGACAATTGCGACCTTCTTTGAAAAAAAATACAAGATGAACATTGAAAACATGAACATATCTATGTTGAACTATTTCCTACAACATAATGGTAGAACTGGTGATATTCTTGCTGAACAAAATCAATGGAAGTTTCATGAAAATAAAGTTACCAACTATATGATGTGACAGCATCCGTCTTCGTGACACTTTTTTTTTATCAGATTTACATTCATATTGCAACGCAAAAGTGCTTTGCATGCAAAATATCACGACATTATAGCTTTGTTAAGTGGCATGTGCTGTGGTAAAATTCATCTCTGATTCTGTAGTCAATGAGGGAGATCAGATGTATGCTTGTCATTTATTGCCCCCTCACCCTCCCCCCCCCTCCCCCTCCCCCCCCCTCCCCCTCCCCCCCCCCCCCAAAAAAAAACACCAATAACAAAAAACAAACAAAAAACCCCAAATATTTCAGTTACAACTTCAGAACAACACACCAATTTCATTACGAAGTAAATATTGATGATACTATCTTCTATAGGCGAGGTTTGCATATATACTGTACATGCTGTAGGTGGGGGAAATTTCGTTGGAATTCATTTGGAACTTTATTCCTCAACTGGATATTCTTCTGGAACCTTCTTGAAAAATTACATCTGCTGCAGATGACGTACACGTAGTCACTCCCGTTTTCAGATTCAGACTGATCACACTCTCCAGAATTTCATGCTTTTATACCCTCCCGAGCTGCGTGACGTCACTGGTCACATAACTTTTGAATTTTTCTTGACATTTTCTTACAGTTTGCTGCTCAACAGTCAAAACAGCTCGAATCTTCAATAAAATCATTGATGTTGTGTTTTACATCACACACATTTGGATTGGTAACATAAACCCATAAGTAATGCCCTGTCATGTCCTCTCTGCACGTATAGCTCGAAACGAAAAGAGATTGTAATGAGCTTGCAGGTTGTAGCTTGAGATAGTAGTACTGTGGATTTGCACTCGCCATGTGTGTGTCGTTCTGATGCTAGTTTCGTGTGTTAAATATCGATGTGGCTCCTAAGTAGATTCATCGCTGTGATGTCTTGTATAACTATAGGTTTTATGTGGCTTCTGTAGATTATGCCAGAGATTATTTTTTGTGTACTGTTGTCTGTCTTCTTTTTTGCTTGAAACACCACTTTACTGCTCGTCAAATTAATAATTATCCTACGTGTGAGCATGTCATGAAATTCTAAACTGATCATAAAGTGCAACCGTTATCAGTAAAATATTTCATTTAAAAAACAATCAGGCAAATACCTAAGCATAACAATATATCCTTGTTTTGAATAATCTTGATTAGGTACTGACTTCAGTCATGAGTTATCATTAGTTCGTGTCATGATGACAGCATCTCCTTCCTGTCGGATACGCCCTGGTGTGTTTTTGTGTAACGATGTTTGTGTGCTAGTAACTACTACACACCGATAATAATGGACATCTGTCTAGACATTCATAATTATGTGAGAACAGGATATTGGATGGTAATTTGCGAATGTTGAGACGGCGACGGCAGCAACAATGATACTCAAGAACCATGTTTTCGCGTAAATGGGAGGCCATGTCAAGATGGCTCAGTTCCATCGTACAATCTACAAGTCGGTGCATGACACAAATATTATAGGTGTGAAAATGGTGGCATTATCTCCTAGCAGGTATACATGAGCAAACTAAGTAAAACATGTACGAGTACATAATCAAATATACCATCGAAACACGTGGTACATATTGTCATGATGGGTTAACACCGCTTAACAGCTCTACTCAAATAAAATGATCGAGGAAAGCAATAGGACGTGTATATTGTAATAGGAACAAATCCTAATTATATCCTTACGATGATTAATAACTAACCTGCAACATGTCGTGACATAACAGGGCGACAACACTAATCCAGTGTCATTTTCATCATGTTCATGTTTTCCATCTTCGTGATGTCTTCGGAAATGTGCATCATATCACTTGATTCTTTTTCTTCCAGAAACAGCCTGAAGAATAAATGTTGCTGGATTTTATTGAAATAGCTTCCAAATGTCACCCGGAAATGAACACTTACTATTGGTTCCTGTTACCTAGAGCATTTCTGTCAACAAAACATCATTCAGATAACATTAGTCTTTCCAGTCTTGATAATGAACCCATCACAAATACAACAAGCAGACCTAACATAGACCAATCAGCACAATTCAAATTTGAGGTGGCGCCACATGTGTATTATACACCACTAACACCTGGAACATGAGATCGGAAAGTATACGTGATATTCCTGGGACGATAGCTCATCTCTGTCCAGGGCATAATACTTTTTCGCATAATAACTTTTGTTTTTCGACATGATTTGAAAATCCTACTGGGAGGGATATTACCCACGCTTCTGGTTCTACGCATTTCCTATGCATGTCGCAGGGCTCAGTGGCAGCACAAGCAGACGTGGTCATTCAGACACATTCTCAACCTTTTTTTAGGCAAACAGTTATTCATGCAACTATTCCAGGTACCTTGAACTGTCAAGACACACTTGCTTATCTTTCTACTAATATAGTGTTACGTCGGTAATTCAATATCGTTTGACTAAATATTAAAGGCAAATACCCAAAGGTTCACTCATCCATACACCTCGCGAGTCTGGTGTCACGAACAACTTATCGAAAGCTGAGACATTAACCAATGTAATTGACAAGCTCAAAAGGAATTTAGTCATGAATTGCACCAAAAACGGAAAGGCTTCTGAAGGTAGATTAGAGACTTAGATTTAGACGATTATTTTTTTCTGTTTTTTTTTCTTTATACTCTTTGTGAAACATTTGATTCCTGGACCGTCAACAAAACCAGTGTGATATATACACTGTGTAATAGACGTGGAATCAATACCCAGTATTAGTATTCCAAGCAAACAAAACAGGGTCCGTGATCCAATCTCACAATCTGGGGACATAATGACATATCAGGCTTACTAAGTGAGAGAAAACAAAAATGATAGAGAAAACAAAAATGATATATATCACAGTGTGATATACAATAGGGTTTGTTTCGGATTTCTAAATTAATTTTCATATGTTGTTGGGCAGTTGTATACTAATTTCATCAGGTGTACAGTAGAAACTAGTACATTTCACACACTGTCTGCCCCTGATGACACCAGTGTGTCATTGGATAAATTATTTGATCGGGATTCTATTTTTGTATTGGTGGTTTTGATTGATTGATTGATTGATACTAATAGATTGGTACTTAATATTATGAAACATTAAAACCCTAATGCCATTAAACAGATGTTTGACTATTACTATGTTTGAACATTTTATAGTTCCACAGGAAAGGTTATCATGGTTATATGGAGGTTAATGATAAAAATGGTTATATAAATTTCACATCTCGCCTATATAATTCACCCTTTTGGTTGAAATTGACCCAAAATATGGCTATTTTTTCAAGATGGCATCCATGTATTTTAATATATTTCTTCGAATGTATGGTAACTGCATCGATGGATATCCTGTCTTGAATGGATATCCTGGCCTCGGAACATCTGAGAATTTTATTGCTTAGTGAGATGAGATATGAAGTGGGATTATTGTCGCCTATATTGAATGCTACTACACGGTACCAGGTGTCAATCTGTTTGGCCAATCAATTTTTTCCAGTGAAGCGCTTCGTGTCATTCACAGTATGTCTCAACACATTGTGATACTACGTGATCCTGATGGGACGGAATTTGAAGTAGAAATACAAACAACAATTTCCTACCAAAGAAAAGAATGTCCTGCCTGGATGTGCTACGTGGGAATGTCAAAATAACAAATGAATAAATATTTTGTTTGTGATCTTGTAAATAGATAATGTAAATATGTCCCTGGGTTTTTTGTTATCTCGGGTAAATCACACAAACAGACTGATTCTAGGAGATTCGAATGAGTGCGATTAAAAACTGATCAAATCAAGACGAAGAAACAACTTCACCTTCTCTCGCCGAATATATAATCAGCTGTGTTCGGGACTAAAACCAGAATGCGTGGGAAATATCAAAGTTACTGCCACGCTGATAATCACTGATAATAATAATTAGAAACGCATGGAAACAATTACCACCTTATTCTAAAAAAAAGCCTAGAATTTTGCACATATTATGCTGATGCACCATTCGCAGCAGATGAATATATTTAATGTGTTTTTTTCAATGACACACTGCAGATTAGAATCGCGTGGTTCTGTCATTGACATGTTTCCGTTTTCCATACACTGGAGTGGAGAGCACGGATTATGAAAAGGTCGAAAACTTTTATGACACTGATCCACACTTAGTTTCACATATTCCCTGCTCATCATTTCATCACAGAATACGCAATATCAACATCATCTTGTTTTTTTACCATCAGAGGAATATCATCATTATGGAATCAATGATTGGACATCAAATTGTGAACATTTAGATGCAAGTTTGAAATAAGGAAACACATTCCTGTCTCCGAGGTAAACTTAGCTACGAATCATCTCATTCATATCAATTTGCACTAGTTACACTGTGGATACCCCCGATTACCGTAACGTGCGTTACAGTAATCGAAAAATTAGCCCAAGGGCTAATAAACGTTACCGGAAAGGTTGCCCTCCACCTCTGTGCCCTCGTTGGAAGGTGAACTCTTGCCTCAAACAGATAAGATACAATACTTGGGGCCGTGATATCTGATGATCCGCGCCATTATGCAGAGGCAAGGATTAGTGCCTATCGCAGAGTTTTTCACGCTCTTCAAGGAGCTGGCTTGTGTAAAGGAGGATCCAATCCTTTAACAATACGGTATCTGTGGATGGCCGCTTTCAGACCGATTCTGACATACGGCCTGGGCTGTGTAACCCAATCTATTAAATCAATTGACCTTTTAGAAAAGTGCCAAAGTAAGCTCATCAAGTCAGCGTTGGGTTTGAAGACTACGACTAGGAATACCCCGCTACTATACGCGCTGAATAATAAATATATTGAAGAGACTATCAATGGACAACAACGGGATATTCTCAAAACTTGTATGCGGCACCAATCAGTGGCTTAAAAATTTTATTCGTATATATTATCTCTTAACACCGTGGATAAAAACACTTTACCAGGAAACGTCTTGCGTCAGTGTGACCATGTCATAAAGTATATATTCGATGACAATTATTCTATTCAAATGAAAAGCGTACGGTTAATCCTTGACAAGGTGATGGTCTTTTGGACAGTGTGAAGCAAGCTTTATTCAACGGTTTTTACAACTCACACTTACTGCAGCCGCTACTTTGTCCGTTTTAACTTATATGTGTTATGTCAATTTTTTACCATGTTTACAATTGTACATGTCATATTCTCTTCAGGAGGCTTTACTAATAAATAATAATAATAATTACCCATTTTGTGCTTTGACCTTGAAAATAATGTCAAAGGTCAAATTCAAGGTTTTGAGAATATTTAGCTCATATCAGTTCCTAAATGTCTACAATCGATTCACAAACTGTAGAGTCAATAATCAGCAAGATATCAGTCATTTTGTCCACTGACTTTGAAAATAAGGTCAAGGTCAAGTTCAAATTCATGACAATATTCAGCACATATCATTTCCTATGTGTTTACAATTGATTCACAAGCTGTAAAGTCAATAATAAGCGAGATATTATCCATTTTGTGCATGTGACCTTGAAAATTAGTTCAATGGTCAAATTCAAGGTCACGTAAATATTTGGCATATGTCATTTCCTATATGTCCACAATTGAATCCTAATCTCTAATATCAATATTAAGTGAGATATCAGGAAATATGTTTCCCAGTATAAAGCATAGGAAATTTTACATAGCAAAGTCCCATTTGGGACCCGTCGAAAACATCAAGGCCATGTCACAGAGGTATATGAGGGTAATCTTCTGAAAAAAATCTCAATAGTGGTCAGACAGTTTTTGATAAAATGACCGCCAAACTCCAAAATTGGCAATTTTTCGTCATTAATGGCCGTCATTTTGAAGAAATAGCGGAAATAAAAAAATACCTCCAGTCTTGAAATATTTTTTGTGCAAAATTTCAGGAAGATTCAACCGTAAACTTTAAAGATAAAAATGTACACGGACGACGAAGCCGACGGATGACAACGGACGCAACGCCACAGCAATAGGTTATCGGACCAAAGGGCCGGTAACCTAAAAATGGCGGAGGGTATGTTGCTTCGAAAAGTTTGAGGCCTGTTTATCATAAATTATCCAATATAATAACATCAAATCAACTCGGATGATAAGTTTAATTTTTGATGGATGTATCGTTAGTAGAGGCCGTTTTGTTCAATGCAAGTATCAATCTATTACCACCAATACAGCTAAATTTTGATGATTCCAATAACAAACGTAAAATACAACATTTTGCAATAGAAACAAAGCCCGACCAAATACTTTATCAAAAGACACACTGGCGTCAACAGGGGCAGAAAGTGTTGTAAATAGTTGTTCCTACTGTACACCTGATGGAATTAGTATACAACTGCCCAACAACCTATGAAAATAATTTAGAAATCCGAAACACATCCCATGGAATAGATATATGACAAGTATTAAGTACCTAATCGCCAGCCAAAAGGCTACTGAGTTGATGGTATCCTCGGGGACAGACTTAACGTCCACCAGCAGTGACACCGGCTCAGTGGTATGAATGTAAGTATCAATCTATTACCACCAATACAGCTAAATTTTGATGATTCCAATAACAAACGTAAAATACAACATTTTGAAATAGAAACAAAGCCCGACTAAATACTTTATCAAAAGACACACTGGCGTCATCAGGGGCAGACAGTGTTGTAAATAGTTGTTTCTACTGTACACCTGATGGAATTAGTATACAACTGCGCAACAACCTATGAAAATAATTTAGAAATCCAAAACATACCCCATGGAATAGATATATGAGGAGTACATAAGTACCTAATCCCAAGCCAAAAGGCTACTGGCTTGATGGATGGTATCCTCGGGGACAGACTTAACATCCACCAGAAGTTACACCGGCTCAGTGGTATGAATGTAAGTATCAATCTACTACCACCAATCTATTATCAATCTATATTACCACTTTTTTATCAATCTATTATCAATGTTCAACTTACACATGGATCCTTTGAAAATTCTCATCGTGATTACCGCAACGTGAAGGCGACTTTTGTTGTGATTACCGTGCCGTCAAATCCACCATAGACGAATGATAACCGTAAGATGGAATGATAATGAGCTGAATGATAATGTTTCGATGAATAGAATATCAACCACCCTAAACGCAAATGCAGCAATAGTTTTACAGCCTCTAATTGAGATTAATATATCGATATTCAATATAAACATTTCATGCTCCCCTCCAATCTTTAATGTGTTTTAGGACATAAAGATCCAACGTTCATGTGTTGTTCAGCCCAAAGGCCTTTCACACTGTTAAACGTCAGAAATGTAGATACGTCATAGGCAATGCAAGGTGTCAAATGTCAAATACCAAATCGATGATACTCATATATTCTTAACAGAAGAAGTATCGTGTATATACTCGAGCCAGGACATTGTATATTCCGTCAACAACACGATCTGTTTGGGGCACGGAATAATGATTGGCAACCAATGTCCTTCCACAAACCAGATGGGTCCCACTCTTACATGTGTCCCAATTGGCTGAGGAGGAAATATGACCATTGTATTGCGCGAACACACGTCATTTCTTGTGAACGAAATCCTATTGTTTGTGGAAGTTAACACCACATTTGTTGTAAGAACCATGTGATATGAACATGTCATAGACATATGAATAAATTTTTCTAGAGAGACGCTGGAAGTGATACTCTCACGATTCACGATGTAGCTGTCATACTTTCATAAAAATAAGTTTCAAACAATTTTGTTTACATTGATGAGTGAATGATTTTTTTTCTTCTGCAGAACAGTTCGCACCATAATCAATGGTCCGTAATCATGATCTGTGTCAGGTATTGTTGACCAATTTCCCTGATATGCTTCCCCTATGACTCCTAAATTTGATCACGTACATTAGTATATGTCTGTACTGAAGGTCTTATACAATACTATTCCAAGAAGAATTATAGTGTTTTTGTCCTACTGGATGTTAAAGTCAAGTTCACCTGCCAGTAAAACACGCTCTTTGGCCATAGTTTTGTTTTAAATAATCGGATCGGTTTAATTTTGTGTCATGTCGCAATTTTTCACCAAATTTCAGAACCATATCTAACAAAAATTGTATCATGATGGTCTAGTCTAAATTATCTTGACATGTTTTGAGTTCGCGATATTGGGCAGTTGATATTTTTAGTTGATATCCGAACTATTGACATATAGTTATCGTTCACTGCATAAATTTATGCCATAGATTTGTTCTGGCACACATGTAATCTCAGTTCACAGACACTTGTAATATATAATATTATATATAATATTGGTATAATATGTTCATTGCCAGATATCGTGACTACTTTTGGGGTAAGATGAGTCGCCTCTGTGATTTTTTCCCCAGATGTGTTAATTTGGTCGGTGAACGCACATGTTTCGGATGAACATGTTTCCCGCAAAATATTTGCACTCCAGGGCGAACATTCAGCGAGTGGTATGTCGGATATACGTGCTCATGGATGTTTGCTCGATATCTCTCGCTTGTGCACCAAGGATTATTGTAGCAAGAGAAAGTCAGTCAGCTTGCAAACGCACTGACATCTGTTGTTTTGTTTACATATAAACTATGATATTGATATTTTATAAGTAATGCGAGTGAATTTATATATAGTGTGGCCTATTTTTTTCACACAAACTTCTGGTTTGTGAGGGGTTATTGGGAGTCCGTTTGGTACTAATTGCCAAAATGCTGATTATGAGAAATTCATAATATTACATCTGTGTTGAATATATGTGTATGTACTTTCACCATTCTATTTTCATGTGTTATATCATTGAGTCACGGAAATGTACTACTATATACAGTTGGGTCCAACAGTCTAAGAGAGTATCATCTCTTAGACAGGTGGGTATAAGGCTGAATCTTCTGCCTACTTTAAAGACATGTATCCCAAAATGACACCGGACAGGTTATTTTTATAAAATCGACATTTTTTACCAACAAACTTAAACAAATATAGAAATGTAATATATATGTATTCGTATGTCAACAACTAGTGGTACATTGGTGAAATGCATTAAAATAGCTGGTTGCAATGAGACTGATGTTGATCTACCCACAATCGCCAAGCATATCGCACCCTAGTCTTGATATTTTTTCGCGTTCAACCATTTATCGAATGCAAATTTCAATACATTGAAAATCGGTGTTTTTTTCCCCCAAATACTCAAATATTCCATTGCTCCACAATTCAGCGTTCTGAATTTCTGATGTTACGTAAGTGACTGAAATAATAGCTAACAGACAATTTAGATATATTAAATCATATTTTAGTGATCGGTTTTCAGAAAAGGTGATATTTTCAGGGTGGTCTAAAACTAAACGACTCCATTGTACATATATTGTTTTTTTTCAAATGGACATGAGATTTTTCAAAAATTGACAAATTTCCAGGTATAATGAAGTATACCAATCTACGTTATTCACAAAGTGTTTTACAGCTGTCATGGGATATTATTTCTTAGTATACATCTAATTCAATGAACTAATATATTTTAGGTTTTTTTATACATATTGTATAAGGCACAGTTTTGTAATATAATGAAAACTTGCAGGTCGCAATAATTGTGTAAACCCTGTTGCCGCGAACTGTACTACATGTATGTTGTTTTTTATACATGCGCAAATGTTGTTAGCTTATTGCTGTAATCATCATGCCTTGTTGATTAACCCACAAAGAGAAGATTTTCCACACAAAAAATTACCAACAACAACATTATGCCATGTTTAATTCAATTGCAAACGTTTTGCGTTTATATGGTTTCTTTTGTCGTTGCTAATTGTAACACGATAGTATTCGTATGGGTTTTCACTCTTGGAAGCCAGACAATCTTCGTAAACAAATCATCCTATGGGGAAAAGTACAATACAAACACTGTGACTAACGTGTGTTCGAATATTAATTACAGCATATTCCTTACACTGGTAATATCGATACTCGACAACAATGTGATTTTCTTAAATACACTCTTTCACCAAATAAGATTTTTTGTCACAGCACCCATCATAATTTGTGTATGCCTAATCCTCACGACAACTTTTGTATCATATTAACATTCATATCTCCTTGTTTCGGATATCCTTTAGTTTTAGTCATGAATGGCAATCGTTGTAATTCATTACCATGGTGGCACGCTGATGGGTAATTTGTGTAATGATAGAACAACACACCAGAGAAAAATGGTTATCTGATCGCTGGACATTCATAATCATGCGCCGAAACACTGCTTGGATGTCAATTTGTGATGCTGAAACGCCATAGAAGGCATCAATTATACCAAGAAAGGCATCAATAAAAGTGATATCTCGTATCTGAGATGCCTTGAGGTTGAGATCTTCCCCTCTTACAAACTACAGGTTTTATGTATGCAGTGTATTGATCAGTACGACACAGGACGTTAGATTAGTTAAATATGATTATGAAAATGGCGGCAATATCTCAAACCAGGAATAGATGAGAAACCTAATCATGTAAAATGTCAAACCAATCATATCATCGTCTGTGACGGGCCATCCACCATTCAATTTGTCTCGCACCTTTCGTATCCTTATTGAACATAGAAAAACCAGTAGTACCAACTAGTGTGTATGGGCGAAATATACTTCAATCTTTTTCTTGGAATATAAACAAGCCCCGTTTGCATTCTTGCGGAAATATATCACTAACATTTACCACATCAGGACGACAGCACTGATGCCGTATCATTTTAAGGTATTCCGTTTTTGTTTGATTTTGTTGGAAAGGTGCATCATATCGTTCAATCACGCTGCCGTGAAGGATAACAGACAACACCACGTTCGTCTCGCATCTCTGGATGCTTGTCAGACACATCATGAACGAGACAATCAGAGATTGCAGACCCTCGCCCTTCAGATTTAGTCACTAAAATTAGGCGATAATTGAGAGTTTTGGTCTTAAGACCATCGGTTGTACGCCATACGATTGGGAATTGGCCAAAGAAAAATACAAAAATAGGTTGAACATTTAATATTGATTAGAACCGGAGTTATAGTCAATTATGTGATTTTATTTTTTCAGTTGCCATGGCAACCGTTTCCATCCGATTTTGACAAAATTTTGAAGGGTCTGAGCCACCATCATAGCACTCTAGTTCTATAAATTTCAAATCGATCGGACCGTTTGCCTTTGAGTTATGAGCACAGACATTTGCACTGAAACGTCGCTGGCCAAAAATAACTGAAATCGTGACCCCCAATTTTTCGACATCGGGCGATAATGGAGAGTTTTCGTCGTACGACCATCGGCCGTACACCATACGATCGGGAAATGGCCAAAGAAAAATACAAAAATAGTTGGAAAAATTAATATCGAGTAGAACCGGAGTTAAAGCCAATTATGTGATTTTCTTTTTTCCGTTGCCATGGCAACCGTTTTCATCCGATTTTGGATGAAATTCTGAAGAGAATGAGCCAGCACCATAGCACTCTTGCCCTATAAATTTCAAATCGATCGGGTCGTTTGCCTTTGAGTTATGAGCGCAGATATTTGCACTGAAACGTCGCTGGCCAAAAAAAATTGAAACCGTGACCCCCAATTTTTCGACATCGGGCGATAATGGAGAGTTTTGGTCGTACGACCACGGGCCATATAGCAGATGATCAGGAATTGGCCATAGAAAAATACAAAATTAGTTAAAAAAAATGTATCTTGAATAGAACCGGAGTTATGGTCAATTATTGATTTTTACATTTTCCGTTGCCATGGCAACAGTTTTTGTCCGATTTTGACCAGATTTGAGGAGGACCGAGCCACTGAGATACCGCTTCATCCCTATAAGTTTCATGTTGATCGGACCATTCTCCTTTGAGATATGCGCGCGGACAGACAGACAGACAGACAGACAGACAGACAAACAAACAAACAGACATACAAACGGACAGACCCAATTGCAATACCCTCTGCCCCTATCGGGGCGAGGGTAAATATAAACATGGATTGATTCTATTGATCCTTCTTCCAAAATATCGCAATAAAACGGGCATCTGATCCCACCTGTCAGGGGCAGTTCGTCATTCAGAATAGCATCAGTCTTTACATTACACTAGTCACATTCATTCATTCGGGAAACAACGAGGAGGCCAAAGTTTGGTGATGAACTCCAAAAAAGAACAATCAACACGACAATCAAAACTTGATGGGGAGTCACGTGTTTATTATACACCACTAGCACCTGGAACAAGTGATTGGAAAATGTAGGTGATGTTCCTGGTTCGATAGCTCATCTCTATCCAAGGTATTTCCGCTTAATAATTACTGCGATATACCATGATTTGATATGACACGATTTAATTTGCATGTATTGAAAATCACACTGGGAGGGACAATTACCCAGGCGTCTGTCTCTCCAAATGTTAAAGTTTAGTTTGCACAGCTCTTTTGCTCTGACTGCACAAGCAGGTGTGTTCATTGAGACACACACTCAACCTCTCAGGGGGCATACAGTTCTACATGCAGCCATTCCTGGTAAACGAGACAGATACTTACATACACACATATCGTCTCTGTCAACGTAGAATAGACGACGAACAGCCGTATTGTATGACGAATACAGGAGTCTATCCTCGAGCTCTAGAAAGCAAAACCAGTGTAATTAACCATATTATGCACCAACTACATCACTAAAAATCGAATATGTTTTTATTATCACATTCATTGTTATGTAACAAAATACATACGACTGCCGCGCTGAAACGTTCGTTAGGAACGGTCACGTGACTCTCCAAAGTCCACTGGCGGGAGACACCATTCGCGGAAGAACCGTTCGCGGAAGCACGATCGCGGAAGCACCAGCGGCGGAAGTACCCTTCGCGGAAGCACGTTCGCGGAAGAGTACGCGGAAGCAGCCTTCGCGGAAGAACCGTTCGCGGACGCAGTCTTCACCACGTGGAGAAGAGTGCGGAAGATACGTTCGCGGACGAAGATGCGCGCGCAGCCACCCTGGCTATATAAGGGAGAGCGAACGGCCGCTCTGAGAGCACTGCAACAGCGACATCGACCGTGGGGAGATCGTCACCGCCACAGCCAAGGGACTCAACGAACTCCGTGCGGACGACTCCTTCTTCAGGGCCTTAGAGTCAACCGGGATTAGACCGACTACCTGGAGAAACCATTCGACTAAACGGGACGGGAAACTTCAACGGGAAGGGACAGAGAGATGCCGCCGGCTAAGAACTCTTTTTAGTTGTGCCCTCGTGCACTATTTATTTTTGAAATGTGATCATACAGTGCTCCATGTCTGAACTTCATATTTGTACGTCACGTGGGTGACCAGCCATACAATTGTAAGTTGATTTGATGTATATAAATCTTCAATTTATTTACATCTGAGTTGCTTCTTGCCTAAGTGTAGCCGGTAAGCTACGGAGTGATGATACACCAGCGTTGGGGGACACCAATTTAGTGACGGCTCTCGAATCACAACGAGCGGGAGTTACATAAAGTCTATACGATCAGAGAAACCAGGTTTTTTGGGCCACACCGAAAACAAGTCATTACCAAACGTCAAAACTTGGTGCCGTGACCAGGATCCCCGAGGGTCTACTGCCAGGGAACGAACCTCAGCATCACTCATGTCCGGCGAAAACGACGAAACTGCCCCAGGGAAGACAGGAGGTGAAGAGGAAGACTCTTCGCGGACGGCCTCACTTGCGGACGAGGAAGACAGCAGTTCGCGGAAGCCGACCTTTGCGGAAGAGGGAGACGACCGTTCGCGGAAGACGTTCGCGGAAGACGACCGTTCGCGGAAGACGTTCGCAGACGACAACCGTTCGCGGAAGACGACCTTGGCGGAAGAGGCCGACGACCGTTCGCGGAAGACAACGTTCGCGGAAGACGACCGTTCGCGGAAGAGCAGCTTCACAGCCAGGGGTAGACGGGACGTTTCGACGAGTGAGGAGCAACCAGGGAGGTCGAGACCTTCCATGGGCCAGTCGACGAGTCAACAGAGACCCCGGAGCCAGACACCCGACAACCGTTTTCTTTTCAGACACGACTCTGGGTGGCAGCACGATCGAGACAGGGAGAGGTCAACCTACCTTGAGAGCGTTAGGAGGGGCCCCGAGTTCCGACGAGTGCTGGGACCGGAGTACGTCAATCTGGACGGGGAGGACGGCGAAATCTGGGCGAGGAGGGATCGGCTACAGATACCGGAGCAGAGTCCAAGTGTGGCACCTCCAGAGAATGCAGCATTGAGACGGCTTTGGGACCAGTCCCAGCAGCAGTCTGGTGCAACAGAGCAGCAGTCTGGTGCAACAGGGCAGCGGTCTGGTGTGACGAGTCGACAAACGGGAGTGACTGGAGGACGGGTTACTTGGGCTCCGACCCAAGAGAGCAGCTCGAGAGGGAGAGGACTTTTTGCGGAAGAGAACATTCGCGGAAGAGAGGCATTCTTCGGCGACAGGGACGCTTGCAGCCGGGGATCTTCGTGGATGAACGGGCTCGTGGGCGAGGGGGAGTCTTTGGTGACGAGGACGCTTGTGACCGTGGAGGGCCCTTCACGGACGACCACGTTCGCGGACGAGGACGACTCGCGGAAGAGAGTGTTCGCGGAAGAGAGGAGTCTTCACCCAGACGGCGGCTCGACGAAAGGAGTGATCCAGGCGACCAATCTTCCTTTCCAGTTTTTCGGAGTAGACGGGGAAGACCATTCGCGGATGAGCCGGTTCGCGGAAGACTCGCGGAAGATGGCATTCGCGGACGTGCATCTTTCGTGGAGGGACGTCTCGGAGACATCTTGGCAGATGAGCCCGTTCGCGGAAGACTCGCGGAAGACGGCCTTCGCGGAAGAGGCCTGTTCGCGGAAGAACTTCTTCGGGAGCTGCTGGCGGAAGAGTCCATTCGCGGAAGGTTCGCGGGAGACAGTGTTCGCGGAAGGTTCGCGGAAGACAGCGTTCGCGGAAGAGAGAGGTCTTCACCCAGTCGACAACCGAGACAGCCAGCCTCCTGGAGAAATCCAGCTTCTATTTCAGTCACCCAGGGAGGCCGGAGACAGCACCCTTTCTCATCATCGGGCGATGAGGGGCCTTCATCTGATGGAGGGACCGACAGCAGCCATGGTTACCCAGGACGGGGGAGGAGACCACCGAGGCGGGGACCGCCGCTGCACCGACGAAGCCCTAGGCCGAGACGGAGGCAGGAGGACTCGTCGTCCGAGGACAGCACAGCCTGGAATCAGAACGGCAGAAGGAACTGGAAGATGCTGACCCCTGACAAGTTCGATGGGACTTCCATAGAGTGGCCGGTGTACCGGGCCCACTTTGACGTCATCGCAGAGGTCAACGGATGGAGCAAGCGGGAACAGGGCGTCTACTTAGCCGGGAGCTTGACAGGAGAGGCGCGACGAATGCTGACCAGCCTGAGTCCTGCAGACCGGAGGGACATCGACGTTCTGACCGACAAGCTGACCCTACGATTCGACCCTGACTGTCAGGAGGAGTCCTACAAGGCGACCTTGGGACAGAGAACCCGCAGGAAGGCAGAGACACCCCAGCAGTACGGCTATGAGTTGCAGCGACTGGCCGGCCGTGGTTATCCGGATCTGAACTCTGCAGCTCAGGAGGCTATCGCCTTAGACCACTTCTGGAAGGGCCATCCAGATGGGGACATGAAGGTGATGGCGCTCATGAGGAAGATGAAGACCATGGGACAGGCCATAGCATTCGTGACCCAGTACGAATGTGTCAAACCCAAGCCTGGGAAGCCGGTGATGTCCATAGAGTCGGAGGACTCTGAGCCAGCTCTAGGACGGGTCCTACAGCTATTAAAGAACCAGCAGGGAGGCGAGATTACCACCAGTGGGCAGCAGAGCAACCAGCCGAACGTAGCGGGTCTACCCAGACTTCCCTACTTCAAGGGGCTCTTTGAGAGCCAAGACAGGAAGCTGGATCGACTAATCGAGCTGTGTGAGCAGGTGCTATCCATCAAGCCGAGGGCCGCCACTGCTGAGAACAAGGGACCAAGCGCTAGGCCGGGACCAGATGACTGTTGGTACTGTGGGAAGCCGGGTCATCGGAAGTACCAGTGTCCAGATCGGCCGCCACCTCGGACCAAGGAGGAGCGCTTGAGTCGACTAATCGAGGAGATTGGTGAGTGGAACAGTTTGACAGACGAGGAGTCGGAAAACCAGTAGGGCTCATACCAGCCCCCAACCGTATGGGCCATTGGCAGGTGTGTGCACGGCTTCACAGGCGAGAAGCTCGACGAAGACGTGAAGAACACATTGCCAGGGGGGAATTTTTAGTTTCACAGATTTTTAATAGGTTTTTCCGGTGTGCATCCGAAGTAACTGGATGGGCGCAGGAGGAGCTCGAGGATCAAATTCTCGACTATTTGGAGGGCAAGCCTGTCAACACAGACGGGAGTGCCAATGTATAGCAAACTGATGGAGCCGCGGAGCGTCTAATGACCAGCAGAGACGTCGACGAAATGCAGACCGATGGAGCTGTGGAGCGTCTGGGGACCCACGGAGACATCAACGAGGTTTCTGCTAGCAGCAAGGAGAACCAACAGGTTACAACTTTGAGGCTGGAGGCTGCGAAACAGCAGGGACCCCCCCCCATGCAACTGAACCACAAGCGGCCGTGAAAGAGGAGACGGAGGGCCGGTGGAGCGGAATGACCAAGGGGCCAGCGCAGCAGCTATTGCTGGTGGACGACTCATTACTTATCCGGAGCGATGGTTCCGAGGGGAGTGATTCCCTTAAGACTGACAGAGAGGACCAGGGTGGTGCATCACTGTGGGTGGACGACTCAGTACTTATCCAGGGCGGCGTCCCTGAGGAGAGTGGCAGCTCTCTTAAGATTGACAGAAATGGCCAGGTGGTGTCGCTGTCAGCCGGTGCCCGAGGCACATTGGCGTGGTATGCGGCGTGCCACGTTATGGGGAAGGCGACTCGTATGTTGGTGGACACGGGTGCCTCTTCCACCGTTCTGGACGAGTGTCTCTTCAACAAAATGGATGACGAACATAAAGCAATGATAAGGCAGATGAGAATAAGGTTACGGGCAGCAACCGGAGACTACTTACAGGTTCAAGGAGAGATGACAGTTCAACTTCTACTGGGCACACGACTCGTGTCGGCAGACGTACTGGTAGCCAAACTAGGGATCCTGGGAGTGTTGGGGCTTGATGTACTTCAACAGATTGGGGGACAGCTGGATCTGCGTAAGGGCGAGTGGCAGGTGGGTGACACTACCGTAGTGATGAGCTCGGGCCATGAGGACGCCGTCTACACACTGGTGACGGAGGAGACGGTCGTCTTGCCACCCTTTTCAGAGATGATGGTGGACCTCAAGCTGACAGGAAGTGAGGGAGGAGTTCCGAAGGCCGGCCTCGTGCAGTCCGCAAGAGAGCCGTTGGAGGACGACCCCCTCGTAGTGGGACGAGCCCTGGTACGACCCCGAGGACGCCTGGTACCGGTGGTACTTCTGAACGCCGGCGCTGGAGCTTACACTGGGCTGATGGGGACCATCTTAGCTGAGCTTCACGGAATAGAGGCCGTGATCGACTTAGGATTTCGTCCCGATGGAGGGAAAACAACCCAGAATGAACCTAAAAGGGAACAGTGGTACCGGGAGGAGAGCGGGAGGGAGCATGAGCCCCTTACACCAAACTCCACCAAGTGGCGGAACCGGACGCCTGAGCAGCCCGAAACCAGAGTGCACGCCATGCACGCAGAATCGTCGACGAAGACACCAGAGTGCCCGGAGCATCTAAAACCGCTCCTGGAGGGAATGCATCCGGACTTGACGGAGAAGGAGGTGGAGGTTGTCAGTTGTGTCAACAACCGCCGTCTAAATGAAGTCACCCGGAAGGATGCGTACCCTCTGCCTTGAGTCGACGAAAGATTTGACATCTTATCAGAAGGACGACGGAGATGGAGTTCGACAACCATTGGAGCGAGGCTCATCAGCAGGTGTTCGAGGCGCTGCGTCAACCTCTGACCGAGCGCCCCCTGCTGGTGTACCCTGATATGAAGCGTAGCAAGACCCAAAGGAGAAGAGGAGGCCTGTCCGACTCAGGAGGAGTGTCCCCTACCCCTGGAGGACTTCTCTGATGAGGATTTGCTTCCTCCGATCAGCGGAGAAGGATGGAGCCCAGGAGGACCTCAAGTCAACATCGTATTGGAGGTCCCTGTTGAGCCCTTGATGGAAGATCACTATTGCGGAGATGGAGTCGGGATATTCCAGATCTGGGAGGTGCGCCGCCAGGAGGACCCGAGGACGACTGCAGAGCCGACCGAGGAGTCCCTACCTGAAGACCGGAGCCCCCCACGACCGGTGAGCCATCGGCTAGAAAGGGTGGCGATAGATATTCTGGAGCCCGGGACCATCAACAATTTAAAAAGGTGCTGGTTTATCCTTCAAACTGACACCTGGATACCCAACCCGGACGATGTGACCCCAGTCCGAACCGGAGTCTCAGCAGGAGCGGAGAGAGGCGGAATCCCCGGAGGCCCCCACCCCCGAGGACGACGGACCCCCCGTTCCCAGAGACTCGGCCCCTACCTACAAGCCCCTAGACCTGAGTTGGTACCTCAAGCCCGTTCCGGAGGAGGAGGACCAACTGCGACCGTATGTGGAGGGCCTGGGCAGAGCGGTCACTGCCGGAGAGAAGGCCCTGGAGGACCTGGCGTCCACTATAGCCATGGGACGGCGCCACCTGACCCAGGCGGAGGCTCGGCTCCAAGCCAAGGAGGAGCGGAGACAGCTCGAGGCCGAGGTGCTGCAGCTGCGAGGGGAGGCCTCTCAACGAGAGAAGAGCCACCGGAAGGAGCTGCGAGCCCACGTCCGAGAGACTAAGCTGCTCCGGGAACAGCTCCGGGCCTACACTGACACTCGGGACAGGTTGGCACAAACATCCGAGAGCGAGGTGGATCGCCAGTAAAGTGGAAGAAATGAAGAAGGAGGAAGAAGAGAAAAGAAGAGAGAGAAAGGATCAACGGGGACGTTGATCTCCAGAAAGGGTGGAGTTGTAACAAAATACATACGACTGCCGCGCTGAAACGTTCGTTAGGAACGGTCACGTGACTCTCCAAAGTCCACTGGCGGGAGACACCGTTCGCGGAAGCACGATCGCGGAAGCACCAGCGGCGGAAGTACCCTTCGCGGAAGCACGTTCGCGGAAGAGTACGCGGAAGCAGCCTTCGCGGAAGAACCGTTCGCGGACGCAGTCTTCACCACGTGGAGAAGAGTGCGGAAGATACGTTCGCGGACGAAGATGCGCGCGCAGCCACCCTGGCTATATAAGGGAGAGCAGACGGCCGCTCTGAGAGCACTGCAACAGCGACATCGACCGTGGGGAGATCGTCACCGCCACAGCCGAGGGACTCGATGAACTCCGTGCGGACGACTCCTTCTTCAGGGCCTTAGAGTCAACCGGGATTAGACCGACTACCTGGAGAAACCATTCGACTAAACGGGACGGGAAACTTCAACGGGAAGGGACAGAGAGACGCCGCCGGCTAAGAACTCTTTTTAGTTGTGCCCTCGTGCACTATTTATTTTTGAAATGTGATCATACAGTGCTCCATGTCTGAACTTCATATTTGTACGTCACGTAGGTGACCAGCCATACAATTGTAAGTTGATTTGATGTATATAAATCTTCAATTTATTTACATCTGAGTTGCTTCTTGCCTAAGTGAAGCCGGTAAGCTACGGAGTGATGATACACCAGCGTTGGGGGACACCAATGTAGTGACGGCTCTCGAATCACAACGAGCGGGAGTTACATAAAGTCTATACGATCAGAGAAACCAGGTTTTTTGGGCCACACCGAAAACAAGTCATTACCAAACGTCACAGTTATATGAGTTATGAGTTGACATATCAGTGGCATCATTCACCATTTACCTTCTGGTTGAATTTGACGCGAGATAGGACAATTGTTTCAAGGTAACATTCATGTCTTCTAATGTATTCGTATGTATGTGTGTTAAAGTGTAACTTGCACTTACCAATATTATACATGTACGTCTATGATATGACGGACATCCTGGCTTCAAAGCACATCTGCAAAGCCTTTGACAATTCTATTGCTCTGGGAGACGAGCATGCCAAGAGGTCTGAGTAATGTCGACCATATTGAATGCTACTACATGGTGTACCAGGTGTAAAGCTCTTTAGCCAATCATTCATTCCGTTGAAGTACTAGATTTCATTCACCATGTCTAGACACAAACGCGACTCTGTGTGGTGCAAATATTGAAATCGACACCTTCATTGGCATGCCTTCATTGTGTTAACAACAATTGAATGTCATTCCTGGATGTAGTACGTAAACAATATATAAATATCTATGAATAATTATTTTTGTGATCTGGTCTACTTAGAATCAGATGATATTGGTTGGTATCATACACAATCCGGTTGATATTCAAGTGAAAAAAAAGGAAAGTCGTTGACACAAATCCAGATTTCACGGTGCATAAAGATATTAAACGTCAATGATATTTCCGAGTTCATTGACTCCACTCGTATCAAAACCACATACTGTCGAATAAATATCATATTATTGTGAAAAGGGCGGAAAATCTGGTATATATGCTGATGCACCAAAAGGTGTGATTTAAAATCATTTCCACTTGAAAATCATGTGGATTAAATCAGCCATGATCTATGTTTAATCCTGTGATCTAGGCAAGAAATTGTACATGCAAGAAATGACTTCGCGTGCGGAATAAACAAAGCTCGGAGAGAATCAGCACGGATGAACTGAAGACGTGATACACTTGACACCAGGGAAACAGCAATCTTTCTTCCCTGTGAATACTTGTAGTTGCGCTATACGAAACAAAACCAGAATGCGTGGGATCAGGAAATTACAGAAACGTATTAAGGCCACATGAGTTTTTTTTAAATTCAATTTGTCGACTTATTATCTCGATAAATCGAGTTAGTTATCTCGATAAGTCGACTTAATATCTCGATAGATCGAGATATTATCTCGACAAATCGAGATATTATCTCGATAAATCGACTTAATATCTCGATAAATCGAGTTAATTATCTTGATAAATTGAGATAGTATCTCGATAAATCGACTTATAAGACTCAGACATTTAAAGTACAAGTAAAATGAACACGCATCGACCATAATATAGGCATTTCATTGGTTTCCTTGTATTGGCAACAATAGGACAAAGAAAATATACTGATCACTCATATTGAAAACTTATGGAGTATATGATTAACAGTCATTACATTAATCTCTGAAATAATACCAAACTATCCAGTTGAAGAAGCCGCACAGATTTATAACTTTATGAATATACCTCATTTCATGTTTAATAGCTAAATAATTTCTAAAAAACAAAACAATTATACCATTTTCATTCATGAACATGTTGCATCTTTCTAAGAGATAGTGATATAGGAACTTCACTATAGTTTTTAATTCGATAGTTTGGTCTGTATTATTCAATATTTTATGTTGTAATGGTCCATCATATAACCCTATTCAACATAGTGTTCAACATGAATAATGTGACTCGAAACATATTTCCATTTTACTTGAACTTTAAATGCCCAGGACAAAAGTCGATTTATCGAGATAATTAACTCGATTTATCGAGATAACTAACTCGATTTATCGAGATAATAAGTCGATTTATCGAGATAATATCTCGATTTATCGAGATAATAAGTCTATTTATTGAGATAATATCTCGATTTATCGAGATAACAAGTCGATTTATCGAGATAATTAACTCAATTTATCGAGATATTAAGTCGATTTATCGAGATAATTAAGTCGATTTATCGAGATAAATAACTCGATTTATCGAGAAAATATCTCGATTTATCGAGATAATAAGTCGATTTATCGAGATAATAAGTTGATTCGAGATAATATCTCGATTTATCGAGATAATAAGTCGATAAATCGAGATAATAAGTCGACAAATTGAATTGAAAAACAAACTCATGTGGCCCTAATACGCTTCCGTAGGAAACACTATGTGCGTGTTTTTTGCGAAACTACACCAACAAAAAGAAATAGACATAAGACTCTAGTATGTCGCTTACTTTCACAGGGTATCCCTGCTACTGGTGTTACAGCGTAGGAACAAGGTCTTACCATTGACTTGGGTGTAACCAACGAATATGATATTGGCACAGTATCCAACAATAAATGACTCAGAATGTAAGTCTGACATATCATACATGTCTCCGAAATAAACTTAGCTACTAGTCAACTGAGCACTTTTCAAGATTACCCTCCGGAGTTTCTCACACATATCAGTTGTATGACTTAACAGATGTGCGGAAATCGTGTCATTGTCGGCACATGACCTCACGCCAGGCAGACAATCATGTTTGATCTTGTCTTTGCTTAATCTACAAATTTGTCATGGAATGCAGGGAATGTAGTATGCATTTGCCCAGCGCATGCAATATGATCCGTGTATATCCCCAGTGTTGGTGGCTCCTAAATATCAAGATCATTATCTCTTTGTTTGGCTAATGATTGTTGTTAAAGTTCCAGATTGTAATAATAAACTTTTTTGGCTGAGTATGGCTCAAAGCAGACAATGACTTGAATTTGGGCCATAATCTTTCGCGGACACATCAGGAAATAGAAATGGCAGCAACGCGCAGACCAGCAATTTGAGAGCAACAGAACAAGGCGGTTTTCATAGATTGACTTGTTGTCATATCAGTGAAAAATATGGCTGAAAAAGAATACAACTGTTAAATCACATTCTTCATGAAGTAGTCTGTTTAAACATTTTTCGCAGTATCATGTTTTGATGCCCTAGAAATATAACATGTTCATTACAAAACAAAAACGTGACATGAAATTCGTGCCAAACTCATAATTAGGCCAATAAAAACAGGGCAGGTGTTGCTGTTAGTGTTGTGTTGGTGTTGGGGGTGGGTCAGTTAATCGTTCTTTCATGGACATAAAATGTGTAGATAAAAAAAAGGGTATACATTATCACACCACATTTAGCAGTATCACGCACGTGATGGATTCTAAATCTGTTCATGGGAGCAGTTACCATCTCGTTCAAAACGAGAAGATTAATGGATTGTTTTCCCAGACTATTAAAAAAAATGGCAAAACCAAATATTTGGAGACTATTTCCCTTGATACAGATGATAAATAAAGCGTGAGTCGCCTCACTATATTATGTGACTTAACAGGGCAAAGTGGTGACATCATTCACACGCATGGATTATCCAGTATTGATTCAGATGTCTCTGCATGTCCTGGCAAATTTAACCTGTTATTGCCCTGATGTTTACATAGGATCAAATCCGCCGAATACAAATTAGGTAAAGTAGCTTTATTTCAGTGCGAACGCATTATGAGTCATGTTTTCAGTTTCTGAATGACATTTCGTACATGTATCAATATAATGGAGTTATTACTTCCAGATTTCGCCTTTATAGTTTGATATTACAGTTTGAATGTCATACCTTTACGGATCTTGGACCATATCACCAGCATAACTGGATGAGAAGACAATTTTTCAGAAGACAATTGACCTCATTTCATTCTGAATATTCACCGGTAGATATGTTCATGTACCTACGATGGAAATCAAGTCTTGACTTGAACACCATTCAAGGGTGTTTGATGTGATACTTGTATTTTTATGCACAATAGTCTCTCTGTTGATGGTGGCGACATAAGATCTAGCTTTAGACGTTTATCAGTTATTTTTAGGAAGGGATACGGTGGAACATGAAGCCGAACCTGAAATAACAAGTTTTCATTTATATAAAATACATTCAAATTATATTATTAATACTACTATAATTTTTTGTCATCACTGAGGCTTGCTTTTCGAGATGCAATATTATATTTCAGCCTTTTGTGCCGAACATAACCACACAATTTTTTTAAAGTGAACTGAAGCTACATTGAAAACACACTAACGAGGTAGACTAATCATAAAATATTACAGGCTCACAGTGTGCTAATTTATAATGGTGGTCAAATTAAACAGGTCAACAATAAGTTTTGTCAGTTTGCTATTTATTTTTAAGTAATCAGACGATGTATCATTTGCGTCATGTGTTGAATAATGATAGAATCTACTTTCAATTTAATGATTTGAACAGTTCGAAACAATATACTCCTCGTAATAATTTATGAATCAAAGGATGGTTCATATTAATTTTCAATCAATACATATCCATATACATGTAAATGATATGCTTTGAAAATAGTACACAATATTCTATATGGATAATGAACCTGTCCCAGTTCCCGATTAATTTCCTGATCCGTATCCAAGAAAAGGACATGGATTCCAAATCCTGATTTTCTAGGGAAACAGAATATGTTCCCAGGCAACATGACCATAGAAATTGAAAGCGAATCTGGCCCATCATTCTAGCTCATTGTAATCACGATCTGATTTCTGAATCAAAAGAGTTTCAGGTTGACCGTGGTTGGATCCGTCATCCGTATCAACAAAACCCACACAATGACAGTCGTTCTAATCTATATTTGGGCATATTTGGAAAACTAATCACATTGATTAAACTAATGGTTTGATCCTTAGATGCTTTTGGGAGCGTACCAGTTACTGTGCTCTTTGAAATAAGGTAAAATTTATTATAATATTCAATACGAAGGGAAACAAACAGTGCTGATATTAGTTTGTAATAGATAAATTATGATATCCATGATATAGTTGAAACATTCGAACGTTTTCAATTGGTTGCTATTACATGTCAATTACATGTACTGTGTACTCGCATCAAACGGGTTGCAAGTAACTGTTTCGCAGAACGGCTGATCATGTTTTCTTATGTAGCCACTCACCTTTATAACGGAACCTCAAAGAATTTAACACAGAATGGTATGTCTAATTGATTGTCGTTGTACCTGATGGCTCATTATTCAATATAACAATGACAAGTTTATTAATCACAACAAATGTGAGCAAAATCGACGACACATGCACATGCAGTTGTACTACTTGATGCAGACGGTCGCATACGACCGAAAATCGTGTTCAATGACAGTACAAGCATCAGTTGAAATGCAATAATATTATGCATCAATAATATTTTATTTTATATACAGTATATATATATATGCACCAAAGAGATTATGTTCAATTCGTGACAATTTAACGAAAAACGCCAACAACAACAACAGCAAAAACTAACCATTAAATGAATGCACATGGTCGTTATCATAACACAACCCAAAGTGCAGGAGAGTGGCCATCTTGTCTTTCATATTTGAGTAAAATCAACATTGATTTTCTTGCTACGGTCCCGCACCCGCCTATCAATTATCGCGAGGATACATAGAAAGGAACTGAGTTGTGCTCCTTGTTGCATGAAAGGTACGCAATCCAAATGCAGAGAACAAAAAAAAATTCATGGATTTGATGCCAAATGGCTGGGTTTAACATATGATAAAAATTTCTACATCATTCCGACTGCATCCGTGAAACAATTACTTTTCCATACCGACCAGGATATTTATCTCTAAAACTTCACTTTTAATTACTTCACACTCACTACCTGCACCATCCATTGATTCCTCTCTTTGTACAAGACTTAGACGTTTTATTAAAATCGCCTTCAAGTGCCCTCCAGGTCTACACAAGTGCAAACGACATGGATAATTAATTGGTTGTTCATCTTCCAGCCAATGGGTGCAAATATGTTATATCGAAGAAGACAACAATCAAACAGATAAAGTTTTGAAAGTCATACTACAACCTCACCTTATGGGACATGACATGCAGATTTTACAGCACTGTTGTATTCAACTAAAATCAATGATGTGACCAGTTGGATGGATGGTTATATCATTTATGGATAGTTGGGATTGTCTAAACGGGCATCTGCATCAGAGTCTAATATACTGCTCTTGCCGGTAACATTTCACGCTTTGATGATACTGTTAAATCGGCATTGGCCAGTTTCAGGATGATGTCCTTGATTGCGTGTTCGAAATTGTATATAAATTGCTGTCCGATACACACACTGCTGTCCTCATATCAAGAGAATTTTCTCCAAATCACACGAAAGGCTGATCGTGAGGTCTCTTTATCTAAATATGTATAGACTACCCACACTTCAATTTAGAGTTTAACTGTAACACTAATTAGTTGTGCTGCACCAATTTTATTTGTGACTCTATGAAACACTTCCAGGTCTATCGTTTCCATATTCATCGAGGAGAAGTATGCACTCATTTGACTGCCAGTGACTGGAACACATCCAATGTCAATATACTCCAACACTTCATACAAACGTTGCACGCATATTTCGGATAAGAGAATATCAATTTCCGAATGAAGTGACGTGTGACGCATGAGCTGCAAGCTATAACTTCATTGATATGTGTGTGTTTGCAAGTAAGTATCAATGTACTACCACCAATACAGTCAGACAATACTAGGCCAAGAAGTTACAGGCAAGATATTTCAGTTTGTTAGATCCAATGCTAAAACTATTGAATATATACGGAAGCCCACAGGTGACATACGAGTAAATTTTGTTTTTCTTTTTCTCTGAAAAAAAAACAAATGTTCGCACATTGAAAGAAATTGAGGCTATCGCCCGTCGAAACAGTAAAGGTTATTGCGTTCACACGTACTATTACGCTCACACGTGGAAGCATTTGAAATTACGACCTCAGCATGTAGAAAGTTCAAAGCTACGACGTTCACACGTGAGAGTATGTAATGCTTCAACGTTCGCATGTGGAAAGATTTCAGACTTCTAAGTTCACGCGTGGAAAGTTTCCGTACTTCTACGTTCACACGTAGAAAATTTCAAAGTTACCACGCCCGCACGTGGAAGGTGTTAGGTTTCTATGTTCACATGTAGAAAGATTGAAAGTTCGCACATTTACACATGGGAGGATATAAAATATTCATGTTCGCACGTGAAAACTTTTAGAGCTACGCATTCGAATGTGGAAAAATGGGTGTGATGGCCTCAGATGTTTCCACGTGTGATCATGGTAAGTTGAATCCTTTTACGCGTCTACGTAGAAGCTTGACATTTTCCACGTGTAAATGTGGTAGCTTTGACCTTTCCAGAGAAACCATGGGAAATTCAGTTCGCAGAATTCGGTCATATAAAAATTATTTGACTTGGGGTAATCCTCAAATTATGTGCATGTATATCTTTTGTAACAACCATTATCTCCGATGTACATAATTTGGAATAAACTAAACTATAAAAATTATTTGATTGGGGTAATCCTCAAATTATGTGCATGTATATCTTTTGTAACAACCATTATCTCCGATGTACATAATTTGGAATAAACTATATATCTCTCTATCAATAGACAGATGAATATTTTGAGCATATCATACTTGATCTGACAAACACGATTGTTACCCCGGAAAAGCAGTTTTAGTTCTCTGATTATTTTCAAATTATTCCATGGTGGCACAAGTATATGCCTACATTTGGTAGTACAGGGTGGAGAATAAGGAATACCGGCCACGGGGGTGTATGCCACAAAAAATACCAGTTTGCTCTGACACTGCAATCATAAATTTCGTTCATATGAATACGTAGGTCGATATGAAAACTATAACGATTTTGTACATATATAAGTGCATATACATTGGTTTTGTCAGTATGTTCTATTGTTTTATCATTATTATCTAGACATACGTAGATATGTTTGTTTTCCCCTGTGAAATTACCCATAATTCTGTACTTTAGATAGTTCGGATATGTTCAATAAGCTCCAAATGTTCTTTGCTCTCAGAGAGGTCAAAGAACATTCACATAATCATTATATAACCAAAGCTTGGCTTTACTAGGGCTAAGTATGGCTACATATTATCACAGGATGGAGAAAACCCCCAAGTGTGTAGGCATATGTGTTAACATATGCACACATTGTAGCTACCATGTATCAGAATATAGTTAACGATCTTAGTATGTTTTGGATGTGTGCATGTAGATATTTGTTTATGACCCAGGCCTGACCCATTCACGACTGATCGCACATACACATATTTCATGAACATGCATGGTGCCATCGCAAAAATATGGCCTTTGGCGCCTTGCAGATTTTCACAATCCCAGTATTCAGCTGGTATTTGCGTTTTGCTGTACTTCGTTCTATGATAACTTGGTGATTGTAACATAAGTAGGTTGGGGAATGAGTTTTCTTTGTTCAATAAGTGATTATCACACAAATAGTTGGCTAAATGTCACTAAATTTACTCATTTTCGCCCACTTGCTTTCGCAAAATAATCGGCAAGTGATATGCTTGTCGATGTTGTGTGGAAATGGCACCCAGTGCAGCCTGAAAGATGGGGCTTAACAGAAAAACATGTCTACTAGGTTAATAGATATAAAATAGAACTCGAGAGTATTCCTTTGGGTAGAAAATGTCCCTTTTGATCGCACCTCTGCTATTTTTCTCAAAACATGCACGGTGCATGGGAGGCACGACGCATGTTTCCGACGAACATAGCCGTAGACGTATAGGACCGTGATCCCAAATGCACCAAACCAACTCCTCATCTCTAAAACTCCACATTTATTTACTTCACACTCACTACCTGCATCATCCATTGATTTCTTCCTTTGTACAAGACATACATGTCTTATTAAAATCACCCTCAAGTGCCTCCAGTTCTTACCCGAGTGAAAACGACATGGATAATTAACTTGGTCGTTCATCTTCCAGCCAATGGGTGCAAATATGTTATATCCAAACTGACAACAATCGAAGAGATGAAGTTTTGAAAGGCCTATATTACAAACTCACTTCAGGGGACGTGTCCGTAGATCTAGAGACTTTTCCCCATATCGTGTGAGCAACAAGATCAATCACCTGGATGTAAAACATCACCAATCCTGATGCCTCTTCGTCTACATATGTATAAATTAGCCACACTACAGTTTAGAGTGTAACGGAAACACTAATTAGTTGTGCTGAAAAGAATAAATGTGATAAACATGGAGCCAGTTCCCAAGTACTGTACAAAGAAGTTCGAGCAAACAAACTGAGTCCATTATCCGATCTCAAAGCTGAGTTCCAGTCTAGGGTGAGGGTCTCGAACAAAAAATCTCTAAAAAAAAAAATTCTGAAAAAAACTACACACAGGTCACATACATTTATTCAATTTATTCTTGAAAGAAAGGTCCGGAGAAAAAAACTGTTACTGTCGTCAGTAGATCAACAATATCGACTATGAGACTAAAGCAATACCTAGTAATTGATTAACAGTTTGGCTTTTGGTTGTTTATATGGTGTGGTTCACTGCAACATGAAAGTGATCAGAGGAGAGAGTCCAGAGGGCAGTAGAAAACCGTGTGATATGTCTTCCTCATACAAATACATTGACTGGCACTATCAGAAACCCATTCAATTGGCGTTGCTACTCACAGATGACGAGAGGTGAATTCATTACCTGAAACATACTTGACATATATTTTTCCAAACACAACAGAAGCATCTGGATAAGTACTATATGTAATATGACATTTCAAACCATCTTCCCACCGTCTCATATTCAGATAACACTTGACTCATTTTTTCATGCAAATTCAAACGTGAGGAGTTTATTTACTAATTCGCCCCTAGTTGGTATCAGATGATTTTTTCAGAACTCACAAAACACATCTATGGCATATCTCATTTGCATACTAAGGACATAATTGACATATTGATATAATAAAGCATCGTGCATACAGGCATAATGTACAATATGTGCCAAACATTTCAAAGCCTTTCTCTTAACTTTGTAAAGCATTGAAAATAGTGTGCAGTATATATATACCGAGTTTATCTAGAACACATTTCTCAAAAATAATGTTCAGAAACAATTTACGGTATGATTTAGACTCTACTATGATTACGCAAGCACATGAACAAAGATTGTACACTCAACAGTGATATCTGTGTCCTCCCAGTCATTCCTATTCAGTGCTTAAAACTGTCTGTCAAAATTTACACAAAATACGATCTTCAGTCTCCTTCGTTTACCACAGTTAACACTCATCTTCATGCCATGCAGTGGCTAGTAACTGGATGACCAACTGTAAATATCTTCTGGCAGATTTTGTGACTCGATCATAATGGCCTCGACGATTATCAATGAAAAACAGGCGATACCAAGGATATGATGCTGTAAAACAGGAAATTCTGACGGCACGGGCCCGCTTCTGAACACACTAAATTATTCAGAAGTCACTTCTGTTATTGAGAACAATACGAGGCTTTAGATTTGACAGCCATGTATTTAGCACACACTTAAAGAGCTAACGAGCCATATAACCGCGCGGCCCAAGTATCATACACTGCGCCTTCCTCTATATTCCACAAGGATTAAAAAGGTGACAGACGGATTAAATGGCATTCATTTAGTGGACGAGTAGTATTAAGGCGCAGTGTATGATACCTGGCCCAACCGCGCTATAAAAGCACATTTTAGTGCTCATCATGGACTTTGTTTTCGCACCATGTCCAGGCACAATGCGTTTCACAAACAATTGGCTTCGAGCACACAATCTGGCTTACTAACTACATCTATATATGTACATATGCATATCTCACAAAAGTAAATTTTAACGGGCCACTGAGATCCTCACAAAATTCCCTACATGTTATCATGATGCAGTTTGTTACCGGATAAGCTATTGTAATATTCAAGTTTGGCAGTATTATAAATGGATTCCTTGACCATGAGAAGTTTGTTTGATCTTTCCAGTGAGAGGGACAAAATTAGTGCATCAAATATACAACAAAATAAAAAAATAAATCCACCACCACCATAAAGCTGCAAGTACAACAGTTACTCCGACACCAACAAAACCCATACAGCTGAACATGTACCGGTTCATCAGAGCAACATTCTGTATTTACAAATTCATCAATCAAAATTGTAATTGACCAGTAAGCAGGACGTGAGTTAAGGTAGTCCGCTCCAAACAGTGAGGGGAGGGAGTCAAAGAATTTTTCAAAATAAATGACTGTATTAACAAAATCTAGAGCTTCAAAATTACACATTTTATAGAGTCACTGATCAGCATCCTAACACTGAAAAGAAAATAGGGGGTCACCATATCCGCTCTCTTGGAAAACAAGATGCAAGATGTGAATATGGGCAAAAAAATGTGCAAAAATACCATAAATTAAGTCATTTTAGTAAATGTTTGTGATTTTTGATCGAATATGTTGAAGAAACCAGCACGGTGACCCACTATTTTCTTTTCAGTATTAGAATGCTGTTCAGTTACTCTAAAAAATATGTTATTTTGAAGAGATCATATTCAAGACATAACTGTTAAATTTTGACTTTTTATTACCTCTCTGTTTGTAGCGGACTACGTTAAATATAATAGTATTAACAATAATAACAGTAACTGATTATAACTAGCAAAACCAAAATATTGTTGATGAATAGGAATATACTGGCAGCTCAGAGGTCAGCCGCGGTATGCTGCCTACCCAAGGACTACCAGAAACATCCCCAATCATACACCAATAAAACCCAGACAGCTGAGCATGTACTGGTTCATCAGAAAAAAATTCTATATTTACAAATTCATCAACCAAAATTGTGATTGACCAGTAAACAGAACGTGAGTCCAATATAATAATAATATTACCAATAAATAACAGTAACTGATTATAATTAGTGCTAACAAAATGTGATTGATGACTAGGAACATACTGGCAGTCCAAAGGTCAGCCGCGGTATGCTGCCTACCCGCGGACTACCAGAAAAGATTCCGAATCAGACTTTTTTGTAGGCAGTCTCGAAGCGACGGGTTTCCTTCAAATAGCTTTGTACGGCTAGGGATATTTTGATATTTTCGTTCAAGGACATATTTTCATCACCAAATAACAATACATCAACGTTTAAGGGACAAAAATCATTTAACACGTTGAAAATCGTTTGGCGAAAATCACTATATAAAGTACAATTAAAAAGGTAGGGTTTGGGGTCCTCACATGCCCAACCACACTTACAATCAGGTCTATCAATGACATGTAAATTGTAACATAAATGAGCATTCAACAAGCTGCAACCAATGCGCAGTATCGCGTATTGTACCATGCGTTTTTATTTCCATACAAGTCACTTTTTAATTTGTTTTGAAATGTACCGTATGTCGGCAGATCTCTAATGTCAATTGGTAAAGAGTTCCATGCAGATATAGTGGACGGAAAGAAGGATTTTCGAAAAGATTTGTCCGTGCCTTAACAGAAGACGGCATATCAGGTAAATACGCTGGTGCCATGTTATTTTCGATCTTGTAGAAATAGCATAGTTTGTGCATATTACGTTTATCGCCCAATAATGGCCACGCCATGTCCAATTATAGATTGCTAATGTTAGACCTTTCAGTGGCTCCCGTGACAATTCTTAAAGCACGGACTTGGATTTATCTAATTTTTGGAGATCAAACTCATGAGCTCCTGCCCATACCACATCTCCATATTCAAAAACCGGTCGCATGAAAGAGAGATAAAATCTCTCAAGTGCTGATCGGTCGAGTTTAAACTTGAAGACATTGATTATATCAAGACGTTTCATAGCTTTGGTGTAGATGCTATTGATATGTGAATGCCACCAAAGATTGGAGCTGAACGTTAAACCTAGATGTTTGTGGGATTCGACTTCACACACCCTGAAATTATTGAATATCAAAGGCGGGTGTAATTCTATGTCCCGTTTGTTAGAAATCACAGATTATATATATTTTACGTAGCTTAGAATGAACATGATGTGAAACTGTGTGTACGCTACGCAATTTACATTTGTACAAATGACATACGACTGCAAATAAATTCTAAAATATAGATAATAGCATCAAATTCACAACTGACTCTTCATTCGGCAGAAATATAGTCTAAAATGCACCATGGCACCAATCCATTCAAATTACAAAAATGCTCTCCGATATGCAATCTTAACCAACGCCAAACAATGACGACCCCTTTTTTCATTTCACTTAGAATAAACTGCTCGAGGTTGCTTCCAGTGCTCAGTTCGAGTTCATTGTCCGTTCGGACAATGACACAATGCCCAATAACATTGCTTGCACTGGATTTATTGCTAGGTGACAAAACACTTTCATTGTAATGCCTAGAGCTGCAAACAAGGACTTTGTGTCGTTAGTGGGTATACCAACCAATACATCAACGTAAATTAATAATATGATATTCAAATTTGATTATCTCTAGTTCAAAATAATGGATGTATGTGTATGTTGGTATCATTGTATCCTTGTGCTCTCACATCACAGTCTCTAAAGGAAAACATTTTCAAAATCGTGGTTGTGAGTGGGTTTGGAACTGGAAAATTATTTCTTGATAAACAAAAACTGGGAGAATATTTAACTTCAATCAGGATAAAACTATAAAATTTTTGTTCTTGCAAACATTTGGTACCTGCCCCCTCTTTGTATGCACTTGGTTTCCTGTTATGTGACAGAAACACTTGAAATACCAGTATCGTTTTGCACTTCATTAACCTTATAATGAACATTGAAAGTCGATTCTGCATAGTATGTCATTCTTAGTGGTATGAAATTATTCTCAAGTGGTATGAACGTGCTGGGATGTACATCTAGGTTAACGCTTATGTGAACATTGCAACACTAGCTATAGCACATAGGACGGTCATCTATTTGTACCACCTACTAAACCCTAATGAAAGGGTAAATATTTCAGCGCTCAAAGTTGGACTTATGTGCTCGAGGTCACATAAATGGTCAAAAGCTAGAAATCACAAAAACTACATTCAATTTAATGATTATTTATCCCCTAAGATTGTATAATTGTCTATGGCCAATTCCCCATCATTTGGTTTGTGACCGATGGTCGTACGCCCAAAGTTCTCGATTATCACCCAAGGTCAAGATTTTTAGGGTCCGACATAACCGATTCATGATATTTCAAGTAGGAATATAATTGAATATAATCTATATAGCATAAGTCTGGAAAGGCTTGTGTAATCTGGGAGGTCATTGTCAGGTATTGAGGTCGAGTTCAAGAAAAATTTCGAAAAAGTTCTGATAGAGTGATATAACTTCAGTTAAATTACATTTGGTCTTTGGTTGAAAGTTATCAGCTGAAACTAAATCAATATTGAACAATATTGAACTAAATCAAATATTGAAACTACAGTAACTGATTCAAATGAGTGGCGGTATACCTTCTCTAATTGTCTAGTTGATTTTGTTTCAACACGCCTCACAGCTTGGCCCATTAAAATGAATTCTTTTCACATGACCGTGTCTTTCATGTCGATCTTTTACAGCTATTCCTAAAGAAACTAAGAGAGTAGTCGATTTTGAGATTTGTTCGAAGGTCGTGACCTGAATCAGGACATTGGCCATATCATCAATATATTTCACCGCTGTAGTTTCTAGTATTCGGTCTATATTGTGTCAAATAATCGCAAATGCATGGTATTACCAATTGTTGAGAAATGTTTATTAATTAATCAGCGGGTGTATGAGTTTCGCGTCGTCTAGTTATGCTGCACTAGATGTCTACTAATATTCTGTGGAAAGCATAATGCAGAAATTCGTATCGGATAGTACTTGACCAGTGGTTGCACCCATTTTCAATGATAACCTACTTCATTTTGGGCTTTATTGAGATTTATACATATATGCAGCCTGATGATAATAGCGTGCCATTTGAATATCATAATGTGTCATGAAATCTTTATAAATTAATAATGTGTTGCGGGTGATTGTGTATTCAAATGTATAACATGAATCATACTTGACAGATTTTTAAAACATGATGAGCAACAGTTTACTGGGGTTTTTTTTTTCACTGTTTGCAGATATCAGACGTGAATGGAATGTTCTACATAAAATAATAGGGGTCGGATGACTACTGTGCTTGTTGATCAAGACAAAAAACATTTGCAATATATGTGTCAATGCACATTAAATATTACTTAGTTCGATTTAGATTTCAAGAACCCAAACTTGCAGGCTAATAGATATACACAACTCGTGTTGATAAGGAAATCTTATTAGTATTTGTTTTAGTGTTTACTATTAATTTTATCAATTTTAAGCTTACTTTATAATGAGTAGGAGTTAGTAGTGAGCTAGTCAGCAAATAGAACATGTGTCATCATAAGAATGATATATCGTCCCCCTAAAGCAAAAATGGCGTAACTCGTTTTTGGTGGTTTTGAGATAATCAGTTTAAAAGGTTTCTTGCCTTCAAATTTCAAGTAAAAGCTTCCAAATTCAGAGACCTGTTGCATAAATTACCAAGTATTATACCACTTTAGTTCAATTACTATCAATGTTATTCTTACTTTTAATAAAATGACTAATTAACTAAGATTAGCATGACTTATGCCAAAAATGCTGTCATTGACAACTTACTGGACAAAATCACTAATGCAATTTTGGCGTATCTCACGCAGGTCCTAAAGCACAAATGGCGTAACTCAACAGCTAAATGCAATTTTGGCGTAAGTCAATACCCACTAGTGACGTTTTTGGCGTAAGTCACCACAAACACTAGAACAGTTTTGGCATAACTCAAGATCAAAATGGCCTAAGTCAAGCCTCGAGATACGCCAATATGTTATAGGCTTCTAGTTATTTTATGGTGCTGAATACAACCAGGAGTGATATACGAGCAGGTAGTGGACATGTCAATCATTTCTTTGGTATGTCTCATTGAGTTACGCCAAAAAACGAGTTAGCCATTTTTGCTTTAGGGGGACGATATATAACTGTGATGTATCACTATGTTGGCAAGTAATTTGATTCTTGGTGTATGGAAACTCCATGGTTTATGGAAGCCCCATGATCTCTGTAAATCCTCCATAAATGATGATGATCGCATGATGATCATAACGCCTTTATATAAATTTGTACACCACTGATGGAAATAAAAAAGGAAGGTTCAACTAAAACATGAACTTTCAACTAATATGTGAACTAGTGTTTGAGCAGTCGTTTAATGCCTGTATTGGAAGATAAAACGTTCAACATTCATCATTAATCTTCCTTGTGATTTTAGGATTAATCAGGTAACAACATTGTAGAACATTATAGCAACTTTTTAAATATTTCCAGGCAAATTCTTAAATATTTATTCAAATATTTCAGGCTTTACAGACTAATACATTGCAAAAACGGTAAAAAAACACGAGTGCCATACATTTTCATTCACTGACATTATACTGAAACCAGTGAGATCACTGATTACTGTCATCCATGTGATCAGTGATACCGATATGGGACCAAAACAATAAGTGACAATTGATGACCAATTTCGACTTGGCTTTTTGTTAAATTATAGGGTGTGGTCCAAGGCAACGTGACACAAAGTGCGAAGACAAAGAAATAACTGATTGGCAGTGGCGAAACGTCTGACGTCTATCAATCAAACAGACAATAATAAGCACTGCTGGAATCCGAATGGCCTTTGGTATTGCATCCAAACTAGCATTTCAAATTCAAATTAGTTTATTTCGGAATTTATTACATGAATCAAACTTTACATAGTTTAGTATTAAACAAAAACAGAAAAGTATGAATTCATTATTATAAATCTTGATGAATGATCCTCTAATGATTCGATTACGGTTCGAACCAATTTCCCATGTGATACTGAACAACGCCATTTAACTCGTTTTTTTTTCACCAATACCAAACGTGGAAAGACTTCCAATAATATGATTTTTTCTATGAATTTGCATCCAGATTGTACTGTGTCCACAAATAATTTTTCGGTTGGAGTGATTGCTTTGGGACCAAAGCAATTACCAGTAATTGATTAACAGTTTGACTTTTGGTTGATTTATATGGTGTGGTTCACTGCAACATGGAAGTAATCAGAGGAGGGCGTCCAGAAGGCAGTAGAAAACCAGGTGATATGTTTTCCTCATGCAAAGACATTAATAGGCAATATCAGAAACCCATTCAGTTGGCGTTGCTACTCACAGATGACAAGAGGTGAATTCATTACCTGAAACATACTTGACATATATTTTTCCAAACACAACAGAAGCATCTGGATAAGTGCTATATGTAATATGACATTTCAAACCATTTTCCCACCGTCTCATATTCAGATAACACTTGACTCATTTTTTCATGCAAATTCAAACCTGAGGAGTTTATTTACTAGTTCGCACCTAGTTGGTATTTGAATATTTTTTCAGAACACACAAAACATATCTGTGGCATATCTCATTTGCATCTAATAAAGACATATTGCTTGTACAACTTATGCTATGCCCTACTTGATATTAATGCATATAATGAATATATTGACATAAAATATCATCGTGCATACAGGTAAAAGGTAATGTAAGTATCAATTCATCACCACCAAAACAGCCAAACCTCGACGACCCCAATTTAAACATAAAATACAACATTTAGCAACAGAAACAAAGCCCGACCAAATACTTTATCAAATGGCACACTGGCGTCATCAGGGGCAGACAGTGTGGTAAATGTAGTTGTTTCTATTGTACACCTGATGGAATTAGTATACAACTGCCCAACAACCTATGAACAATAATTTACAAATCCAAAACAAACTGTGTCAAACGTTTACTAGTGTTTCCCTTCAACTTTGTAAAGCATTGAAAATAGTGTGCAATGTATATATACCGAGTTCATTCAGAACATATTTCTCAAAATAAATGTTCAGAAACAATTTACGCTATGATTTAGACTCTACTGTCTGTCAAAATTTACACAAAATGCGATCTTCGGTCTCCTTCGTTTACCACAGTTAACACTTATCTTCATGCCATGCAGTGGCTCGTAACTGGATGACCAATTGTAAATATCTTCTAGCAGATTTTATGACTCGATCATAATGGCCTCAACGTTTATCAATGAATGACAGGCGATACCAAGAATATGAGGCTGTAAAACGGCAATACTGACGGCACGGGCCCGCTTCTGAACATACTAAATTATTCAGAAGTCACTTCTGTTATTGAGAACAATACGAGGCTTTTGATTAGACAGCCATGTATTTAGTACACACCTCACAAAGCTAACGAGCCATATAACCGCACTATAGAAGCACATTTTAGTGCTCATCATGGATTCTTTGGATGCAATATACATGTACTTTGTTTTTGCACCATGTCCATGCACAATGCGTTCCACTAACAATTTGCTTCAAGCACACAATCTGGCTTACTAACTACATACATATAAGGACATATGCATATCTCACAAAAGTAAATTGTAACGGGCCATTGAGATCCTCACAAAATTCCCTACATGTTACCATGTTGCACTTTGTTACCGGATAAGCTATTGTACTAAGTTTGGCAGTATTATGATTGGCTTCCTTGATCATGAGAACCTAGTAATCGACACCAAGTTTGTGCTTCTAAGTGGCTTAGAAGCGGCGATATTGTCAAAGAAGTAAATTTAACAGTATTCGGTGGCGGCATTGTTTCGGCTCAAAAAATTTCTCAAGGATGCCAAGGTGGTACAAGGTTGATTTTGACTCAGGAATGGTCAGAGATGATGAACCAACAAAAAAGTTCATAATGACGCCAAACATGCTTCACAAGGAAACTGGACTAAATCGCTGACAGTCCATAGGCATACTGGCTGTAAGGTTGCGTATCAGTCAGCATTCATGCTTGAAAAATACTGATATATTTAGTTTTGGGCCAGATTCCTAAAATTCCGGGATGGAATAATTCCGTAAACATGTGCTCAGCGAATCACTCCCTTGCGGCACAAGATTACACTTTGCACATCAATGTGTCCTGAATATCTATGGAAATTGTATAATCGAACAGTAGATTATTGATCACAGATGATATATATTATACGTAGCTTAGAATTAACATGATGCGAAACTGTGTGTACGCTACACAAGTCCATTCAAATTACAAGAATGTTATCCGATATGCAATCTTAACCAAGGCCAAACAATGACAACCCCTTTTTCATTTCACTTTAGAATAAACTGCTCGAGTTAGTTTCTAGTGCTCAGTTCGAGTTCATTTGTCCGCTTGGATAATGACACAATGTTCAATAACTGGCACTGGCTTTATTGCTAGGTGATAAAACACTTTCATTATACTGCATACAGCTGCAAACAAGGACTTGTCGTTAGTGGGTATACCAACCAATACATCAACGTAAGTTCATAATATCATATTTGAATTTGATTATTTCTAGTTCAAAATAATGGATATGTATGTGTATGTTGGTATCATTGTATCCTTGTACTCTCACATCAGGGCCTCTCAAGGAAAATATTTTCAAAATCGTGGTTGTGAGTGGGTTTGGAACTGGAAGATTATTTCTTGGTAAACAAAAACTGGGAAAATATTCAACTTCAATCAGGATATAAACTATAGAGCTTTTTGTTCTTGCAAGCATTGGGTACCTGCACCCTCTTTGTATGCACTTGGTTTCCTGTTATGTGACAGAAACACTCCAAATACCAGTATCGTTTTGCACTTCATAAACCTTATATTGAACATTGAAACATTGAAAGAATGCGTATATATTTCAACGCTCAAAGTTAAACTGACATGATCGAGGTCACATAAATGGTCAAAAGCTAGAAATCGCAATAACTACACTCAATAAATGATTATTTTCCCCCTATAATTATATATTCGTTGATGGCCAGTTCCCCATCATTTGGTTCGTGACCGATGGTCGTACGACCAAAGTTCTTGATTATCAACGAAGGTCAAGATTTTTAGGGTCTGAAATCACTGATTCATGATATATCAAGAAGGAATTTATATATATATATATATATATATATATATATATATATATATATATATGTATTTCAAATTGATCATGATTGGGTCAGTGACCCGCAAAATTACTGTAACAGTCATTTTTGTAAATAGTTGGGCATATTTAGGAAAGTAACCACATTGTTTGAACAACTGGCATGGCCTTCAGATTCTTTATATGAGCCTATGAGTGACTGTTACGGATTGATTTGCCCATTAATTACGAATGGAAACGAACTAAGAAGAAATGTTGATATTCCCTTACAAATATAAAACATTATATATATATAACAAAAGTATACGAGTTCAAACACTCCAACTAACAAGTATTAATTCGAATGCTTTCATATGTGTAAAGTGCAGTCGTATATTACATTTATTAGATAATTGTTTGTTTTGCTGTGCAGCGGATCATGTTTCCTCATGTAATCAACCACCCTTACAATGAAAACTTAACAACGAAACGTAACAAAGAAAGCTCTGTCTAATTGCTTGTCGTTGCACCTGATGATTGGTTCATAGGCAATATACAAATGGACAGAGAATAATCACACATATGTGAGCAAAATCAGTCGCAACATTATTGCTGGGCACTTGACGATATTGTAAGTCGCACGCGACTGCGAATCATAAACCTAGAAGAACCAGCATCAGTGAAAATGCAATTGAAATCAAGTTCAATTCATAAAAACAATAAATTCACATAGTCGTTTTGTCGTAATCATACACAAACTGCCTGATAGTGGTCAACTTGTTTTGCATAGCTGATTAGAATCAACATTAATTAGCCAACTACCATCCCTTACCGAACTTATCAAGTATTGTGAGGCTACACAGAAAACAACAAAATTGTGTTCTTTCCTGCATGGAAGACTCACAATCTAAATGTAGTGAACAATAACCAAAGTTTCACAGATTCTATTACAATTCACTACGTATAGCACCTAATAAAATTTTTCACAACATCCCAACTGCACCAAACCAACTCCTCATCTCTAAAACTTCACATTTAATTACTTCACTCTCACTACCTGCACCATCCATTGATTTCTTCCTTTGTACAAGACTTACATGTTTAATAAAATCACCCTCAAGTGCCTCCAGTTCTTACCGGAGTGAAAACGACACAGATAATTAACTTGGTCGTTCATCTCCCAGCCAATGGGTGCAAATATGTTATATCCAAACTGACAACAATCAAACAGATAAAGTTTTGAAAGGCCCACTTCAGGGGATGGGCCATGCAAATTTTACATCAGCGATGTATTCAACTAGGATCAGTGACGTGATCGGTTAGATAGATGGTTATATCAAGTCCCGAAAGTTTGGGATGTCTAAACCGTTATCATCATGGGAGTTTACTGCTGTTGTAACTGCTACAGGCCCAGTAATATTTCGCTTCTTGGTGATACCTTTTAATCGGCATTGGTCAATGCCATGATGGCGTCCTTGATTGCGTGTTTGAAATGTTTTATTAGTTTCAGACAAACACCGTAGGTCTAGCGAATTTTTCCCATATCACATGAGCAGCAAGGTCAATCACCTGGATGTAGAACATTACCAATGGTGATGCCTTTTCATCTAAATATGTATAGATTAGGCTAAGCCACACTTCAGTTCAGAGTTTAAGGAAAACACTAATTAGTTGTGCTGCACCAACTTTATTTGTGACTCTATGAAACACTTCCAGGTCTATCGTTTCCTTATTCATCCAGAAGCAGTTCGCACTCATTTGACTCCCCATGACTGGAACACTTTCATTTTCAATATTGTTCCACACATCATACAAACGTTGCATGCAATATCAATTTACATTTGACGCATGAGCTGCGAACTATAACTTCATTATTATTTGGGTGTATATTTATCAATATACACTAGGCCAAAAAAGTGATATCATAGCAAGACATTTTGTGAGTTTATTGTGATAAATGCAATTGGAAATGATATATAGAAAGTGTTCCAGTATACATATCAATTATATTACTCATCGACAATAGTGTATTGTCTGGATAAAATAACAAGTCATGCAATTATATTTAGGGACCTTCTGATGCGTGCGCAGTACGTCATAATATATCGCAGCCTAGTGCGACAAAGGCTTCCCTCCAAACAAGATTATTTAATGTCCCAAATATTTCTTATTTTCATTCCCAAAATCAACAGATCAGCAGAATTTATGTACGTTTCGGTCTTTGACACCACATTGATAACTTCCTTGAAAAGAATCCACAGCAAGATCATTCGAGCATGGTATCATTACTTGCCTCTCCTGAACCACACAGTGTGGTGAGGTTTTTTAAATTGAAGTACCACCAGCAATGAACATGATGTTGAAAAGTCAAGAATTCAGTGTGTTTAGTTGAGACAGATCGTGCGGTTCCTAGGTCACATAACCTCTAGCCTAGCTTGATCGGCCCCATATAGGGACCGGGAATCACTCGCAGCCCTGCAAACGACGCACAATACTATATCCATTTATCTACTGCGCACTGTAGCCTATCGGTGTATTGTTTCACCAAGTTTAACACCACTTGTTATCTTCTTTATAATAATGCTATCATGTACGTCGTGCGCGATATTGAGTTTGTAGTTTTTAGTTGTTGGGATAATGCTAAAAAAAATAATAAAAATGCGAACTGATGTGTAAATGTACAGCTATTATTTGGAAAGAATGAATGTGATAAACATGAAGCCAATTCCCAAGTGCAAAGAATTCCGAGCAAACAAACCAAGTCTATTATCCAATCTCAAAGCTGAGTTCCAGTCAATAGTGAGGGTCTCGAACAAAGAAAAATGTCTGAAAAAATTTATCAGGAAAAAAACACTGTTCAACTGTAAAACCGGTAGAAAACATGCTAATCGTTTAATATGTATTGCCTGAAATGGCATTATATTGTCGTCAGTAATCATGGCCTTTAGATCAACAATATCGACTATGGGACCGGAACAATAACTAGTAATGGATTAACAACTTGGTTTTTGGTTAATTTATATGGTTTGGTTCAAGGCAACATGAAAGTAATCAGACGAGAGAGTCCAGAGGGCAGTAGAAAACCGTGTGATATGTTTTCCTCATGCAAAGACATTAATAGGAAATATCAGAAACCCATTCAGTTGGCGTTGCTACTCACAGATGACGAGAGGTGAATTCATTACCTGAAACATACTTGACATATATTTTTTCCAAACACAACATAAGCATCTGGAGAAGTGTTATATGTAATATGACATTTCAAACCTCATTTTTTCATGCAAATTCAAACGTGAGGAGTTTATTTACTAGTTCGCTCCTAGTTGGTATTTGAATATTTTTTCAGAACACACAAAACACATCTGTGGCATATCTCATTTGCATCTACTAAAGACGTATTGCTTGTACAACTTATGAAATGCACTACTTGATATTGATGCTTATAATGAATATATTGACATAAAATATCATCGTGCATACAGGTAAAAGGTAATGTAAGTATCAATCCATCACCACCAAAACAGCCAACAATAAACGTAAAATACAACATTTAGCAACAGAAACAAAGCCCGACCAAATACTTTATCAAATGGCACACTGGCGTCATCAGGGGCAGACAGTGTGGTAAATGTAGTTGTTTCTATTGTACACCTGATGGAATTAGTATACAACTGCCCAACAACCTGTGAACAATAATTTACAAATCCGAAACAAACTGTGTCAAACGTTTATTAGCGTTTCCCTTCAACTTTGTAAAGCATTGAAAATAGTGTGCAATGTATATATACCGAGTTCATTCAGAACACATTTCTCAAAATAAATGTTCAGAAACAATTTACGCTATGATTTAGACTCAACTGTCTGTCAAAATTTACACAAAATGCAATCTTCGGTCTCCTTCGTTTACCACAGTTAACACTTATCTTCATGCCATGCAGTGGCTCGTAACTGGATGACCAATTGTAAATATCTTCTGGCAGATTTTATGACTCGATCATAATGGCCTCAACGTTTATCAATGAATGACAGGCGATACCAAGAATATGAGGCTGTAAAACGGCAATACTGACGGCACGGGCCCGCTTCTGAACGTACTAAATTCTTCAGAAGTCACTTCTGTTATTGAGAAAAATACGAGGCTTTTGATTAGACAGCCATGTATTTAGTACACACCTCACAAAACTAACGAGCCATATAACCGCACTATAAAAGCACATTTTAGTGCTCATCATGGATTCTTTGGATGCAATATACATGTACTTTGTTTTTGCACCATGTCCATGCACAATGCGTTCCACTAACAATTTGCTTCAAGCACACAATCTGGTTTACTCACTACATACATATATGTACATTATTATGCATATCTCACAAAAGTAAATTTTAACGGGCCACTGAGATCCTCACAAAATTCCATACATGTTATCATGATGCAGTTTGTTACCGGATAAGCTATTGTGATATACAAGTTTGACAGTATTATAATTGGATTCCTTGACCATGAGAACCTAGTAATCGACACCAAGTTTGTGCTTCTAAGTGGCTTAGAAGCGGCAATATTGTCAAAGAAGAAAATTTAACGGTATTCGATGGTGACCTTTTTGTAGCGGTCAAGCTGGTACAAGGTTGATTTTGACTCAGGAATGGTCAGAGTTGATGAACCAACAAGAAAGTTCATAATGACGCCAAAACATGCTTCACAAGAAAACAGTTATTTGGCAACTGGACTAAATCGCTGACAGTCCATAGGCATACTGGCTGTAAGGTTGCTTATCAGTCAGCATTCATGCTTGAAAAATACTGATATATTTATTTTTGGGCCAGATTCCTAAATTCCGGGATGGAATAATTCTCTAAACATGTGCTCAGCGATTCACTCACTTGCGGCACAAGATTACAATACGATTACACATTGCACATCAATATGTCCTGAATATCGATGAAAATCGTATAATCGAACTGTAAATTATTGATCACAGATTATTTTATTTTTTGTATTTTATTTTTTTATAAACAATATTTATTTGGATTGAACAACAGAACATGCCTATACAAAGATCTTTCCGGTGAGAGGGACAAAACTAGTGCATCAAATATACAACAAAATAAAAATAATAAATCCACCACCACCATAAAGCTGCAAGTACAACAGTTACTCCGACACCAACAAAACCCATACAGCTGAATAATTATGTACCGGTTCATCAGAACAACATTCTGTATTTACAAATTCATTAATCAAAACTGTAATTGACCAGTAAGCAGGACGTGAGTTAAATATGCTAGTATTAACAATAATAACAGTAACTGATTATAACTAGCAAAACCAAAATATTGTTGATGACTAGGAATATACTGGCAGCCCAGAGGTCAGCCGCGGTATGCTGCCTACCCAAGGACTTCCAGAAACATCCCCAATCATACACCAATAAAATCCAGACAGCTGAGCATGTACTGGTTCATCAGAAAAAAAAATTGTTATTTACAAATTCCTCAACCAAAATTGTAATTGACCAGTAAACAGGACGTGAGTCCAATACAGTGGTCCCCCTCAGATAATACCCCCCTCAAGAAAGACTTCCCCCTCTGTAAAGACTTTTTCTTGTGGCGCTAGAATGACTTTAACATGTAAACCAACCCCTCTAAAAAGACATCCCCTTAGATAAGACCATAATTTTGTGGCAGAAGGGTAGGTCTTATCTGAGGGGGACCACTGTATAATAATAATATTAAAAATAAATAACAGTAACTGATTATAATTAGTGCTAACAAAATGTGATTGATGACTAGGGACATACTGGCTGTCCAAAGGTCAGCCGCGGTATGCTGCATACCCAAGGACTACCAGAAAAGATTCTGAATCAGACTTTTTTGTAGGCAGTATCGAAGCGGCGGGCTTCCCTCATATAGCTTTGTACGGCTAGGGATATTTTGATATTATCGTTCAAGGACATATTTTCATCACCAAATAACAATACATCAACGTTTAAGGGACAAAAATCACTTACCACGTTGAAAATCGTTTGGCGAAAATCATTATATCAAATACAATCAAAAAGGCAGGGTTTGGGGTCCTCACATGACCAACCACACTTACAATCAGGTCTATCAATGACATGTAAATTTTAACATAAATGCGCATTCAACAAGCTGCAACCAATGGGCAATCTTGCATAATGAATACTATTGAAGCGCTCCCCAACCATGTACCATGCTTTTTTATTTCCACACAAGTCACTTTTTAATTTGTTTTGAAATGTACCGTATGTCGGCAGATCTCTAATGTCAATTGGTAAAGAGTTCCATGCAGATATAGTGGACGGAAAGAAGGATTTTCGAAAAGATTCCACTCGCGTTCGGAAGTTGGATACATTATGACGAGATCTAAGCCTATAATTCGTCCGTGCCTCAACAGACGACGGCATGATATCAGTTAAATACGCTGGTGCCATGTTATTTTCGATCTTGTAGAAATAGCATAGTTTGTGCATGTTACGTCTATCGCCCAATAATGGCCACGCCATGTCCAATTATAGATTGCTAATGTTAGACATTTCGGTGGCTCCCGTGACAATACTTAAAGGACGGACTTGGACTTTATCTAATTTTTGGAGATCACACTCATGAGCTCCTGCCCATACCAAATCTCCATGTTCCAGGAAAGAGAGATAAAATCTCTCAAGTGCTGATCGGTCGAGCTTAAACTTGAAGACATTGATTATATCAATACGTTTCATAGCGTTTCATGCTATTGATATGTGAATGCCACCGAAGATTGAAGCTGAACGTTAAACCTAGATGTTTGTGATATTAGACTTCGGACACCCTGAAATTATTGAATATCAAAGGCGGGTGTAATTCTATGTCCCGTTTGTTAGAAATCACAGATTATATATATTATTCGTAGCTTAGAATTAACATGATGTGAAACTGTGTGTACGCTACGCAGTTTACATTTGTACAAATGACATGCGACTGCAAATAAATTCTAAAATATAGATAATAGCATCAAATTCACAACTGACTCATCATTCGGCAGAAATATAGTCTAAAATGCACCATGGCACCAATCCATTCAAATTACAAAAATGCTATCCGATATGCAATGTTAACCAACGCCAAACAATGACGACCCCTTTTTTCATTTCACTTAGAATAAACTGCTCGAGGTTGCTTCCAGTGCTCAGTTCGAGTTCATTGTCCGTTCGGACAATGACACAATGCCCAATATCATTGTTTGCACTGGATTTATTGCTAGGTGACAAAACACTTTCATTGTAATGCCTAGAGCTGCAAACAAGGACTTTGTGTCCTTAGTTGGTATACCAACCTACGGAAGACCGTTAGTGCCAGGTGTGGAAATATATTTAAGTGGCGGCCGCCACATAATTATCTGGCGGCCGCCACTTAATTATCTGGGGGCCGCCACTTATTTATCTGGCGGCCGCCACATAATTATCTGGCGGTCGTAAATTAATAATATGATATTCAAATTTGATTATCTCTAGTTCAAAATAATGGATGTATGTGTATGTTGATTTCATTGTATCCTTGTACTCTCACATCAGGGCCTCTAAAGGAAAATATTTTCAAAATCGTGGTTGTGAGGGGTTTGGAACTGGAAGATTATTTCTTGGTAAACAAAAACTGGGAGAATATTCAACTTCAATCAGGATATAAACTATAAAGCTTTTCTTTTTGCAAACATTTGGTACCTGCGCCCTCTTTGTATGCACTTGGTTTCCTGTTATGTGACAGAAACACTTCAAATACCAGTATCGTTTTGCACTTCATTAACCTTATATTGAACATTGAAAATCGATTCTGCATAGTATGTCATTATTAGTGGTATGAAATTATTCTCAAGTGGTATGAACGTGCTGGGATGTAAATCTAGGTTAACGCTTATGTGAACAATGCAACACTATAGCACATAGGACGGTCATCTATTTGTACCACCTACTAAACCCTAATGAAAGGGTAAATATTTCAGCGCTCAAAGTTGGACTTACATGTTCGAGGTAACATAAATGGTCAACTAGAAATCGCAATAACTACACTAAATTAAAGACCTAGTAGCATGCCGATGAAAGTGCTTTCCATTTAGTCTATTAAGAATAGTTTTCAATAAATTCGAACGAATTTTACAAATACAATCAACGGGTTTCGAGATATTGAACCAAATAAGCACTCCTTCCGTAAATTGCCGAAGATTTTGATCCTGATTTTAGTGTGGGTCACGTGGTTGGTGACGTCAGTTGAGGCAGACCTGAAAGTACATGTAGCCAGCAAGGTAAACTGCAAGTCGCATATTCATTCCCCGATGTATGTTTGACAATTCAAGAGAAGGGGTGAGATGGCAGAAATACGACATTTTTTGTCTTGATATTTAGAATCAGTACTATTTATTCACCCAGAATGGAGGTTTGTTGAACTGCAAGATGTTCAGTATTTGCTGGTTTTTGCGTGTTTTCTGTTGAATTGCATGCATTTTGGAGTGATTTTCCTTCTTTGAGCTGGCCACCAAATTACGTATTTTACGTTTTCGGTGAGCCATCAAAGCACATTCTGCCTCAACTAACGTCACGATTACGGAAATTGCCGAAGCTATTTCTTTCATAGGCTGGAGAAGGCGATTGTGATAATGGCTCAATATACTCCATTACATATCGCTGTTATTAGTTACCAATTACCGCGAACACCATTTTTATCAACAAATGTCCAAAATGTCTTTATCTGAGCAGGAATAAAACCATATGTGGCGATTTTGCCCTAAGCACGCGGCAGGTGATTGTAAACATAAATGCCATTTATGTGGCCTTTTCGTACTTGGCCTTGTTTTGACACGCTCCGTTCGAGCGTGCGTTGCCACGGCGACGCATTCTAATTTACGCTCCAGTAAACTATAACAATGGATCGATTAGACCTCGCGTGCGCCCTACAGCTTGTAGTGTATTGTATATACACTGGAAGCGACTCGATCGAGGAGATTGTCCGAGAGAGAGTGACTAGGACGCACGCGAAGTTCGCCATGAGCTTTGCGTTCCCTGGTTCTGAGTAGAGGGCTCCTAGAGCCCTGGGGACGATTTCCATGGGGAGGCCCGGGCTGGGAGAGACAAGTTGCTGACTCGGGGGCGCAAGCCCTGTGGATCGCCAGTTCTCTCCCTTCCCGGGACGTGTGACATAGGCTCTGGCCAGCATGTCGGACTGTACGGGGTTCCGTCCCCGAGGCAGACCGCGGCTCGACAGGCCCCGCCAGTTAACACCGTGGTGATGAACCAGTTTCTGAACGGTGTCCGTAGGTCTGGGAGTGTCGGGTGGGCTGTTACCTGGTTACCGTTAATGCTGAAGTAGTTACCGTGTCCGCAGCGACCTCCGGTGAGCGGCCCCGCCGCAAGGATCCGGAATAGCGGATGCGCGTCCGCAAGGACTCGGATAAGAGAGGACTATCCTCGAGGATCCCGAAGAGCGGACGGTAGTCAATAACTTTACACCATATAATGGTACCTTGCTACTATGACTTTAATGACTATTTCCCCCATATAATTATATATTTGTCTATGGCCAGTTCCCCATCATTTGGTTTGTGACCGACGGTCAAACGACCGAAGTTCTCGATTATCACCCACGGTCAAGCGTTTTAGGATCGAAAATCACCAACTCATGATATGTCGAGTAGGTGCAATTGAACAAAACTAAGTATACATGGGTATTAAATAAAATATATACAGCTTAAGTCTGAAAAGGCTGGTGAAATTTGGGAGGTCATTGTCAGGTATTGAGGTCGAGTTCAAGAAAAATTTCGATATAACTTCAGTTATATTACATGTGTGTTTTGGTTGAGAGTTATCAGCTGAAAATAAATCAATAATGAACAATATTGAACTAATAGACGAGGAATCAATACCCAGTATTAAGTATTCCGAGCAAACAAAACAGAGTCCGTTATCCAATCTCATAGTCCGGGGACAGAAAGTCATATCAGGCATACGAAGTGAGAATAACAAAAATGACAGGGAAACTCATGAACCCCCCAAAATGGCCATTTGGAGGTGAAACCAGGTCGAAACTACATTAACTGATTCAAATGAGTGGCGGTATACCCTCTCTAATTGTCTAGTTGATTTTGTTTCGAAACGCCTCACAGCTTGGCCCATTACAATGAATTCTTTTCACATGACAGTGTCTTTCATGTCGATCTTTTACAGCTATTCCTAAAGAAACTAAGAGAGTAGTCGATTTTGAGTTTTGTTCGAAGGTCATGACCTGTATCAGGACATTTGGCGAAATCATCAATATATGCCACTGCTGTAGTTTCTAATATCCGGTCTAAATTGTGTGAAATAATCTCAAACGGATGGTATTACCAATTGTTGAGTAATGTTTATTAATTAATCAGCGGATGTATGAGCTTCGCGTCGTCTAGTTATGCTGTACTAGATATCTACTAATATTCTGTGAGAAGCATAATGCATAGATTCGTATTGAATAGTATTTAACCAGTGGTTGCACCCATAATCAATGATAGCCAACTTCATTTTGGGAATGCTGGTCCGGATCAGATATACATATATGCAGTCTGATGATAATAGCGTGCCATTTGAATATCAATAATGTGTCATGAAATCTTCATAAATCAATAATGTGTTGCGGGTGATTGTCTATTCGAATATATAGCATGAATTATACTCGACAGATTTTTAAAACATGATGAGCAACACTTTACTGTTTTCTTCACTCTTTGCAGATATCAGACGTGATTGGAATGTCTACATAAAATAATAGGGGTCGAATGACTACTGTGATTGTCGATCAAGACAAAAAACATTTGCAATATATGTGTCAATGCACATTAAATATTTCTTAGTTCGATTCAGATTTCACGAGCCCAAAATTGCAGGCTAATAGATATACACGACTCGTGTTGATAAGGGAATCTTATTAATATTTGTTTTATTGCTTACTATTATTTTATCAATATTAAGCTTACTTTGTAATAAGTAAGAGTTAGTAGTGAGCTAGTCAGCAAATAGAACACGTATCGTTATATGAATGAGATACATAATAGTGATTAATCATAATGGCAGATAGTATTTTTTTGGTTATGGAAACATGTATCATTGTAAGAATGAAATATATAATTGTGATGAATCACCATGTTGAAAAGTATTTTGATTCTTTGTTTATGGATGCTCCATGGTTTCTGTAAATGCTCCATAAATATTATAATGATGATGATCATCATAACGCCTAGATAAGTTCGTGCCACCACCAATAGAAATAAAAAGGCCAATGAACTGTGAACTAATATGTGAACTGGCGTTTGGATAGTCGGCTAATGCCTGTATTGAAAGATAAAACGTTCAAAATTCATCAATAATCTTCCTTGTGATTTTTGGGATTAATTAGGTAACAACATTGTAGAACATTATAGCAATTTCTCTATCAACAACAACAAAAATAGTTCTCCATAATATTTATTTAAATATTCCTGGCTTTACAAATTAAATCCATTCCAACAACGGTAAAAAAAGAGTGCAATACCTCTTCTTTTTCTGACGATATACTGCCACCAGTGACATCACTGATTACTGTCATCAATGAGATCAGTGATATCGATATGGGACCAAAGCAATAAGTTGTAATTGATGACCAATTTCGACTTTGGTTTTTGGTTAACTTATAGAGTTCGGTCCAAGGCAACGAGACATGAAATCAGGGGACAGAGAAATAACTGGTTGGCAGTAGCAAAACGTCTGCCGTCTATCCGTCAAAAAGGCAATAATAAGCACTGTTGAAACCCAAATGATCTGGCATTGCATTCGAATTGGCATCTTTATTTCAGAATTCATCACATGAATCATACCTGACACATTTCAGTATTTCATACTACTGAGTATGAATTTATTATTATAAATGTTAATGAATGAGCCTCTAATGGTCGGAGCCACTCCCCCATTTGATACTGGACAACACCACCTGATTTGTTTTTTCTTTTCAAACACAAGACGTGGGAAGAGTTTCAATAATCCATTTATTCTTATAAATTTGCATCCAGATTGTGCTGTGTCTACCAAGTCACAACGCCTGCAAGTTATACAACTATAGGCCGAATATGAACAATTGTGCAGGGGATTATATGGGTGGAGTGACTGGATTTGATGTTCAGGAGCGATGTAGATAGTGCGATGCGATGCATAGACGTGGAATCAATACCCAGTATTAAGTATTCCGATCAAACAAAACAGGGTCCGTTATCCAATCTCATAGTCCGGGGACAGAAAGTCATATCAGGCATACGAAGTGAGAGAAAACAAAAATGACAGGGAAAATATCCTTGTCGCAGCAGTTCAGAGACTAGCTGGGCACTTCGATAGATGTATATGTCATCTAGCTGAACGCAATTATCGTCCGGCTTAAATATGATAAAATATTTACACGTCGATGCATACATTACAGATAACTGACGTTAAACAGATTATATTGAGACATCGATTGTAAAAAAAACTATGCAAAACAAATAATCCACGGACATAGCGAGAAGGTATTATCTACTGATGTACGCTATATTCCGACTTAGGGTAGGTCTAACGTCATATTGTCGAACCAAACAGAATATGAACGATTAGGAATAGATCAGCGCTTGTGTGATGCACTCGCTAGGTTACGGATCACTTCTCTCGACTTATCAGTCCCAAGTGGTCTTGTGGGTCCTCCAGTGAAGGTCGACCATATAATTTATTGAAGAATCTGCTTTTTGTCCCTAAGGGCAAAGATGTTGAATTCGATTTCAAGATTTTGTGCAGCATAATCGTGGCAATGCAATTGTTGTTGTATATATATTTTTTTACGTTTATTTAAAATTTGCAATGCATTATGTTAAATTACAGTGTTCTTAATACATGAGCAGTATTGAACCGTTGGTCGGTATTTCCCTGGAAAAGTTTTGAAATACTTGGGAACTTTAGTAAATGCACCCAGCAGCACGATTATCTTATTTATATGTGGATTTATGATGTGGTTTCTGGTATTCAGTCAGATTCTGGGTCTTTTCAGATATGTGCAGAGGTCGATAACCGTCTGTGAAAATGCACACACAAGTACATCATTTGTTTCACTTGGTCTCAAACTATTACCCCTCCCCTAAAGTTGTAATGCAAATAAAAACATCTCTTGATTCCTTGAGCAACTACAAATGACTTGTAATAGCAGATTTTATGATAGGATGCACATGGTGCTGTAAAACGGGCAATACTGGTCGACACTCCTTACACACGAAATTAATTAATCACCCCTATTCTTGAGAATTGATGAGAGGTTATTGATTAGTTATTGTGTATTTGGCACACAGCACAAGACTAATGAGCCATAAAAGTGCAATTAGCCATATTTGAGCCACAGAAGCTCATTGTGGTGTTGGAGTTGATAATGGATGTTATACAAATGAATTAATAAAGAACGAAAATGCTCATCTCCACAGCACATCATAATTATGCAAATAGTACTTGTCACTAGCCTATACAGTACCATGCAGTTTGGGACAACCTTAAAGCTGGACTAATGGCTTAAAAGGAGAAAAAATAAATTAAAAAAATATATTTCGGCACATGTACCGCGTGTGTTCATACGGTACTGTGCCCGTTACATTTCCGAAAATGCCCGACCGCAGTCGGCTGCCTTCTGTTGTTCTCGGCGTTTGCTCCAAACGATCCAGCACGTGAGGGGTTTTTGCCAGTATATAAGGGCCCAGTACCATTCAATGAAGCGTGTCATTTGTGATTACATGTCAACACGGAAACATTTGGGTTGTTGCCGCCGCTAAGGCATATATCGATATACCTAAATCACGCTAAAAAAGGTGGATTTTGGTGGTATTACTGTACTATGACATAATTTTATATATCTACTCCGTTCCCTTTCAATGCACATTACCAACTTGTGTGATATGCTGTATCAATCGTCCATACATACCACTTATTCACAGTTGACCATTACCGTTCACACTGCATGTTGTATTTCGGGATGCTAACAGTAGCACCCCCGCCCCAAATACTATTACTGCGCGAACTATGTCTAGGCTGTGTATCTTTTATACAGTGCGATAGCATGTTACAAATAATACTCACTGTCAATGATGTTTGTTAGAAAGTAGACTATGACTATAACTAATTTCGGATACAATACATTTTGTACACTAAACACTGATTGGCAATGAAATGTATACATACAGTGCAATCCATTAATTTGGAGCCACATTAGTGAGGTCTTGATTACCACAATTTGGTGTTGCAGTCACACGATTATGAGTGTATATTCTCAATAAACCCAGTGACAAAACTTACAGGCTACATTTGGGTTACAATAAGAGTGATAGCCGTAACGATCCTAGATCCAGATGCGCAAATCCGGATCACCTGTATGGTCATATGGCACTTCCGAATTTATATTATCTAATTACTTGGTAGTCCAGAATCTCAGAATGTGGAAAAAATAAGAAACAAGAATATCACACATCAATATCCCGTTGGCTGCACAACAGTTTGAAATGTGTCACTACTTTTTGGTGGCTCCTAATTAATGGATGGCACTGTAATTATCTCATCGCAAATCATAGTTGATGAGCTTCTCTGCAAAGCCAAGCCTAAATCCTAACAAGTATTGCCCAACAATAGTAATCCCGTTGGATTACAACTCAATCCTGTTGAGTTGTAATCCGACAGGAGAACATGTGGCAATTTCTCAATTGTGATGTACATTCTGTTATGGATCTGTGTGTGATACTTCATGTAAACACGTCAATTGACATGACGCATATATCGTGTTTATTTATTTCCATTTTGCAGATAGGGTTAGGCAATGTAAGTATCAATATATTACCACCAATACAGTCAGATTTTGATGATACCAATAACAAACGTAAAATACAACATTTTGCAATACAAACGAAGCCCAACCAAATAGTTCATACAAAGACACACTGGCGTCATCAGGGGCAGACAGTGTGTTGAATGTAGTTGTTTCTACTGTACACCTGATGGAATTAGTATACAACTGCCCAACAACCTATGAAAATAATTCAGAAATCTGAAACAACCCCCATGGAATAGATATATGACAAGTACATAAGTACCTAATCACAAGCCAGAAGGCTACTGAGTTGATGGTATCCTCGGGGACAGATTTAATGTCCGCCAGCAGTGACACCGACTCAGTGGTATGAATGTAAGTATCAATCTATTACCACCAATACAGTCAGATTTTGATGATACCAATAACAAATGTAAAATACAACATTTTGCAATAGAAACAAAGCCCAACCAAATAGTTTATACAAAGACACACTGGCGTCATCAGGGGCAGACAGTGTGTTGTATGTAGTTGTTTCTACTGCACACCTGATGGAATTAGTATACAACTGCCCAACAACCTATGAAGATAATTCAGAAATCTGAAACAACCCCCATGGAATAGATATATGACAAGTACATAAGTACCTAATCACAAGCCAGAAGGCTACTGAGTTGATGGTATCCTCGGGGACAGATTTAACGTCCGCCAGCAGTGACACCGACTCAGTGGTATGAATGTAAGTATCAATCTATTACCACCAATACAGTCAGATTTTGATGATACCAATAACAAACGTAAAATACAACATGTTGCAATAGAAACAAAGCCCAACCAAATAGTTTATACAAAGACACACTGGCGTTATCAGGGGCAGACAGTGTGTTGAATGTAGTTGTTTCTACTGTACATCTGATGGAATTAGTATACAACTGCCCAACAACCTATGAAAATAATTCGGAAATCTGAAACAACCCCCATGGAATAGATATATGACAAGTACATAAACAAGTTATACGTTATGACAGCACAGACGTTGGAATACATGTGAAGTTTGCTCAGATAAATTGTGTAATTTTGTTGAAAGTGTACAAAGCAGGCCATACTTTCTTCTGGATATCAATGTATAAGAATGTGTGGATAAATGTGGGCACAGCAGAAACTGTAATATACGTCAGAAATCTTGAGGAAAGTTGATTTAAATTTGGAATATTCAAGGACATTGTGATCACTGAACCGGAACGATTTCACCATTGGTCATGGCAAACAACGCGTACACGACTCGCCTCTCGCAGAAGAAAGCAAGCAGCATGCAAGTCACGGTGCTGCCAGACGAGACCAAAACAAACAGTAAAGGTGAGGCCAGGCAAAGTAGCCCAATCGTGAACTTTTGACAATGACGCGCAAAACGAACATGGATATATCTCAGGATATTGATGTAAAATCTCTTCTCCTCAAGATCATCACCGACCAACGTGAAAATACCCATAGACTGGAAACACAAATAAACTGTATTAAAGACACTCTGACACAAGTTAAAGATGCCATGGATAAAAAAGTCGAGGAAGTGTACAAAACTGTTGACGATGTCCGATCTGAAATAGCAGAACAGATTTAGGAGATGAAACTAGATGTGAGACGAGAGCTGGATGAAATGAGATCTCGACTGAATGCAACAGAGGAAGTAGTGCGCCCTCCGTTCAATCCAGAAGCCACGGTTGTGGTCACCAACCTCAGAGACGACGGGACTGACATTGAAACACAGTGTCAAAAACTACTGTCCCAAGGCCTTGGTCTTAGTGACATGAGCATGGTTCGTGCTACGAGGATCAGAAGGGATAGCAGCAAACCCTGCATCGTCAAAATCCAACTTCCGTCCCTCGCAGATAAAATCCACGTACTCAAGAGAAAAGGCAATCTGGCATCAAAATCCCGTACTCAAACACGTACATCAGAACCTCAAAACCGCATGCTGAGAGGGTCGCGGAGAAAAATTTCCGGACCATTATCAACGCCATGCCAACTTTGAAGGATCAGTATCGGTTGACAGGTCACGGACGTTTGGAACTATCAAACGGAGATAGACCAAATAGATATGGATACCAAGCCAGTAACCAACCATTAAACAGCATGCCGTCTAGCTCACTAGGCCCGACTGATGAAGCTTGTAGATCCTCTGGGTCGACCACCTCGCCAAGTCAACCACTGCCACCAACCACTTCGCCCAACTACCAGCAGCCGCCGACCATCTCGCCCAACTACCAGTTGCCGCTGACCACCTTGCCCAACTACCAGTTGCCGTCGACCACCTCGCCCGACTACCAGCTGCCGTCGAGCACCCCGCCCAACTACCAACTGCCACCGCCTGGCCACCAGCCCCAGTCTTTACCACCGATGGTGTTCAAAGCCCCTTCGGTTGCCCCAGGTAGCATCAGTCACGTCAGACGCCCTTCTCCACAGTACGACAGCCACGTGGGTTGAAACGCAACACAGACACTGGCAGCAGCACTCAGAATAACGGTAAATTGAGCGGTGATGAACCTATTGTTACCAGTATGTCTAAAGGTAGTGTATGTGATATCTCCATTGTGTCATGGAATGTACATGGCTTAAACTCTGTAATGAACAAGGAATCTGTGAGCTATCTTGAAACATTTGATGTTGTCAGTCTCAGTGAAACCTGGACAAGTTGTGACAATGATTTTAGTGATTTTCTGCCTGAATTTACTCCTTACTTCTCACATGGCCGTCGTAGATCCACTCGAGGTCGAAATCCAGGTGGTGTGGCTGTGTTCATCAGTAAAAAGGTTACTCATATGTTCAAATGTATGAACGTTTCAGACTTTGGAATATATCTTAAAATTGATAAAACATGCATGTCTAATACTGAGAAAGATCTATATATTGTCTGTGTATATGTGCCCTGCGAACTCTCAACGTTCTACGATGCACGAATAGAGCAAAATGGTATTGAAGAACTGAAGGATGAAATGACATCAGTAATTGTTCCTGGTTGTAATATGATTGTGTTGGGAGACTTGAACGCACGCACTGCAGAAAGCCTAGATTACATATTGGATGATAGTTGTTTGTATTCAAATTTACCAGACTGGTGGCAGAGTGATATGTTTTCTACACCAAGAAAATCTAGGGTTAAAGATGTGAATAATTTTGGAAGGTCCCTAATTGATTTATGCAAACAGTTGGAATACATATCTTGAATGGTCGTTCTGATGGTGATCTCAATGGTGAATTCACATTTTGTTCAACAACCGGTCAAAACGTCGTAAACTATGTAATTGCATCTTCAGAATTGCTATCAAATCATGTAACAGGCTTTAGAGTATCATCTAGGGATGCATCTGATCATTTTCCTGTCTGTTGTGTTTTGACCTGTCAAGTACGTGTACATACTACTCCGAATGTTATTGTTTCGGGTCAAGGTCAAGTGACACCAGTGCGGTATAAGTGGAACCCAACCAAGCGTGATGAGTTCTTGGAACTGCTCACTGATGATGAGAGTAAACACAGACTGGCCCAGCTTTCACGCTTCATTGACTGTAAAAATATCAATGAAGCTGTTTCGTGTATTGTAGGAGTTATCCACAGAGCAGCGGACTCAATGAGAACTAGGCCAAAGTCCGAACAAGTACATGTAAATAATAACAAAAGATCAAAACATGAAAACTGGTGGGACCCTGAATGTAAAATTGCCAAATGTACAAAACAAATATTGTTGAAAAAGTATAGAAATAGCCAGTCCGACCCAGCATTACAAGCATATTTGGCATCTAAGAAATATTTCAAATGTCTATGTAGGAAAAAGATATCTAAATATAGAGGGAAACTGTACAGTGATTTAAGGAAATCAACCAAAGCCAACAATAATGTGTGGTCAGAAATAAGGAAAATATGTAATAAAAATAAGAATATGGACAAATCGATTACACACGAGCAATGGTATGACCATTTTTGTGAATTGCTAAATGACAAGCCAGTTATTGCTGATGATTTTGAAGAACTTGTAAATAATTTTATGTGTAGTCATGATATTGATTGCTTTGAGTGTTCTGATAATGATCCTAGTGATTTGAACTGTACGATTGAAATGAATGAAATAACACATGTTATAAATGGGTTGCCTAACGGAAAACAACCAGGGGTTGACGGTATCCCGTATGAGTTTTTTAGGCACAGTCATGACATAATTATTAATGAATTGTATATTTTATTCAATGCTCTATTAGACTCTGGTAATTTTCCGCGTGAGTGGTCTGACGCAATCATCAGTCCAATTCATAAGAAAGGTTCATATTCGGATACAAACAATTATCGATGAATATCCCTCTTGTGTTGTATAAGTAAAATATTCACGAAAGTCCTGAATAACCGTCTTGTAAAATGGTTTGAACTACATGGAAGGTTAAGCGAAGCACAGGGTGCCTACAGACAGGGTCGATCCGTTTAAGGTGCGGTATGAGCACATTAGTGAGCTATAGTATATTTGAGTTGGTGTCGGGGCCTATCTAACCAATGAGGGGGGTTAGATCACCATGGTGAAAGTACCTTACTCGTCGATCCACGATAGATCATATTTTCTCATTATATGCTATAATCCACAAATATTTGCGAAAACGAGGTGGGTGATTCTACATAGCATTTATTGACTTTTCTCGTGCTTTCGATTCGAATCCACACTCAATTCTATGGTTCAGGTTATTGCAAAATGGTATTCATGGAAAAATGATAAAGTTATTCCGGTCTATGTAAACGCAATTGAGGTCTTGTGTCAAAACATTTGGAGGTGTAACAAAATACATGCAACTGCCGCGCTAAAAACGTTCGTTAGGAATGGTCACGTGACCTTCAAAGTCCACTGGCGAAGACACCGTTCGCGGAAGCATCATCAGCGGAAGCATCGTTCGCGGAAGAACCGTTCGCGGAAGCACGATTGCGGAAGCATCATCAGCGGAAGCATCAGTCGCGGAAGCACCGTTCGTGGAAGAGGAGCCTTTGCGAAAGAACCGTTCACGGACGCAGTCTTCACCCCGTGGAGAAGAGTAGGGAAGAGACGTTCGCGGACGAAGATGCGCGCGCAGCCACCCTGGCTATATAAGGGAGAGCGGACGGCCGCTCTGAGAGCACTGCAACAGCGACATCGACCGTGGGGAGATCGTCACCGCCACAGCCAAGGGACTCGACGACCTCCGTGCAGACGACTCCTTCTTCAGGGCCTTCGAGTCAACCGGGATTTAGACTGAATACCTGGAGAAACCATTCGACTAAACGGGACGGGAAACTTCAACGGGAAGGGACAGAGAGACGCCGCCGGCTAAGAACTCTTTTTAGTTGTGCCCTCGTGCACTATTTATTTTTGAAATGTATTCATACAGTGCTCCATGTCTGGACTTCATATTTGTACGTCACGTGGGTGACCAGCCATGCAATTGTAAGTTTATTTGATGTCGATAAATCTTCATTTTATTTACATCTGAGTTGCTTCTTGCCTAAGTGAAGCCGGTAAGCTACTGAGTGATGATACACCAGCGTTGGGGAACACCAATGTAGTGACGGCTCTCGAATCACAATGAGCGGGAGTTACCAAAAGTCTATGCGATCAAGAAACCGGGTTTTTGGGCACACCAAAAACAAAACAAGCCATTACCTACCAAACGTCACAACTTGGTGCCGTGACCAGGATCCCCGAGGGTTTACTGCCAGGGAACGAACCTCAGCATCACTCATGTCCGGCGAAAACGACGAAACTACCCCAGGGAAGACAGGAGGTGAAGAGGAATACTCTTCGCGGACGGCCTCACTCGCAGAAGAGGACGACAACTGTTCTCGAAAGCCAACCTTCGCGGAAGAGGACGACAACTGTTCGCGGAAGACGACCTTAGCGGAAGGGGACGACGACCGTTCGCGGAAGTCGACATTCGCGGAAGACGACCGTTCGCGGAAGAGCAGCTTCACAGCCAGGGGTGGACGTGGTGTTTCGACAAATGAGGAGCAACCAGGAAGGTCGAGACCTTCCATGGGCCAGTCGACGAGTCAGCAGAGACCCCGGAGCCTGACACCCGACAACCGTTTTCCTTTCAGGTCCGTTGGACACGACTCTGGGTGGCAGTATCATCGAGACAGAGAGAGGTCGACCTACCTTGAGAGCATTAGGAGGGGCCCCGAGTTTCGACGAGTGCTGGGAGCGGAGTACGTTAACCTGGACGGGGAGGACGGCGAAATCTGGGCGAGGAGGGATCGGCTACAGTTACCGGAGCAGAGTCCGAGTGTGGCACCTCCAGAGAATCCAGCATTGAGACGGCTTTGGGACCAGTCCCAGCAGCAGTCTGGTGCAACAGGGCAGCGGTCTAGTGTGATGAGTCGACAAACAGGAGCGACTGGAGGACGGGTTACTTGGGCTCCTACCCAAGAGAGCAGCTCGAGAGGGAGGGGACTTTTCGCGGAAGAGAACGTTCGCGGACGAGAGGCATTCTTCAGCGGCGGGGACGCTTGCAGCCGGGGATCCTTCGTGGATGAACGTGCTCGCGGGCGAGGGGGAGTCTTTGGTGACGAGGACGCTTGTGACCGGAGAGGGCCCTTCGCAGACGACCACGTTCGCGGACGAGGACGACTCGCGGACGAGAGTGTTCGCGGAAGAGAGGAGTCTTCACCGAGACGGCGGCTCGACGAAAGGAGAGATCCAGGCGACCAATCTTCCTTTCCAGTTTTTCAGAATAGACAGGGAAGACCATTCGCGGATGAGCCGGTTCGCGGAAGACTCGCGGAAGACGGCGTTCGCGGACGTACGTCTTTTGTGGAGTAACGTCTCCGAGGCATCTTAGCAGACGAGCCGGTTCGCGGAAGACAGCGTGCGTGGAAGGGGCCTGTTCGCGGAACAACTTCTTCGGGGGCTGTTGGCGGAAGAGTCCATTCGCGGAAGGTTCGCGGAAGACAGCGTTCGCGGAAGGGGGAGGTCTTCACCCAGTCGACAACCGAGACAGCCAGCCTCCTGGAAGCATCAGACTTCCATTTCAGGCACACAGGGAGGCCAGGGACAGCACTCTTTCTCATCATCGGGCGATGAAGGGCCTTCATCAGAGGGAGGGACCGACAGCAGCCATGGTTACCCAGGACGGGGGAAGCGACCACCGAGGCGGGGACCACCGCTGGACCGACGAAGCCCTAGACCGAGACGGAGGCAGGAGGACTCATCGTCCGAAGACAGTACAGCCTGGAATCAGGGCGGTAGAAGGAACCGGAAGATGCTAACACCTGACAAGTAGAGTGGCCGGTGTACCGGGCCCACTTTGACGTCATCGCAGAGGTCAACGGATGGAGCAAGCGGGAACAGGGCGTCTATTTAGCCGGAAGCTTGACAGGAGAGACACGACGAATGCTAACGAGCCTGAGTCCTGCAGACCGGAGGGACATCGACGTTCTGACTGACAAGCTGACCCTACGATTCGACCCTGACTGTCAGGAGGAGTCCTACAAGGCGACCTCGGGGCAGAGAACCCGCAGAAAGGCAGAGACACCCCAGCAGTACGGCTATGAACTACAGCGACTGGCCGGCCGTGGTTACCCGGATCTGAACTCCGCAGCTCAGGAGGCTATCGCCTTAGACCACTTCTGGAGGGGCCATCCAGACGGGGACATGAAGGTGATGGCGCTCATGAAAAAAATGAAGACCATGGAGGAGGCCATAGCGTTCGTAACCCAGTACAAATGTGTCAAACCCAAGCCTGGAAAACAGGTGATGTCCATCGAGTCGGAAGACTCCGAGCCAGCAATGGGACGGGTCCTGCAGCTACTGAAGAACCAGCAGGAGGGCGGAGCTACCACCAGTGGGCAGCAGAGCCAGCAGCCGAACGTAGCGGGTCTACCCAGACTTCCCTACTTCAAGGGGCTCTTTGAGAGTCAGGACAGGAAGCTGGATCGACTAATCGAGCTGTGTGAACAGGTGCTATCCATCAAGCCAAGGGCCGCCACTGCTGAGAACCAGGGACCAAGCGCCAGGCCGGGACCAGATGACTGCTGGTACTGCGGGAAACCGGGTCATCGGAAATACCAGTATCCAGACCGGCCGCTACCTCTGACCAAGGAGGAGCACTTGAGTCGACTAATCGAGGAGATTGGTGAGCTGAACGGCTCGGACGAGGTGTCGGAAAACCAGAGGGCTAATACCCGCCCCCTACCGTATGGGCCATTGGCAGGTGTGTGCACGGCTTCACAGGCGAGAAGCTCGACGGAGACGTGAAAAACACATTGCCAGGGGGGAATTTATAGTTTCACAGATTTTGAGCAGGATTTTCTGAAGCGCATCCGAAGTGACTGAATGGCCACGGGAGGAGCTCGAGGATCGAATTCTCGACTATATGAAGGGCAAGCCTGTCAACACAGACGGGAGTGCCAATGTACAGCAAACCGATGGAGCCGTGGAGCGTCTGGGGACCCACAGAGACATCAACGAGGTTTCTGCTAGCAGCAAGGAGGACCAGCAGGTTACAACCTTGAGGCTAGAAGCTGCGAAACAGCAGGGACCCCCCCCCCCCCCATTCATCTGAACCACAAGTGGCCGTGAAAGAGGAGACGGAGGGCCGGGTGAGCGGAATGACCAAGGGGCCAGCGCAGCAGCCATTGCTGGTGGACGACTCATTACTTATCCGGAGCGGCGGTTCCGAGGGGAGTGATTCCCTTAAGACTGATAGAGAGGACCAGGGTGGTGCATCACTCTGGGTGGATGACTCGGTACTTATCCAGGGCGGCATCCCTGAGGAGAGTGGCAGCTCTCTTAAGATTGTCAGAAATGGCCAGGTGGTGTCGCTGTCAGCCGGTGCCCGAGGCGCATTGGCGTGGTATGCGGCGAGCCACATTATGGGGAAGGCGACTCGTATATTGGTGGACACGGGTGCCTCTTCCACCGTTCTGGATGAGTGTCTCTTCGACCAAATGGATGACGAACATAAAGCGATGATAAGGCAGACGAGAATAAGGTTACGGGCAGCAACCGGAGACTACTTACATGCTCGAGGAGAAATGACAGCACAACTTCTACTGGGCACACGACTCGTGTCAGCAGACGTACTGGTAGCCAAGCTAGGGATCCCGGGTGTGCTGGGACTTGATGTACTTGAACAGATTGGGGGACAGCTGGATCTGCGTAAGGGCGAGTGGCAGGTAGGCGATTCTACTGTAGTAATGAGCTCGGGCCACGAGGACGCGGTCCACACACTGGTGACGGAAGAGACGGTCATCTTGCCACCCTTTTCCGAGATGATGGTGGACCTCAAGCTGACGGGAAGTGAGGGAGGAGTTCCGAAGGCTGGCCTCGTGTAGTCCGCAAGAGAGCCCTTGGAGGACGACCCCCTCGTAGTGGGACGAGCCCTTGTACGACCCCGAGGACGCCTGGTACCAGTGGTACTACTGAATGCCGGCGCTGGAGTCTGCACTGTGCTGATGGGGACTATCCTAGCCGAGCTTCACGGGATAGAGGCCGTGATCGACCTGGGATTTCGTCCCGATGGTGGAAAAACAACCCAAGACGAACCTAAGAGGGAACAGTGGTACCGGGAGGAGCACGGGAGGGAGCATGAGCCCCTTACACCAAACTAGTGCCCGGAGCATCTACAACCGCTCCTGGAGGGAATGCATCCGGACTTGACGGAGAAGGAGGTGGAGGTCGTCAGCGATCTCCTTCGACGCCACCAGCAAGTTTTTATGGATCCTAGATACTGATGCTAGCGGCTACGGAGTGGGAGGCGTCTTATCCCAAGTGCAGGACGGACGAGAGCGGGTGATCGCCTATGCTTCCAGAGCCTTGAGGGACACCCAGCGGAACTGCTGCACCATCAAGCGGGAGCTCCTGGCCGTCATCAGTATGATACACCATTTCAGACATTTCCTGTGGGGGAGAGCGTTCTTACTACGAACCGACCACGCCTCTCTCAAGTGGCTACTGAATTTTCGGGATGCGGAGGGAATGATCGCTAGATGGACGGCTCACATCGCCAGTTACGCCTTCAGGTGTGAGGTCCGACCGGGAGTACAACACGGGAAATGCAGACGGGATGTCCAGATGCCGACAGTGCCGGAGACCGGATTGTCCCGCCCCTCGCCACACCACAAGACCCGAAGGAAAAGAGGAGGCCTGTCCGACTCAGGAGGAGTGTCCCCCACCCCTGGAGGACCTCTCTGATGAAGATTTGCTTCCACCGATCAATGGAGAAAAGTGGAGCCCAGGAGGACCCCGAGTCAACAGCATACGGGAGGTCCCCTTGGAGCCCTGGATGGAGGACCATTACTGCGGAGATGGAGTCGGGATATTCCAGATCTGGAAGGTGCGCCGCCAGGAGGACCCGAGGACGACTACAGAGCCGACCAAGGAGTCCCCGCCTGAAGACCGGAGCCCCCCACAGACGGAGGAAGGAGCCAGGAGCGTCTGCAGGACACTGCATCGGCTTTGCCCCTCTGCCTGGGTTTGGTTTCTCCTGATAATGATTTTCACACTGCATGGTTTGGGACCTTGAGGTTGTGGCCGGAGCAGCGATCGGCGCGACAGCCGACGTATGGATACGCTGCCGAGAGGAGCCCCTACCGGACCCATGCCCCAACCCTGTGGTCCGAGATCCAGACAAACAAGTGGTTGCTGTCACGCGGGCTATGGCTACGAGAGGACGTCGGACCCCGACGGAGGGAGCCCAGGAGGTCCAGGTGCTGAATGGGTATTCCCAGGATGACCTAGTGACCCTTCAACGAGCAGACCCTGAAGTTGGAGGCATCCTAGGGTGGAAAGACATCCTCACTGAGAGACCTGCCTTGCCCGAAGTCCGAACAAAAAGTCAGCAGATGAAGACTCTGTGGCAACAGTGGGACCAGCTGGAGCTACGTGATGGGCTTCTGTACCGGCGGTACCAAGCGGCATGCCAGAACGCACCAATCCATCAACCGGTCGTTCCGCAGGTCCTGAGACGCGCCGTCATGAAGGAGGTCCACACCGTCAAGCTGATGAGCCACCAGGGAGTCACCAAAACAGTCCACTGACTAAAAGCGAGAATGTACTGGCCGGGTATGACGAAGGACGTGGAGCGTTGGTGCCGGGAGTGCCTGAAGTGTAGTGGGAGAAAACCGCGACCGGGACCCAAGTACCACCCTATGGGAAATCTACCGGTGGGCGATCGGCTAGAAAGGGTGGCCATGGACATTTTAGAGCCCGGAACGATCACCAATTCTGGGAACCGGTATATATTGGTCGTGGGTGATTATTTCACCAAGTGGACTGAGGCCTAAGCTCTACCCAACCATGAGGCTCAGACGGTGGCAGACGTCTTTGTGACCGAGTTCATGTGCCGCCTGAAGGAGGTCCACACCGTCAAGCAAGTATTGGAATATGGCGCCTTGAGTGTGGCTGCCAGCATTGTTCGTCTGTCCAGTTAATGTCTTGTTTTTTTGTGTGTTAGTCCGTCTCGACAGCCTTCATATTTGTGTCACGTAAGTGTGAATGGATATAGATCTGCCAGATTATAATGTTGTGTCAGTTGGAAATCAGGACTTTCTGTTTTGCTTCGATTTTGTTTGTGATATTTAGTATCGACAACCATTCAATGGCCCCATTGAGTGTGGCCACATTCACTCATGCACAACGCGCAACCAATACGTTGGTATACACTGGGTCAGAATTGTGTGCACTCAGACCGGTAAACAGTGCGCTTGGGGTGTCAGCCAATGTCCACGACAGGGTGTGTACCCTTGGCATCGGTAAGCACCGTGGACGGCGAGGCGCGGCCGCGAGAGCACGCAGAACAGCCGAATGGCGTGCCAAATGGGACCATAATACCGTAAACTCTGGTTTACTTCGTTCTCTTCCAAAACAAGAAATTTACGACAACAATGCTAACTGTAAATTTGGCTTAGTAAATGCAAGATCAATTAGAAACAAATCCCAACCGTTTCTTCATTACTGCTTGACAGAGGGATTAGATTTCTGCGTGGTTTCTGAAACCTGGTTAAAAGACAGTGACTCTGTTGAAATAAGTAATCTAAGCCCATCCGGATACAGCTTCTTGAACACACCTCGGACAAATCGAACTGGCGGTGGTCTTGGCTTATTCTTCAAGAACTCAATCGATGTTGCTGTGATATCATTCGGAGAACAATCTTCATTCGAATTTACTCAATATTCACTTACAATCAACCATTTCAAGCTTCTGGTAATTGCCATATACAGACCTCCATATTCACCTGTACACCCAGTGTCGATTTCTGTGTTCCTCAGTGAATTTGCGGACTTTGTTGATAGAATAGTTTGTTCGTGTAGTGAGTTTCTCATTGCTGGGGATTTCAACATACATGTTAACAAAGAACAAGTTCCAGAAACGATTTCCTTCAATGAACTATTGGACACATTTGCACTCAATCAATTGGTCATTGGTCCTACCCATATTTCTGGAAACACACTTGACTTGATCCTCTATCGTGAAAATAGCGGCTTTTTGCTCTCTGATATTAGAGCCGACCACCATCTATCAGATCATCGGTTTGTTACATCCAAGTTGTCCACACAACGTCCTGTCCATGTACGTAGGCAGGTAGAATATCGTCGGATTAAAGCGATCGACGATGTCGCGTTTAGACAAGATGCAAACCAGATAGCCGATGATCTTGAGTCATGCCAAGATCTAGATGAACTTATGTCCAGTTATAATACCAAATGCCAAGATCTTCTTGATAAACATGCTCCTAAGAAAACTAAACGGATCACAGTCCGCCCTGCTGTGCCGTGGTTTGACTCAAAGGCACAAGAGCACAAAACAGCAATGCGTAATGCTGAAAGAAAATGGGTTAAGTACAAAACAAATGACAACTGGGTAACTTTTTGTAAACTCAGAAATTCCTATAAACACTATTTAGAACATTGTAAACGCACTCATATACAGCACAAGATCCAATCTTGTGGGACTAACACCCGTAATCTATTCGACATTGTTGCTGGTCTCATGGGTCGAAATAAGTCTAACCCCCTACCCAATTCTGAATCGGACACAGTTTTGGCCAATCAATTTGCCAACTACTTTCATGATAAAGTTGCTAACATACGCCAAGACCTGGATCATTTCCCTTTGTTCGAGCCTCCCAAGCTCGAAGTTCCGACCTTCTCTTCATTTGATGAGGTGGACGTCGACACTTTAAAGAAGATTATCGTTAATGCTAAGCCAACCACATGTCTCCATGATCCTCTCCCATCGTCCATTGTTAAGAAACATAGTGACATTTTTGCTCGTCTCATTTGTCATATCATCAATATCTCACTCACCACAGGTGTGTTTCAGTCACAGTGGAAACATGCCACAATTAAACCTCTTCTAAAAAAGGCAAATCTTGATCCTATTCTCAACAATTATCGTCCTGTCAGCAATTTATCATTTGTTTCTAAACTCGCAGAAAAAGCATCCCTTCTCAGCTTTACTAAGCATATGGATAAGTTCAGCCTCCTTCCTCCTTATCAGAGTGCCTACAGGTCCAATTATAGTACAGAAACTCTGTTGGTCAAATTGTATAATGATGTCCTTTACAACATGGAAAATCAAATGTTGACACCTCTGGTGGCCATCGATTTAAGCGCTGCCTTTGATACGGTTGACCATTCCCTCCTCCTCAATACTCTCGAAAACTGTTTCGGCGTATGTGGCGTCGCGAGGGATTGGATTGCATCGTATCTAGTGGACCGGCAGTTTGACGTGGTCATCAACAAGTCACATTCCTCCCCTATTGACATCAATTTCTCAGTTCCACAGGGCAGTATTAACGGACCCATCTACTTTACTTGCTATGCCAGCACGTTGAGTCGTGTTGTTACTAAACCTCTCAAATTGGTAGGATATGCCGATGACCATAACATATATGGCAGTTTCAAAGCAGGCGATCCAGTAACTGAGAAAAACACAATAACAGCTCTCCAGATTACTCTTAGTAATGTCAACTCCTGGATGCAAGAAAATCGTTTAAAGATGAACAACAGCAAATCTGAGTTTATCATATTTGGAAGTGGCAGATCGTTGCCCAAATGCACAACACAGGAAATTGACGTAGCCAATACAGTTGTGGATCGATCCGAATGCGTAAAACTACTAGGGGTGTGTCTCGACGAAAACCTGACGTTTAAGCGCCACATAGCCACTAAATCTCGAATCGCAGCATTGGCTATGTACAACTTAAGAAAACTCAGACAATATCTTGACACAGCTACATGTCTTAAGTTAGCAAACGCACTTGTTTTCTCCCATATGGATTACTGTAATAGTTTATTTGTCAATCTTCCCAAAAACACACTAGCACCATTTCAAAGAATCCAAAATTTGACAGCCAAGATCATTCTTAATAGATCCAAATATGACAGCTCAACCGAGGCACTTAAAGAACTCCATATCCTTCCTGTCATTGTACGAGCGGAATTCAAGATGTTAGTTCTTGTCTTCAAAGCTCTCCACGGCCTGGCACCCTCATATCTTAGCGATCTCCTTATTAGTAAAGTTTCCCATCGTTCCACAAGATCCACATCATCAAATAAATTATACATCCCGTTCACCAGGCATACCAGCTTCGCGGATAGGTCCATCAGTATCGCTGGACCTAGATTTTGGAATGCCCTTCCTGACCATCTAACAAACCTCGATAACCTCAGTTCATTTAAAACCGCACTCAAAAGCCATCTGTACCAAAGGACGTTTTTAATATCTTAGATAAGTTGTCAGTGTTAATTTGTTGGTTTTACAATGTACATGTGTTCTATTTTGTGTTACCTACGTGTTACTTTAAACCAAATCTACTCTCTAATTATTTTTTTCACGTGTAAAGCGCCAATGAATGCGTATTTTCTGCAGTATTGAGCGCTATAACAAATTAAATAAACTTAAACTTAAACTTAAGCCTGTGGATACCAGCCAAGATACATACCGACCAGGGTCGAGAGTTCGAGAGCAAGCTTTTCCTCGAGATGATCAAGATCCTAGGAGGGGAGAAGACTCGGACGACTCCTTATCACGCCAAATCAGACGGGATGGTCGAGCGGTTCAACCAGACCTTGCTGAACCTTCTGGCCGTGGTCGTGGATGAGAACCATGACGACTGGGACGACCATCTGCCCTACGTGATGGCAACTTATAGAACATCAGTACACGAAAGCACCGGGTGTACACCATTGCGAATGATGATGGGACGAGAAGCAACCACCCCATTGGACCTGAGGTACCGGACGAAACCGGACGATTTGGGAGGACCAGTCCCCGAGTGTGCGTCCGCATACGTCGAATGGGTGAAGGAAGCCACCATACAAGCTCATGAGACTGCCCGAGAGTGCCTGAAGACGGCTACGGTGCGACAAAAGCGCCATCATGACGTGAAATCAGCCGCTCGACATTTTCCGGTGGGCACCTGGGTGATGTATTGGTACCCTCCAAAGGCTAGACCAAAACTAGGACTAGGGTGGACGGGACCTTATCTCGTTGTGAAGTCTCATCTCGGATGGATGGTGTCTATACAAGATCGACCCGGTGGCAAAATTAAAGATATCCACATTGACAATTTAAAAAGGTGTTGGTTTACCCCTGAAACCGACGCCTGGATACCCAATCCGGATGATGTGATCCCAGTCCGGACCCCCAGTGATGACGAGGGACGAGTGGGAGACAGCGAGATTGCAGTCCCGACAATGTAAACGGCGACGGGAACGATCGCAGAAGAACCGTTCGCGGAAGCACCGTTCGCGGAAGCACCGTTCGCGGAGGTACCGTTCGCGGAAGCACGTTCGCGGAAGAACCGTTCGCGGAAGAACCGTTCGCAGAAGCAAGCGAAAAACGTCATTTCGTTCCACTACAATGCATTTTCCCACAGATCCCTGGTCCGTGCCTTCTCTATATAAGCAGGCCGGCCTACGATTCCGTCACCACTTCAACCATGAACACACCACCGCTGCAGATAGTAAAAGTGCCACTGTTTGCAGACGAAGATTTCGGGGACGTTCCAGATTTCGACTTGGCCGACTTTCTGCCCCTTGAAGTCGACAAGATGAGCGACCCACCTACTAAGACAGACAAGCCTGACCGGAAGCGGGAGCGCTCGAGGAGCCGGGAGCGTTGCGAGGAGCCCCGAGGAGGTCGACGGTCCCCTGCCCGGAAGTTGTCTACAGAGAGAGGACGACGGTGGTGCAGCCCCTGCCGGATCCACGTGACAGCATCCAATTTTAGTCGACACGTGGCGACCAAACACACACAGAAGGAGGGGCGGCACCTCTGCAAGATGTGCAGCCAGCGATTCGCCCGCCGAGCCGACAGAGACCGGCATGAGACGTCGCATGCCAGCGGCAACACCCTCAAGCCAGGACGAAGGAGGACAGCGACCGACACGCCCGTGTCCGACCCCCGGGATGGTCCGTCCATTGTGCCTGCCCCTGAGCTGAAGACTGTCAGCTTTGCGGCCAGCGGGACGACCAGCTCCACGCCGTCAAGCCCCCGAGAGGACGCCCCCAGGTCAGAGGACGCCTCAGACCACGAGGACGACCCGCCGAATAGCGAAGAGGAACCGGAGTCTCAGCAGGAGCGGAGAGAGGAGAAGTCCCCGGAGGCCCCCACCCCCGAGGACGACGGACCCCCCGTTCCCAGAGACTCAGCCCCTACCTACAAGCCCCTGGATTTGAGCTGGTTCCTCAAGCCAGTTCCGAAGGAAGAGGACCAGATGCGACCGTATGTGGAGGGCCTGGGCAGAACGGTCACTGCCGGCGAGAAGGCCCTGAAGGACCTGGCGTCCACTCTAGCGACAGGACGACGCCACTTGAGCCAGGCTGAGGCTCGGCTCCAGTCCAAGGAGGAGCAGAGACAGCTCGAGTCCGAGGTGCTGCAGCTGCGAGGGGAGGCCTCTCAGCAGGAGAAGAGCCGCCGGAGGGAGCTGCAGGCCCACATCAGGGAGACCAAGCTGCTCCGAGAACAACGCCGAGCCTACACGGACGCTCGATACAGACTGGCGGAGACGTCCGAGAGCGAGGTTGAGCGCCAGTGAAGAGGAGGGAGAGAGCCCTGGACACATCAGACAGGAAGGAAGAGACGAAGAAGGAGGAAGAAGAGAAAAGAAGAGAGAGAAAGGATCAACGGGGACGTTGATCTCCAGAAAGGGTGGAGTTGTAACAAAATACATGCAACTGCCGCGCTAAAAACGTTCGTTAGGAACGGTCACGTGACCTTCAAGGTCCACTGGCGAAGACACCGTTCGCGGAAGAACCGTTCGCGGAAGCCTGATCGCGGAAGCATCATCAGCGGAAGCATCGTTCGCGGAAGAACCGTTCGTGGAAGCACGATTGCGGAAGGATCATCAGCGGAAGCATCAATCGCGGAAGTACCATTCGCGGAAGAGGAGCCTTCGCGGAAGAACCGTTCGTGGACGCAGTCTTCACCACGTGGAGAAGAGTAGGGAAGAGACGTTCGCGGACGAAGATGCGTGCGCAGCCACCCTGGCTATATAAGGGAGAGCGGTCGGCCGCTCTAAGAGCACTGCAACAGCGACATCGACCGTGGGGAGATCGTCACCGCCACAGCCAAGGGACTCGACGACCTCCGTGAGGACGACTCCTTCTTCAGGGCCTTCGAGTCAACCGGGATATAGACCGACTACCTGGAGAAACCATTCGACTAAACGGGACGGGAAACTTCAACTGGAAGGGACAGAGAGACGCCGCCGGCTAAGAACTCTTTTTAGTTGTGCCTTCGTGCACTATTTATTTTTGAAATGTGATCATACAGTGCTCCATGTCTGGACTTCATATTTGTACGTCACGTGGGTGACCAGCCATACAATTGTAAGTTTATTTGATGTCGATAAATCTTCATTTTATTTACATCTGAATTGCTTCTCGCCTAAGTGAAGCCGGTAAGCTACTGAGTGATGATACACCAGCGTTGGGGAACACCAATTTAGTGACGGCTCTCGAATCACAACGAGCGGGAGTTACCAAAAGTCTATACGATCAAGAAACCGGGTTTTTGGGCACACCAAAAACAAAACAAGCCATTACCCACCAAACGTCACAGAGGTTTAACAAACTACTTTTCGTGCTGTGACGGTACTCGACAAGGTTGTACGATAAGTCCTATGCTGTTTGCTTTATATATAAATGAACTGGTTCATAAATGTCAACAATTACAATGTACAAGTGTACAAATAGACAATAATTGTCCACATTTTCATATGCTCATGTATGCAGACGATATTTGTATGATAAATGATGCTGTTGGCAGACTACAAAATCAATTGAAAGTACTGTATGATTTCTGTAATGAAAACGGTCTGAATGTAAATATGTCAAAAACAAAGGTTGTTGTGTTTCGAAACGCAGGTCATTTGAGACGGAATGAGAAATTCTACTTTACCTCGATAGAGATTGAGTGCATAAATCATTATAAATATCTAGGGATAGTATTTTCATCCAGGCTTATGTGGTCGGCTGCAGTTCACACATTAGCTTCTCAGGCCGAAAAATCTGTCTTTTTATTGAAACGTCGGCCCAAGTACCGTACACTGCTCCTTAATACTACTCGTCCACTGAAAACATACCATTTAATCCGTCTGGCATCTTTTTAATCCTTATTGAATATAGAGGAAGGCGCAGGATATGATACTTGGGCCGAAACGTCTCATAAAAACATGTGGTGTTCCTATCGAATTGTCATTGGATTTATTTGATAAAGTGGTGGTTCCAATCTTGTTATATGGCAGTGAGATATGGGGGACACAAAAACGTGAATGTATAGAAATAGTACAGCGAAAGTTCTGTAAATATCTGTCATCCGTGTCTTATAATACATCGAATTCGGCTGTTCTCGGTGAGCTTGGAAGATTGCCTTTAAATGTTTTATATATGTATAAGTGTGTCAAATTTTGGCTGCAAATAGTCCATGACGATAACGTTAGGATACGAAACTCTTTGTACAGTGCATTGAAGACGTTTTCAGATAATGGGAATAGAAACTGGGTATCCGACGTAAAAAAATATGTTATACAGATATGGATTTGGTGAGGTCTGGCCTCAACAGAGTGTTGGCAATTCATCTTTATTTTTATTTACATTCAAACAGCGTCTCATAGATGTGTCAAAACAGAACTGGCATGAAGAATTATGTGATAATTCTAAACTAAATATGTATAAAAACAACAAAACGTCACATGTCAAAGAGGGTTTACTCATCAATAGATATTTATTGGAAGCATCGTGTAGCATTGTCAAGATTTCGTTGTGTGAACACTAAGTTATCTGTCGAAGACTGACCGATCACAGCGTTTGTGTAAGCTTTGTAAAATTAACAGTTCTGAATTTGTAGAAGACGAGGCTCACTTTTTGTTGATATGCCCTTTATATTCTGAAATAAGACATATGTATTTGAGTAAATATAAAAATAGGGTCATGAATCCGATTGAAAATTTCAATATCATATTGTCAAGTGAAAACCATATATTGTTAAAAAAATTTGGCAGCGTATGTGTTCCATGGTATGGATGTCCATAACAAGTATTACTTTGATAAGTAGCATAATCTTTTCATGTATCCAACGTTTGTGGTGTTTGTTTGTGAAATTGTCTATTCTGCATATGGGCCGAAGGCCCCTTTGTGAATAAAGTATCATCATTATCATAAGTACCTAATCACAAGCCAGAAGGCTACTGAGTTGATGGTATCCTCGGAGACAGATTTAACGTCCGCCAGCAGTGACACCGACTCAGTGGTATGAATGTAAGTATCAATCTATTACCACCAATACAGTCATATGACAATATGACGGTTTATGCATAATCTTCTAATGATATAAAATATCTGCTGTTGACAAGCAGTATGGGGGATATGCATTCACCGGGAGGGCAGCGCGGTGTTGTAGACCAGAGGGCCCAAGTATCATACACTGCGCCTTAATACTACTCGTCCACTAAATGAATGCCATTTAATCCGTCTGTCACCTTTTTAATCCTTATTGAATATAGAGGGATGCGCAGTGTATGAAACTTGGGCCGACCAGAGTATCGTGAGTTGAACTGGACTATACCACATGCGGCCCAAGTACCGTACACTGCTCCTTAATACTACTCGTCCACTAAAAACATACCATTTAATCCGTCTCGCACCTTTTTAATTCTTATTGAATATAGAGGTAGTCGCAGGATATGATACTTGGGCCCCACATGCGACAGGCGAGTTTTATATCGACCGGCGGCACTGTGTCAGCGGAGCTCTTTGGAGCAAACGCCGAGGGCAGCCGAAACTAGCCGATGGTACTTCGGAAATGTTCGGTAATGTCACGGGTGCAGTATCGCCTGGACACATGCGGTATATGTGCCGACAAATATAGATTTTAATTATATATATATTTCAATCTTTCTTGTCTCCTTAAATACCATTAGTCCAGCTTTAACCATGGGCTGTGTCCAACACGGAGGTGCGGGTCCAACATGGAAGAGTGACCCAGTTCGAGCAATAACATGCGAGCTGGCGTTTTAATAAACGTTCACAATTTATTGGAAAAATGATTTGTTTGCCATCCATTCACGTTGATGTCAGGATATTAAAATATTTGATTCTTCTTTGGTTAACGATTACCTTGGTAACACAATCGAGGAAAATGACTACAATTCATCTCGCCATATCACTCACCTTTGAAAAAAGAACTCGTTTTAAAAACTAGTAATTTTTGTTGTTGAAAAGGTTCGGATATTGAGGATGGATACTGGATTCCATTCCGATAGCTAAGAATGTTAGATACTCAGCAATTATTTTTTTATAGTTATTATATGCGCAACGTGTTTTTGTGCTAATGAAGTCTGCCACTGGCGTGGATGTGGGTGTGGGTCGGGTTTAAAACTGGAAGAATATTTTGAATGACGACATATACTGTGAACATTTTAAATAATAGGAATGTGCACTCGCACTATCTATGTACTAGGTTTCCTGCTTTGTGAAAGAAAACCCTCACATAACAGTATCGGTTCATATTTCATATAACTTATATTGGACATTTATAATCTATTCTGAATAGTATGTCAACCTCGGTGATACGATATTACTCTGGAGAGTGGTAAGAACAACCTAAGAGATCTGAATCCAGGTCCACGTGTATGTGTACTATGCAACACAACTACATTTATACAGCGAGACATACTTAAATGAATGGACATGATTTAATTATAGCTTGGTGAATGCAAACCCGCGGGCATGGTTTCAGGCTGGGTATAGCCCTTTGATTACCATCATACCTGTATTACCAGACCTCAAAGACTAACTCTCACTATATCTATATCGTAATGGCTAATTGATTTGTCATATTTCAAGATGCCTCACAGAACAGAACAGAACAGAATTTATTTAACCTATGTAACAAAAAAAACAAAAACAAATGGAATACCAGAACAGTTTCAACATAAGTTTGTACATAGGCGGGACGCCAGCGGAGTAATCCACTCATCGAGCTGGCGACCCTGGTGAAAACTTACATATATCTTTACTTGCGTACGAAAAGGCACGGTGAAACAGGAATAACTTATTTACATATGTACATATTTGGAGTGTAGGACGATATATTTACTGGTTAGTATGATTAGTAATAAAAACTTAATAACAAATTTATACAGAGTAATATCGATACATATTTTCTTAGTACAATACTGATATTAGAACAGAACGGACGGATGGTGACACCTAACAGACATAATGATATAATGAGACACATTGAACATGAACCGTTTGTGTTGCGGTTTTGTGTATGTTCGTTATGCGTTGTAGCTTGCCCAGTGTAGGTTGATCTATTCGCACGTCTTTCATGTCGATATATTTTTAACTGTTATCATTGAAACGGAGACGGATTGTTGATTTTGGGGTTGATTATGTCATGTTTTAATATCCATGGCCACATTTATACATTATAGCATTTTAGCATTATAGCCCTCCCCTGAACACACAAAGACATTCATTAATCACTTCTGTTCTTGAGGGCAATGAGAGGCAATTGGCTAAACAGCCGGTTGTTCAGCACGAACACTGCAAAGCTTCCAAACCATAATATCGAGTCATATAATCAATATTATACAATATAATCTATTTGAACTATCTAAGCAAACAATTCAATTATCCACGTCTAATCAAATAAAGTGTGTTTGCAATTTAGATACCATATTTATATCACAACCGAAATCCAATTTCCTCATAGAGCAGTTTTTGCAATCAGTCACGACACAACGACCCATTGGTTTTAACCAAGACAAATCATCATCAAAATCTAACTGTACGGGTGGTAACAGATTGATACTTACATACAAAACCATGATATGTCCCGAATGTTCACTCCAACTCGAACGGAACTGCTTGTTAGGTTTCAACTGTCTCGTTCAAGTTTTATTGTCTGTTCAGTCAGGTACAGCACACTGAATGACATTCAGTGATGCTATCTCACCAACTTGCAATAATGTTAGTATAATCATACCATCCATGCAAATGAAACCGAATTTTATTCGAAACTTTAACTCTTTTTCACAAGTCCTGCGGTTGTGAACGGGAGAATGTCAAGTCCAGTGCGATACTCGCCTTAAATCCAAAAAAAAACCCCACGAAATGTCTGATATATCTCATTATTTCGATAGAAACCGCTTCCACAGATAACATATTCATGTCCGTTCGGTCATTGACTGGATATTGAATAATCTAGGTTGGGAAAAAAACCCTTTTGAAAGAAGAGTTGACCGCTAACGCATTTCCATATTCCGAAATAATAACATTCATCTTCTGTGTTATACTACAAAACAGTTAAGGTTGTGCTGAGGATTATTGGAACCAAGGTGCAGCTCCCAATGCAAAGAGGGGATACAGTTCGAGTAATAACGTGGGCAGTAATCTGCTCCATCTGGAAAAGATCAATGATTTGTGAGGCAGTTATTGTTCCGTCAGGAAATCCAAATATTTAATCCTACGTTAGTTATAGGAGTTAGCTCATCATTCACATTTAATACACATGACTCTCAAAATGTATTATACATTCATACCGCTACGCAGGAGTTGACGAAATTTCTTGATATGTTATTGAGATTCGGACATTAAATTAGGTTATTGACTGGTAATGCTACTGGGCTGTAATGCATATAAAACAATTTTCCGTCGCTACTGGTTGTTCTGGGTGGATATTATTGATCATGGCACCAAAGAGATAATAACAGGTGGCTGATGGTCACTACTAAAGTGCAATTTCAGTTGATTCATAGGTTTAGACCAATGTAGCCAGATGGAAGATACCAATATTTATAGATATTAGGAGTTGGACGTGGCAAAGGTGTTCTTTAATAAGTAGTATCTGGCATTGGTAACCAGTCGTAAATATGATAATCACGTCAGATGATGGCGTGTACTAATTAAGGCATGTAATGTTTATCAATAACAACAGACAGTACCATACCACTAGTTCCATGTGAATCTCGGTTTTGATAAGTTCCAAATTTAAAGAAAGTTATTGATCATTCAGAAGAGACACTTGTTTCAACATGTTTTGATAATAATTAATAAATAAATAAAAATTATTTGAAATGATTTTTGCGGTAGTGGTATACTAAACATCTAAGACGTATATTCTTACAGATCTGTATACTTGTATTTAATATATGTTACACAGTCATGTATTTATGACGCCAGAGTTACTCTGGGTAGACATGTTAATTCGATCGGATGCTTACTATTTTGCATCATCATTGTCTTCTTGTAATGGGGGTGATGAGTTGACAAACATAACCCGCATAACACAACGCGCATAATTAATGTTGGCATGGTGTGACGAAACATTCACGAACGAACACCTGTCAAGGAAGCTAAAAATATTGTAACATGACCACACAAAATACCTGCCATTTCTGAAACACATCTGCTGTTCAATGTTGTGTATAATGACATTTGTGGTGTAATTTGCAATTTTACTAACACATTTATTACTGAATTTAAATTGGCCAATGAATAATAGAGCATGATTTTCCTGTCTATGATGGACGAAAATCCATAGGAATATCAGTTATAATCTGAGAGACGAAGGAAAAATTGTTCGACTCTAAAATCATAACGGAGATCCCGGACACACATATTGTACTCCGTTTATAACTGGGCACCTTACTGATTTCTCCCAGTTTTCAATGAAAATGATCGACAAACATAATGCATTTTTCATGTCAATATTTTAATGTGGGTGTGTCAATAATAGTTCTGGGGCATATGTAATTTCGAGATTTATTTCTGTAAATTCTTGGCACCAAGCCAATCTTCAGTCATCCTAGAAATGGAACAGTTTTGGTGCCATTTTTTCATAAACCTGAAAATGCATTTTTGGCCCAAAAACGGGGGTCGGGGTGAAAACGTCGGCACAAATTTTGAAAATTTTTCAAAGATGTAAGAAATATGTCGTGTGATATATTAAACTGACCAGAGAGATCCCCAGAATGGAACTGAGACATATCAGTAAGGTTATGGATGATATAGCCAAGTAAAGACCCCAAAACGTGGGTAGGGGTAAAATTGGTGTCAGAAAATATGAAAATTTGTGATATTCAGGCATGTATATTTAGTGTGCCTCAATCCCCTCAGGTATTTTCCCTAAACCAACTTCCTAATTTCATTTATATGATACATTTGAATAATAATTATATTTCTGGAGGCCTATATATGTGAAAATGGGTTTCTGGGCCTTATTCAAAATGACCGCCGTTGAAATTCCAGAATTATATTTTGGGCGATAACTCAACTTCTATTGCAGGTAGTGGCATGATTCTGGTGTCTATGCCCATGTTGTTGATAACGGGAATGCAATTGTGCCACGACGAAATAACGTTTGAGCCATCTCTGTCAGCATTGGGGTTAATATACTATAATATGCTATATAATGTAATCTACTATTATTTCAGAAAAAAATGGGTGAAAACGATTTTACGTTGTTTTCTCTTGTTTTCAGAAAGGAAGAAAAGCAAAATGGCCTTGGTGACAATTCAGTAACATGAGGTAATATTTGTATATGGAGGTAAGTGTCTATAACTATATGAAGTATTTAAAGTACATGTAACAGCACCGAACACTGAGCTTTTTGTTCACCTTCCTAATGAAATACTCAGAAGTTCATTTATGGGTAAGAATTACCTGGAACATTATATTTTAAAATACAAGATTGTCTTGAACTATATACACTCTAGATGTTCAAACGCAGATGCTCCAAAATAGGATCAGACCAAAAATCGGTATAAGATGCTACACATTGGTCAAGAGAGTTTTGAGACGATGGTCCCATTCGTTGAGCCTGACGTTCTCAGCAAACATATGTGATTAAGTGCAACATTCAATTCCCGCTTCTATTCCCCAGTTATTATCAAAGGATGGCCAGGCAAGTTACGGTATTCCAAATATACTTGGCAGTTCACTGAACCAATTTTTCATTCTCATAACTGCCAACACTTATGTTTACAGGATTTTTTCAACGTAATGTATTGTACACTTATTTCCACTGTGAGGGAGCTTGCCCATGCGTAGGGAGAATTTTACCGGAAACTGCCTTTTTTCCCAGGAAGCTCGTGATTCTGACCGGTGATACACATCACACTGGTTTATAAGCATTTTAAATTATATTTCTCATTCAATATGACTATTCGATTGATGCATTAAAACAAATATTTATCTATATACATTGAGGAATATACCATTTTTACAGCATATTATCACCATATATTTATATTTAATTGAAATATTAAAGCAATATCTCCACATATTGCCCTCTATAGTGATATAGCGATCATTTCCTCTGAACGAATCCCAACGTGTATTGTTTCAGTACTTTAGCCAATGGGACTATCACCTTAAAAAGCCCATGATTTTTCCTCGGATGTCCACGATTTTTCCCGATGTTTTGAACAGGGCCCGTGATTCTTTCCGGTAGTCCCGTAGTTAAAACATGATGAATGATGTAAAAAAAATTCTGCGATTATTCACAATAGATGGCCGTAACAAATACCCGAGTTCCATGCATCAGCTAACTCCCAATGAATATAAGCTTCTGTAACAAAATCCACACAACTGCCCGCGCAAAACGTTCGTTAGGAACGGAAGACTACTGGCGGAGGCACCGTTCGCGGAAGCACTGTTCGCGGAGGTACAGTTCGCGGAAGAGTACACGTGGAAGAACCGTTCGCAAAAGAACTGTTCGCGGATGCAGCCTTCTCCACGTGGTGAAGACTGCGGAAGAGACGTTCGCGGACGAGGATGCGCGAGCATCCACCTTGGCTATATAAGGGCGAGTGGACGGCCGCTCAGAGAGCTCTGTAACAGCGACATCCACCATGGGGAGATCGTCACCGCCACAGCCAAGGGACTCGACGACCTCCGTGCAGACGACTCCTTCTTCAGGGCTTTTGAGTCAACGGGAATTTCGACTAACTACCTGGAGAAACCATTCGACGAAACGAGACGGGAAACTTCAACGGGAAGGGACGGAGAGAAGCCTTCGGCGAAGAACTCTTTTTAGTTGTGCCCTCGTGCACTAGTTATTTTTAACGTGATCATATAGTGCTCCATGTCTGAACTTCATATCTGTACGTCACGTGGGTGACCGACAACTCCATTGTAAGTTGCTGATTTGATGTTGATAAATCTTCATTTATTTACGTCTGAGTTGATTCTTGCCTGACTAAGCCAGTAAGCTAGTGAGTGATGATGCACCGAAGATAGTGAGCACCTTTTTAATGACGGCTCTCGAATCACAACGAGCGGGAGTCGTCAGAACTTGGTGCCGTGACCAGTATCCCCGAGGCTTTACTGCCAGGGAGCGAACCTGAGCATCACTCATGTCCGGAGGAAACGACGAAACTACCCCAGGGAAGACAGGAGGTGAAGAGGAAGACTCTTCGTGGACGGCCTCATTCGCGGACGAGGACGACAACCGTTCGCGGAAGACGACCTTATCGGAAGAGGACGACGACCGTTCGCGGAAGGCGACGTTCGCGGAAGACGACCGTTCGCGGAAGAGCAGCTTCACAACCAGGTCGAGATCTTCCATGGGCCAGTCGACGAGTCAGCAGAGACCGCGGAGCCAGACACCCGACAACCGTTTTCCTTTCAGGTCCTGTGGACACGACTCTAGGTGGCAGCATGAGCATGACAGAGAGAGGTCAACCTACCTTGAGAACGTTAGGAGGGGCCCCGAGTTACGACGAGTGCTGGGAGAAGAGTACGTCAACCTGGACGGGGAGGACGGCGGAATCTGGGCGAGGAGGGATCAGCTACAGCTACCGAAGCAGAGTCCGAGTGTGGCACCCCCGGAGAATGCAGCATTGAGGCAGCTTTGGGACCAGTCCCAGCAGCAGTCTGGTGCAACAGGGCAGCGGTCTAGTACGACAATCGGGAGCGACTTGAGGATGGGTCACTTGGGCTCCAACCCAAGAGAGCAGCTCGAGAGGGAGGGGACTTTTCGCAGAAGAGATTGTTCGCGGACGAGAGGCATTCTTCGGCGGCGGGGACGCTTGCAGCCAGGGATCCTTCGTGGATGAACGTGCTCGTGGGCGAGGGGGATCTTTGGTGACGAGGAAGCTTGTGACTGGAGAGGGCCCTTCGCGGACTCGCGGACGAGAGCGTTTCGTGGAAGAGAGTAGTGGAAGACGGTGGCTCGATGGGAGGAGTGATCTAGGCGACCAATCTTCCTTTCCAGTTGTTCAGAATAGACGGGGAAGACCATTCGCGGATGGGGCCGTTCGCGGACGTACGTCTTTGGTGGAAGAACGTCTCCGAGACATCTTAGCGGACGAGCCGGTTCGCGGAAGACTCGCGGAAGACAGCGTTCGTGGGAGGGGAATATTCGCGGAAGAACTTTTTCGGGAGCTGTTGGCGGAAGAATCCGTTCGCGGAAGGTTCGCGGAAGACAGCGTTCGCGGAAGAGGGAGGTCTTCACCCAGTCGACCACCGAGACAGCCAGCCTCTTGGAGGAATCAAGCTTCCATTTCAGGCACCCAGGGAGGCCGGAGACAGCACCCTTCCTCATCATCGGGTGATGAAGGGCCTTCATCGGATGGAGGGACCGACAGCAGCCATGGTTACCCAGGACGGGGGAAGCGACCACCGAGGTGGGGACCGCCGCTACACTGACGAAGCCCTAGGCCAAGACGAAGGCAGGAAGACTTGTGGTCCGAGGACAGTTCAGCCTGGAACCAGAACGGCAGAAGGAACCGAAAGATGCTGACACCTGACAAGTTTGATGGGACATCCATAGAGTGGCCGGTGTACAGGGCCCACTTTGGCGTCATCGCAGAGGTCAACGGATGGAGCAAGCGGGAACAGGGCATCTACTTGGTCGGGAGCTTGACAGGAGAGGTGCGACGAATGCTGACGAGCCTGAGTCCTGCAGAGCGGAGGGACATCGACGTTCTGACTGACAAGCTGACCCTACGATTCGACCCTGACTGTCAGGAGGAGTCTCACAAGGCGACCTCGGGACAGAGAACCAGTAGGAAGGCAGAGACACCCCAGCAGTACAGCTATGAACTACAGCGACTGGCCAGCCGTGGGTATCCGGATCTGAACTCCGCAGCTCAGGAGGCTATTGCCTTAGACCACTTCTGGAAGGGCCATCCAAATGGGGACATGAAGGTGATGGCGCTCATGAAGAAGATGAAGACCATGGAGGAGGCCATAGCGTTCGTAACCCAGTACGAATGTGTCAAACCCAAGCCTGGAAAGCCGGTGATGTCCATCGGGTCGGAAGACTCCGAGCCAGCACTAGGACGGGTCCTGCAGCTACTGAAGAATCAGCAGGAGGGCGAAGCTACAACCAGTGGACAGCAAAGCAATCAGCCGAGCGTAGCGGGTCTACCAAGACTTCCCTATTTCAAGGGGCTCTTTGAGAGCCAGGACAGGAAGCTGGATCGACTAATCGAGCTGTGTGAGCAGGTGCTGTCTATCAAACCGAGGGCCGCCACTGCTGAGAACAAGGGACCAAGCGCTGGGCCGGGACCAGATGACTGCTGGTACTGCGGAAAACCGGGTCATCGGAAGTTCCAGTGTCCAGACCGGCCACCACCTCGGACCAAGGAGGAGCGCTTGGGTCGTTTAATCGAGGAGATTGGTGAGGAGAATGGTTCAGCAGACGAGGAGTCGGAAAACCGGTAGGGCTCATAGCCGCCCCCAACCGTATGGGCCAGTGGCAGGTGTGTGCACGGCTTCACAGGCGGGAAGCACGACAAAGACGTGAAGAACACATTGCCTGGGGGGAATTTTAGGTTACCGAACTTTTGGTCCGATAACCTATTGCCATGGCATTGCGTCCGTCGTCCGTCGTCGTCGTCGTCCGTCTACATTTTTATCTTTAAAGTTTACGATCGAATCTTTCTGAAATTTTGCACAAAAATGCCTAAAAATATTTCGACAGGGAGATATTTTTAAGTTTTTTGATTTTCGCAATTTTTTCAAAATGGCGGCCATTTTTGACAAAAAACAACCATTTTTGGACTTTGACGGTCGTTTTCTCGAAATCTGTTCAGTAACTTTTTTTCTTATTGATGCATAACACTCCTCACATGTACCCCTGTCACATGTATAAGTTTCGTTGCCCTTGAATCGCTCGAAGTGGGCCAATTTGGGCCCAAGCTCGGCCCAAATGGGACTTTCCCATGTTAAATTCTGCTATGCTTTATAATGGGACACATTATGCCTAATATCTCACTTAATATTGAGATTAGAGACTAGGAATCAGTTGTAGACATATAGGAAATGATATATGCTGAATATTTTCGTACCTTGAATTTGACCTTTGACCTCAGTTTCAAGGTCACAGGACAAAATGGCTAATATCTCGCTTATTATCGACTTTACAGCTTAGGAATCAATTGTGAACATATAGGAAATGATATATGCTGAATATTCTCGTGACCTTGAATTTGACCTTTGACCTCATTTTCAAGGTCACGGGACAAAATGGCTAATTTCTCGCTTATTATCGACTTTACAGCTCAGGAATCAATTGTGAACAAATAGGAAATCATATATGCTGAATATTTTCGTGACCTTGAATTTGACCTTTGACCTCATTCTCGAGGTCACAGGACAAAATGGCTAATATCTTGCTTATTATCGACTTTACAACTTACGAATCAATTGTGAACATATAGGAAATCATATATGCTGAATATTCTCGTGACCTTGAATTTGATTTTTGACCTCATTTTCAAGGTCAACAGGACAAAATGGCTAATATCTTGCTTATTATCGACTTTACAGCTTAGGAATCAATTGTGAACATATAGGAAATTATATAATCTGAATATTCTCATGACCTTGAGTTTGACCTTTGACCTAAATTTCAAGGTCAGTCATTTTATTTTCAAGATCAGAATACAAAATGGCTTAGATCTCGCTTACTGTCAAATTTACAGCTTAGGAGTCCATAGTGAACATATAGGAAATGATGTATGCTGAATATTTTGGTGATCTATAATTTGACCTTTGATCCCATTTTCAAGGTCAGAGAACAAAATGGCTAATATGTCGCTTATTATCATTTTTACAGCTTAGGAATCAATTGTGAATATAGAGGAAATGATATATGCTGAATATTTTCGTGACCTTGAACTTGAGCTTTGACCTCATTTTCAATGTCACATCACAGAATGGCTAATATCTCACTTATTATCGACTTTACAGCTTAGGAATTTATTGTGGACATACTAGAAGTGATATATATGTTGAATATTTCATGGCCTTGAATTCATCAGTGACTTTATTTTCAAGTTCACTGGACAAAAGGTTAATATCTAAAATGTATATTGTCCGGTAACCTTTCTTAGCCCTTGGGCTAATTTTTAGTTTCACAGATTTTTAATAGGATTTTCAGGTGTGCATCCGAAATGAATGGATGGACACATGAGGAGCTCGAGGATCGAATTCACGACTATTTGGAAGGCAAGCCTGTTAACACAGATGGGAGTACCAATGTACAGCAAACCGATGGAGCCGTGGAGCGTCTAATGACCCACGAAGACATCAACGAGGGTTCTGCTAGCAGCAAGGAAGACCAGCAAGTTACAACCTTGAGGCTAGAGGCTGCGAAACAGCAGGGACCACCCATTCAAATGAACCAAAAGCGGCCGTGAAAGAGGAGACGGAGGGCAGGGAGAGCGGAATGACCAAGGGGCCAGCGCAGCAGCCATTGCTGGTGGACGACTCAGTACTTATCCGGAGCGGCGGTTCCGAAAGGAGAGCATCCCTTAAGATTGACAGAGAGGACCAGGGTGGTGCATCACTGTGGGTGGACGACTCAGTACTTATCCAGGGCGGCGTCCCTGAGGAGAGTGGCAGCTCTCTTAAGATTGACAGAAATGGCCAGGTGGTGTCGTTGTCAGCCGGTTCCCGAGGCACATTGGTGTGGTATGCGGCGTGCCACATTATGGGGAAGGTGACTCGTATGTTGGTGGACACAAGTGCCTCCTCCACCATTCTGGACGAGTGTCTCTTCGACCAATTGGATGACGAACATAAAGCGATGATAAGGCAGACGAGAATCAGGTTACGGGCAGCAACCGGAGACTACTTACAGGTTCGAGGTGAAATGACAGCTCAACTTCTACTGGGCACACGACTCGTGTCGGCAGACGTGCTGGTAGCCAAGCTGGGAATCCCAGGTGTGCTGGGGCTTTACGTACTTCAACAGATTGGGGGACAGCTGGATCTGCGTAAGGGCGAGTGGCAGGTGGGCGACACTACCGTAGTTATGAGCTCGGGCCACGAGGACGCCGTCTACACACTGGTGACGGAGGAGACTTTCGTCTTGCCACCCTTTTCAGAAATGATGGTGGACCTCAAACTGACGGGAAGTGAGGGAAGAGTTCCAAAGGCCGGCCTCGTGCAGTCCGCAAGAGAGCTGATGGAGGATGACCCCCTCGTAGTGGGACGAGCCCTTGTACGACCCCGAGGACGCCTGGTAGCGGCGGTACTTCTGAACGCCGGTGCTGGAGTCTGCACTGTGCTAATGGGGACCATCTTAGCTGAGCTTCACGGGATAGAGGCCGTGATCGACCTAGGATTTCGTCCCGATGGCGGGAAGACAATTCAGAACGAGCCTGCGAGAGAGCAGTGGTACCGGAGGAGCACGGGAGGGAGCATGAGCCCCTTACTCCAAACTCCACCAAGTGGCGGAATCGGACGCCTGAGCAGACCGAAACCAGAGTGCACGCCATGCAAACAGAACCGTCGACAAAGACACCAGAGTGCCCGGAGCATCTACAGCCGCTCCTGGAGGGAATGCATCCAGACTTGACGGAGAGGGAGGTGGAGGTCGTCAGTGATCTCATTCAACGCCACCAGCAGGTCTTCATGGGACCAGACGGAAGGTTGGGCCGGACGTCCCTTGCAAAACACGTCATCGACACGGGAGATCACCCCCCGATCAAGCAGCCTCTGCAGAGAGCCCCGTACTACCAACAGGAGCTGATCGAGGACGAGGTCGACCAGATGTTGAAAGCCGACGTTGTGGAGCCCAGCGACAGTCCATGGTCGTCCCCCATCGTATTGGTGAAGAAGAAGGACGGTGCGCTGAGATTCTGTGTCGAATACCGCCGTCTAAATGATGTCACCCGGAAGGATGTGTACCCTCTGCCTCGAGTCGACGAAAGTTTTGACACCTTATCAGGAGGACGATATTTTTCGATGCTAGACTTAGCTAGTGGTTACTGGCAGGTCGAGATGGACAACAGGGACAAGGAGAAGACGGCGTTCACCACCCACAGTGGACTCTATCAGTTCAAGGTGATGCCGTTTGGATTGGCGACGGCCCCGGCTACGTTTGAACGTCTAATAGAACTGGCGCTGAGAGGACTTCAATGGAAGAGATGTCTAATTTATTTGGACGATGTCATCTGCCTTGGGAAGACTTTCCGGGAAGCCGTGGACAACCTCGATGACATGTTCCAGAGACTACAGGCTGCCGGAATGAAGCTAAAACCCGCCAAGTGTGAGCTGTCTCGACAACAGGTCAACTTCCTGGGCCATGTAGTGTCCGACCGAGGCATCCAGTGCGACCCTGCTAAAGTCGAAGCCGTGACGAAGATGGTGCCACCAACCACCTTGACAGAGCTAAGGAGCTTCCTTGGGTTCGTGGGGTATTACCGCAGATTCATCCCTGAATTTACCACCCGAGCGGGATCCCTCAACCACCTGTTAAAGAAGGAAGTCAACTACCACTGGAGCGAGGCTCATCAGCAGGCGTTTGTGGCGCTGCGTCAACCCCTGACCGAACACCCCCTGCTGGTGTACCCTGACATGGACCATGAATTTATCCTAGATACTGATGCTAGTGGCTACGGAGTAGGAGGCGTCTTATCCCAAGTGCAGGACGGACGAGAGCGGGTGATCGCCTTTGCTTCCAGAGCCCTGAGGGACACCCAGAGGAACTACTGCACCACCAAGCGGGGTGATACACCATTTCAGACATTTCTTGTGGGGGAGAGCGTTCTTGCTGCGGACCGACCACGCCTCTCTCAAGTGGCTGTTGAACTTTCGGGATGCGGAGGGAATGATCGCTAGGTGGGCGGCTCGCATCACCAGATACGCCTTCAGGTGTGAGGTCCGACCGGGAGTACAACACGGGAATGCAGACGGGATGTCCAGATGCCGACAGTGCCAGAGACCAGATTGTCACGCCCCTCGCCACACCACAAGACCCGAAGGAGAAGTGGAGGCCTGTCCGACCCAGGAGGAATGTCCCCTGCCCCTTGAGGACCTCTCTGACGAGGATCTGCTTCCGCCAATTAACGGAGAAAAATGGAGCCCAGGAGGACCCCAGGTCAACATTTTACGGGAGGTCCCCTTGGAGCCCTGGATGGAGGATCACTACTGCGGAGATGGAGTCGGGATATTCCAGATCTGGGAGGTGCGCCGCCAAGAGGACCCGAGGACGACTACGGAGCCGACCGAGGAGTCCCTGCCTGAAGACCGGAGCCCCCCACTGACGGAGGACGGAGCCAGGAGCATCTGCAGATCCCTGCATCGGCTTTGCCCCTCTGCATGGGTTTGGTTTCTCCTGATGATGCTCTTCACACTGCATGGCTTGGGACCGGAGGCTGTTGCCAGAGCAGCGATTGGCGCGGCGGCCGACGTGTGGATGCACTGCCGAGAGGAGCCCTTACCGGACCCATGTCCCAACCCTGTGGTCCGAGATCCAGATAAAGAAGTGCTGGCTGTCACGCAGGCTATGGCTACGGGAGGACGCCAGACCCCGACAGAAGGAGCCCCAGAGGTCCAGGTGCTGAATGGGTATTCCCAGGAAGACCTCGTGACCTTTCAACGAGCCGACCCTGAAGTTGGAGGCATCCTCGGGTGGACGGATATCTTCACTGAGAGACCCGAATGGCCCGAAGTCAGAACAAAAAGTCAGCAAATGAAGACTCTGTGGCAACAGTGGGACCAGCTGGAGCTACGTGATGGGCTTCTGTACCGGCGGTACCGAGCGGCATGCCAGAATGCGCCAATCCATCAACTGGTCGTTTCGCAGGTCCTGAGACGTGCCGTCATGAAGGAGGTCCACACCGGCAAGCTGATGAGCCACCAAGGAATCACCAAGACAGTCCACCGACTGAAAGCGAGAATGTACTGGCCGGGTATGACGAAGAACATGGAGCGTTGGTGCCGGAAGTGCCTGAAGTGCAGTGAGTGAAAGCCACAACCGGGGCCAAAGTATCACCCTATCGGAAATCTCCCGGTGGGCGATCGGCTAGAAAGGGTGGCCATGGACATTTCGGAGCCCGGGACGATCACCAATTCTGGGAACCAGTATATACTGGTCGTGGGTGATTATTTCACCAAGTGGACTGAGGCCTACACTCTACCCAACCGACCGAGTTCGTGTGCCGCCTGGAGATGTCAGCCAAGATACATACCAACCAGGGACGAGAGTTCGAGAGCATGCTTTTCCTTGAAATAATCAAGATCCTAGGAGGGGAGAAGACTCGGATGACCCATTATCACGTCAAATCAGACACGTTGGTCGAGCGGTTCAACCGGCGTTTGCTGAATCTTCTAGTCGTGGTCGTGGACGAGAACCATGACGACTGGGACGACCATCTGCCCTACGTGATGGCGACTTATAGAACATCAGTACACGAGAGCACCGGGTGTACACCATTCCGAATGATGATGGGACGGGAAGCAACCACCCCGTTGGACCTGAGGTACCGGACGAAACCGGACGATTTGGGAGGACCAGTCCCCGAGTGTGCATCCGCATACGTCGAATGGGTGAAGGAAGCCACCATACAAGCTCATGAGACCGCCTGAGAGTGCCTGAAGACGGCTACGGTGCGACAAAAGTGCCATCATGACGTCAAATCAACCGCTTGACATTTTCCGGTGGGCACCTGGGTGATGTATTGGTATCCTCCAAAAGTCAGACCAAAATTAGGACTAGGGTGGACGGGACCCTATCTCGTTGTAAAATCTCATCTCGGATGGATGGTGTCAATACAAGATCGACCCGGCGGCAAAGTAAAAGATGTCCACATCGACAATTTGAAAAGGTGTTGGTTCATCCCCGAAACTAACGCCTGGATACCCAATCCGGATGACGTAATCCCAGTCCGGACTTCCAGTGATGATGAGGGACGAGTGGAAACCAGCTAAAAAGCAGTCGCGACGATGTGAAAGGCAACAGGAGCGTTCGCGGACGAACCGTTCGCTGAAGCAACACTCGCGGAAGAACCGTTCGCGGAAGCACCGTTCCCAGAAGCACTGTTCGCGGCAGCACGTTCGCGGAAGCATCGTTCGCGGAAGAACCGTTCGCGGAAGGGAGCGAAAAACGTTATTACGTTTTCCAACAATGCCTTTTTCCATAGATCCCGGGTCCACGCCTTTCTAATTTAAATAGGCTGGCCTACGATTCCGTCATCACTTCAACTATGAATACGCCACCTCTGCAAATCATCGAAGCACCGATATTTGCAGGAGAAGACTTCCGAGAAGTACCTGATTTTGATCTTGCCGACCTCTTGCCGCTTGACGTCGACGAGATGAGTGACAAGGTCGACAAGACGGACCGGAAGAGGGAGAGGTCGATGAGCCGGGAGCGTCGTGAGGAGCCCCGAGGAAGCCGACGGTCCCCTGCCAGAAAGCCTTCCATGGAGAGAGGACGACGCTGGTGCAGCCCCTGCCGGATCCATGTGACAGCGTCCAACTTTAGTCGACACGTGGCGACCAAGCACAGCCAGAAGGAGGGGCGGCACCTGTGCAAGCTTTGCACCCAGTGGTTCGTCCGCACATCCGACAGAGACCGGCATGAAGCATCACATGCCAGCGGCAACACCCTGAAGCCGGGACGGAGGAGGACGGCTACTGACACGCCCATGTCCGACCCCCGGGATGGCCCGTCCACTGTACGTGCCCCCGAGCTGGCGACTGTGAGCTTTGCGGCCAGCCGGACGACCAGTCCTCAGCCGTCCAGTACCCAAGACGTCCCCAGCCAGGCGGACGCCCCGAGGCAGGAGGATGCCTCAAGTCATGAGGACGACCCGCCGAACAATGAGGAGGAGCCGGAGTCCCAGCAGGAGCGGCGAGAGGCGGAATCCCTGGAGGCCCCCACCCCCGAGGACGATGGACCCCCCGCTCCCAAGGACTCAGTACCGGCTTACAAGCCACTGCACTTGAGCTGGTTCCTCAAGCCAGTTCAAGAGACAGAAGACCAGCTGCGGCCGTACGTCGAGGGCCTGGGCAGAGCCGTCACTGCCGGAGAGAGGGCCCAGGAAGACCTGGCGTCGACCCTGGCGACTGGACGACGTCAGCTGAGCCAGGCGGAGGCTCGGCTACAGGCCAAGGAGGAGCACCGACGTCTTGAGGCGGAGATCCAGCAGCTGAAAGAGGAGGCCTCTCAACGGGAGAAGGTCCACCAGAGGGAGTTGCGGGCCCAAGTAATGGAGAGCAGACTGCTCCGGGAGCAACTACGGGCGTACACAGACGCACATGACAGGCTCGTTGAGACCTCTGAGAGTGAGGTGGAGCGTCAGTGAGGTGGAGGGAGAGGGCCCCGGAAGCAGAGAAGAGAAGAGAAGAGATAAAGAAGGAGGGATAAGGCCGTGAGAAGAAGAGAAAGGATCAACGGGGACGTTGATCTCCAGAAAGGGTGTGTTGTAACAAAATCCACACAACTGCCCGCGCAAAACGTTCAATAGGAACGGAAGACTACTGGCGGAGGCACCGTTCGCGGAAGTACCGTTCGTATCTGTACGTCACGTGGGTGACCGACAATTCCATTGTAAATTGCTGATTTTATGTTGATAAATCTTCATTTATTTACATCTGAGTTGATTCTTGCCTGAGTAAGCCGGTAAGCTACTGAGTGATGATGCACCGAAGATAGTGAGCACCTTTTTAGTGACGGCTCTCGAATCACAACGAGCGGGAGTTACCAAAGTATATACGATCAAGAGGCAAGGTTTTTGGGCAGACAAAAACACAACAAGTCGTACCTACAAACGTCACACTTCGTACGTCAGCTCCGAGAGGAAGATACTTTTGAATCTGATTAGGATTTTCACAGCATGTCCTGTAATTGAAGTTCGGACATTTCCAACCCTGTGATCGCACTTTGAACCGACTACTTTCATATGCTTACATCGTCTCTCGTATATTTTTGATTTAATTTCCTTGTAGCAGTTCTTGATACCTATACTGATAAATACTTTTCTGGTATATACCAAGAAGTGAGAATAAACATACTCAGACTGTTGTTTGTTGCGTGAAATCCATTTCACACTCCTGTAGAAACAGTATCAATACAGTATCAGAAATCAACACACGATTATCTTTAAGTAATATATATATATATTTTTCAAAATCTTGGAAAGTCTTGTATTCCTCAACATGGTAAGCTTTCCTTTCGATTGCGTTTAAACTTTTGTATTACAAAATTGGACTATTACAAACAGACTACATACGATTTCGTGCCAAGTCATTCTTGAATAGAAGTCTTTTTTATTTGTTTTCTCTATGAATTAATTGTTCACGACAATCGACGACAACGAACAAATTTCGTTCTTCAACATAAAGCCGTTTCAAAAATATGTTTTCAGTTATTCACATTGAGTATTCAAGTGATTGATCGGATTTGTGATTAAGGCCATTGAGATTGGTGCAGATGCCTCGGATGTGGGAACTCATTTCGAAAAATATGTTTTTCACTTTAAGTCTTCAATGTACTTGGATGTGCAATTGAGGCGATTTGGGAATGGTGCAGATGCCTCGGATGTGGGAATCCATAAAAAAATATGTTTTACTTTATTCACATTAAGTGATTGCTTGGATGTGCAATTGAGGCGATTTGAGAATGGTGCAGATGCCGCGAATGTGGAAACAGTCCATTCCAATATTCTGACTCATGTAGTATGGAGAGATGAGGTATAGCAATTTACAATCCCCTGAACGTTGATGAACTATTGATTTTACAATATACAAATATATCAACGCAATAATCTGGTGCTATCAAAACATCTCACGTTTCCGACTATTTCACTTGTCTTATTCACCAGCGCATTAAGCGCCCACGTGTTAACATACTTCTTTTTTTGAATAAAACTGCACACAAGTTGTCATTTGCTCAGAAGAGGCGAGAGAGAGGAAGTTGACACTCAACACTCAGCGTCAGCAGAAGGAAACAACAGGCAAGTAAATCAATGTGTTGTATTTAATTCCCTGTAATTCCCTCGCTATTGTCTAGCCATCTAAAATCATCTTTCATAGCTAGAGCGAATTTCCAGCATACCAGACGATGTCTAAGAAAAAAAGTTTGTGGGGATTATCCAGGAGTATTACCAAATAACTTTTCAAAAGATTTGATCAAGTGATCTCAGAAAACAGTCGAAATTCCTCCCATTATAAGTGGAGGCTTTTTTTTTTCAGAGATAGAAATATTCACATAAAAAATACAATTTAATAAAAAAAACGTCAGAATTCTTGACAGATCTTTCCCAGGGACTGTAAAATACATGATCATACACGGTTTCAAAAAATACAATTCAGTGGTCTCGGAGAAGACGACATTTGAACACTCCAGAGTCCAGAATTGGCATTTTTTGTCGACAAAATAGTCACCATTTTTTAAAAGAAAAAAAAATGTGATGAACTTACATATTATTCATCTCTTCATTTATCACAGCTGCTTCTGTTACAAATGTCAGGAAACTTCCATCATTTCATACCTTAAAAGATGAACATGTTCAGTCCTAAGGATACACATGTGGTAATATTGTCTGTGAATAAATGATGATAATAATTACTGGTGAGAAAATTATTCGGATACCTTTCACATTCAAGAAAAAATTGCAGAAATATTTCAAATACAGTATATATATATATGTATTTTCCTTTGTCGACCAGAAAAAAATATCACATTGCAAAGCTTAATATTTTGATCAAAATTAAGTGGACTTGATTCCCCAGTCTTTGTTTGAATGAGGAAGGTGACAATGTATTGATTTTAGCAGCAAGTCCTCTGGACTTAACAATCTGTGCACAACAGTAAGCCACTCATATATGGGAATAATAGTCATGATTCATGTAGTAACAGAATAACCGAAACTACACCCATTCTGTAGTCCAGAACACAGCTGGATGCCAGCTGATGTATGGTGTAGTTCCTGGCTCTGCTCACATTGCCAGGAATTTTTCTCTGTGCACCATCATTATCAGTCTAGTGATGATTATACAGCATGTAGCGCACATATACAACAATTGGTTGTTATGGTTAGAATTTGAATTTCAAGTGAAAAAAATATAAGTATTCATCTAAAGTATTTATGAATACTAGCTAAAATATTCGAATACGAATACAATTTCTCTGAATTTTTTTTGCAAACTATTTGAATACGAATACAGAAAAAAGTGTATTCGAATACGAATACTGAATACGATTCCCCCATGCCTGATATCCATTACATCTGTAATATTTTTTGTGTAATATTCCATGAACAATGATGTCGGTGATGAATAATTATTGGAACTGAATTAAAGCAGCTGGCTGCAATGGTTCGAGAGATTGCCCATTCATTTTGACCAGTGAGGTAAAGGCGTTTTGTCCTAACTTATTCTAGTGATCTTGGCGACCATGTTAAAACAACCTTTTGGCCGTGATTTTTTGGGGGGCCAAACATGAACAAAATCAAATGAAGAAAGTATTTGCACACAAATATTATGGTACTAAACCCAAAGTAACAGTTGTCAAATTTTCCGCCAAATTGAACAAGGGAATATAACCAGAAGCAGGAGCTTATCAAACGTTATGCTCGGTTTCCTGTGATATTCACCATCTGTGTCTCTAAACTTGAAGTTCTAAGAAGAACAGTTAGTGGGGACCGTAGCATCACAGTATATTATGAGTTTATGGTTATTTTTTTTAATGAAAGTTGGATAAAAAATTCATCAAAAACCAAAGTTAGGTTGAAAAGGAATCAGTCGGTGAGGATCATTGCAATGTTTGAGAGGAGTATCCCAAATATTCTATCAAGTCGTCTCGGAAAAGTCCTTGAGTGTGTATTCCTTGTGGTAAACGGACGCCACTTTGAAAAAAAAAAACCAAATGAGAGAAAAAAGGCTATCTTCAATTCTTTTCAAAGGTATTTTGTTGGAAATTTCAGGAAGATGTGACGATCCATCAGAAAAGAATGTTAACAAACATTTGGATATTTGTGATTATTATATCCGTTCAATTTTGAGCCACATTCATCTGTGTTCAGATTCGAGTATTTATGTTTTTTCCAAATTACCTTTGTTAAGACTTGGTTCACGTTTGTCTATATCCATCTTTAAGTGTTTTTCAATATTATTTTTTCCAGCAATGAGAGTTCAATTAGCACGCGTGAGTCTGTGTGTCATCCTGTCGGCCCAGGTACGTTATTGGCTCCCTAACTGGGCAATTATCAAAACACATGTTGGTCCGAACTGCCTACGAATACCAACTACAAAATAGATGTCTCAGACTAGTATTGATAAATCTGTCCATTATTCCTGCAACTCCAAACAAGTCTTCAAATTGTTGATCACGAAAGTCATTGTGTGGTTCATTCCCGTGTACTTGTGACTGCTAATACCTGTGATTGCTGAGTATGTTCACATTCGGAGCTTTCTCCTTTGCCAGATGGCGCTGATTACAGTCCAGGGCCGACCCACACACCCTCAGCAGGAGATCCCAGAACCTGCCCGACAACAAGCACCCAGAACACATCATGGAATGGACCCGGAGACAGCGAGAGTACTGAAAGAGAGGGTTCAAGAGTACAAGGTTCTGGCGGCCAGGAAACTTGGGCGTGAGGTTAGTCATTCGTTGGCTGGGGGAAAAATGATTTCTGGTTAGTTTTCATGAGGTACAATGTCTGGCATCTTGTCCGATCTATAACTGGAAATTCGCCACCGACCTCAATATTCAGAAATATGAAGGTGATATGAACACTGGTAGTGGTGATTTGCATGCACAAAATTACCGCTAGAACTGGAGCGGGGTCAATTTCGTAATTTTACTGGATTAGCACCTTGTCTGATCAATGCGTGAGAAACCCCCTAAGGTATCAGCAGCAAATTTAATAGCCAGCTAGCGTATGTCATATGAAAACTGATATGTCAGATTTAGGTTCTTCAACACCTTGAATATTAATTAAGTATGTTCAGTTATAAGCCTAGGTAACAGCATAAGCCTATTGCAATAAAACAAACCAGCTATAAACAAGCATTTAATAATTCATATATTAATGGCCTGTTACCAACACTCCTGTGATTGCAATAACACAAATCAGTCGGGGAACATTATTTCAGGCGGCCTGATTCTAGTACACAATGCATCATTGAAAGAAATATAGTCCAACTGTCCCAAATATAGAGATCTCAAATATTTTTCATGGAATTGCAATTTCAAGTTAACCTTAGAAGCAGTTGAATAACATATCATGAAGTGGACTAAGATGAAAAACGGCAGAAACTGATTTTCTGTCAAAACGGGTCTATTTATTTATTTAATGTTTTATGGTGAATAGAAGCTTTCTGTCCATAGCAGGCGTCTTGTTATACTGTGCAGGTAAACAGCATACACCAGCGCATAATAAAAGCACCAACACTGTCCAAGCTATGTATTGCTCGCACGTAGTGTTGTTTGAAATTCAGTGATCTTATGGGCACCGATGTGTCATGCGCTATGAGAATGTATTAAGGTTGCTTATCACCCAGGATCCATGCCTTCCAGCCGAATCCTGATGTTTTATTGAACTCTACAGTGTGGGAACGGATATCGCTGAAATATGTTGCGTAGGTTCTATACATGACTACAAGGCTTGTTAAATAGCCAGATTTGGGACCTAGTCGATAATCATACAGATCCTGAACGTTATACACGGCCAATCAAATGTAACTTACATGGGAAATAGACAGCGTTGTAGAGTGCAGTTCCTTGACTATGGTTAGATTACTTATCATATAATAAAAACCTGCTGCCTGTTTTGTGTTTGCCCTCAACACTTCCTGGTGGTAATTGATGATCAGAATTGCATTCTATGTAACGTCCGCATTGCAGATACACTTGGCAAAAGAAATTGATTGTCAGTCGCATTAATAACGTCATATATGTTACCATTGTAAACTCAACCGCAAACTATATCAAGAATTCAGCGACTCTAATATTTTCTAAATGTAGTATAACACCAACATCACAACAACATCTCACTACTGAGTATATCGTTCTTGACAGCTCACCACTGACGGTATTTCTCATACGATTAATTCGCTGATCTGTACTTAGCGCTTCACTGACCAGCGGCACAAGACATTTTCAGTGGATCGCAAAAGATATACGTATTTGCGCATCAATTTGACATGAATATCGGTGTCATACTTGAAATTGAGAGTATTAGGTTATTGATTTCGGATACGTACACCCGCTTAGTTAAGAAACTACACCATGTAATGCTTCGTGTGCGCCACGTAAGTTACATTTGCTCGAGCAACATTCAACTCTATTTATTTACTAATTTATTATTCAAATCTCTTATCAATGCAATTTTATCCGATATGCCTGACTTGACTGATATCCCCAATGCATTTGATTGCCAGTTACCTGTGCATGGGGGAATGGATATGTGTGTGTGTGTGTGTGTGTGTGTATGTGTGTGTGTGTGTGTGTGTGTGTGTGTGTGTGTGTGTGTGTGTGTGTGTGTGTGCCTGAATATTTCGTACCCTATGTCTCCTTTTTTTCTTCTTTTTTTTTTTAGCTGACCGGAACTATGGTCCGATAAGCTATTGTCGTCAGGTGGCGTCCAGCGTCCGTCCTACGGTGTCGGCGTCAGCATTGTCAAACGCTGGGAAAAATCTGTTCGATGAATATTATTGTAATTCACAAAATATGTTCTATGGGCCCATATCTCCGGACCATGTTTTTCTTTCGTCGATTGAATCGTTTCGGGCCGAACCATGGGCCAGTCTCGAGAAAGGGATTGTCAATGTTAAATGTAGTTGTCAATTGCTCAAAATTTGTTAGAGAAATTTTCCTCTAATTCAGCTCAGAGAACCTACATGACTAGCACATAGTACAGCACAAATGTCGTGTTAGTTGAATCTTTCAAAGTGGGCCAATTGGCTTGGCTATTTATAGATAGAGTTTCCCATGTTAAAATAAAAGTGTCAGTGTCTTGGAAACGGTGAGTCATAGAGCGAAACTGAGCTTGATTTCGGACTTAGAACATAATTATATATATTATACATCATTATAAACTCAAGGTACGTGGCCACTTTTGGCGATCATTTTGAATTTTTCCGTTCCAGCTGGAGATAGTTATTTCCAATGTTCAAATGTGGTTGTCATCTGCACAAAATATGTTCAATAAATGTTGAATTTTTCTAGTTCAGCTCAGAGAATTAGTTGAATCTTTCGAAGTGTTCGAAAAAGTCTGGACAGTAGACAATTGATTAACCATATTTTCTATTAATTTATGCCAAATCAGAGCATGAAAAATGCTTTTGGTGAATTTGGAAATGCATTGAATTTAGGACAGATGGATCGTAGTGATAGTTCATAATATGAATGGCGGAAGTCAGCTCATGAGATGAGTTAATATGTCACCTGCGTCGTGATTTTGAGTTGAGTGTATCATTGCTTGCCCAGTTATCATGGCATTTTTTGGTGGTATCGTGAAATTCGACCTTTTGGTCCACACCGATAAACTTCACAAAGTGTCAGCTGCTGGTCGCGACCATGTTTGTTTCCCTCAGCGATATCATTCGATAGATGGTGTACTAACACAAGCACCACATGGCCAATGATAACGGTGACCTTAGACATTTTGGACCGGGTGCAAAGTTTATAAACAAACACACGTGCATCTCGAGCAGGTGGGTGAGTGATTCGTTAGAAATTATGTCATGCTAAATTCTACACTTACTCCTCTGAAGTACATTTAGATCCTTTGTGAAATAGACCCCTGGCCTGGAGCAAGTTTTAGGCGTGAATGATGTGCAGTTATTCTCATGACTTCAGGACATTGCCTCCAGCTTACATATAACTGCCTTCGGTTCGGTAAGGACCGAAGGCAGTTATAAGTAAGTTTATATGTAACTTTGTTTTGGAAACCTGTGGATTAGCCTTAAGGCTATTAGGTAATCTGAATAAATATGTTACACCAAAATGCCCATGGTATGGAACCATTGAATTTACAATAATTCTAAGCAATAAACAATCTTAAAGATAGTAAGACTACTCATTTTTGTAACTGTTGGGAATTGATTTGGAGGTTGAAAAAAATTCTAACCTGCAACTCGATTGACAAACATGATTTCGCTTTTCCCAGTCAATTCCCCTTTGCTAAGCATGGAAATTCCAATGTCCCCAGCACATGGTGTATCACTTTATATCTATTCAAGAGTTAGTTGGTGAGATATCCGAAATAAGGACCTTGTTCATCGAAATTATCAGTTAATGAAATGCTGCGAGAAGGACATGCTAATAGTAAAATCTTTGGTGAGATTTTTGTGCATATTATTTTTTTTAATTCATGACGGGCACCACATGTGGGACAGGAATTATTCACTTTTTCTGAACACTCGATTTTACTTCCTAATGGCCTTCCTAATATATGGAGGTTCATGAATTTTCTTCAAAATTTCTGGATTTTGCTTGACATTTGTTGGCTCAGAAAACTTTATATTTTGGCTTTGGTTCCATATTTATGGGGGCGATGTCCTGCTGATAACAATGTGAGATACCACTACCAAACATGATAGGCGGCTGGATGATGTAGATGTGTATGCTGGCCTTGAATAACATTTATATATTTATTTATTTTTATTCATTCCAACAACTTTCATCGCCTACTGTCTTTTTCGATCTCAAGCTTTTGTAGTGCAACCCCACTCTTGCCTCTATATCTTGCCTTTCAGCGATAATTTATTAACAAACATTAGCAATTACTGATAACAGGTTTACAATAAGTATATGCATTTCAAGGTGCATTCGTATTTGCACAATAATCAGTGAAGAGCACAGAGTAATGAATAATATTTTGAAAACTCCTACAGATTAACAAAGAGGAGCAAGACGAGTTCCTGGGGGATATTCTGCCGACTTTGGAGCAGATTGAGGCCATGATTGCACAGCTTCTGCAGGAGGAACAGGTTCATGGTAGCAGGCAGACACATTCACTTGTGTACGCGTGGCCTTTGTATTCCAGTATACGCTACAGCTTCTTCGGACATCACGGTATAGAATATTGCACGACTAGTTAAAATTCTTCAGGAAATATCATAGGGAATAGTATGGCGCCCCGTTCGTGCCACAAATAAGAGAAGTTTTTTTGGACATTAGAACGTTGGGGTGAAGCCCCCAACTCAGCAAGTTTTACCGCAACGACGCATATTCTTGGAGCACACAATTTACTGTGCAGCATTTCGTGCATGTATATATGTAAGCTTGCGTGTGCCGTGTGGCATTCTTCGGTGCTATGAAGTGAACTCAACGACTCATCTGCAATGTCATGGCTACATTTACCATAACTTGACGTATTTCATATGTTAAGGTGTTGGGTTTGCAAAGCCCTCGGACAATACTTTATATTTTAAACTGGTCTTTTCATTAGCCCAGTAGGTATCCGTTAATTATCATGATATCAGATGCAGATATTCCTCATAGTTTCCAATATTTTTTAGGATATTGTATTGAGGTCCAATGTCAATTTAGCAGGCGTATCTGTTTCATTGAGTTCAAAATAAATGTTTACTTATTAGGAATATGAATGAAGTAGGCCTATGCTTTCCTCATAAAATAGGGAATGAATTGGAATCATGTGGGGGAGAATATGGTAGCATTTTTAATGGGGGGGGGGGGGGTAAGGTTGAGTAGGATACATTCAGCTGTCAGGGTGATGATGATGTGCTCGAGCTCTAATGTCAACTCTCGCAGTTAGCTGCATTTTCTTGTCTAACTCATATGTATGAGATACTATGTCATACGTATGAGATGCTAACACATACAGATGAGATACTAAGTCATACGTATGAAATTTACTTATCACACACGTATGAGATACAAACTCCTATGTATGAGATATTAAGTCATACATATAAAATACCTATCTCATACATAGGAGATACTAACTCATATGTAGGAGATACTGTATTAAGTCATACGTATGTGATATTTACCCATACGTATAAATTTCTGAGTCATACGTATGGGATACTAACACATTCGTAGGAGATACTGAAATTCCCATATACCAGAGACCGACGTGGAAATAAAAGTAATATATTCATGTTATCAACTCATAAGTATGTGTTATCAACGCATACGTATGTGTTAGTATCTCGTTTGTATGACTTATGTGTTAATAATTGATACGTATGTGTTAAAGGGTATATATCACGAAAATAGGATATTGGTTTTTGTTGTGTATGTGAAAGCACTATTTGAACCGAACAGAATGGTTTTTACAGCATATTGATACCATGATTCCTTCCAAAGTTATGACACTTTAAACTTGTACATATTTACAGAATCTGACAACAAAGTCTGACAGCTAATTAATATGCAAATGAGATGTATGACGTCATTGACAGACTGTTTTTTAATTAGGCATTTTTAAATGGAATAATGAGACCGTTTGTATCCATATTTGTTCACCAAAACCCATTTTTTATGCCTTTTAGTTAGAATAATCAGTGATTTCAAGGAATTCGCGGTTGCCATGGCTACCATTGGTCTGGCTGGGCCCTTAGCAACCATGGTTGCTAAGGTCAATATCTAATTAAAAACAAGATATACATGTATGAAACCATTTCAGACAATAGAGTAAAGACAATATATTGAGGAATATATCATCAAAATGTCTGAACACAACCCTTAGCAACCAATACAGGCTTGGGAAACCAGTAGTAATGGTACCATTCGTTTGTAATGGCTCTAAACGTTGGTGATTTCTCAGGGCTGTATCGGTTGCTAAGGTGTGTTTTTGAAATATGTGTTGATCAATTCCAAGGAATATAGTCACTACCCTGTTATCTAAATTGGTTTGATACTTTCATATCATGTTTTAACTTGAATACCAGCCTTAGCAACCTGGTTGCTAAGGGCCAAATCAGCCCATTGGTTGCCATGACAACCAAAATTTATATACACTCACTGATTATTCCTACTAAACGTTATATCTGATGAGTTTCGGTGACCAAATATGAGCCTAAATGCCTAATTGTGACATGTTAAATCGCCTAATTAAAAAGCAAACTGTCAATGACGTCACACATCTTATTTGCATATTAATTAGCCGACAGATTTTTCAAGACTGTCTGGAGAAATTTGCCGGATTTTCAATATTAAAATAGCTATAACTTTTTAACAAATCGATATATCAACATTCTGTAAAGACTGTTCTACTCAGCTCATCGAGTGGCTTCAAATAAGCTGATGTCATATTTTCGTGATATATACCCTTTAACATTTCATATGTATGTGTTATCAACTCATAACTATGTGTTAATAACTCATACATTTGTGTTGTCAACTCATATGTATGTGTTAGTACCTCATACGTATGTAGTAGTATCTCCTACGTATGACTTATTATCTCATATGTATGAGTTAGTATCTCATACGTATGAGATATAAAAAAAACACTTCACTTTTTTGTGGCACGAATGGGGCGCCATAGAATAGTGACCTCACGAGTTCCAAAATGTGTTAAAATACACGAATTTTCCCTGTAGACAAAGCTGTGGCGCCGTAAAATAATTTCGAACGGGCATAGTTGATCATTTTTGGCGATCAATTTCGAACGGTCCTTATTTTAAAGAAGACGAAAAGTATATTTGTCTGTTATTTATATCATATGTATTTATATTTACTAATTAGGTGATACTTTGTTTAGCCTAGAGAATCTTATAATATAACTGTTAGAATTATTAAACATATTAAACGCATTAAACATTCAATTACTAGATATTATCGTGTTTACAATTTTAATAGGTCAGTTGTACACATCATGTATACAGACAGGGCAAAAGTGAAACATATTATGCCGTTTGATTATTGCAAAACCCTTAATACGAGCCTGAATCGAGCAGAACAGCAATTTCAATGTGGTCAATTTTGAACGCTCAAAGATGGCAAACAGATAATTTCAAGCGATCATTAGAACGATTTCGAATGGTTTGTTGATAGCACTGCGAAGCCATTTCATTGTAACATGTGGGTATGTCGTGTTTTATTCTCACTACTAAGTTATTTTGAGGGTAACGTAATGGAGAAGGAGGGATCGGATGGGGAGAGGCATTATTACCTTCGTCAATGTTAAACATCTGAAAAGAAAATCACATAAAACAAAATATATTAAACCGACTGGATTGGAGACACCGATAATGGTTAAGACTAGGTTACAATGTGACTAGTTGCAAGCAGTTCTGAAAATGTATGCTTTAATTTGTCTCTTGAACCGTTCATAGTGCATATCATGAATTCATTGGGCATGTCATTCCAGAGTTTTGGGCCCATGGCAGCAAACAAATGTTCACCAAGCCCTTTCGAAATTATTTTACCGCACCACCGCTTGTTTAGAGTGATTTTAGCGTTATCATGGTTATAGGCCTCGAAAGTAACGAGTAACGCTATAGGCCCCGAAACATAAGATGCATGCCTCGACCCTCCCCCTGTTCTACTGCTTCCACACTATATTCCGGAATCATTCCGGATTCCGGAATAGCCCAAGGTCAAAAATGATGAAAATGTCTCGTTTAGATTTGTCATACATGTATGCAAAACAGGTGATACAGATTTCAGTGACTCGTGTCATTGTTACTCCATTATAATGTACATTAATACATTATTTTCTTTATTAATACCTATTCTGGGATGCCTGAAACGATAAAAGCACAGTGACGTCATCATATTGCAATATGAGTTAATGTGCGTTCAATTGATTCTTTGAAAAATTACTTCGTTCTTGTCATACGATGACTTTCTGTTTCTCCGATCACTTTACTTATTGTTATTCTATTTTACTACTTAACAGACAAAGTGGAGAGAGAAATCATAAGACAGGCACTAGACATTTGGGAAGAAATGACTTGCCTCAGCTTTGTGGAGGTCGACGACTCTTATCCAGGACATTATATTCTGTTCGCGAAAGGTGATGGGTAAGTTCTGGTTTTCACCCAAATCTTTATGGGTACAATGTATGTGGTCAATCAAATAATATAATGTTTGTAAGAATCGCCAGAATATGTCTCGGGGAGGCGTTGCTATCTATGTACGTGAATCGCTAAATTTTACACTACGTGAAGAGATCTCTACTTTTGTGGAAGGTGAATTTGAAAGTTTATTTATCGATCTATCTGGCCATGATATTTCCGCTGTTGTCGGCGAGATATATCGAGTCCCCAATACGAATCCAAATGTCTCGGTGGAACGATATGCTCACATTCTGGATAAATTACACAATACGAACATACCTGTTATCATAGGTACCGATCAAAATTTTGATTTCCTAAAATTTGAAACACAAAAATACACTGCCGAACTACTGGAAACATTCTTCGCCGCAAATGCCCTACCGACCATTACCAAACCGACACGAATTACCCACAGTACAGCGACACTGATTGATAACATATATGTGATGCAAAAAACAAGTAATATGTATTCTGGTATTGTTTATAGTGACCTCTCAGACCATCTGCCTGTGTTTTGCTTTGTTGGGAAAAAAACTAGGAAATCACACTCCAAAGATCTCCAATTCAGACACAGACCAATGTCACAAAACGCAATGAAGCTCATCGCTTCTGATATTCGAGACACCGACTGGTGCTTCTTAGAAAGGTTGAACACTCAAGATGCTTTTGATACCTTTTATAATCGAATAAATGGCATTTTTGATATATACGCCCCCGAAAAGGATATTAAAATTAAAAGTAAGTTCGTCATTCGAGAGGAATGGATGAGCACAGGTCTTTTGAATTCATCTATTCATTGTAATAAATTATACAAACAAGGTCTTGGGAAGCCCAGCACCAACCCCTTGTGGACTGACTATGTAGCATATCGTAACTTATATAATAGGGTGAAAAACGCAGCAAAGCGTATAGTCATTACGCTAAGATATTCACGGCACATAAAAACGACACTAAAGAAACATGGAAAGTGATAAATTCCCTGATTGGTAAATCTAGCGTTAAGTCAACAATATCATCCTCATTTCAACACAATAACGGCACAATTGACAATCCCTTACACATAGCAAATCATTTTTGTGACTTCTTCACCGATATTGGACCCACCTACGCAAATGCGATCCCATCGCCTAATCATAACGCAACCGAGTACCTTTCTCGTCACTATCAAGCGAACCCTAATTCCCTGTTTATGAATCCCACAAATCCAAATGAAATCATCCGTATTATCAATTCCTCCAAACCAAAGAAGAGCTGTGGTCATGACAACCTGAGTCCGAAGTTTCTTAAACAGATATGCAATGAAATAGCCGTCCCACTCTCTATATTAATAAATAAATCACTCTCAGAAGGAATAGTGCCCCAGAATCAGAAAATAGCTAAAATCATCCCCATCTACAAATCTAAATCGAAAACCAGTTTCTCAAACTATAGGCCTATATCACTGTTACCATCCATATCTCTAAAATTCCTGAAAAAATTGTACATAAACGTACGTATGCTTTTTTAGATCATAATAATTGTCTGAGCAACAGTCAGTTTGGCTTTCGCAGTCACCGATCCACAATAGATGCGGTAACTGAATTTAGCATTGACACTATACATTCATTAGAAGCAAAAGACTCCGTACTCAGTGTTTTCCTCGACCTGAGCAAAGCATTCGACACTATTGATCATTCCATTCTTCTGAAGAAACTAGAATTTTATGGAATCCGTGGTATCCCTCTATCATGGTTTACATCATACCTATCTAATCGCCAACAATTTGTTACGTATCAAGGCAACGCCTCACATATGCGCAATATGATATGTGGTGTCCCACAGGGATCGGTGCTGGGCCCCTTATTATTCATAATATATGTAAACGACCTACCAAATTGTATGCATAATTGCAAAGCCCTCCAGTTTGCGGACGACACCACCATATATTTATCTGGCAAAAACATACCTGACATGTTCCGAATAATGAACGATGATCTACTCATATTAAGCGATTGGTTTAACGCCAACAAACTCTCGCTCAACGTTTCCAAATCCAATTACATGTTTTTTTCCAAGAAGGTTACTAAACTGGACACTAATTTAAACCTGCAAATATTGAGTGATGTAATAAATCGCGCCAATACATTCAAATTTCTTGGAATTCATCTTGACGACAATTTAACATGGAAAGAACATATTGATGCCTGTCGTGGTAAGTTAATGAGTGCACGCTTTGCAATAAATAAAGTAAAAAACCTACTTCCCATTGATACTCTAAAATGTATGTACTATGCGCTCGTTTACCCGCATCTACAGTATGGTATAGCTTTGTGGGGTTCAACTTTCCAGAAATATATCAATGGCTTGTTCATTGCACAGAAAAAAATCCTGCGCTCAATACTAAACCGTCCAAGTCACGCTCCGTCACAACCCCTTTTTATCGAACTGAACACCCTAAAACTTCAAGATATATATCGCATGGAACTCAGCAAAGTGATGTTCAAATACACCAACAATTCATTGCCCACCTCATTGTCAAATAAACTTGCTTACAATGACATTTGTCACTCTTACGTCACAAGACAACAAGGACATATTAGACCGTATCAGCCACGTACAGCTACTGCTTATAATAGCATACTTTGCAATGGACCCAAAATCTGGAATGAGATTCAATTGGATATAAAAAACAAACGTACTATCACCAGCTTCACTGCTTCCATGGGATCCGGCATCCTTCGGGAGTACCAGTGCCTGGGTTCGGTCCCGTAACTGCTAATGCCACCGACCCCGGGGTGAGCTTCCTTCCACCGGCGTTTTTGTTTCTGTTTGAATTCACTGCGTTCTAAACAAACTACATGTATTCTGAACCACCTAAACCACACCGAAACACTGACCATATCTATAATCTATAACAACGCCTCGCCTACGTTGTGCCTACGTTGTGCTTAGCTTTCCTCGCCTCTTCTGTTTTTTGTTTCCTGTTTTTTTGTTTTTGTTTTCTTTTTGTTTTTTGTTTTCTTCTTCTTCTTCTCTCTTGCCTTCTGTCATTCCTCGGCTTCCCGAGACATTTTGTATATATGTTCATAACCGTCAAAGACACAAATGATTATCCACAATGCCATTGTAGACCTGTAGCGTTTTTTATCTTTCCTTCTAATTTGCTTCAAATTTTACTATTGTATCAATCATAAACAATTGACTTATACGGGCGTCCAACAACCTTATGTAACGTATTTAACTATAGCAAATATATCGTAATCTAAGGTCACAGCCTCTTGGCTCTGTTGTTCACCCTGCACTGTGTTGTACATATTTTTCTGAACAAACATCAAGTACGGTGTATCTATATGTTGAACCACAGTTCAAAAATAAATCTCTCTCTCTCTCTCTCTCTCTCTCTCTCTCATATATCTGTGTATTTGTGGTTTTTGAGTCACACAGCCCCATATTAGGCATTATGTTATCTACATTGAATGAATAAATACTACTACTCATAAACGTGATTGTATCAGTTTTGCATGTAAGACAGCATACTAGTTTGGTAACAAGGATACAATTGGGACAGCCGCTGTTCGATTGCCGAGTTGCATAGGGTCATGTAATCGGTTCATGCAATAGGTATATTCCCATACCTTCTGACTTAGTTGATTTTAACTCCTGTAACTTCATTTACTCCACTTCAAACCGAGTTGGTTTTGATGACTGCCATTGGATCATCTGGCCTTGTGCTGAACATAATTTCGCATTAACATGATTAAGTTGTTGAGTTCGTCTGAATATCAAAATCATCGCTTAGTTCAATTTACGGTGCGAGGGTTGAAAGTCAGATTGCCTGGTAACCTCTCATTATTGAAAACTGCGAACCAAGGTACGAATGCACATAATTGTGAATATCGTTTCCGTTGCAGATGTTGGTCATATGTCGGCAATGTTGGACTTGCCTTTAGCCCACAACCAATAATGTTAGGGAGAGGGTGCTTCAGCTCGGTATGTATACATTTATATGTGACATTACATATTACATTTTATTTCGGAACAGTTTCCCCCATTTTTCTATCCAGAGTTCGGTACGTGATATTTCAAAATTGGAAAGTCTCATCTGAAAAGGAATTTTTCCGTTTTGTTTAAGAAAATGCATTGTATTAAACCGCGGTTTTCTGTGTGATATCAAGAATTGACTAAGGCTGTTTGTTTTGTAATTTTAGTTGGTATGGCGCCCAACGACTATTTACTATTTGACTATATGTACGTGCAGTGTGAGACTGAAGCACACACACAGCCATACCTATAAGTTTGGACACAAGTCTACATTTTGTCTTAATATTGTTCACCATAAATGATCACAATTTGCATTTCATATTATATATATTATATCTAGAATCTAAATGGTAAATGCATTACAAAGATTAGTTCATTGGACTTTGTTGAACATGTCAGGGGACTTCGACAAGCTGTGGAAATGCTATTTAAGAATTTCATACGTGGTACACCGTAATTATATAAGTCTTAAGTTATGTTATGTTTGTGATGACTAGACTAAAATGTTCACACCAACAAAAGGGCAAAAAAACAACGACAAATGTAAATAATGCATATGTGTCCATACTTATGACCATGGCTGTATGCACGTGCAATGTCAGGCTGAAGCACGTGTCTGCATGTGTAATGTGAGACCATTGTACAGCTTCTCAACGTTCAAATTATGTACATGTTCCTGTTATCTCAGTGTTATTCACATGAAGTAAGAATAGTGTTGGCTAAGCACTAGTATCCTAACTCGAGTTGATACCAATACTACGCAGTGACATGCTCTCTTTTTTTCGATGAAGCCCACATAAAGGAGAGGACACGGTGCTAAAAAGGCATCCTGAATCCTAATTCATGGTATTTTGGCATAAATTATCATCAGACGACTTTCAATGGTAAATATGGAGATCACATATGATCTGTAAATGTACGGCAGATGTGTTGGATGTTTTGGAGACTTGGATCACATTATAAGGTTTCAATGTCCATTATTGGAGTTTGGCTGCCTATCCAAATGTATTTCTGACATTTATTAGTTTTGTTGGCCAATACTTTCGATTCTGGCGACTGTTCGGTAGAAGCATTCATTTTCTCCGAAATTGAGTGACTATGTGTTTCGAGCCGTTCCCAGCCAAAACCATTTCCCTGTCATTCAAAATTTATTCGAAGATGTTTCGTGCACTTCTTTCGTCATGGTGATAGGAGCTGTATGGAGTAAACTCTTAGAACATTTCGAGATATAGCCTAAATATTAGCATGTTCAAATGGTATTTCACACACCGTACATGTATGTGGCATTTTCTGTGGTGACTTTGGACTTGACCATCAGTGACCTCAATGAAAGGTCAAAACGACTGTTTAATGAAAACACTTTTATGGATTCATAGTCTATACTACCGGTATGCATTTCTCTGATACCATTCCTTTGCCCTTGGGCTAATTTTTAATAAATGTTATGTACCTACGCCTTGTTGTACTTGTTCGTAGATTGGAATACCTCTTCACGAGATAGCACATGCTCTCGGTGTCTTCCATGAACATACACGACCTGACAGAGATACATACGTAGAGGTGCTGAGTGACAACATACAGGATGGAACGGAGGTTAACTTTGGCATCAGCAGTGGCAATACATACGACATACCTTATGACCACAGATCCGTCATGCACTATGGCCGTTTTGTAAGTACGTCTGGGAGTTGTGACTTCCTTGCTATGTATGATGATGCGTGTATCCACACAACAAAGAAATCAGGCCCGTGACCGAGGGGGAGGGGGGGGGGTGTAGAGTTGAGAAAGGGGACTTCAGGGTTCTTGGCCACCTTTTTCAAGCGAATGAAGATCTACGTCCCAACCCAGTGGCTATAAAATTCCGTTTTTATCCAGGAGGCTATCTGGTCCCTCCTCACTTTTACCGTAGGCAGTGAGTTGCAGTGAATTCTAGTGAAACTCGACCAGGACTTGAACCAAGGACTGCTTTACCAGAGTGTTCTTGTCTAGTATACTTCATTCCATACTCCCGTTGATATTACATTCTCTGACAGAACTGTTGGTTTGGTCTGGGCAATACGGTAAAAACGAACGGTGCTTAGTAAATAAAATCGCAGAAATTTAAATGTTAAGCAGCTGAAGTCATTTCTAACTGCTTTTATGAAATTACACGTCAGTGCATGAAGTGAACTGATCCAACAAAGTGAAACTGATCCAACAAACTCTTGATTTAGAGTGTCAAAGCAACATCCACAAGTGACATGTTTTAAGCAAAATTGACAACAATGGGCAATCTTCTCTGAATACGGACGGTTATTAAATTTTCTGGCCATTTTAGTACTTGAAAATTTAACTTTTGTAAGATATAATATCCCCATCCGTTGGTCAGAGCTTGAAAGACAATTTCAACTATGAATATAATTGAGGTCGAAAGACAACTCTGGTGCAATTCCCGCCGGCAAAAGTACTGTTGACAAGCGATATTTCGATCGGGTTTGGTTGATGATTATAACGGTTGGGTTAACGATTTCGAAAGGTCAGTGATCAATTTCAAAAGGCCCGTACCTTGAGGCAGATGGAATGCATACTTGCCCGATGTTTATGTCACATGGTATTGTTTTTCCATTCACCACCTCTATAAAACTTTATTTAGCCTAGGAATCTTAGACTGGTTCGTAGGACTCTTGAATTAGTGAATTAGTCCATTTACCACCTCTATAAAACTTTATTTAGCCTAGGAATCTTAGACTGGTTCGTAGGACTGTTGAATCATGAATTAGTACAATGTAAGGGGCGGGGTGCAGTAAAAATGTCTGGGTCCAAATACAATTTTGTGCATTTGCCAGATTCCGGAGCGCGTCATGTTAATGGGTACTTTATGTCGTTCACTGGCGAATGGCACAAACTATTAGGTAAAATGCCCACTAAATTCCTGATAACTATAAGCTATGCGTATATGCGTCAACTTGTTTACCTGATAAATGGGTTATGACATCTTTTACGTTATCCAACTGGTTTCTGCAACATTCCTTTCTGCATATTCGAATTGTTGTGTCTTATAAATTTGAAGTTACTTCAGGATTTACTCCCTTTGCACCTTAAGAGTGTGTGGACCGTTCGAATTTCATCATCAACCATTTGAAATCGTTCACCAACCGTTCACAATCATCCACCAATTCCTGTCCAAACGATTTACTGCACCACCGCTTGACTATATTGAAAAGTTTTTGTTGAATTGTTCAGACAAAACTTTTTCACGACTAGCGTCAAGGACATAAACTTTGCGAAACTGACCACAGCAATAATTTCCGCCATCCTGATGCATTCTGAGTCACCCAGTGTGAAGTATGACGTCACGAACCATTCAGACGAGAGATGAACAGGAAGCGCATGGTCAGAAGTATTTGTAGAATATTACAATCTAACGTTTTGCTAACGACTATAAAAAAACGATTTTTAAATTTCACTTTTAATACATTTTTCCACATAAATAGTGTGGGCGGGCTCGTGAAACAGATAAAAAGTACATGCACATATCTATTTGTGCTAGTCTGTTTAGTGGACAGGGGATCATAACCTCCTCCCCTCCCACACACACACGCACACTCTATGTGCGCTATTTGCAAGATTGAATCGCCACTTTTAACGAAATACACTTAGAATCAACGACATAGTACCTGAAGATATACTTTTGCAGATCCAATCCCCCTCCTCCTCATTTTTTCGTACGGGCCTGAGGACAATATATTTCATACTAGCGTCATGAAAGCAACCACATTTTAACCAGAAGGGAACCAAAATGAAACACATTACGTCACTGTCATCCTATATCCAGAATACCTGTTACATGTATGTTCACGCCTGTCATTACCTTTCTGTAAAACTTTACTCTCGAACATTGCAGGATTTTTCCAATGTCTCGCCGAAAGTTGAGACAATAATACCTAAAGACGGTAAATACAACAACACAATGGGTCAAAGAGAGAGACTTTCATTTCGTGACGTTAAACTCATCCAACGACACTACGGGTGTGATGGTAAGTCCAGTGTACCAACCTACACTACCAGTGTAATGGTAAGTCATGGAGTACCATCCTACACTACCAGTGTAATGGCAAGTCATTGAGTACCAACCTACACTACCAGTGTAATGGAGTACCAACCTAAATTACCAGTGTAATGGAGTACCAATCTAAACTACCAGTGTAGTGGTAAGTCATGGAGTACCATCCTACACTACCAGTGTAATGGCAAGTCATTGAGTACCAACCTACACTACTAGTGTATTTATAAGTCATGGAGTACCAACCTAAACTACTAGTGTAATCGTAAGTCATTGAGTACCAACCTACACTACCAGTGTAATGGCAAGTCATTGAGTACCAACCTACACTACTAGTGTATTTATAAGTCATGGAGTACCAACCTAAACTACTAGTGTAATGGTAAGTCATTGAGTACCAAACTACACTACCAGTGTAATGGTAAGTCATTGAGTACCAACCTACACTACTAGTGTAATGGTAAGTCACTGAGTACCAACCTACACTACTAGTGTAATGGCAAATAATGGAGTACCAACCTACACTACTAGTGTAATGGTAAGTCATGGAGTACCAACGTACACTACCAGTGTAATGGTAAGTCATGGAGTACCAACCTACACTACCAGTGTTATGGTAAGTCATGGAGTACCAACCTACACTACTAGTGTAATGGTGAGTCATGGAGTACCAACCTACACTACTAGTGTAATGGTAAGTCATGGAGTACCAACCTACACTACCAGTGTAATGACAAGTCATGGAGTACCAACTTACACTACCAGTGTAATGACAAGTCATGGAGTACCAACCTATACTACTAGTGTAATGGCAAGTCATGGAGTACCAACCTACACTACTAGTGTAATGGTACATGTAAGTCATGGAGTACCAACCTACACTACTAGTGTAATAACAAGTCATGGAGTACCAACCTACACTACCAGTGTAATGGCAAGTCATTGAGTACCAACCTACACTACTAGTGTATTTATAAGTCATGGAGTACCAACCTAAACTACTAGTGTAATGGTAAGTCATTGAGTACCAAACTACACTACCAGTGTAATGGTAAGTCATTGAGTACCAGCCTACACTACTAGTGTAATGGTAAGTCACTGAGTACCAACCTACACTACTAGTGTAATGGCAAATAATGGAGTACCAACCTACACTACTAGTGTAATGGTAAGTCATGGAGTACCAACCTACACTACCAGTGTAATGGTAAGTCATGGAGTACCAACCTACACTACCAGTGTAATGGTAAGTCATGGAGTACCAACCTACACTACTAGTGTAATGGTAAGTCATGGAGTACCAACCTACACTACTAGTGTAATGGTAAGTCATGGAGTACCAACCTACACTACCAGTGTAATGACAAGTCATGGAGTACCAACCTACACTACCAGTGTAATGACAAGTCATGGAGTACCAACCCACACTACTAGTGTAATGGCAAGTCATGGAGTACCAACCTACACTACTAGTGTAATAACAAGTCATGGAGTACCAACCTACACTACCAGTGTAATGACAAGTCATTGAGTACCAACATACACTACTAGTGTAATGGTAAGTCATGGAGTACCAACCTACACTACCAGTGTAATGGTAAGTCATGGAGTACCATCCTACACTACCAGTGTAATGGTAAGTCATGGAGTACCAACCTACACTACTAGTGTAATGGTAGGTCATGGAAAACCAACCGACATTACCAGTGTATTGGCAAGTCATGGAGTACCAACCTACACTACTAGTGGAATGGCAAGTCATGGAGAACCAACCTACACTACCAGTGTAATGGTAAGTCATGGAGTACCAACCTACATTACCAATGTAATGGTAAGTCATGGAGTACCAACCTACACTACCAGTGTAGTGGAGTACCATCCTACACTACTAGTGTAATGACAAGTCATGGAGTACCAACCAACATTGCCAGTGTAATGGCAAGTCATGGAGTACCAACCTACACTATCAGTGTAGTGGCAAGTCATTGAGTACCGACCTACACTACCAGTGTAATGGTAAGTCATTGAGTACCAAGCTACACTACCAGTGTAATGGTAAGTCATTGAGTACCAACCTACACTACCAGTGTAAGGGCATGTCATTGAGTACCAACCTACACTACCTGTGTAATGACAAGTCATTGAGTACCAACCTACACTACTAGTGTAATGGCATGTCATTGAATACCAACCTACACTACCAGTGTAAAGGCAAGTCATTGAGTACCAAACTACACTACTAGTGTAATGACAAGTCATGGAGTACCAAGCTACACTACCAGTGTAATGGTAAGTCATTGAGTACCAAGCTACACTACCAGTGTAATGGTAAGTCATTGAGTACCAACCTACACTACCAGTGTAATGGCAAGTCATTGAGTACCAACCTACACTACCAGTGTAATGACAAGTCATTGAGTGCCAACCTACACTACTAGTGTAATGGCAAGTCATTGAATACCAACCTACACTACCAGTGTGAAGGCAAGTCATTGAGTACCAACCTACACCACCAGTGTAATGACAAGTCATGGAGTACCAACCTTCACTACTAATGTAATGGTAAGTCATGGAGTACCAACCTACACTACTAGTGTAGTGGCAAGTCATTGAGTACCAACCTACACTACCAGTGTAATGGCAAGTCATGGAGTACCAACCTACACTACTAATGTAATGGTAAGTCATGGAGTACCAACCTACACCAGTAATGTAATGGTAAGTCATGGAGTACCAACCTACACTACTAGTGTAATGGCAAGTCATTGAGTACCAACCTACATTACCAGTGTAATGGCAAGTCATTGAGTACCAACCTACATTACCAGTGTAATGGCAAGTCATTGAGTACGAACCTACATTACCAGTGTAATGGCATGTCATTGAGTACCAACCTACACTACTAGTGTAATGGTAAGTCATTGAGTACCAACCTACACTACTAGTGTAATGGTAAGTCATGGAGTACCAACCTACACTACTAGTGTAATGACAAGTCATGGAGTACCAACCTACACTACCAGTGTAATGGCAAGTCATTGAGTACCAACCTACACTACTAGTGTAATGGCAAGTCATGGGGTACCAACCTACACTACTAGTTTAATGGCAAGTCATTGAGTACCAACCTACACTACCAGTGTAATGGTAAGTCATGGAGTACCAACCTACACTACTAGTGTAATGGTACGTCATGGAGTACCAACCTACACTACCAGTGTAATGGTAAGTCATTGAGTACCAACCTACACTACTAGTGTAATGGCAAGTCATGGGGTACCAACCTACACTACTAGTGTAATGGTAAGTCATGGAGTACCAACCTACACTACCAGTGTAATGGTAAGTCATTGAGTACCAACCTACACTACTAGTGTAATGGTAAGTCATTGAGTACCACCTACACTACTAGTGTAATGGTAAGTCATGGAATACCAACCTACACTACCAGTTTAATGGCAAGTCATGGAGTACCAACCTACACTACTAGTGGAATGGCAAGTCATGGAGTACCAACCTACACTACCAGTGTAATGGTAAGTCATGGAGTACCAACCTACACTACTAGTGTAATGACAAATCATGGAGTACCAATCTACATTGCCAGTGTAATGACAAATCATGGAGTACCAACCTACATTGCCAGTGTAATGGCAAGTCATGGAGTACCAACCTACACTACTAGTGGAACGGCAAGTCATGGAGTACCAACCTACACTACCAGTGTAATGGTAAGTCATGGAGTACCAACCTACACTACTAGTGTAATTGTAGGTCATGGAGTACCAACCTACACTACCAGTGTAATGACAAGTCATGGAGTACCAACCTTCACTACTAATGTAATGGTAAGTCATGGAGTACCAACCTACACTACTAGTGTAGTGGCGAGTCATTGAGTACCAACCTACACTACCAGTGTAATGGCAAGTCATGGAGTACCAACCTACACTACTAATGTAATGGTAAGTCATGGAGTACCAACCTACACCAGTAATGTAATGGTAAGTCATGGAGTACCAACCTACACTACTAGTGTAATGGCAAGTCATTGAGTACCAACCTACATTACCAGTGTAATGGCAAGTCATTGAGTACCAACCTACATTACCAGTGTAATGGCAAGTCATTGAGTACGAACCTACATTACCAGTGTAATGACATGTCATTGAGTACCAACCTACACTACTAGTGTAATGGTAAGTCATTGAGTACCAACCTACACTACTAGTGTAATGGTAAGTCATGGAGTACCAACCTACACTACTAGTGTAATGACAAGTCATGGAGTACCAACCTACACTACCAGTGTAATGGCAAGTCATTGAGTACCAACCTACACTACTAGTGTAATGGCAAGTCATGGGGTACCAACCTACACTACTAGTTTAATGGCAAGTCATTGAGTACCAACCTACACTACCAGTGTAATGGTAAGTCATGGAGTACCAACCTACACTACTAGTGTAATGGTAAGTCATTGAGTACCAACCTACACTACTAGTGTAATGGCAAGCCATGGGGTACCAACCTACACTACTAGTGTAATGGTACGTCATGGAGTACCAACCTACACTACCAGTGTAATGGTAAGTCATTGAGTACCAACCTACACTACTAGTGTAATGGCAAGTCATGGGGTACCAACCTACACTACTAGTGTAATGGTAAGTCATGGAGTTCCAACCTACACTACCAGTGTAATGGTAAGTCATTGAGTACCAACCTACACTACTAGTGTAATGGTAAGTCATTGAGTACCACCTACACTACTAGTGTAATGGTAAGTCATGGAATACCAACCTACACTACCAGTTTAATAGCAAGTCATGGAGTACCAACCTACACTACTAGTGGAATGGCAAGTCATGGAGTACCAACCTACACTACCAGTGTAATGGTAAGTCATGGAGTACCAACCTACACTACTAGTGTAATGACAAATCATGGAGTACCAATCTACATTGCCAGTGTAATGACAAATCATGGAGTACCAACCTACATTGCCAGTGTAATGGCAAGTCATGGAGTACCAACCTACACTACCAGTGTAATGGTAAGTCATTGAGTACCAACCTACACTACTAGTGTAATTGTAGGTCATGGAGTACCAACCTACACTACCAGTGTAATGGAAAGTCATGGAGTACCAACCTACACTACCAGTGTAATGGCAAGTCATGGAGTACCAACCTACACTACTAGTGGAATGGCAAGTCATGGAGTACCAACCTACACTACCAGTGTAATGGTAAGTCATGGAGTACCAACCTACAATACTAGTGTAATGACAAATCATGGAGTACCAACCTACATTGCCAGTGTAATGGCAAGTCATGGAGTACCAACCTACACTACCAGTGTAATGGCAAGTCATGGAGTACCAACCTACACTACTAGTGGAATGGCAAGTCATGGAGTACCTACCTACACTACCAGTGTAATGGCAAGTCATGGAGTACCAACCTACACTACTAGTGAAATGGCAAGTCATGGAGTACCAACCTACACTACCAGTGTAATCTTAAGTCATGGAGTACCAACCTACACTACTAGTGTAATGACAAATCATGGAGTACCAACCAACATTGCCAGTGTAATGGCAAGTCATGGAGTACCAACCTACACTACCAGTATAGTGGCAAGTCATTGAGTACCAACCTACACTACCAGTGTAATGGTAAGTCATTGATTACCAAACTACACTACCAGTGTAATGGTAAGTCATTGAGTACCAACCTACACTACCAGTGTAATGGTAAGTCATTGAGTACCAAACTACACTACCAGTGTAATGGTAAGTCATTGAGTACCAAACTACACTACCAGTGTAATGGTAAGTCATGGAGTACCAACCTACACTACTAGTGTAATGGTAAGTCATGGAGTACCAACCTACACTACTAGTGTAATGGCAAGTCATGGAGTACCAACCTACACTACTGGTGTAATTGTAAGTCATTGAGTACCAACCTACACTACTAGTGTAATGGCAAGTCATTGAGTACCAAGCTACACTACTAGTGTAATTATAAGTCATTGAGTACCAACCTACACTACCAATGTAATGGTAAGTCATTGAGTACCAAACTACACTACCAGTGTAATGGTAAGTCATTGAGTACCAAACTACACTACCAGTGTAATGGTAAGTCATTGAGTACCAACCTACACTACCAGTGTAATGATAAGTCATTGAGTACCAACCTACACTACCAATGTAATGGTAAGTCATTGAGTACCAAACTACACTACCAGTGTAATGGTAAGTCATTGAGTACCAAACTACACTACCAGTGTAATGGTAAGTCATTGAGTACCAACCTACACTACCGGTGTAATGGTAAGTCATGGAGTACCAACCTACATTACCAGTGTAATGGCAAGTCATGGAGTACCAACCTTCACTACTAATGTAATGGTAAGTCATGGAGTACCAACCTACACTACTAGTGTAGTGGCAAGTCATTGAGTACCAACCTACACTACCAGTGTAATGGCAAGTCATGGAGTACCAACCTACACTACTAATGTAATGGTAAGTCATGGAGTACCAACCTACACCAGTAATGTAATGGTAAGTCATGGAGTACCAACCTACACTACTAGTGTAATGGCAAGTCATTGAGTACCAACCTACATTACCAGTGTAATGGCAAGTCATTGAGTACCAACCTACATTACCAGTGTAATGGCAAGTCATTGAGTACGAACCTACATTACCAGTGTAATGGCATGTCATTGAGTACCAACCTACACTACTAGTGTAATGGTAAGTCATTGAGTACCAACCTACACTACTAGTGTAATGGTAAGTCATGGAGTACCAACCTACACTACTAGTGTAATGACAAGTCATGGAGTACCAACCTACACTACCAGTGTAATGGCAAGTCATTGAGTACCAACCTACACTACTAGTGTAATGGCAAGTCATGGGGTACCAACCTACACTACTAGTTTAATGGCAAGTCATTGAGTACCAACCTACACTACCAGTGTAATGGTAAGTCATGGAGTACCAACCTACACTACTAGTGTAATGGTACGTCATGGAGTACCAACCTACACTACCAGTGTAATGGTAAGTCATTGAGTACCAACCTACACTACTAGTGTAATGGCAAGTCATGGGGTACCAACCTACACTACTAGTGTAATGGTAAGTCATGGAGTACCAACCTACACTACCAGTGTAATGGTAAGTCATTGAGTACCAACCTACACTACTAGTGTAATGGTAAGTCATTGAGTACCACCTACACTACTAGTGTAATGGTAAGTCATGGAATACCAACCTACACTACCAGTTTAATGGCAAGTCATGGAGTACCAACCTACACTACTAGTGGAATGGCAAGTCATGGAGTACCAACCTACACTACCAGTGTAATGGTAAGTCATGGAGTACCAACCTACACTACTAGTGTAATGACAAATCATGGAGTACCAATCTACATTGCCAGTGTAATGACAAATCATGGAGTACCAACCTACATTGCCAGTGTAATGGCAGTCATGGAGTACCAACCTACACTACTAGTGGAACGGCAAGTCATGGAGTACCAACCTACACTACCAGTGTAATGGTAAGTCATGGAGTACCAACCTACACTACTAGTGTAATTGTAGGTCATGGAGTACCAACCTACACTACCAGTGTAATGACAAGTCATGGAGTACCAACCTTCACTACTAATGTAATGGTAAGTCATGGAGTACCAACCTACACTACTAGTGTAGTGGCGAGTCATTGAGTACAAACCTACACTACCAGTGTAATGGCAAGTCATGGAGTACCAACCTACACTACTAATGTAATGGTAAGTCATGGAGTACCAACCTACACCAGTAATGTAATGGTAAGTCATGGAGTACCAACCTACACTACTAGTGTAATGGCAAGTCATTGAGTACCAACCTACATTACCAGTGTAATGGCAAGTCATTGAGTACCAACCTACATTACCAGTGTAATGGCAAGTCATTGAGTACGAACCTACATTACCAGTGTAATGACATGTCATTGAGTACCAACCTACACTACTAGTGTAATGGTAAGTCATTGAGTACCAACCTACACTACTAGTGTAATGGTAAGTCATGGAGTACCAACCTACACTACTAGTGTAATGACAAGTCATGGAGTACCAACCTACACTACCAGTGTAATGGCAAGTCATTGAGTACCAACCTACACTACTAGTGTAATGGCAAGTCATGGGGTACCAACCTACACTACTAGTTTAATGGCAAGTCATTGAGTACCAACCTACACTACCAGTGTAATGGTAAGTCATGGAGTACCAACCTACACTACTAGTGTAATGGTAAGTCATTGAGTACCAACCTACACTACTAGTGTAATGGCAAGCCATGGGGTACCAACCTACACTACTAGTGTAATGGTACGTCATGGAGTACCAACCTACACTACCAGTGTAATGGTAAGTCATTGAGTACCAACCTACACTACTAGTGTAATGGCAAGTCATGGGGTACCAACCTACACTACTAGTGTAATGGTAAGTCATGGAGTTCCAACCTACACTACCAGTGTAATGGTAAGTCATTGAGTACCAACCTACACTACTAGTGTAATGGTAAGTCATTGAGTACCACCTACACTACTAGTGTAATGGTAAGTCATGGAATACCAACCTACACTACCAGTTTAATGGCAAGTCATGGAGTACCAACCTACACTACTAGTGGAATGGCAAGTCATGGAGTACCAACCTACACTACCAGTGTAATGGTAAGTCATGGAGTACCAACCTACACTACTAGTGTAATGACAAATCATGGAGTACCAATCTACATTGCCAGTGTAATGACAAATCATGGAGTACCAACCTACATTGCCAGTGTAATGGCAAGTCATGGAGTACCAACCTACACTACCAGTGTAATGGTAAGTCATTGAGTACCAACCTACACTACTAGTGTAATTGTAGGTCATGGAGTACCAACCTACACTACCAGTGTAATGGAAAGTCATGGAGTACCAACCTACACTACCAGTGTAATGGCAAGTCATGGAGTACCAACCTACACTACTAGTGGAATGGCAAGTCATGGAGTACCAACCTACACTACCAGTGTAATGGTAAGTCATGGAGTACCAACCTACAATACTAGTGTAATGACAAATCATGGAGTACCAACCTACATTGCCAGTGTAATGGCAAGTCATGGAGTACCAACCTACACTACCAGTGTAATGGCAAGTCATGGAGTACCAACCTACACTACTAGTGGAATGGCAAGTCATGGAGTACCTACCTACACTACCAGTGTAATGGCAAGTCATGGAGTACCAACCTACACTACTAGTGAAATGGCAAGTCATGGAGTACCAACCTACACTACCAGTGTAATCTTAAGTCATGGAGTACCAACCTACACTACTAGTGTAATGACAAATCATGGAGTACCAACCAACATTGCCAGTGTAATGGCAAGTCATGGAGTACCAACCTACACTACCAGTATAGTGGCAAGTCATTGAGTACCAACCTACACTACCAGTGTAATGGTAAGTCATTGATTACCAAACTACACTACCAGTGTAATGGTAAGTCATTGAGTACCAACCTACACTACCAGTGTAATGGTAAGTCATTGAGTACCAAACTACACTACCAGTGTAATGGTAAGTCATTGAGTACCAAACTACACTACCAGTGTAATGGTAAGTCATGGAGTACCAACCTACACTACTAGTGTAATGGTAAGTCATGGAGTACCAACCTACACTACTAGTGTAATGGCAAGTCATGGAGTACCAACCTACACTACTGGTGTAATTGTAAGTCATTGAGTACCAACCTACACTACTAGTGTAATGGCAAGTCATTGAGTACCAAGCTACACTACTAGTGTAATTATAAGTCATTGAGTACCAACCTACACTACCAATGTAATGGTAAGTCATTGAGTACCAAACTACACTACCAGTGTAATGGTAAGTCATTGAGTACCAAACTACACTACCAGTGTAATGGTAAGTCATTGAGTACCAACCTACACTACCAGTGTAATGATAAGTCATTGAGTACCAACCTACACTACCAATGTAATGGTAAGTCATTGAGTACCAAACTACACTACCAGTGTAATGGTAAGTCATTGAGTACCAAACTACACTACCAGTGTAATGGTAAGTCATTGAGTACCAACCTACACTACCGGTGTAATGGTAAGTCATGGAGTACGAACCTACATTACCAGTGTAATGGCAAGTCATGGAGTACCAACCTACACTACTAGTGTAATGGTAAGTCATTGAGTACCAACCTACACTACTAGTGTAATGGCAAGTCATGGGGTACCAACCTACACTACTAGTGTAGTGGCAAGTCATTGAGTACCAACCTACACTACCAGTGTAATGGTAAGTCATTGAGTACCAAGCTACACTACCAGTGTAATGGTAAGTCATTGGGTACCAACCTACACTACCAGTGTAAGGGCAAGTCATTGAGTACCAACCTACACTACCAGTGTAATGACAAGTCATTGAGTACCAACCTACACTACTAGTGTAATGGCATGTCATTGAATACCAACCTACACTACCAGTGTAAAGGCAAGTCATTGAGTACCAAACTACACTACTAGTGTAATGACAAGTCATGGAGTACCAACCTACACTACCAGTGTAATGGTAAGTCATTGAGTACCAAGCTACACTACCAGTGTAATGGTAAGTCATTGAGTACCAACCTACACTACCAGTGTAATGGCAAGTCATTGAGTACCAACCTACACTACCAGTGTAATGACAAGTCATTGAGTACCAACCTACACTACTAGTGTAATGGCAAGTCATCGAATACCAACCTACACTACCAGTGTGAAGGCAAGTCATTGAGTACCAACCTACACTACCAGTGTAATGACAAGTCATGGAGTACCAACCTTCACTACTAATGTAATGGTAAGTCATGGAGTACCAACCTACACTACTAGTGTAGTGGCAAGTCATTGAGTACCAACCTACACTACCAGTGTAATGGCAAGTCATGGAGTACCAACCTACACTACTAATGTAATGGTAAGTCATGGAGTACCAACCTACACCAGTAATGTAATGGTAAGCCATGGAGTACCAACCTACACTACTAGTGTAATGGCAAGTCATTGAGTACCAACCTACATTACCAGTGTAATGGCAAGTCATTGAGTACCAACCTACATTACCAGTGTAATGGCAAGTCATTGAGTACGAACCTACATTACCAGTGTAATGGCATGTCATTGAGTACCAACCTACACTACTAGTGTAATGGTAAGTCATTGAGTACCAACCTACACTACTAGTGTAATGGTAAGTCATGGAGTACCAACCTACACTACTAGTGTAATGACAAGTCATGGAGTGCCAACCTACACTACCAGTGTAATGGCAAGTCATTGAGTACCAACCTACACTACTAGTGTAATGGCAAGTCATGGGGTACCAACCTACACTACTAGTTTAATGGCAAGTCATTGAGTACCAACCTACACTACCAGTGTAATGGTAAGTCGTGGAGTACCAACCTACACTACTAGTGTAATGGTAAGTCATTGAGTACCAACCTACACTACTAGTGTAATGGCAAGTCATGGGGTACCAACCTACACTACTAGTGTAATGGTACGTCATGGAGTACCAACCTACACTACCAGTGTAATGGTAAGTCATTGAGTACCAACCTACACTACTAGTGTAATGGCAAGTCATGGGGTACCAACCTACACTACTAGTGTAATGGTAAGTCATGGAGTACCAACCTACACTACCAGTGTAATGGTAAGTCATTGAGTACCAACCTACACTACTAGTGTAATGGTAAGTCATTGAGTACCACCTACACTACTAGTGTAATGGTAAGTCATGGAATACCAACCTACACTACCAGTTTAATGGCAAGTCATGGAGTACCAACCTACACTACTAGTGGAATGGCAAGTCATGGAGTACCAACCTACACTACCAGTGTAATGGTAAGTCATGGAGTACCAACCTACACTACTAGTGTAATGACAAATCATGGAGTACCAATCTACATTGCCAGTGTAATGACAAATCATGGAGTACCAACCTACATTGCCAGTGTAATGGCAAGTCATGGAGTACCAACCTACACTACCAGTGTAATGGTAAGTCATTGAGTACCAACCTACACTACTAGTGTAATTGTAGGTCATGGAGTACCAACCTACACTACCAGTGTAATGGAAAGTCATGGAGTACCAACCTACACTACCAGTGTAATGGCAAGTCATGGAGTACCAACCTACACTACTAGTGGAATGGCAAGTCATGGAGTACCAACCTACACTACCAGTGTAATGGTAAGTCATGGAGTACCAACCTACAATACTAGTGTAATGACAAATCATGGAGTACCAACCTACATTGCCAGTGTAATGGCAAGTCATGGAGTACCAACCTACACTACCAGTGTGAAGGCAAGTCATTGAGTACCAACCTACACTACCAGTGTAATGACAAGTCATGGAGTACCAACCTTCACTACTAATGTAATGGTAAGTCATGGAGTACCAACCTACACTACTAGTGTAGTGGCAAGTCATTGAGTACCAACCTACACTACCAGTGTAATGGCAAGTCATGGAGTACCAACCTACACTACTAATGTAATGGTAAGTCATGGAGTACCAACCTACACCAGTAATGTAATGGTAAGTCATGGAGTACCAACCTACACTACTAGTGTAATGGCAAGTCATTGAGTACCAACCTACATTACCAGTGTAATGGCAAGTCATTGAGTACCAACCTACATTACCAGTGTAATGGCAAGTCATTGAGTACGAACCTACATTACCAGTGTAATGGCATGTCATTGAGTACCAACCTACACTACTAGTGTAATGGTAAATCATTGAGTACCAACCTACACTACTAGTGTAATGGTAAGTCATGGAGTACCAACCTACACTACTAGTGTAATGACAAGTCATGGAGTACCAACCTACACTACCAGTGTAATGGCAAGTCATTGAGTACCAACCTACACTACTAGTGTAATGGCAAGTCATGGGGTACCAACCTACACTACTAGTTTAATGGCAAGTCATTGAGTACCAACCTACACTACCAGTGTAATGGTAAGTCATGGAGTACCAACCTACACTACTAGTGTAATGGTAAGTCATTGAGTACCAACCTACACTACTAGTGTAATGGCAAGTCATGGGGTACCAACCTACACTACTAGTGTAATGGTACGTCATGGAGTACCAACCTACACTACCAGTGTAATGGTAAGTCATTGAGTACCAACCTACACTACTAGTGTAATGGCAAGTCATGGGGTACCAACCTACACTACTAGTGTAATGGTAAGTCATGGAGTACCAACCTACACTACCAGTGTAATGGTAAGTCATTGAGTACCAACCTACACTACTAGTGTAATGGTAAGTCATTGAGTACCACCTACACTACTAGTGTAATGGTAAGTCATGGAATACCAACCTACACTACCAGTTTAATGGCAAGTCATGGAGTACCAACCTACACTACTAGTGGAATGGCAAGTCATGGAGTACCAACCTACACTACCAGTGTAATGGTAAGTCATGGAGTACCAACCTACACTACTAGTGTAATGACAAATCATGGAGTACCAATCTACATTGCCAGTGTAATGACAAATCATGGAGTACCAACCTACATTGCCAGTGTAATGGCAAGTCATGGAGTACCAACCTACACTACCAGTGTAATGGTAAGTCATTGAGTACCAACCTACACTACTAGTGTAATTGTAGGTCATGGAGTACCAACCTACACTACCAGTGTAATGACAAGTCATGGAGTACCAACCTTCACTACTAATGTAATGGTAAGTCATGGAGTACCAACCTACACTACTAGTGTAGTGGCAAGTCATTGAGTACCAACCTACACTACCAGTGTAATGGCAAGTCATGGAGTACCAACCTACACTACTAATGTAATGGTAAGTCATGGAGTACCAACCTACACCAGTAATGTAATGGTAAGTCATGGAGTACCAACCTACACTACTAGTGTAATGGCAAGTCATTGAGTACCAACCTACATTACCAGTGTAATGGCAAGTCATTGAGTACCAACCTACATTACCAGTGTAATGGCAAGTCATTGAGTACGAACCTACATTACCAGTGTAATGGCATGTCATTGAGTACCAACCTACACTACTAGTGTAATGGTAAATCATTGAGTACCAACCTACACTACTAGTGTAATGGTAAGTCATGGAGTACCAACCTACACTACTAGTGTAATGACAAGTCATGGAGTACCAACCTACACTACCAGTGTAATGGCAAGTCATTGAGTACCAACCTACACTACTAGTGTAATGGCAAGTCATGGGGTACCAACCTACACTACTAGTTTAATGGCAAGTCATTGAGTACCAACCTACACTACCAGTGTAATGGTAAGTCATGGAGTACCAACCTACACTACTAGTGTAATGGTAAGTCATTGAGTACCAACCTACACTACTAGTGTAATGGCAAGTCATGGGGTACCAACCTACACTACTAGTGTAATGGTACGTCATGGAGTACCAACCTACACTACCAGTGTAATGGTAAGTCATTGAGTACCAACCTACACTAATAGTGTAATGGCAAGTCATGGGGTACCAACCTACACTACTAGTGTAATGGTAAGTCATGGAGTACCAACCTACACTACCAGTGTAATGGTAAGTCATTGAGTACCAACCTACACTACTAGTGTAATGGTAAGTCATTGAGTACCACCTACACTACTAGTGTAATGGTAAGTCATGGAATACCAACCTACACTACCAGTTTAATGGCAAGTCATGGAGTACCAACCTACACTACTAGTGGAATGGCAAGTCATGGAGTACCAACCTACACTACCAGTGTAATGGTAAGTCATGGAGTACCAACCTACACTACTAGTGTAATGACAAATCATGGAGTACCAATCTACATTGCCAGTGTAATGACAAATCATGGAGTACCAACCTACATTGCCAGTGTAATGGCAAGTCATGGAGTACCAACCTACACTACCAGTGTAATGGTAAGTCATTGAGTACCAACCTACACTACTAGTGTAATTGTAGGTCATGGAGTACCAACCTACACTACCAGTGTAATGGAAAGTCATGGAGTACCAACCTACACTACCAGTGTAATGGCAAGTCATGGAGTACCAACCTACACTACTAGTGGAATGGCAAGTCATGGAGTACCAACCTACACTACCAGTGTAATGGTAAGTCATGGAGTACCAACCTACAATACTAGTGTAATGACAAATCATGGAGTACCAACCTACATTGCCAGTGTAATGGCAAGTCATGGAGTACCAACCTACACTACCAGTGTAATGGCAAGTCATGGAGTACCAACCTACACTACTAGTGGAATGGCAAGTCATGGAGTACCAACCTACACTACCAGTGTAATGGCAAGTCATGGAGTACCAACCTACACTACTAGTGAAATGGCAAGTCATGGAGTACCAACCTACACTACCAGTGTAATCTTAAGTCATGGAGTACCAACCTACACTACTAGTGTAATGACAAATCATGGAGTACCAACCAACATTGCCAGTGTAATTGCAAGTCATGGAGTACCAACCTACACTACCAGTATAGTGGCAAGTCATTGAGTACCAACCTACACTACCAGTGTAATGGTAAGTCATTGATTACCAAACTACACTACCAGTGTAATGGTAAGTCATTGAGTACCAACCTACACTACCAGTGTAATGGTAAGTCATTGAGTACCAAACTACACTACCAGTGTAATGGTAAGTCATTGAGTACCAAACTACACTACCAGTGTAATGGTAAGTCATGGAGTACCAACCTACACTACTAGTGTAATGGTAAGTCATGGAGTACCAACCTACACTACTAGTGTAATGGCAAGTCATGGAGTACCAACCTACACTACTGGTGTAATTGTAAGTCATTGAGTACCAACCTACACTACTAGTGTAATGGCAAGTCATTGAGTACCAAGCTACACTACTAGTGTAATTATAAGTCATTGAGTACCAACCTACACTACCAATGTAATGGTAAGTCATTGAGTACCAAACTACACTACCAGTGTAATGGTAAGTCATTGAGTACCAAACTACACTACCAGTGTAATGGTAAGTCATTGAGTACCAACCTACACTACCAGTGTAATGATAAGTCATTGAGTACCAACCTACACTACCAATGTAATGGTAAGTCATTGAGTACCAAACTACACTACCAGTGTAATGGTAAGTCATTGAGTACCAAACTACACTACCAGTGTAATGGTAAGTCATTGAGTACCAACCTACACTACCGGTGTAATGGTAAGTCATGGAGTACCAACCTACATTACCAGTGTAATGGCAAGTCATGGAGTACCAACCTACACTACTAGTGTAATGGTAAGTCATTGAGTACCAACCTACACTACTAGTGTAATGGCAAGTCATGGGGTACCAACCTACACTACTAGTGTAATGGTAAGTCATGGAGTACCAACCTACACTACCAGTGTAATGGTAAGTCATTGAGTACCAACCTACACTACTAGTGTAATGGCAAGTCATGGGGTACCAACCTACACTACTAGTGTAATGGTAAGTCATGGAGTACCAACCTACACTACCAGTGTAATGGTAAGTCATTGAGTACCAACCTACACTACTAGTGTAATGGTAAGTCATTGAGTACCAACCTACACTACTAGTGTGATGGTAAGTCATGGAATACCAACCTACACTACCAGTTTAATGGCAAGTCATGGAGTACCAACCTACACTACTAGTGGAATGTCAAATCATGGAGTACCAACCTACACTACCAGTGTAATGGTAAGTTATGGAGTACTAACCTACACTACTAGTGTAATTGTAGGTCATGGAGTACCAACCTACACTACCAGTTTAATGGCAAGTCATGGAGTACCAACCTACACTACTAGTGGAATGTCAAGTCATGGAGTACCAACCTACACTACCAGTGTAATGGTAAGTTATGGAGTACTAACCTACACTACTAGTGTAATTGTAGGTCATGGAGTACCAACCTACACTACCAGTGTAATGGAAAGTCATGGAGTACCAAACTACACTACCAGTGTAATGGTAAGTCATTGAGTACCAAACTACACTACCAGTGTAATGGTAAGTGATTGAGTACCAACCTACACTACCGATGTAATGGTAAGTCATGGAGTACCAACCTACATTACCAGTGTAATGGCAAGTCATGGAGTACCAACCTACACTACTAGTGTAATGGTAAGTCATTGAGTACCAACCTACACTACTAGTGTAATGGCAAGTCATGGGGTACCAACCTACACTACTAGTGTAATGGTAAGTCATGGAGTACCAACCTACACTACCAGTGTAATGGTAAGTCATTGAGTACCAACCTTCACTACTAGTGTAATGGCAAGTCATGGGGTACCAACCTACACTACTAGTGTAATGGTAAGTCATGGAGTACCAACCTACACTAACAGTGTAATGGTAAGTCATTGAGTACCAACCTACACTACTAGTGTAATGGTATGTCATTGAGTACCAACCTACACTACTAGTGTAATGGTAAGTCATGGAATACCAACCTACACTACCAGTTTAATGGCAAGTCATGGAGTACCAACCTACGCTACTAGTGGAATGTCAAGTCATGGAGTACCAACCTACACTACCAGTGTAATGGTAAGTTATGGAGTACTAACCTACACTACTAGTGTAATTGTAGGTCATGGAGTACCAACCTACACTACCAGTGTAATGGAAAGTCATGGAGTACCAACCTACACTACCAGTGTAATGGCAAGTCATGGAGTACCAACCTACACTACTAGTGGAATGGCAAGTCATGGAGTACCAACCTACACTACCAGTGTTATGGTAAGTCATGGAGTACCAACCTACACTACTAGTGTAATGACAAATCATGGAGTACCAACCTACATTGCCAGTGTAATGGCAAGTCATGGAGTACCAACCTCCACTACCAGTGTAATGGCAAGTCATGGAGTACCAACCTACACTACTAGTGGAATGGCAAGTCATGGAGTACCAACCTACACTACCAGTGTAATGGCAAGTCATGGAGTACCAACCTACACTACTAGTGAAATGGCAAGTCATGGAGTACCAACCTACACTACCAGTGTAATCTTAAGTCATGGAGTACCAACCTACACTACTAGTGTAATGACAAATCATGGAGTACCAACCAACATTGCCAGTGTAATGGCAAGTCATGGAGTACCAACCTACACTACCAGTATAGTGGCAAGTCATTGAGTACCAACCTACACTACCAGTGTAATGGTACGTCATTGAGTACCAAACTACACTACCAGTGTAATGGTAAGTCATTGAGTACCAACCTACACTACCAGTGTAATGGTAAGTCATTGAGTACCAAACTACACTACCAGTGTAATGGTAAGTCATTGAGTACCAAACTACACTACCAGTGTAATGGTAAGTCATGGAGTACCAACCTACACTACTAGTGTATTGGTAAGTCATGGAGTACCAACCTACACTACTAGTGTAATGGCAAGTCATGGAGTACCAACCTACACTACTGGTGTAATTGTAAGTCATTGAGTACCAACCTACACTACTAGTGTAATGGCAAGTCATTGAGTACCAAGCTACACTACTAGTGTAATGGTAAGTCATTGAGTACCAACCTACACTACCAATGTAATGGTAAGTCATTGAGTACCAAACTACACTACCTGTGTAATGGTAAGTCATTGAGTACCAAACTACACTACCAGTGTAATGGTAAGTCATTGAGTACCAACCTACACTACCAGTGTAATGATAAGTCATTGAGTACCAGCCTACACTACCAATGTAATGGTAAGTCATTGAGTACCAAACTACACTACCAGTGTAATGGTAAGTCATTGAGTACCAACCTACACTACTAGTGTAATGGAGTACCAATCTACACTACCAGTGTAATGGAGTACCGACCTACACTACCAGTGTAATGGCAAATAATGGAGTACCAACCTACACTACCAGTGTTATGGAGTACCAACCTACACTACCAGTGTAATGGCAAATAATGGAGTACCAACCTACACTACCAGTGTAATGGTAAGTCATTGAGTACCAACCTACACTACAAGTGTAATGGTAAGTCATGGAGTACCAACCTACACTACTAGTGTAATGGCAAGTCATGGAGTACCAACCTACACTACTAGTGTAATGGCAAGTCATTGAGTACCAACCTACACTACCAGTGTAATGGAGTACCAATCTACACTACCAGTGTAATGGAGTACCAACCTACACTACCAGTGTAATGGTAAGTCATGGAGTACCAACCTACAGTACTAATGTAATGGTAAGTCATGGAGTACCACCAACCTACACTACCAGTGTAATGGTAAGTCATTGAGTACCAACCTACACTACCAGTGTAATGGCAAGTCATTGAGTATCAACCTACACTACTAGTGTAATGGTAAGTCATTGAGTATCAACCTACACTACTAGTGTAATGGTAAGTCATGGAGTACCACCAACCTACACTACTAGTGTAATGGCAAATAATGGAGTACCAACCTACACTACCAGTGTAATGGAGTACCAATCTACACTACCAGTGTAATGGAGTACCAACCTACACTACTAGTGTAATGGCAAATAATGGAGTACCAACCTACACTACCAGTGTAATGGTAAGTCATTGAGTACCAAGCTACACTACTAGTGTAATGGTAAGTCATTGAGTACCAACCTACACTACCCGTGTAATGGCGAGTCATGGAGTACCAAATTACACCAAACGACCATATTACTATCGTAATGCTAGGTTATGGAATACCAGATCGCAGTTATACACATTGCAGCTAGCTATGAAAGTACATTTCCATGGGGTAAAAGTCGACAAGGAGGTATGTAAACGCCGATAATAACCACTTTGGAAATCAGGCATCATGCACCACTGCACCAGCGATAAAACCAGTAGGTTTAAAATGAAATATATTCAACTAAAAATGATGAAGTATTAGTAAAAGTATTACATATAATGCCATAACATCGGGCAATATTAATTTTATGTCATAAATAGTCGAATGAAGCGGTCGTGAATGGTCGATGTTTTCAACGACTGTGTAAATTGATCCTTGGAAGGGTTGCGTATAATATCAATTTTAGTGTTGAACATTCCTACATTACTCACAAAATGGTGACCTTGCATTTGTCCTTGGAGTAAATTTTATACGGCAAATATCGATTTTTGAAAGCAGCATTCATTGCTTATCATGAGAAGTGTTATATGAACAAAGGAGATACCATATTAGGTGTTTTCATGTCTTTCCATGGATAACAGCGCTCTATGAAAACAACTGTGGCATCTCGTCCTCCGTTTGTCCCGGAGAAGCATATCTGGATCGAGACTGTACCTGTCGGTGTCCTGATGGATTTGGAGGCGACCTGTGTGACCGTGTGGCTGACAGTGACCCCGGTAAGTGGAGACAACGTGCTTGAGTTGCACATGGATAATGATTCTTGATACGTGACAATCTAATTCAAGTCAAAATGAATGTTAAGTTATATATTGCTAGAAAAAATGAACATCTCGTTCTCGAGATACTATCGATTTCTTATCATTTCTTGAATTTCAATACTGAACTTTTGCACATCCTTAGCTATTATAATAAGTATTCTTGATGGCACACTAATATATTGCTTTAATTAGCTATTTTTATAGCCTTTTTCACGTTCCTGTGCATATTATCAAGAAATGAATATCACATCAAGCAAGATATTAGAAAATAAACCATACTAATAAGTTGTATTCCGTCACCATGACAACTATACTCTACATAATATCTAATTAAAAAATAAGTGAATAAATAGCGATGAAACTGTTAACAATGGGAACATCGCAAACTTGTGATTGGATAAAACACATGTTTGACATGTACTGTTTGATGGAACATGAGACATAACCAGACAAGTTCCACAGATCTGATAACCTATCAGCATTGTGACTTGAGTGTTACTCAAATACACATGAATTTCAAGTTATCATGTTTTGGGTGATAGAAAATGCAAAATAGAACATGTGCTGGCCTTTACAAAACCTTTTTACCTGTATCCGTTGCCGAGATATCAGGATGTGTGTGTCAAGTTTTTAAGATATTTGTGCAGGAATTATGGAGTTTATTAGGTATCATCTAAAATTATAATTCGTAACGTAACATGAGTAGATTGTTTTCTGAATGATACGTGCATATTGTCGCTAAACAATACGAATATAAATAAGATAATAGAAAATATAGCACACCCATTAGATGTGTATAGTGACCATGGCAACCATACTTTACATGCTGCCCAAAGCAACGTGGTTGCTAGGGGGATTTTTTCGGTACTGGTATGCAATATGACGTCATTGAATGGCTTTCAGAAAAGGTTCCCATCTACTTTTTCACCAGTTTCGTGTTACTTAATTCATCGCCTCCAGCCACCATGGTTACTATTGGACATCACGAGTTGCCTTGTACAACCAACTCCATTAATTGAACACTGATTACGTCTCACGCAAAAACAGAGTGCATGCCAAATCCACATAATTATCATCATACATGTTTGGAAACTGACTGCTTATCGCTTCGCCTTTGATGAGGCTAACGTGATCATGGAGGGCTCGGGTTAGGATGGTAACTCATTGTTACTTGCCGGAATCTTCGATTTCGGCAAGTATGTTGGTCTGTTTGTGGATTTGTTTGTTACTTGCCGGAATCTAAAGATTTCGGCAAGTATGTTGGTCGGTTTGTTTGTTTATGGCGTTGTCTGTTTGTCCGTTTGTTTGTGCGCGCTCTAGCGTCCACAGTTTTCGAGCTAGCATTCCGAATTTTTTTTGATAGATAGGTATCCGCTCTGGGACGGGACCGCACGTTTTTGGAAAAAATCGGTTCACTGATGACGTCACCAAAAATTCTTGAAAACTAAAAAAATCCCTATCTCTCATCATTGGCGAATTTTAAAAAATTCACACAGCAGCCACATTTAAACCGATACTTCTGAAATTCAGCACAGGGATATATAATAGTATCCTCCATCAAACTGCGAAGTTTTACTCGGATTGTTTGAACGTCAATGACGTCACGACGTGAAACGTCATTTTTCAAAATGGGGCTATATATCGGATAGTATTTGTCGTACAGAGAAGCGAATTGCACCATTGGAAAGCTCGTTGAATTCTGGTTCAGAAGGGTACTGTCCGATACTTTTCCGCCATGATAGATTTTCCGCTATGACGTCATAAACGTAAGGCCTGTCATACCAATTTTTCGACTTTTCAGCAAACTTTCAAACATCCACAGTGCACTCAATTTTAAAGTTATTAGGCTGTAATTATCAGAACCTATGTGGAATAATGATACCCAGCCATATACCAAGTTTTAACACGCTACGTGTAACGTCAATGACGTCATGACGTAAAACGTCAATTTTCGAAATGGGGCTATATATCAAAAAGTATCTGTCGTACGGAGAAGCAAATTGCACCATTGGAAAATTCGTTGAATTCTGGTTCAGAAGGGTACTATCCGATACTTTTCCGCCATGATAGATTTTCCGCTATGACGTCATAAACGTAAGGCCTGTCATACAAATTTTTCGACTTTTCAGCAAAATTTCAAACATCCACAGTGCACTCAAATTTGAAGGTTTGGAACTGTAATTATGAGAACCTATGTGAAATATTAATATACAGGCATATACCAAGTTTCAACGCGCTACGTTCAACGTCAATGACGTCATGACGTAAAACGTCAATTTTAAAAATGGGGCTATATATCTGAAAGTATTTATCGCACAGAGAAGCGGATTGTACCACTCGAAAGCTCGTTGAATTCTCGTTTAGGAGGGTACTGTCCGATACGTTTCCGCCCTGATAGATTTTCCGTTATGACGTCATAAACGTATGGCCTGTCATACCGATATTTCGACCTTTCAGCAAACTTTCAGACATCCACAGTGCACTCAAATTTAAAGATATTAGGCTGTAATTATCAGAACTCATGTGGAATGATACTTCCCAGCCATATACCGAGTCTCAACACGCTAGGTGAAACGTCAATGACGTCACGACGTGAAACGTCATTTTTCGAAATGGGGCTATATATCGGAAAGTATTTGTCGTACAGAAAAGCGAATTGCACCATTGGAAAGCTCGTTGAATTCTGCTTTAGAAGGGTACTGTCTGATACTTTTCCGCCATGATAGATTTTCCGCTATGACGTCATAAACGTAAGGCCTGTCATACCAATATTTCAACTTTTCAGCAAACTCTCAAACATCCACAGTGCACTTCAATTTAAAGGTATTAGACTGTAATTATCAGAACAATAGAATAGATAAAAGGGTGACTGTGGAAAACATATCAGAATTAATACAAAAAAAACACTCAGAAAAAGTAATTTAGTTGGAATTTAAAAAAAAAAAGTGGCAATAGGAATCGAACTCCTGACCCCGCGCACCAACACCTAACGCCTTTACTGACTGAGCCAAACCGTCACTTGAAAGTTGTTGAGTGTGAAGCATATAGCGTACAAGAGACAGCCCTCAGAATAAATGCAGGTATGTCTCATGGCTGCGCATTGGTGTGGCTGCTGTGGCGGCAGCGTGAGGAATTTTTTGAGATTTTTTGTGACCTCTTCACTTGACCGATTTTCACGAAAATTGAACCGTTTCTAGCCTTCAACCTCGGTGTATGGCTGGGTATTATTATTCCACATGAGTTTCGCGATATTAAATCAAAATCAAGCCTGAAGCAGAAAGCACAAAGAATCTACTACTTCGTGCCTTTATGGAGATAACAAAAAAGTGTTTCATGAATATGAGTGGAATATTTCAGTGTGTCTTCGGATGAACTATTTGATCGAGCTACAATTTTCATTGCAAACTGTTGTATTTTACGTTTGTTTTTGGCATCATCAAACTCTGACTGCATCATACAGGTTAAATTTCCGAAATTCCAAAAGGCCATAACAGCGTCAATACTGTATGGAATATCTTGAAACTTGATATACCCATTGATAACATTGACCTCTACGAATTGAACTACATAGGTCAAAGGCCAAGGTCAAGGTCATCAAAATCCCATTTGGACATTTGGTATTATGGATTTGTTTTTTCTGGATTTGGTATTATAGGGAGATTTATACATATCTAATGAGGAAAATTTTCAATTCTCAGTTTGATTCTTCTATTTGTTTTGACGTAACTAACGTTTTTATCACTGAAAAATGATGAATATTCACTCTCACATTCAGAATGGCCAGGTACATGAAGATTGTAAAAAATCTAGGTTACCCAGTAGAAGGTCAAGATCACTGGCAGCATTTCCGGCAAGTTAGTCGACTATGTCGGTTCATTTGTTACTTGCCGGAATCTAAAGATTTCGGCAAGTATGTTGCTCTGTTCGTGGATGTGTTTGTGTGTTTGTTACTTGCCGGAATCTAAAGATTTCGGCAAGTATGTTGCTCTGTTCGTGGATGTGTTTGTTACTTGCCGGAATCTAAAGATTTCGGCAAGTATGTTGATCGGTTTGTGGATGGATGTGTTTGTTACTTGCCGGAATCTAAAGATTTCGGCAAGTATGTTGGTCGGTTTGTGGATGTGTTTGTTTGTTTGTTTGTTTGTTTGTTCGCACTCTAGCGTCCACAGTTCTTGATTAAAAGCTTCCAAAATTCGTGTGCAGAATCTGTAGTATACCGCGCAGGCACCGCACTATTTTGGTGTGTCTAGGTCAAAGGTCAAGGTCAAGGTCAAGCAAAACGTTGAAAACACATAAGTGGCCATAACTTCGGTTCTAATGGTCCTAGAGACTTCAAATTAAGTTCATATTGTAGATAAACTCGAGTTCTATCTTCTGTGACCTTGACCTTGACCTTTTGCAAAAATATCGAGTAGTAGCTCGTTTGGAAGGTCTTGGAGAGTACTTTCCAAATATGTTGCCATTTTCGGAATCGGACGTCAATTGACGTCATAATGACGTCAAACGTGATTTCAGACTGACATTTTGGCCTTTTGAGTGTCAGATGTGCAAAGTTATAACATTTACTGCATATTTAGCCCATGCAAACGATATGGAGTCGTCCTGTGATGGTCTCTGTCAATTTTTAGCACAATTGATATATCCGTTTTAACGTAATTGACGTTTTTGTGGCAACAAATCGGTAATATTTCAAAGGAAACTCATCATTTGAAGATATTATGATCTTGTCTGGTTATAATATAACATGTATAAACACGATTATATCATGCATATTTAAAAACTCCATTCACAGTAAGTTAGCAGTATAGAATTGATGACAAATGACGTCATAATTGCGTACTTAGTCCGGCAAGTGTGTGGCCTATGGCCTCTCGTTTGTTTGTTTGTTTGTTCGCACTCTAGCGTCCACAGTTCTTGCCCGATTTTCTCCAAATTTCGTGTGATTATTCTCTAGAATACCGCGCAGGCACCGCACTATTTTGGTGAAGCTAGGTCAAAGGTCAAGGTCAAGGTCAAGCAAAACGTTGAAAACACATAAGTGGCCATAACTTCGGTTCTAATGGTCCTAGAGACTTCAAATTAAGTTCATATTGTAGATAAACTCGAGTTCTATCTTCTGTGACCTTGACCTTGACCCTTGACCTTGACCTTGAGAAGTTCGCCCGAGGTCGAACATTTCACCTTGGAGGTCACCTCCTCCAATTTTCGATCTGATGCTTGGAAACGATGTGGGACCGGTCCCTCATGCTCAATGTCAATTTTTAGCCCGATCGGCCAATTCGTTATGACGTAATTGACGTTTCTATGGCAACGAAATCGGCCCCATTATAAGCAAAATTGCATGTTTCAAGCTGTCGATGCCGATAAAAGCGTCAATAATGTGCGTAAAAATCTGATAATACACCATTTTATAGTCAAGGATAAGTTCTTTTGTTCCAGAAAATTTCAAGGTCAAAGGTCGAAATTCAAGGTCAATATTGACCTGCAAGTGAAAACCATGTGGGTCACTATATCTCAGGAAGTAAGCAAGATAGAGACACGAATGGAAATCCACAGTATTGCACTCACTTAGCCTAACAACTTTTGCATTTACACCTAAGGCGTATGGCCGATAGCCTTTGCAAGCGCCTGAGGTCGAAGTTGACCTCAAAAATGACCTTGACCTTGACCTTTTGCAAAAATATCGAGTAGTAGCTCGTTTGAAAGGTCTTAGAGAGTACTTTCCAAAATGTTATCATTTTCAGAATCGGACGTCAATTGACGTCATAATGACGTCAAACGTGATTTCAGACTGACATTTTGGCCTTTTGAGTGTCAGATGTGCAAAGCTATAACATTTACTGCATATTTAGCATACGCAAACGATGTGGAGTCGTCCTGTGATGGTCTCTGTCAATTTTTAGCACAATTGATATATCCGTTTTGACGTAATTGACGTTTTTGTGGCAACAAATCGGTAAAATTTCAAAGGAAACTCATCATTTGAAGATATTATGATCTTGTCTGGTTATAATATAACATATATAAACACGATTATATCATGCATATTTGAAAACTCCATGCACAGTAAGTTAGCAGTATAGAATTGACGACAAATGACGTCATAATTGCGTACTTAGTCCGGCAAGTGTGTGGCCTATGGCCTCTCGTTTGTTTGTTTGTTCGCACTCTAGCGTCCACATTTCTCACTGGAGTCCTTCCAAAGTTGGTGTGCATATTCTGTAGGATAACGGGCAGGTCGGGTTTGATTTTGGTGATTCTAGGTCAAAGGCCAAGGTCAAGGTCATGCAAAACGTCAAAAACACATAAGTGGCCATAACTCCGGTTCTAATCGTCGTAGAGACTTCAAATTAAGTGCATATTGTAGATATACTCGAGTTCTATCTTCCGTGACCTTGATCTTGAACTTTAACCTTGACCTTGAGAAGTTCGCCTCAGGTCGAAGTCAAGGTCAAGTACGAAGTTCAGCGCACCATATCGAGTAGTATATCGTTGGAAAGGTCTTGGGCCCCTGATTCCAGTGATATCTTATTTTTGGCGTTGCGACGTAAACTGACGTCACAATGACGTCATAAACGTCAAATTTCCGAAATTTCAAAAGGCCATAATATCGTTAATAGTGTATGGAATCCATTGAAACTTGATATGCATATTGACATCATTGACCTCTACGACTTGAAGTACAAAGGTCGAAGGTCAAGGTCAAGGTCATCGAAATCCCAGAAAAACGCGTTTCCGGTAATAACATCTGTTGGAATCGTCGTAGGTTCATGAAATTTGAACCATATCATTCAGAAGAGGTATGGCAATCAGACGTATATGTCAATTTCATGATTGACCTTGAACTTGGTCGGAAAAATGAGGTCACATGAGGAAAACCTCAAGGTCAAATTTCCAAACTAACTGAAACCTATCAATTAGTATATCAAATGGAAGGTCTTTATACCCTGACACACACTATCCCATTAATATTCAGATTTGACGTTTATTGACGTCACAATGACGTCATCAACGTCAATTTTTTGAAATTTCAAAAGGCCATAGTGTCCACAATTCTTGTTCGATTGTGACTAAAATATCCAAGTATAATATATATTTCCATGCTCAGGCAATGCACAATCTTCATGACCCAAGGTCAAAGGTAAAGGTCAAGGTCAAAGAAAAGGTCAAAATCACATAATTGACCATAACTTCGGAACTAATCGTCGTAGAGAGTTCAGACTAGGATCATATTGTAGCATATCAAAAGGCCTTTCTTAGGTGACCTTCAATGTGACCATTGACTATGACGCCTGAGGTCAAAGTTGACCTCAAAAATGACCTTGACCTTGACCTTTTGTGAATATATCGAGTAGTAGCTCATTTGAAAGGTCTTCGAAATTACTTTTCAAATCTGTTGTCATTTTTGGAATCGGACGTCTATTGACGTCATAATGACGTCAAACGTGATTCCAGACTGACATTCAGGTCTTTTAAGTGTCAGGTGTGTAAACTTATAACATTTACTGCAGATCTAACACCTGCAGATGATGTGGATTCGGCCTGTGATGCTCTGTCAATTTTTAGCTCAATTGATATATCTATTTTGACGTAATTGACGTTTTTGTGGCAACAAATCGATAAAATTTCAAGGGAAACTTATTATCTGAAGCTATTATGATCTTGTCTGGTGATACTATAACATATATAAACACGATTTTAACATGCATATTAAAGAAAAATCTATTCACAGTAAGTTTGCAGCATAGAAATGATCACAAATGATGTCATAATCACGTGAAAATCACATAAATGGCAGTAACTTCGAAACTAATCGCCGTAGAGAGTTCAAACTATGACCATATTGCAGCATATTGAGAAGCCTTTCTTATTTGACTTTGAATATGACATTTGACATTGTTTTTGAGACTTTGTGATGAGCTCAATATCGAGGTCAAGTACGAAGTTCAGCTCATCATATCGAGTAGTATACCGTTAGAAAGTTCTTGGTCTCCTGAGTCCATTGATGTCTTATTTTTGGTGCTGTGACATTCAATGAGGTAACATTGATAGTAAGAGTAGTTTGTGAAGTAAACTAAAGTAAAATGAAGTAAAGTAAGTAAGTAAACGTAGTAAGTAGGGAAGAAATTTTAGTCAATTTGTTCAAATCCATATGTCATGTCATTGGCATATGACATATATTTTGGTTCCGGCAAGTGTGTGCCCTATGGGCTCTCGTTAATTGGTTAATGGGTATGACAGGACATCCGGGTGACATACTCACGTGGTCGTCAACGAACGGAAATCACTCAACCTTCTATGTGTTCCGTTAGTCCATATTTTCCCAAATGTATTTTCCAATAAAATAAGCCTATGTCCCAGGGTAAGCGTAAAACTACATAGCGGTAATTAGGTCAATATATTCAGAAAAGGCCCATTAGTTTGTTGTTCCAAAAATTGAGTGGCATATTTCCCAACTGTATGCTCCAATAAAATAAGCCCATATTCCAAGGGAAAGTGAATATATGCCGGAGAAAAGTATAGACAAAAGTATATAGTTAGAGGACAAATGGAGGAGAAAAGGATAGAAAATGTATATATTCAAAGATTGGTCCGACAGCCCTTCGGTCTGACGAGCCATTGGATAGCCTCTGGACTATCGGGCCTTCAGACTCCAGAATAACAGGCCTTCAGACTTCAGATTAACGGGCCTTCAGACTGACGATCCTTCGGACAATGAGGCGCGGCTCCCATACTGATGTTTCGATTTCCACTATTCTACTCACTAACCAGGCTGTGGTGATCAGGGGACAACTCCTTATGTCGCGACTGATCAAGAGACCTGTTTCGAGGTACCGTCCAGTGGAAATATCACAATCGGCACTGAGTGCAACTGGTGGATACAGGTAGAGAAACTTTTACAGGTTTCAGTTGTCCTGTTTGTGATGGGATATATAAGCTTTACTTGATTACATTTTGCTAGGTCATAGGGACGGTCTAGCGACTGTGCCCCTCTAAATGAGAATGATCCACCTCACCTCAAAATACCTGCCATCTTTCCTCTCCTTCTTGTTCCTCTCTCCTAGAACACGTCCACATCTCAAATGAACATATCCACAATTTCGAAATAATCAAACTAGAGGAGTAACCAATCTAAATTTGATTATCTTTCGATACAATTGGCCTTCTAGTTATTGTTGGTTAAATCTATAGAGGGCGAGATGGCCGAATGGTTACGTGCGAGCGCTTAGTTGCTCAATTCAAACCATGAGCTATCGCCGGCGCGGGTTCGATCCCGCATCGGGCCGCATGTGCGGTAATTGTAGGGGATTTTCTCCCTGCCCTCACACCTGGCAGTGTGCCCGTGACTCGGATATCACGTAAAATGGAGGTCCCATCTCTAAAAAATGTTGTAAAGGGATGTAAAAGACCCCTCTGAGAACGACATGTACCCTGGCAGTGACCACTCTCAGAGGACTAAATTCCAAATTGTGAAGCGCTTTGATAATGTGTATAACGTTGATAAAGCGCTATATAAGAACCGGTTATTATTATTATTATTATAACACACGTTTGAATATGTTTGATACGAAATCAACCATTATACGTTTTGCCAAATACATCATGTGAAAATCATGAGATGTATAAAGATGTTCTTTTGTCATCTTGAAACATACATTTTAGACGTACATTACTTTGCCGATTTTTTTCTATTTTCCGGTAATAAAATGTCCTTCTTTAAATGGGAAATGTCACAGACTATTTTACAAATAATCATATCATAACTATTTTTTTTTTCCGCATGGAAGGCTAGCAGTGGACAGACCATCGACTACTATTTCACGGATATGTTTCTGGCTTCAAGTGATGCACCAGATAACACATGTGTAGTGTGGGTCGACATCAGAGACAGAGACACAGACAACTACCAAAGGTAAGATGATTTACAAACCAGTATCCTATAAATATTAACAACAATAATAATAACAACAACAACAACAACAACAAGGCAAATGTTATATTTCGATATAGGTTTTGTGGCATTGATCCCACTCCAACAATGACTTCTGAAACTAACGAAATTGTCGTCATGATGAGGCGCAACTATCGGGAGCTCGCCGGCTACGTGACCAGATTCAGACTGTGCTTCCGACTGAGTACGTGTTTCGCAGTATCTCCATCGTGCATGAGTTTGTAAACGGTTGTAAATATGTACAATAAACATTCGAGTGGATATCAGATTTGGGAGGTCAATATGAGAAATATAAATGATTAGTAAATTGACGAGATTACCTAAATTATCGACTGAAAGCTTGCTTTTATTCCGGCATAAATTTATTGTGTAAGCTGTAAAAAGTTTTCCATTTGATCATTTTACGCTGTCCAGTCTAGCCTCATTGATTGGCTTACTGATATAAAATATGCACACTTCTGAAACTATTATCAGCCGATCACATTGTGATTTATAATGTTTTCAATATATTTATTGTACTTTGAATGGCGATATTTTCATTCCAGGACATTTCCAAAACATGTTCATACCATCAACTCGATAGCTTTTTAGTTTGTTGTGGAGTTTTTTGGGTTACCGAACCTTTGGTCCGATAACCTATTATCATGTCGTTGCGTCCGTCGTCCGTCCGTCTGTCCGTTAACAATTTTATTCTTGAAGTTTACGGTTGAATCTTTGTGAAATTTTGCACAAAAATGCCTAAACATATTTCCAGAGGGAGGTATTTTTAGTTTTTTGATTTTCACATTTTTCTCACAATAGCTGCCTTTTCAAAAAATGGCCATTTTTGGACTTTATCGGCCATTTTCTCAAAAACTGTTCATTAACTTTTTTTTCTAATTTATGTATTAGACTCCCCATATGTACTTTTGCGATGCCTATAACTTTCATTGCTCTTGAATCGCCGGTCTCCGTGTGGCGGCCATTTACAATTTTTGACGGATCGGCGAAAAAAAAAGTTGCCCTAAATCGCATTACTATCCTTTCGGATCATTTCTAGGCAAAAAAAAAATTTCACCCTCTGAAAAAAATCTTTGGAATTGGTCGGTCATTTGCTCAAAAACTGTTCGGATAGATTTCAGGTTTTTGTTCCAAATGATCTCTCCTATGTACCTTCGCGACATGTATAAGTTACTTTGCTTTTGAATCGCTCGGAAGTGGGCCATTTTGGCACAAACGCGGGCCAAATGGGACTTGTCCGTGTTAAATTATCCTATGCTTTATAATGGGACACAATACTGCTAATATCTCACCTAATATTGAGATTAGAGATTAGGAATTCATTTGTGATCGTATAGGAAATGATATATGCCGAATATTCTCGCGACCTTGAACTTGACCTTCGACCTTATTTTCAAGTTCATAGCACAAAAATGGCTAATATCTCGCTTATCATCGACTTTACAGCTTAGGAATCAATTGTGGACATATTGGAAGTGATATAAATGCTGAATATTCTCATGACCGTGAATTTGACCTTTGACTCCTTTTTCAAGGTCAAAGCACAAAATGGTTAATATCTCGCTTGTTATTGATTTTACAGCTTAGTAATCAATGTGGACATATAGGAAATGATATATGCAGTATATTCACTGACTTTGAATTTGTCATTTGACCTTATTTTCAAGGTCAAAGCACAAATTGGTTATTATCTCGCTTATTATCGAATTTACAGCTTAGGAATCAGTTGTGGACTTACAGGAAATGATATAAGCCTAACATTCTTATGACCTTGAATTTGGTCTTTCGTAGCACAAAATGGCTAATATCTCGCTTATTATCGACTTTAAAGCTCAGGAATCAATTGTGGACATATAGGAAATAATACATACTGAATATTCTCGTGACTTTGAATTTGACAAGTGATTTTATTTCCAAGGTAAACGGGATAAAATGGCTAATATCTGAAATATAAAACATATAATATCCGGTAACCTGTCTGTAAATATTGTTCGATGAAAATCATTGAATGAACCTCCAAATACTGAATTGAATATGATGATGACAACAACAACTCCAGGCCGACCACAGCTCAGGACGCTTCCTCCGGGGTCCGGTCGCCGGCCCGTGCCTGCCACCAGGGCACCTGGACTGAGACCCGCCGTGGTCGTCCCCCCGCTCTAGTGACATGGTAACTTGTTCTACCTGCAAGACGAATATAAACATATGTATTAGATGTTGCTTCTGATACAGAGAACTAAATGATAGCAGTGAATAAAATCGGAACACTAGCATAATACAACTGTAATGTCAGCATACATAATTCACATGTACTTAACGCGTTTTATTTTCTCACATCACAGAGTTAGCGAATGCTGGGTGGTCCCGACCTACGTGATCTAAAATCGGAAGTGAAGGAATGCTGAAATGATAAACATGTATCCTATAAGTAAAAGGGTGGTAATATTTATCGGGTATTTCAACAAGGTGGTGTAATTGGGTCTGGGAATGTATTGTGGGATATCTGTATTACACACATAACATGTATTCAGGGCTTGTACAGATACGGTGATATAGGTAAAATATAGTGGGAAACGTGTAAAACGGGCAAATGCAAAACTTGGTAAAATGATATCTAGTCTTGTTTCTTAAACGAATCATAACTTTCTGTCATAACTTTCTGTATAACTGGATAATTTATTAGTTCTCATCATTTTGTTCAGAAATTCATAAGTTCCAAAGTATAAATTTTATACAATTCCTATGTCAACACAAAATTGAAATAGATATTCGTGTGGACATGTTATTAGTTGTACCTTATTAGTTGTACATTTGTGTCAAATTCCTTCAGGTAAACTGATAACACTGAGCACATAGGCGTTCTCTGTATGCCGATAGCTGTATGGTAAATGCCCTGACATATCTCTTGTAGTCATTATTGAATAAACATGACTAGATGGCAATCTTGTTCTTCATCAAACCCAGTCAGGCATACCAAGAAGACACACACATCCATACGATGCTAGACACCCTCAGTCACACCTCATAGACACACACATCCATACCGTGCTAGACACACACATCCATACCGTGCTAGACACCCTCAGTCACGCCTCATAGACACACACATCCATACCATGCTACACACCTTTAGTCACACCTCATAGACACACACATTCATACCATGCTAGACACCCTCAGTCACACCTCATAGACACACACATCCATACCGTGCTAGACACCCTCAGTCACACCTCATAGACACACACACACCATACCATGCTAGACACTCTCAGTCACACCTCACAGACACACACAATCATACCATGCTAGACACCTTAGTCACACCTCATAGACACACACATCCATACCATGCTAGACACCCTCAGTCACACCTCATAGACACACACAATCCCAGGTTTAGCGTTGCACAATCACATCGCTATCGATATTCTGGTATTTTTACTACATGTAATTTCATCATATATCTTATGGTATGTCCACTTTACGTTACATGATGGGTGTTTGGACGATAAATGTACACTATTTTACAACGAATCATTGATGTTTATTTGCCGTTTGAGTGGTGTTTCCGTATTGTCTTCGCCTCAATGTTTTCATTTTGGACCCAGGATGCGCGCACAATACACCCAGGATGTTCGTTGCATAACCCAGGATGCGCCAACCAAACCCAGGTTTAGCGGACTGGTTCCCCAGCGTGAGTCAAGCCGCCTCATACGATATTCAAATAACAGCAAAACGTGACTCTTTTTTTTAAATGATGTCAAAAGTTGCTCATATGCCTCGAATTAGTATTTGATGATCATTCAGAACAAATGATACACCTATCGCTTATCCCAGGTAGGTTCACCAAGGGCGGACTGCCTGAGCATATCGAATATGGGCTGAACGATGAACTACCGTACCTATTTTTGATGTGAAGTGAACATGCGGAAGTAACTCTGTAACTATAGAATACAATGAACACGTATCAGTATAAAACTGATATATATAATTGTGATGAGTCACTATGTTGGCAAGTAATTTGATTCTTGGTGTATGGAAGTTCCATGGTTCATGGAAGCCCCGTGGAATAAAAGCCCCGTGGAATAAAAAGGAAGGTTCAACTAAAACATGAACTGTCAACTAATATGTGAACTGGCGTTTGAACAGTCGTTTAATGCCTGTAATGAAAGATAAAACGTTCAAATTTCATCACTAATTTTCCTTGTGATTTTAGGATTAATCAGATAACAACATTGTAGAACATTATAGCAATTTCTTAAATATTTTCAGGCAACGTCTTAAATATTTATTCAAATAGTTCAGGCTTCACAAATTAAATCCATTGCAAAAACGGTAAAAATGCCCCTGATGACGCCAGTGTGTCTTTGGATAAACTATTTGGTCGGGCTTTGTTTTTATTGCAAAATGTTGTATTTTACGTTTGTTATTGGCATCATCAAAATCTGACTATTTTGGTGGTAACATATTGATACTTACCTATTCATTCAATGATAATATACTGCCCCCAGTGAGATAACTGATTGCTGCCATTCATGAGACCAGTGATATCAATATGGGGCCAAATTAATAAGTTGTAATTGATGTCCAATTTCGACTTAGCTTTTGGTTCTAAATTATAGAGTGTGGTCCAAGGCATGGTGACATAAAATCAGGGGACACAGAAATAACTGGTCGGTAGTAGCAAAAATTCTGACGTCAATCCATCAAACAGGCAATGATGAGCACTGCTGAAATCCGAATGATCTGGCATTGCATTCAAATTGGCATGTTTATTTCGGAATGTATTACATGAATCAAAATTGACATGGTTTAATATCTCACAATCACTGCTGATTATGGATAAATCTTGACGAATGAGCCTCTGATGATTCGAGCCACTTTCCGATGTGATACCTAGCAACACCACTTGACTCGGTTTTTTTTTTTGTGAATAACAGACGTGGGAAGACTTTCGATAATCTAATTGTTTCCATTAATTTGCATCCAGATTGTACTGTTTCTACCAAGATCACAAAACTTGCAAATTGAACAGCTATAGGCGAAAGATGAACAGTTGTGCGAGGAATTTTCCGGGTGGAGTTAGTGAATTCGATGTTCAGGTGTTAACATCTTAGTGCGATGTATGTGTCATCCAACTGACCACAATTATCGTCCGGCTCAAATATAACAAAATTTATCACGTCGATGCATACATTACAGATAACTGACGTTAAACATATTATATTGGGACATCGATTGTAGAGAAAACTAAGCAAATAAAAAGATCCACACACATATCGAGGGAGTTATATCTACTGATGTACGCTAGATTCCGTTGTGGGGTATGTCTAACCTCGAACCAAACAGAATTTGAACGATTAGCAATAGATCATCGCTTGTGTGATGCACTCGCTAGATTACGGATCATTTCTTTCCACTTATCAGTCCCAAGTGGTTGTGTGGGTCCTCCAATGAAGATCGACCTTCGAATTTATTGAAGAACCTGCTTTTGACCCTAAGGGCAAAGATGTTGAATTGGATTTTAAAATTGTTCAAATTTTGTACAGCATAATCGTGGCAATGCAATTGTTGTTTCTTTTTTTTTTGATACGATGTGTAAACGCTGTTCATACCTCTCTGTACGGAATATCACGGACTGTGTTATGTATTATATGTCACAAATGTCAGCTCTATAGATTGAATAACCGTTGCACACGAACAACACATTATGGTTAGTACAATAACTATCAATGTACGTGGCCTGAGACAGAGACGATCCCGTTCTGCCCTGTTCCGCAGCGTTATTAAATATAAAGCAGATATTATCTTCCTACAGGAAACATATTTCTTAGAGTCTGATCGGGATACTTGGTGTAATGAATGGGGTGGGAAGCTATTTGCTGTGCCTGGGACCACACACAGCGGGGGTATGATGATTCTTATACGGAGTGGGTTAGATATTGACGACGTGCAAATTGAACATTCAGAAGCCAAAATATTAGCAGTAAAATTTAAACATGACGACGATTACTACGCATGTTTCTGCATACATGCTCCGAATAAGCGTACCGAGAAAATTAATTTCTTTACACATCTGACTGATTTAGTGTCCAAATATACGAATGAAGACGCATATTTAATTCTAGCAGGTGATTTCAACTGCACACTACAGCCTGAAGACAATATATCAGGTCTTGATCATGATCAAGCAGAAGTTAAAGCGTTCAGAAATCTGGTTTCTTCTCTGTCTCTTGTAGATTTATGGAAAGAACATAACCCCACAATAAAAGATTTCACCTGGTCCAATAAAAGAAAGACAGCAGTTCGTCGATTAGATTATATTTTAGGGAATGAATTAGTTCATAACGTTGCCGTGTCTTCGCTTATTGTAGACGTTCCTTTAACCGACCACCGAGGTGTGCTCATGAGAATGCACAAAGACACGTCCCAGCGGGGACCCGGGTACTGGAAACACAACGACTGTCTTCTTGAAGACGAACGATATATTGATCACATGATGAATATTATACAGGAAACACTCCTCAACCCGCATCACCTACCAATTTCTGTTTTGTGGGAATTATGTAAAATACGAGCAAAAGAATTTTCAATAGCATATGGGAAATTGAGGGCCAAACAAAATCAGAATCAAATAACAGTATTAGAAAACAAAATACTCCAATTGAACGAGAAGCTCGTGCTCAATCCAACGGATTCTAAATTGGTGGATGCTATCAATAACGCATCATCTGAGCTTAATGATCTAACACTGGAAATTGAACGTGGGACACATCTACGATCGAAAATCGAACTTATTGAACACGGGGAAAAATGTAACAAGTATTTCACCAGCATGGAAAAGGCCAGAGCCAAATCCAAATTAATTTCTACACTGAGTAGGACGGATGGAAGTATCGCAGATACACATGAGCAAATATTGACTGAAATTACACGGTTTTACAGAGATTTATATACCGATAAAATACCATACAATGAACATGATGTGAATGAATTCATAAAAGATGTTAATATACCGCGTCTATCAGATGAATATAAATGTGAATGTGAGGGTCTCATTACAGTTGATGAATGCCAAGCGGCGCTTGAAAAAATGAAAAAAAGCTCTAGTCCAGGTTCAGATGGCCTAACATTATCTTGGTATAGGACTTTCTGGTCTTATATAAAAACTGCTGTGGTTGATTGTTTTAACGAAGCATTCATTAACGGGACTCTACCCTTGTCACAAAGAAAAGGAATCATTGTTTTATTGCACAAAGGTAAACAACTGTCCCGTAACAACTTGAGCAACTTGAGACCCATAAGTCTGACAAACACCGATTATAAAATCCTGACAAAATATTTGAGTAATAGGTTGAAAAGCGTAGTCACCGATATCGTGAATGAAGATTAGAATGGGTACATTAAGGGAAGACACTCTGGCATCGTAATACATACCATAGATGATGTTATAGAATATACTAATGTCAAAGGTATTCCTGGTTCTATCATTTCCTTAGATTATTCCAAGGCGTTTGACTCTATTTCGAAGAAGTTTTTATTACGGTCATTGGACTTTTTTGGGTTTGGACCTTCTTTCTTGCGATGGATGTCGGTGATCAATTCAGACACCATCAGCTGTATATTATATAATGGATACAAATCTAGTTATTTTCCTTTAGAGTGTGGGATCCGACAAGGATGTCCAATTTCACCCCTGTGCTTTGTGATAGCGTGTGAGGTACTGTCGTGCAAAATACGCCAATCTCCATTGATAAATGGTATTCACTTGGGGAAATGTTTGAATTAGGAATCTTTTATAAAAATAGCTCAATATGCGGATGATACCACATTATTCTTAGGCGATGAACTGTCTATACATAATTCACTAGATATAGTACAGCGTTTTTCATCATTCTCTGGCCTGAATTTAAATCGCAACAAAACTGAAGCCATTTGGGTAGGATGCTGGAAATATAAAAGGAAAGAAATTGGCAATCTCAAATGGAACATATATCCGAACAATCGCATGAAAATGTTGGGTGTTATTTTTCAAAACGACTGTGCGGTAAGAGATATCGATGAAAACTGGACAAAACGCTTTGTTAAGTGTGAAAATATAATTAAGTTATGGCTGGGCCGCCATATGTCCATATATGGCAAAATTACTGTTGTTAAAACCTACCTGCTATCTCAATTCCTGTACATGATGCAAAGCACTATAATGCCTGACAGGGTGCTCAAAAGGATGAATGCATTTTTCTTCAGGTATATATGGTGTACAAAGAATTATTATAAAGAGTCTGACAAATTGAAACACTCTGTTGAACATGTGAAAATGGACGTTATGATGTCCCCAATATCGGAGGGCGGATTGAATATGATCAATGTATTTGACATACAACGAACATTAGCATTCAAATGGATATCGCTACTGCAACAACATGGGAATGGAGCTTGGCGGATTCTGCCGTGTAGATATTTTCGCAAGTTTGGTCCGGATTATTTTGTATTCAAAATGAATGTCGAATTCACATCATTTAGAGGTATATCGGGGTATTTTCCCAGTTTCTACAAATCTTTGTTAGAAAAATGGTTTTCTTGCGGAGTTTTAAATCCATCACATTCAATTGTAAATAGTTCCCAGAGTATATGGAATAACAGATTTGTAACATACAAGAATAATGTATTGTATTTCGATAGATGGATAAAACATGACATTTTATATGTCTCGGATGTTGTAAAGAACGGTGATATTATTAGTTATGAATCTGTTGCTTCTGAATTAGGCGACAATGGAAGAACTCGGTTGGAATATAATGTGGTGTATAATGCCATAAGGAACAATTTAGTATTATCAGAGTTGGTGTTTTCTGAGAGAGCTAATAGAATATTTATTGGTGACAAACCAATTTCTAAAATGTCTTCCAAAGCAATACGAATGTTTATAATAAAGATGAGAAATCTTGGAGATAACACCCCTGAACATTGGAAATCCCGTTACGGAGATGATATTTCAGAATATACCTGGAGTCTGCCATTCAGAGTAAGTAATGACACAAAACTGAGCGTTATGCAATGGCGCATACTACGTAACATTTATTTTACACGGAACCGTTTGTATAAAATGAAAATTGTGAGTGATGATTTGTGTGAATATTGTAAAACATCTGAAACTGTGGAACACTTTTTTTGCGAACTGTCAAAGACTAAATCAGTTGTGGAGGGAGGTCGACAAAAATATTTCTTATCTTGTCGGATACAATGTTGAGCTTGAGGAAACAGACAAAATTTTTGGTATAAAGATTGCGGATATTGAATCCAAGATATTACAGTCGGCTAATTATTTGATCTTAGTGGCAAAGCATTGTATTTCATCTCACACAAGAAAAGGAAATGTAAGTTTGAATACATTGTATGGACTTGAGAAAAAAATTAGAAATATCCAAACGTGAATGTGATATGATGTGAAGTGTATGTGATATAATGTGCACTTTGGGTCTGTATGTGTGTATATATGTGCAAAATTGATCATGTCTTCTATGCACGCACACATGTAATTATTTGTACAATGGTTTTTCGGGTGCATCTGTATATCTGTATATATATAACATCGCCAACACAAACATCGCATGTTAATTGGTATCACATCATCTCTACATCTTTTCAATCCATCAACCCATATCGAGTGGCTTCAGCGTTTGATCTCAACGAACTGATGACCTCGAGAAGGGGCATACATACAACACTAAAATAACAGTACCAAACATAAAGTAAACTCAACATATACTTATCTGGAGTGTAACAAACGGGGGTTGCTCCCACCTGCACCGTGTTGCACGACAGATGCAATACATACTACACAAAAATCGACAAAACAAGCATAATTCTTTCTGCAACACACCTTTCATATTTATCCGAGTGAGTGTCATGCATGTCTGTATATGTTTGTTATTGTATTGAGAGCAATAAAAGAGAGGAAGAAAAAAATGAGAGAAAAAAAAAAAAAAAAAACGATGTGTAAACTTCAATACTAACAGTTTATTGCACTAAGATTTCAAAACGATCGTGTGTGTTTGTGTGTCGATAGACGAAATGTAATCTGATAATAATTGGTGATGTAGAAATGGTGTAGATACATTTTTTACGTTTACATAAAATTTGCAATGCATTATGTTGAATTACAGTGTTCTTATAGCATGAGCAGTGTTGGAGTTTTGGTCAGTATTTCCCTGGGAAACTTTTGAAATATTTGGGAACTTTAGTAAATGCATCCAGCAGCACGAATATCTTATTTATATGTGGGTTTCGATCGATAACCGTCTGTGAAAATGCACACACAAGTACATCATTTGTTGTACTTGGTCTCCCACTATTAACTCTCACCTAAAGTTATGTGACAGGTTGGAAAATGTCACAATGTAGAGCTTGCATATTCGAACCATTATGATTTGTCATAATGTGTAACGTATACATCTGTTAACGGTAACTGCTGCCATCTAGCGAGTGCGAGTATTGTACATACTTCCTGGAAGGAAGTGACGTAGTTTTGCACACGTTTCAAAGTCATCAGTTGGTCAGCCATCTTTGTCTACATCGCCACATTTTGTTGTGGCCTCACAGAAAACTGTGTAACTTCAGAGATGGACAGAGGCTGGCACTGACCAACTCATAGCCAATGTCCTCTCACTTTGGGGGTTGGACACCGCATTACTCATGTTGAAGACGGACCTCCTTACCGTTGTAATGCAAATGAAACATCTCCTGATTCTCTGAGCAACCACAAAGAAACTTGTAATAGCAGATTTTATGATAGGAACATAATGGTCCTCACTGAACAGCGAAGCGATACCAGGCACATGGCACTGTAAAACAGGCAACACTGGTCGACACTCCTTACACACGAAATTAATTATTCACCCCTGTTCTTGAGAACTGATGAGACGCTATAGATTAGCCATCGTGTATTTGGCACACAACACAAAGCTAATGGGCCATAAAAGTGCAATGAGCCATATCTGAGCCACAGAAGCACACTGTGGTGTTGGAGTTAATAATGGATGTTATACAAATGAATAAATAATCAATGAAAATGCTCATCTCCACAGCACATCATATGCAACGAGACAATCAGAGATTGCAGACCCTCGCCCTCCAGATTTAGTCACTAAAATTAAAGCTGATAACCTTTGCATTCTCAACGTGGGCGATAATCGGGGATTTTGGTCGAACGACAATTGGTCATATATCAAATGGTCGGGAATTAGCCGTAGAAAAATACAAATATCATGATAGAATTGATCATTAAAACAGGTAGAGTTCCTGCGATTTCTCCATTTTGACCATATTCTTGACCACGGCCTGAATTATTGACACTGACCTTCCAAACTTTGCAGGGTCACTGAGATTTATACTGCGTAAAATTTTATAGTGGTTTCGGAATTATTACTACTTGAAATATGACGAATCGGTAATTTCAGCTGATGACCTTTACATTCTCGACCCTGGGCGATAATGGGGAATTTTGACGTACGACCATTGGTCATATAGCAAATGATGGAGAATTGACCACAGAAAAATTACAAAATAATTAGGGAAAAATTAATCATGAATTATAAACAGAATTATCACAACTTTCCGATTTTGACCTCTTCTGTGACCTTGACCTCGTCGTTCAATATTGAGCTGTAAATTTTCACCGTAATGTTTCTATTATCAAGGCACATCTCATGAACGTAAACAGTTTAAGCAGATTGATAACTGGCTTCACAATATGGTCTCGAATCTCAGAACACTCACAAGTTGTAAAAACGTGACCCCCAAATATTCGACCTTGGGCGATAATTGAGAGTTTTGGTCATGTGATCGGGAATTGGCCAAAGAAAAATACAAAAATAAGTTGAAAGTCTGATATTGATTAGAACCGGAGTTATAGCCAATTATGTGATTTTCACTTTTTCCGTTGCCATGGCAACCGTTTTTATCCGATTGTGCCAAAATTTGAGAGGAACCAAGCCACTACCATAACACTCAAGTCCTATGAATTTTAGATCGATCGGACCGTTTGATTTTGAGTTATAAGCGCAGACATTTGCACTGAAATGTCGCTGGTAAAAAATTACCGAAATCGTGACCCCCAATTTTTCGACATCGGGCGATAATGGAGAGTTTTCATCGTATGACCATCGGTCGTACACCATACGATTTAGCATTGGCCAAAAAAAAATACAAGAATAGTTGGAAAAAATAATATCAAGTAGACGCAGAGCTAGAGCCAATTATGTGATTTTCACTTTTTCCGCTGCCATGGCAACAATTTTTATCCTATTTTGACAAAATTCGAACGGGACCAAGCGACTATCATAGCACTCCAGCCCTACAAATTTCAGATCGATCGGATTGTTTGCCTTTGAGTTATGAGCGCAGACATTTGCACTGAAACGTCGCTGGCAAAAAATCACCGAAATCGTGACCCTCAATTTTTTCGACATGGGGCGATAATGGAGAGTTTTCGTCGTATGGCCATCGGTCGTACACCGTACGATTGGGAATTGACCAAAGAAAAATACAAAAATAGTTGGAAAAATTAATATCAAGTGAAAGCGGAGCTAGAGCCAATTATGTGATTTTCAATTGTTCCGTTGCCATGGCAACCGTTTTTATCCGATTGTGACAAAATTTGAGAGGGACCAAGCCCGTACCATATCACTCCAGTCATATAAATTTTAGATCGATCGGACTGTTTGATTTTGAGTTATAAGCGCAGACATTTGCACTGAAACGTCGCTTCTAAAAATTTCCGAAATCGTGACCCCCAATTTATCGACATCGGGCGATAATGGAGAGTTTTCATTGTATGACCATCGGTCGTACACCATACGATTGAGCATTGGCCAAAGAAAAATACAAAAATTGTTATAAAAAATTATATCAAGTAGAACCGGAGCTAGAGCCAATTATGTGATTTTCACTTTTTCTGTTGCCATGGCAACTGTTTTTATCCGATTTTGACAAAATTCGAACGGGACCGAGCGAATATCATATCACTCCAGCCCTATAAATTACAAATCTATCGGACCGTTTGCCTTTGAGTTATGAGCGCAGACATTTGCACTGAAACGTCGCTGGCCAAAAATAACCGAAATCGTGACCCTCAATTTTTCGACATCCGGCGATAATAGAGTTTTCGTCGTACGACCATCGGCAGTACACCATAGGGTCGGGGATTGGCCAAAGAAAAATACAAAATTAGTTTAAGAAATTAATATTCATTAGAACTAGAGTTATAGCCAATTATGTGATTTTCTCTTTTTTCGTTGCCATGGCAACCGTTTTCATCCGATTTTGGCAAAATTATAAAGGGTCTGAGCCACCATCATAGCACTCTGGTTCTATAAATTTCAAATCGACCGGACCGTTTGCCTTTGAGTTATGAGCACATACATTTGCACTGGAACGTCGCTGGCCAAAAATAACTGAAATCGTGACCTCCAATTTTTCGACATCGGGCGATAATGGAGAGTTTTCGTCGTACGACCATCGGTCGTACACCATACGATCGGGAAATGGCCAAAGAAAAATACAAAAATAGTTGGAAAAATTAATATCAAATAGAACGGGAGTTAGAGCCAATTATGTGATTTTCTTTTTTTCCGTTGCCATGGCAACCGTTTTCATCCGATTTTGGCAAAATTATAAAGGGTCTGAGCCACTATCATAGCACTCTGGTTCTATAAATTTCAAATCGACCGGACCGTTTGCCTTTGAGTTATGAGCACATACATTTGCACTGGAACGTCGCTGGCCAAAAATAACTGAAATCGTGACCTCCAATTTTTCGACATCGGGCGATAATGGAGAGTTTTCGTCGTACGACCATCGGTCGTACACCATACGATCGGGAAATGGCCAAAGAAAAATACAAAAATAGTTGGAAAAATTAATATCAAGTGGAACCGGAGTTAAAGCCAATTATGTAATTTTATTTTTTTCCGTTGCCATGGCAACCGTTTTCATCCGATTTTGGCAAAATTCTGAAGGGACTGAGCCAGCACCATAGCACTCTTGCCCTATAAATTTCAAATCGATCGGGCCGTTTGCCTTCGAGTTATGAGCGCAGACATTTGCACTGAAACGTCGCTGGCCAAAAAAATTCGAAACCGTGACCCCCAATTTTTCGACATCGGGCGATAATAGAGAGTTTTGGTCGTACGACCACGGGCCATATATCAGATGATCAGGAATTGGCCATAGAAAAATACAAAAATAGTTAGAAAAATTATCTTGAATGGAACCGGAGTTATGGTCAATTATTGATTTTTACATTTTCCGTTGCCATGGCAAGGGTTTTTGTCCGATTTTGACCAGATTCGAGGAGGACCGAGCCACTGAGATACCGCTTCATCCCTATAAGTTTCATGTTGATCGGACCATTCTCCTTTGAGATATGCGCGCGGACAGACAAACAAACAAACAAACAAATGAAATCGCTCGCTGCTGCTGACTAGACGGCTGAAAGCCTTCGCTGGTACAGCAAGTACTTGCCGGAATGGAAAAAAGAGAACTTTGACCTTGAGCTGTAATGTCAAGGTCAAATGACACGATCAAGGTCCCTCAAGGGAGGACTTTTAATATGCTACAATATTTTCTGGATCAAACTGTTTTCAATGATTAGTTCTGAAGTTATAGCCGTTTATGTGATTTTGACCTTTTCCATGACCTTGACCTTTGACCTAGAATCACCAAAAGTGTGCAGTCGTGAGAAATGAGACTACAGGATATTCACACTAACTTTGAAAGAAATCCAGCGAGAATTGTGGACGCTAGAGGGCGAAAAAACAAATGAGTTTCTTTGAAATTTCACCAAATTTGTTCATTAAAACACATCATTATGATGTTGTATTATGTCAGATTTCGAAAATAAAATCATATTTGGAAAGTACTCCCAAAGACCTTTGAAAAAGGTACTACTCGATATATTCGCAAAAAGTCAAAGTCAAGGCCATTTTTGAGGTCAATTTTGACCTCAGGCATCAAGGTCTAAGTGACATTCAAAATCATTTTAAAAAAGGCCTTTTGATATGCTATAATATGTTCCTAGTTTTAACTCTTAAATGACCAAACCAAAGTTATGGTCATTTATGTAATTTTGACCTTTTCATTGACCTTGACGTTTGACCTTGGGTCACGAAAATTGTGCATTGCCTGTGCATGGAGATGCGGAATATACTTGAACACTTTCATCAGAGTCGAATAACAATTGTGGACACTAAGGCCATTTGAATCTTCGAAAAAATGACGTTGATGACGTCACTGTGACGTCAATAAACGTCACATATCAAAACTAATGGAATAGTATGTATCAAGCGATCATTACCTTCCATATTTTGTTCATGTGACCTCAAATTTCTGACCAAGTTCAAGGTCATTCATATCAATGACATCGTCGTCTGAACGCCATATTATCCTTCTGAATGGTACGATTTAAATTTCATGAGCCTCCGACAATTCAGGCAGATGTTATTACCAAAAAGATGTTTTTCTGGGATTTTGATGACCTTGAACTTGGCTTTTGACCTTTGTACCTCAATTCGTGAAGGTCAGTGCTGTCAATATGCATACCAAGTTTTGAGAGATTCCATACAGTATTGACGATGTTATGGCCATTTAAAATTTCGGAAATTTGACGTTTATGACGTCATTGTGACGTCAGTGTACATCGCAGCGCCAAAAATAAGATATCACTGGAATCAGGGGCTCATGACCTTTCCAACGATATACTACTCGATATGGTGCGCTGACCTTGGTACTTGACCTTGACATTCACCTCATGGCGAACTTCTCAAGGTCAAGATCAAATGTCAAGATCAAGGTCACAGAAAATAGAACTCGAGTTCATCTACAATATGCACTCGATTTGAAGTCTCTACTACGATTAGAACCGGAGTTATGGCTTCTTATGTGTTTCAGACATTTTGCATGACCTTGACCTTCGTCATTTGTCATCAATTCTATGCTGCAAACATAGTGTGAATGGAGTTTTTGAATATGCATGATGAAATTCTGTTTATATATGTAACATATCACTGGACAAGATCATAATATCTTCAAATAATGAGTTTCCTTTGAAATTTCACCGATTTGTTGCCACAAAAACGTCAATTACGTCAAAATGGATACATCGATTGAGCTAAAAATTGATAGAGACCATCATAGAAAAAATCCACATCGTTCGCATCTGTTTGATCTGCAGTAAATGCTATAACTTTGCACATCTGACATTCAAAAGACCTAAATGTCAGTCTGAAATCACGTTTGACGTCATTATGACGTCAATTGACGTCCGATTCCAAAAATAATAACAGATATGAAAAGTACTCTCGAAGACCTTTTAAATGAGCTACTATTCGATATTTTTGCAAAAGGTCAAGGTCAAGGTCATTTTTGAGGTCAATTTCGACCTCAGGCGCTTGCAAAGGCTATGGGTCATACGCCTTAGGTGTAAATACAAAAGTTGTTAGGCTAAGTGATTGCAATCCTGTGGATTTAGTTTCGTGTCTCTATCTTGCTTACTTCTTGAGATATAGTGACCTACATGGTTTTCACTTGCGGGTCAATATTGACCTAGACTTTCGACCTTTGACCTTGAAATTTCGTGGAACAAAAGAACTCATCCTTAGCTACAAACAGGTGTATTATTGGATTTTTACGCACATTATTGACGCTTTTATCAGCATGAACAGCTTGAAACATGCAATTTTGCTTATAATGGGACCGATTTCGTTGCCATAGAAACGTCAATTACGTCATAACGAATTGACCGATCGCGCTAAAAATTGATATTGATCATAAGGGACCGGTCCCACATCGTTTCCAAGCATCAGATCGAAAATCGGAGGAGGTGACCTCCAAGGTCAAATATTTGACCTCAGGCGAACTTCTCAAGGTCAATGTCAAAGGTCGAGGTCAAGGTCACAAAAGATAGAACTCGAGTATATCTACAATATGCACCTAATTTGAAGTCTCTAGGATGATTACAGCCGGAGTTATGGCCACTTATATGTTTTCGACGTTTTGTGTGACTTTGACCTTGACCTTCAACCTATATTCACCAAAATCTGATAGGATCTACCCAATATCCTACAGAATATGTTCACCAAGTTTGAAGAAAATCGAGTGAGAAATGTGGACGCTAGATTGCGAACATACGGACAAACAAACAAACAAACAAATGAAATCGCTCGCTGCTGCTGACTTGACGGCTGAAAGCCTTCGCTGGTACAGCGAGTACTTGCCAGAATAGAAGAAAGAAAACTTTGACCTTGAGGGGTAATGTCAAGGTCAAATGACACGACCAAGGTCCTTCAAAAGAGGGCTTTCAATATGCTACAATATTTTCTAGTTGGAACTCTCTGGGTCGATTAGTTCCGAAATTATTGAGATTCATGTGATTTTGACTGATCACTTTTCCGTGAACTTGACCTTTGACCTACGACGACTGAAGCAAAATTTTTACCAAATATGTTTTTTCTTCTGGGATTTCGATGACCTTGACCTCTGTGGTTCTTGTCGTACAGGCCAATGCTGTCAATATGCATATCAAGTTACAGAGGATTCCCTCCAGTATTGACATTGTTATGGCCTTTTGAAATTTCGGAAATTTGACGTTGATGACGTCATTGTGACGTCAATGAACGTCATATGTCAAAATTAAGACATCACTGGACTCAGGAGATCAAGACCTTAACGGTATACTACTGGGTATGGTTCGCTGAACTGCGTACTTGACCTTGACATTCACCTCATGGCGAACTTCTCAAGGTCAATGTCAAAAGTCAAGGTCAAGGTCACAGGCGATAGAACTCGAGTTCATCTACAATATGCACCTAATTTGAAGTCTCTAGGACGATTACAGCCGGAGTTATGGCCACTTATGTGTTTTCGACGTTTTGTGTGACCTTGACCTTGACCTTCGACCTATATTCACCAAAATATGATAGAATCTACTCAATATCCTACAGAACATGTTCACCAAGTTTGAAAAAATCGAATGAGAATTGTGGATGCTAGAGTGCGAAAATACATACAAACAAACAAACAAATGAAATTTTTACCGATTTGTTGCCAAAAAACGTCAATTACGTCAAAACGGATATATCGATTGAGCTAAAAATTGATAGAAACCATCACAGGACGAGTCCACATCGTTTGTATATGCTAGATCTGCAGTAAATGTGATAACTTTGCACATCTGACACTCAAAAGGCCTAAATGTCAGTCTGAAATCACTTTTGACGTCATTATGACGTCAATTAACGTCCGATTCCAAAAATGACAACATATTTGGAAAGTACTCTCGAAGACCTTCCAAACGAGCTACTACTCGATATTTTTGCAAAAGGTCAAGGTCAAGGTCATTTTTGAGGTCAATTTCGACCTTAGGCGCTTGCAAAGGCTATCGGTCATACGCCTTAGGTGTAAATGCAAAAGTTGTTAGGCTAAGTGAGTGCAATACTGTGGATTTACTTTCGTATCTCTATCTTGCTTACTTCCTGAGATATAGTGTCCTACATGGTTTTCACTTGCAGGTCAATATTGACCTTGACTTTCGACATTTGACCTTGAAATTTCGTGGATCAAAAGAAGTCATCCTTGCTTATTAACAGGTTTATCATTGGATTTTTACGCACATTATTGACGCTTTTATCAGCATGGACAGCTTGAAAAATGCAATTTGGCTTATAATGGGACCAATTTCGTTGCCATAGAAACGTCAATTACGTCATAACGAATTGGCCGATTGAGCTAAAAATTGACATTGAGCATCAGGGACCGGTCCCACATCGTTTCCAAGCATCAGATCGAAAATCGGAGGAGGTGACCTCCAAGGTCAAATATTCGACCTCAGGCGAACTTCTCAAGTTCAAGGTCAAATGTCAAGGTCAAGGTCACGAAAGATAGAACTCGAGTTTATCTACAATATCAACTTAATTTGAAGTCTCTAGGACAATTAGAACCGAAGTTATAGCCATTTATGTGTTTTCGACATTTTGCTTGACCTTGACCTTGACCTTTGACCTAGAAACACCAAAATAGGACGTTTTCTGCCCAGTATCCTGCAGATTGTGCACACGAATTTTGAAAGGTTTCAATCAAGAACTGTGGACGCTAGAGTGCGAACAGACACACAAACAAACAAACAAACGAGAGGCCATAGGCCACACACTTGCCGGACTAAGTACGCAATTATGACGTCATTTGTCGTCAATTCTATACTGCTAACTTACTGTGAATGGAGTTTTTAAAAATGCATGATATAATCGTGTTTATATATGTTATGTTATAACCAGACAAGATCATAATATCTTCAAATGCTGAGTTTCCTTTGAAATTTTACAGATTTGTTGCCACAAAAACGTCAATTACGTCAAAACAGATATATCAATTGTGCTAAAAATTGACAGAGACCATCACAGGACGACTCCACATCGTTTGCATATGCTAAATATGCAGTAAATGTTAAAACTTTGGACATCTGACACTCAAAAGGCCAAAATGTCAGTCTGAAATCACGTTTGACGTCATTATGACGTCAATTGACGTCCGATTCCGAAAATGACAACATATTTGGAAAGTACTCTCCAAGACCTTTCAAACAAGCTACTACTCGATATTTTTGCAAAAGGTGAAGGTCAAGGTCATTTTTGAGGTCAACTTCGACCTTAGGCGCTTGCAAAGGCTATCGGTCATACGCCTTAGGTGTAAATACAAAAGTTGTTAGGCTAAGTGAGTGCAATGCTGTGGATTTACTTTTGTGTCTCTATCTTGCTTACTTCCTGAGATATAGTGACCCACATGGTTTTCACTTGCAGGTCAATATTGACCTTGACTTTCGACCTTTGACCTTGAAATTTTCTGGAACAAAAGAACTTATCCTTGACTATAAACTAGTGTATTATCAGATTTTTACGCACATTATTGACGCTTTTATCAGCATCGACAGCTTGAAACATGCAATTTCGCTTATAATGGGGCCGATTTCGTTGCCATAGAAACGTCAATTACGTCAGAACGAATTGGCCGATCGGGCTAAAAATTGACATTGAGCATGAGGAACCGGTCCCACATCGTTTCCAAGCATCAGATCGAAAATCGGAGGAGGTGACCTCCAAGGTCAAATATTCGACCTCGGGCGAACTTCTCAAGGTCAAGGTCAAAGGTCAAGGTCAAGGTTTCAGAAGATAGAACTCGAGTTTATCTACAATATGAACTTAATTTGAAGTCTCTAGGACCACTAGCACCGAAGTTATGGCCACTTATGTGTTTTCAACATTTTGCTTGACCTTGACCTTGACCTTTGACCTAGACACACCAAAATAGGACGTTTTCTGGCCGGTATACTACAGATTCTGCAGACGAATTTTGGAAGCTTTTAATCAAGAACTGTGGACGCTAGAGTGCGAACAAACACACAAACAAACAAACGAGACGACATAGTCGACGCACTTGCCGGAATTCTGAAGGTCAAATGTCACATTCAAGGTCACCTAAGAACCGCCTTTTGATATGCTACAATATGGTCCTAGTTTGAACTCTCTGTGACGATTAGTTCCGAAGTTATTGTCATTTATGTTATTTTGCCCTTTTTCTTGACTTTGACCTTGACCTTTGACCTGGGGTCACGAAAATTGTGCATTGCCTGTGCATGGAGGTATAGATTTTACCTGAATAATTTCATCAGAATCGAACAACAATTGTGGACACTATGGCCTTTTTGAATTTCGAAAAATTGACGTTTATGACGTCACTGTGACGTCAATAAACGTCACATCTGTAAACTAATGGAATAGTAAGTATCAGGGGATCAAGACCTTCCATTTGATATACTACTTGATAGGTTTTAGTCAGTTTGAAATTTTGACCTTGAAGTTTTGCTCATGTGACCTCATTTTTCCTACCAAGTTCAAGTTCATTCATGGAAATGACATATATGTCTGATTGCCATACTTCTTCTGAATAATATGGTTCAAATTTCATGAGCCTATGGCAATTCAATCAGATGCTATTACCGAAAATGTGTTTTTCTGGGATTTTGATGACATAACCTTGACCTTTGACCTTTGTACTTTAATTCGTAGACGTCAATGCTGATAATACACACATCAAGATCCAAGTCATTCTATACAGTATTGACGATGTTATGGCCTTTTGAAATTTCGGAAATTTGACGTTTATGGCGTCATTGTGACGTCAGTGTACGTTGCAGGGCTGAAAGAAAGATATCACTGCAATCGAGGGCTCAAGACCTTTCCAACAATATACTACTCAATATCGTGCACTGAACTTCGTACCTGACCTTGACATTGACCTCATGTCAAACTCTCAAGATTAAGGTCAAGGTCATAAACGATAGAACTCGAGTTTATCTACAATATGCACTAGCTTCAAATTTGAGTGCACTGTGGATGTTTGAAAGTTTGCTGAAAAGTAAAAAAAAATGGTATGACAGGCATTACGTTTATGACGTCATAGCGGAAAATCTATCACGGCAGAATAGGATCAGACAGTGCCCTCCTAAACCACAATTCAACGAGCTTGCCAATGGTGCAATGCGCTTCCCTGTACGACAAATACCTCTCGACATATAGCTCCATTTTTAAAATTGACGTTTTACGTCATGACGTCATTGACGTTTCACGTAGCGTTTTGAAACTCGGTAAGTCGCTGAATAATAACGCTCCACATACGTTCTCATAATTACAGCCTATTACCTTCAAAATTGAGTGCACTGTGCTTGTTTGAAAGTTTGCTGAAAAGACATAAATCTTGCATGATAGACCCTACTTTATGACGTCATAGCGGAAAATCTATCATAGCGGAAAAGTATCAAACAGTACCCTCCTAAACCAGAATTCAACGAGCTTTCCAATGGTGCAATCTGCTTTTCTGTACCACAAATACCTCTCAATATATAGCTCCATTTTTAAAATTGACGTTTTACATCATGACGTCATTGACGTTGCATGTAGCGTGTTGAAACTTGGTATTTGGCTGGGTAATAAAGTTCCACATACATTCTCATGATCACAGTCCATTACCTTTAAATTTGAGTGCACTCTGGATGTTTGGAGGTTTGCTGAAAAGTCGAAATATTGGTATGACAGGCTTTACGTTTATGACGTCATAGCGGAAAATCTATCATGGCGGAAAAGTATCGGACAGTACCCTTCTAAACCAGAATTCAACCAGCTTTCCAATGGTGCAATTCGCTTCTCTGTATGACAAATACTTTTTGATATATAGCCCCATTCCAAAATTGACGTTTTACGTCATGACGCCATTGACGTTGCACGTAGCGTTTCGAAACTTGGTACATGGCTGGGTATTATTATTCCACATAGGTTCTGATATTTACAGTCCAATATATTCAAATTTGAGTGCACTGTGGGTGTTTGAAAATTTCGCTGAAAAGTCGAAAAATTGGTATGACAGGCCTTACGTTTATGACGTCATAGCGGAAAATCTATCATGGCGAAAAAGTATCGGAAAGTACCCTTCTAAACCAGAATTCAACGAGCTTTCCAATGGTGCAATTCACTTCTCTGTACGACAAATACTTTTTGATATATAGCCCCATTTCGAAAATTGATATTTTACGTCATGACGTCATTGACGTTGCACGTAACGTGTTGAAACTTGGTATATGGCTGTGGATCATTATTCCACATAAGTTCTGTTAATTGCAGTCCAATATCTTCAAATTTGAGTGCACTGTGGATGTTTGAGTGTTCGCTGAAAAGTCGAAAAATTGGTATGACAGGCCTTACGTTTATGACGTCATAGCGGAAAATCTATCATGGCGGAAAAGTATCGGACAGTACCCTTCTAATCCAGAATTCAACGAGCTTTCCAATGGTGCAATTCGCTTCTCTGTACGACAAATACTTTTTGATATATAGCCCCATTTCGAAAATTGACGTTTTACGTCATGACGTCATTGACGTTGAACGTAGCGTGTTGAAACTTGGTGTATGGCTGGGTATAACTATTTCAAATACGTTCTGATAATTACAGCCTAATATCTTCAAATTTGAGTGCACTGTGATGTTTGAAAGTTTGCTGAAAAGTGGAAAAATTGGTATGACAGGCCATACGTTTATGACGTCATAGCGGAAAATCCATCATGGCGGAAAAGTACCGGACAGTACCCCTCTAAACCAGAATTCAACGAGCTTCCCAACGGTGCAATCCGCTTCTCTGTACGACAAATACTTTTTGATATATAGCCCCATTTCGAAATTTGACGTTTTACGTCATGACGTCATTGACGTTCAACCGATGCGAGTTAAACTTTGCAGTATGATGGACGATATCGACATATATCGGTGTGCTAAGTTTCAGAGGTATCGATCTAAATATGACTGCTGTGTGAAATTTTGAAAACTCGCCGATGATGAGAGACTTGAAAAACAATCAAATTCGTGACCCCCAAATTTTCGACCTGGGGCGCAAATCGCGAGTTTTGGTCATAGGACCATCGGGCATGTACCATATGATGTGTATTTGACCAAACAAAAATACAAAAATAATTAGAAAAAATAATCCTATGTAGAACGTCAGTAATTGCGATTTTTCGATTTTGACCTTTTGCATGACCTTGACCTTGACCTTTGACCTAGACACACCAAAATAGGACGTTTTCTTCCCATAACGTCAGCCAATGGGCACACGAAGTTTCGAAGCTTTAGAACAAAAACTCTGGACGCTAGAGTGCGAACAGACAAACAAACAAACAAACAAACGAGGGGCCATAGGCCCGGCAGTTGACGAATTTGCCATAGAAACGTCAATTACGTCATACCGAAGTGACGTTGCACGTAGCGTGTTGAAACTTGGGACGTCCCTGAATAATAACGCTCCACATACGTTCTCATAATTACAGTCTATTACCTTCAAAATTGAGTGCACTGTGCTTGTTTGAAAGTTTGCTGAAAAGCCGTAAATCTTGTATGACAGGCCTTACGTTTATGACCTCATAGCGGAAAATCCATCATGGCGGAAAAGTATTGGACAGTACCCTTCTAAACCAGAATTCAACGCTTTCCAATGGTGCAATTAGCTTCTCTGTACGACAAATACTTTTCGAAATATAGCCCCATTTCAAAAATTGACGTTTTACGTCATGACGTCATTGACGTTGCACGTAGCGTGTTGAAACTTGGTGTATGGCTGGGTATCATTATTCCATATACGTTCTGATAATTACAACTTAATATCTTCAAAATTGAGAGCACTGTGGATGTTTGAAAGTTTGCTGAAAAGCCGTAAATCTTGTATGACAGGCCTTACGTTTATGACGTCATAGCGGAAAATCTATCATGGCGGAAAAGTATCGGACAGTACCATCCTAAACCAAAATTCAACGAACTTTTCAATGGTACAATCCGCTTCTCTCTATGACAAATACTTTTTGATATATAGCCCTATTTCGTAAATTGACGTTTTACGTCATGAAGTCATTGACGTTGCACGTAGCGTGTTGAAACTTGGCATGTGGCTGGATATCATTATTTCACATACGTTCTGATAATTACAGTTCAATACCTTCAAATTTGAGTGCACTGTAGATGTTTGAAAGTTTGCTGAAAAGTCGAAAAATTGGTATGACAGGCCTTACGTTTATGACGTCATAGCGGAAAATCTATCATGGCGGAAAAGTATCAGACAGTACCCTCCTACACCAAAATTCAACGAACTTTTCAATGGTACAATCCGCTTCTCTCTACGACAAATACTTTTTGATATATAGCCCCATTTCGAAAATTGACGTTTTACGTCATGACGTCATTGACGTTGCACGTAGCGTGTTGAAACTTGGTATGTGGCTGGATATCATTATTTCACATACGTTCTGACAGTAACAGTTCAATACCTTCAAATTTGAGTGCACTGTAGATGTTTGAAAGTTTGCTGAAAAGTCGAAAATTTTGTATGACAGGCCTTACGTTTATGACGTCATAGCGGAAAATCTATCATGGCGGAAAAGTATCGGACAGTACTCTTCTAAACCAGAATTCAACGAGCTTTCCAATGGTGCAATCCGCTTCTCTCTATGACAAATACTTTCCGATATATAACCCCATTCCAAAAATTGACGTTTTACGTCATGACGTCATTGACGTTGCACGTAGCGTGTTGAAACTTGGTGTATGGCTGGGTATCATTATTTCATATAAGTTCTGACAATTACTGTCCAATATCTTCAAAATTGAGTGCACTGTGGATGTTTGAAAGTTTGCTGAAAAGTCGAAAAATTGGTATGACAGGCCTTACGTTTATGACGTCATAGCGGAAAATCTATCATGGCGGAAAAGTATCGGACAGTACCCTTCTAAACCAGAATTCAACGAGCTTTCCAATGGTGCAATCCGCTTCTCTCTATGACAAATACTTTTCGATATATAGCCCCATTTCGAAAAATGACGTTTCACGTCAAACTTCGCAGTTCGATGGAAGATACCATTATATATCGGTGTGCTGAATTTCAGAGATATCGGTCCAAATGTGACTGCTGTGTGAATTTTTGAAAATCCGCCAATGATGAGAGATAGGGATTTTTCGATTTTTCAATGATTTTTGGTGACGTCATCAATGAACCGATTTCTTTCAAAAACGTTCGGTGCTCTCCCAGGGCGGATACCTATCTATCAAAAAAGTTTCGGGATGCTAGCTCGAAAACTGTGGCCTGTAACGTGCTAACAGACAAACAAACATACAAACGAGGGGCCATAGGCCCGGCAGTTGACGAATTCGCAAACTTTCATCTCAATGTGAAAGGTCAAGGTCATAGTAATGTTATTATCTGGAAATGACATATACATTTGATTGTTTTGCTGCTTTCGAATGAAGTGTTTCAAAATTGATGAGACTCCGACGATTCAAGCAAATGTTATTACTGGACAGGTGTTTTTTCTGGGATTTCGATGACTTTGACTTTGATCTTTGACCTTTGTCCTACAATTCGTAGAGGTCAATACTATCAATGGGTATATCAAGTTTCAAGATACTCCATACAGTATTGACGCTGTTATTGCCTTTTGAAATTTCGGAAATTAAACGTACGTGTAGGATGCAGTCAGATTTTGATGATGCCAGAAACAAACGTAAAATACAACATTATGCAATAAAAATTGTAGCTGGATCAAATAATTCATCCGAAGACACACTGAAATATTCCACTCATGCATATTCATGAAACGTTTTTATTTTTTTAAACACCATAAACATTGAAAAAGGCACCAAGTAGTGGATTCTTTGTGTTTTCTGCTTCAGGCTTGATTTTGATTTAATATCGCGAAACAATAGAATTAGATAAAAGGGTGACTGTGGAAAACATATCAGAATTAATACAAAAAAACATTCAGAAACAGAAAAAGTCATTTAGTTGGAATTTAAAAAAAAATGAAAATGGCAATAGGAATCGAACCCATGAACCCGCGCACCAACACCTAACGCCTTTACTGACTGAGCCAAACTGTCGCTTGAAAGTTGTCACCTGTTAAGTATTTACCGTACAAGAGACCGCGCTCAGTAAAAATGCTGGTATATCCCATGGCTGGGCATTGGTGTGGCTACTGCGGCGGCAGCGTGAGGAATTTTTGAGATATTTTTGTGACGTCTTCACTCAACCGATTTTCACGAAAATTGAACCATTTCTAGTCTTTAACATAAAGAATAACCGTGTAAATTTTCGTGAACATTTCTTTAGAATTGTGGTCGCTATCGTGCTAACAGACATCTTACTGATGGACATACAATCACGAGGGGCCATAGGCCCGGCAGTTGACGAATTAGGAAGGTTACCGGACAATATATGTTTTAGATATATGTTTTAGTGAGATATTAGCCATTTTGTGCTCTGACCTGAATTTTCAAACATGGGGGATTTAACATATATCATTTCCTATACATGTATGTCCAAAGCTGTAAAGTCGATAAAAAGCGATATATTAGCCACATTGTGCTCTGACCTTGAAAATGAGGTCAAAGGTCAAATGTCAAGGTCAAGGTCACAGAAGATAGAACTCGAGTTAATCTACAATATGAACTTGGTTTGAAGTCTCTAGGGCGATTAGAACCGAAGTTATGGGCATTTATGTGTTTTTGACATTTTATTTGACCTTGACCTTGACCTTTGACCTAGTGTCCCCAAATTTCACCCATTTCCAAGTATACACAAAAGCATTTCATACGTACAATTTGGTCATGATACGTCCAAAACTGTGGCTTGTAGAGCGGTAATATACGAAGAACAAACTAGATTTTGATGATAACAATAGAATGCAAAGCAGTTTTTCCGTTGCCATGGCAATATTTAACAGGCGAATCTGACTGAAATCAATAGGTGCCTGGCTTTGAGCCTAAAGAATGTTCCCATAAAGTTTGGTGATGATCCGACCTAAACTGTGATATGTTTCAGTTAGTTTGAAAATTTGACCTTGAAGTTTTGAATGTGTCCTCATTTTTGCAACCAAGTTCAAAGTCAATTATGAAATTGACATGTACGTATGATTACCATGCCTCTTCTGAATGATATGGTTTGAATTTTATGAGACTACAAGGATTCAAGCAGATGTTATAAGCGAAAAGGTGATTTTCTGGGATTTCGATGACCTTGACCTTGACCTTTGACCTTTGTATTTCAATTCGTAGAGGTCAATGCTATTAATACGCATGTCAAGTTTCAAGGTATTCCATACAGTATTGACGCTGTTATGGCCTTTTGAAATTTCGGTAACTTGACGTTTATGACGTCATTGTGACGTGAGTGTACGTCGCAGCGCCGAAAATAAGGTATCCCTGCAATCAGGGGGACAAGACCTTTCAAACGATATACTACTCGATATGATTCGCTGACCTTCGTACTTGACCTTGACATTCACCTCATGGCGAACTTCTCAAGGTCAAAGTCAAATGCCAATGTCAAGGTCACAGAAGATAGAACTCGAGTTTATCTACAATATGAACTTGGTTTGAAGTCGCTAGCACAAATAGAACCGGAGTTATGGCCACTTATGTGTTTTTAACATTTTGCGTGACCTTGACCTCGACTTTGGACCTTGAGTCACAAAAATTGTGCATTTCCTGTGCATGAATATATATATTATATCTGCAAAATTTCATCAGAATCAAACAAAATTTGTGGACACTATGACCGTTTGAAATTTTGAAAAATTAACGTTTATGACGTCACTGTGACGTCAATAAACGTCAAATCTCAAAACTGATGAAAAAGTATGTACCAGGGAATCAAGACCTTTCATTTGATATACTACTTGATAGGTTTCAGTTAGTTTTAAAATTTGACCTTGAAGTTCTCCTAATATGACCTTGTTTTCCTGACCAAGTTCAAGGTCAATCATGAAATTGACATATAAGTCCGATTGCTATACCTCTTCTGAATGATATGGTTCAAATTTGATGAATCTACGACAATTCAAACGGATGTTATTACCGGAAACGTGTTTTTCTGGGATTTTGATGACCTTGACCTTGACCTTTGACCTTTGCACTTAAATTCGTAGAGGTCATTGCTGTCAGTATGCCTATCAAGTTTCAAGACATTCCATACAGTATTGACGATGTTATGGCCTTTTGAAATTTCGGGAATTTGACATTTATGACGTCATTGTGACGTCAGTGTACGTCGCAGCGCCGAAAATAGGGTATCACTGCGATCAGGGGGTCAAGACCTTTCCAATGATATACTACTCAATATGCTGCGCTGATGTTCGTACTTGACCTTGACTTCGACCAGGGGCGAACTTTTCAAGGTCAAGGTCAAATGTCAAGGTCAAGGTCACAGACGATAGAACTCGAGTGTATCTACAATATGCACTTGGTTAGAAGTCTCTAGAATGATTAGAACCGGAGTTATGACCACTTATGTGTTTTCAACGTTTTGTGTGACCTTGACCTTGACCTTTGACCTAGGGTCACCAAAATTCAACGGTTTCCAGGTATATAACTAGGCATTGTATCCATACGATTTGGTGATGATCCGGCCAGAACTGTGGCCTGTAACGTGCAAACAGACAGACAGACAGACACACAAACAAACAAACCGAACTGACCAACATAGTTGACGAATTTTTAATTCGTCAACTAACGAGAGGCCATAGGCCACACACTTGCCGGACTAAGTACGCAATTATGACGTCATTTGTCGTCAATTCTATACTGCTAACTTACTGTGAATGGAGTTTTTAAATATGCATGATATAATCGTGTTTATATATGTTATAATATAACCAGACAAGATCATAATATCTTCAAATGATGAGTTTCCTTTGAAATTTTACCGATTTGTTGCCACAAAAACGTCAATTACGTCAAAACGGATATATCAATTGTGCTAAAAATTGACAGAGACCATCACAGGACGACTCCACATCGTTTGCATATGCTAAATATGCAGTAAATGTTATAACTTGGCACATCTGACACTCAAAAGGCCTAAATGTCAGTCTGAAATCACGTTTGACGTCATTATGACGTCAATTGACGTCCGATTCCGAAAATGACAACATATTTGGAAAGTACTCTCCAAGACCTTTCAAACGAGCTACTACTCGATATTTTTGCAAAAGGTGAAGGTCAAGGTCATTTTTGAGGTCAACTTCGACCTCAGGCGCTTGCAAAGGCTATCGGTCATACGCCTTAGGTGTAAATACAAAAGTTGTTAGGCTAAGTGAGTGCAATGCTGTGGATTTACTTTTGTGTCTCTATCTTGCTCACTTCCTGAGATATAGTGACCCACATGGTTTTCACTTGCAGGTCAATATTGACCTTGACTTTCGACCTTTGACCTTGAAATTTTCTGGAACAAAAGAACTTATCCTTGACTATAAACTGGTGTATTATCAGATTTTTACGCACATTATTGACGCTTTTATCAGCATCGACAGCTTGAAACATGCAATTTCGCTTATAATGGGGCCGATTTCGTTGCCATAGAAACGTCAATTACGTCATAACGAATTGGCCGATCGGGCTAAAAATTGACATTGAGCATGAGGGACCGGTCCCACATCGTTTCCAAGCATCAGATCGAAAATCGGAGGAGGTGACCTCCAAGGTCAAATATTCGACCTCGGGCGAACTTCTCAAGGTCAAGGTCAAAGGTCAAGGTCAAGGTCTCAGAAGATAGAACTCGAGTTTATCTACAATATGAACTTAATTTGAAGTCTCTAGGACCACTAGAACCGAAGTTATGGCCACTTATGTGTTTTCAACATTTTGCTTGACCTTGACCTTGACCTTTGACCTAGACACACCAAAATAGGACGTTTTCTGGCCGGTATACTACAGATTCTGCAGACGAATTTTGGAAGCTTTTAATCAAGAACTGTGGACGCTAGAGTGCGAACAAACACACAAACAAACAAACAAACAAACACATCCACAAACCGATCAACATACTTGCCGAAATCTTTAGATTCCGGCAAGTAACAAACACACAAACAAAACCACGAACAGACCAACATACTTGCCGAAATCGTAGATTCCGGCAAGTAACAAACACATCCACAAACCGATCAACATACTTGCCGAAATCTTTAGATTCCGGCAAGTAACAAACGAGAGCCCCTAGGGCACCCACTTGCCGGAACGCATATAGTCATGATACTTGACAGGTTTCAATGAGTTTGAAAACTTGACCTTGAAAATTTACTCATGTGATTTCATGGATTTAACATATAAGTTTGAGTGCCATGCCTGTTCTGAATATGATTCAAATTTCATGAACTTACGACAATTCGAGCATAAGTTATTACCAGTAAAGTATTTTTCTGGGATTTTGAAGACCTTGACCTCCCTCCAGTATTGATGTTGTTATGACCTTTTGAAATTTCAGATATTTGACATTTATGTCGTCATTGTGACGTCACTGAACGTCATAGCGCCTTTCCAACTTTGTACTTGACCTTGATATTGACTTGTGGCGAACTTCTCAAGGTCAAGGTCAAAGGTCACATTCAAGGTCACTCATGGAAGGCCTTTTGATATGCCCCAATATGATCTTAGTTTGAACTCTCTGCGATGATTAGTTTCGAAGTTACGGCCATTTATGTGATTTTGACCTTTCCTTTTCCCTTGACCTCGACCTTTGACCTTGAGTCACGAAAATTGTGCATTGCCTGTGCATGAAGACATATATTTTACCTGTATAATTTCATCAGAATCGAACAAGATTTGTGGACACTATGACTATTTGAAATTTTGAAAAATTAACGTTCATGACGTCACTGTGACGTCAATAAACGTCACATCTCAAAACTGATAAAAAAGTATGTACCAGGGAGTCAAGACCTTTCTTTTGATATACTACTTGGTAGGTTTCAGTTAGTTTTAAAATTTGACCTTGAAGTTTCCCTCATATGACCTTATTTTCCTGACCAAGTTCAAGGTCAATCATGAAATTGACATATACGTCCGATTGCTATACCTCTTCTGAATGATATGGTTCAAATTTCATGAACCTATGACAATTCAAACGGATGTTATTACCGGAAACGTGTTTTTCTGGGATTTTGATGACCTTGACCTTGACCTTTGACCTTTGTACTTAAATTCGTAGAGGTCATTGCTGTCAATATGCATATCAAGTTTCAAGAGATTCCATACAGTATTGACGATGTTATGGCCTTTTGAAATTTCGGAAATTTAACGTTTATGACGTCATTGTGACGTCAGTTTACGTCGCAGCGCCGAAAATAAGGTATCACTGCAATCAGGGGATCAAGACCTTTCCAACGATATACTACTCGATATGGTGCGCTGACCTTCGTACTTGACCTTGACATTCACCTCATGGCGAACTTCTCAAGGTCAAGGTCAAATGTCAAGGTCAAGGTCACAGATGATAGAACTCGAGTTTATCTACAATATGAACTTGGTTTGAAGTCTCTAGCACGAATAGAACCAGAGTTATGGCCATTTATGTGTTTTCAACGTTTTGCGTGACCTTGACCGTGACCTTTGACCTAGATACACCAAAATAGGACGTTCTCTGCTCAGTGTCCTACAGAATATGCGAACCAAGTTTGGAAGAAATCAAGTAAGAAATGTGGACGCTAGGCGATAAACAGACAAACACCGCCTTAAACAAACAAACAAACGAACCAACCAACATACTTGCCGAAATCGTAGATTCCGGCAAGTAACAAACGAGAGCCCCTAGGGCACCCACTTGCCGGAATGCATATGCATGATACTTCTGTACGACTAATACTTTCCGATATATAGCCCCATTTTGATAATTGACGTTTTACGTCATGACGTCATTTATGTTGCATGTAGTGTGTCGAAACTCGGTATATGAGTGGGTATTAATATTCCACATACGTGTTTACAGTTACAGTCAAATATCTCCAAATTTGAGTGCACTGTACATGTTTGAAAGTTTGCTGAAACGTCGAAAAATTGGTATGAGAGGCATTACGTTTATGACGTCATAGTGGAAAATCTATCATGGTGGAAAAGTGTAAGACAATTCCCTCCTAAACCAAAATTCGAACTTTCCAATGGTGCAATCCGCTTCTGTGTTCGACAAATACTTTCCAATATATAACCCCATTTTGAAAATTGACGTTTTACGTCATGACGTCATTGACGTTGCATGTAGCGTGTTGAAACTCGGGATATGGCTGCGTACTGATATTCCACATAAGTTTTCACAATTATAGTTCAATATCTTCAAATTTGGGTACACTGTGATGCTTGAAAGTTTGCTGAAAAGTCGAAAAATTGGTATGACAAGCCTTACGTTTATGACGTCATAGCGGAAATCAATCATAGCGAAAAAGTATCGGACAGTACCCTACTAAACCAAAATTCAACGAGCTTTCCAATGGTGCAATCCGTTTCTCTGTACAACAAATATTTTCCGATATAGAGCCCCATTTTCAAAATTGACGTTTGACTTCATGACGTCAGTGTCGTTGCACGTAACATCTTGAAACTCGATACATTGCTGGGTATTAATATTTCACTTGTGTCCTCATGATTACAGTCAATTTACTTCAAATTTGAGAACAATGTGGATGCTTGAAAGTTTGCTGAAAAGTCGAAAATTTGGTATGACAGGCCTTACGTTTATGACGTCATAGCGGAAAATCTATCATGGCGGAAAAGTATCGGACAGTACTCTCCTAAACCAGAATTCAACGAGCTTTCCAATGGTGCAATCCGTGTTTCTTTATGACAAATACTTTACGATATATAGCCCCATTTTCAAAATTGACGTTTGACGTCATGACGTCATCATCGTTGCACGTAACGTCTTGAAACTCAATACATTGCTGGGTATTAATATTCCACGTGTGTCCTCAAAATTACAGTCCAATAACTTTAAATTTGAGAACACCGTGGATGTTTGAAAGTTTGCTGAAAAGTCGAAAATTTGGTATGACAGGCCTTACGTTTATGACGTCATAGAGGAAAACCTATCATGGCGGAAAAGTATCGGACAGTACTCTCCTAAACTAGAATTCAACGAGCTTTCCAATGGTGCAATCCGCGTTTCTTTACGACAAATACTTTACGATATATAGCCCCATTTTCAAAATTGACGTTTGACGTCATGACGTCATTGTCGTTGCACGTAACGTTTTGAAACTCAATACCTTGCTGGGTACTAATATTTTACGTATGTCCTCATGATTTCAGTCAAATTACTTCAAATTTGAGAACACTGTGGATGTTTGAAAGTTTGCTGAAAAGTCGAAAATTTGGTATGACAGGTCTTACGTTTATGACGTCATAGCGGAAAATCTATTATGGCGGAAAAGTATCGGACAGTACTCTCCTAAACCAGAATTCAACGAGCTTTCCAATGGTGCAATCCGCTTCTCTCTACGACGAATACTGTCCTATATATAGCCCCATTTAAAAAATTGACGTTTCACGTCGTGACGTCATTGACGTTCAACCGATCCAGAAAAAAATTCACAGTATGATGCATGATATCAACGTATATAGGTGTGCTAAATTTCAGAGGTATCGGCTCAAATATGACTGTGGTGTGAATTTTTGAAAATTCGCCAATGATGAGAGATAGGGTTTTTTTTGAGTTTTCAAGAATTTTTGGTGACGTCATCAATTGACCGATTTCTCCCAAAAAGGGAGGTTCAGGTCCGACAAGGAATATCTATCCAATAAAAAAAATTCGGAATGATAGCTTAAAAATTGTGGCCCCTAGGCCGCGCACAACCAAACAAACAAACACACAAACAAATGAACCGACATAGTCGACTAACTTGCCGGAATAGCTGGCAATGACCTTGAACTTTTACCAAAGACTGAATTTTTTGCAAAGTTGATGCATCTGGTTATTTTAAATATGAGTAATGGCATTTTTCTAGATTTTGTATAGTTGATGGAAAACATTGAAAAAAGTATTATATTTCTTTCCTAGCATAAGCAGTTTGTGGTCATGAAAGACTGATAGGATTCGGATCTTTTGTGACGTCATCAATAGAGCTATTTTTCTCAAAATCATTCTGTCAAGAGCCATTATCCTACAGAATATCTACATCAAATTTGAAAAGAATCAAGCAACAAATGTGGACGCTATGAGTATGAAAAGACAAACAAATGAAATTTTCTCCAATTTTCCGTCATAAAAGGTCAATTAGGCCATTACCACTGCAATTATGGAACTGATATTTGTCAAATAGCTTCAGTAGGTATCCCCAATACTTACCAGAGCACCGGATCAACAATAATCATAAATGGTTTATGCATCTCATGTAAACAATCAATTGAAGTATGATAAAATCACGTTTCACGTCATTATGACGTCATATGACGTCAGATTCCAAAAATAAGAACATATATCGAAACTACTCCCGAAGACCTTTCAAACGAGTTACTACTCGATATTTTCGCGAAAGCTCAAGGTCAAGGTCATTTTTTGGGTCAACTTCGACCTCAGGCGCTTGCAAAGGCTATCGGCCATACGCCTTAGGTGTAAATACAAAAGTTGATAGGCTAAGTGAGTGCAATACTGTGGATTTACTTTCGTGTCTCTATCTTGCTTACTTCCTGAGATATAGTGACCTACATGGTTTTCACTTGCGGGTCAATATTGACCTTGACTTCCGACCTTTGACCTTGAAATTTCGCGGAACAAAAGAACTCGTCCTTGGCTATAAACAGGTGTATCATTAGATTTTTACGCACATTATTGACGCTTTTATCAGCATGGACAGCTTGAAACATGCAATTTCGCTTATAATGGGACCGATTTCGTTGCCATAGAAACGTCAATTACGTCATAACGGATTGACCGATCGCGCTAAAAATTGACATTGACCATAAGGGACCGGTCCGACATCGTTTCCAAGCATTAGATCGAAAATCGGAGGAGGTGACCTCCAAGGTCAAATATTCGACCTCAGGCGAACTTCTCAAGGTCAAGGTCAAATGTCAAGGTCAAGGTCACAAAAGATAGAACTCGAGTATATCTACCATATGCACTTGATTTGAAGTCTCTACGACAATTAGAACTGGAGTTATGGCCACTTATGTGTTTTCGACGTTTTGCTTGACCTTGACCTTGACCTTTGACCTAGACTCACCAAAAGTGTGCGGTGCCTGCCTATTATCCTACAGATTACATACCCCAAGTAACGTAACAATCACCGTACAATTGCGACCTGTAGAGCACTAACAGATAAACAAACAATCAATCAATCAATCAAACCAACCGACCAACATACTTGCCGAAATCTTTAGATTCCGGCAAGTAATGAACCGACATAGTCGACTAACTTGCCGGAATAGCTGGCAATGACCTTGAACTTTTACCAAAGACTTTGAATTTTTTGCAAAGTTGATGCATCTGGTTATTTTAAATATGAGTAATGGCATTTTTCTAGATTTTGTATAGTTGATGGAAAACATTGAAAAAAGTATTATATTTCTTTCCTAGCATAAGCAGTTTGTGGTCATGAAAGACTGATAGGATTCGGATCTTTTATGACGTCATCAATAGAGCTATTTTTCTCAAAATCATTCTGTCAAGAGCCATTATCCTACAGAATATCTATATCAAATTTGAAAAGAATCAAGCAACAAATGTGGACGCTATGAGTATGAAAAGACAAACAAATGAAATTTTCTCCAATTTTCCCTCATAAAAAGGTCAATTAGGCCATTACCACTGCAATTATCGAACTGATATTTGTCAAATAGCGTCAGTAGGTATCCCCAATACTTACCAGAGCACCGGATCAACAATAATCATAAATGGTTTATGCATCTCATGTAAACAATCAATTGAAGTATGATAAAATCACGTTTCACGTCATTATGACGTCATATGACGTCAGATTCCAAAAATAAGAACATATATCGAAACTACTCCCGAAGACCTTTCAAACGAGTTACTACTTTCAAACGAGTTACTACTCGATATTTTCGCGAAACGTCAAGGTCATTTTTTGGGTCAACTTCGACCTCAGGCGCTTGCAAAGGCTATCGGCCATACGCCTTAGGTGTAAATACAAAAGTTGATAGGCTAAGTGAGTGCAATACTGTGGATTTACTTTCGTGTCTCTATCTTGCTTACTTCCTGAGATATAGTGACCTACATGGTTTTCACTTGCGGGTCAATATTGACCTTGACTTCCGACGTTTGACCTTGAAATTTCGCGGAACAAAAGAACTCGTCCTTGGCTATAAACAGGTGTATCATTAGATTTTTACACACATTATTGACGCTTTTATCAGCATGGACAGCTTGAAACATGCAATTTCGCTTATAATGGGACCGATTTCGTTGCCATAGAAACGTCAATTACGTCATAACGGATTGACCGATCGCGCTAAAAATTGACATTGACCATAAGGGACCGGTCCGACATCGTTTCCAAGCATCAGATCGAAAATCGGAGGAGGTGACCTCCAAGGTCAAATATTCGACCTCAGGCGAACTCTCAAGGTCAAGGTCAAATGTCAAGGTCAAGGTCACAAAAGATAGAACTCGAGTATATCTACCATATGCACTTGATTTGAAGTCTCTACGACAATTAGAACTGGAGTTATGGCCACTTATGTGTTTTCGACGTTTTGCTTGACCTTGACCTTGACCTTTGACCTAGACTCACCAAAAGTGTGCGGTGCCTGCCTATTATCCTACAGATTACATACCCCAAGTAACGTAACAATCACTGTACAATTGCGACCTGTAGAGCACTAACAGATAAACAAACAATCAATCAATCAATCAAACCAACCGACCAACATACTTGCCGAAATCTTTAGATTCCGGCAAGTAATGAACCGACATAGTCGACTAACTTGCCGGAATAGCTGGCAATGACCTTGAACTTTTACCAAAGACTGAATTTTTTGCAAAGTTGATGCATCTGGTTATTTTAAATATGAGTAATGGCATTTTTCTAGATTTTGTATAGTTGATGGAAAACATTGAAAAAAGTATTATATTTCTTTCCTAGCATAAGCAGTTTGTGGTCATGAAAGACTGATAGGATTCGGATCTTTTGTGACGTCATCAATAGAACTATTTTTCTCAAAATCATTCTGTCAAGAGCCATTATCCTACAGAATATCTACATCAAATTTGAAAAGAATCAAGCAACAAATGTGGACGCTATGAGTATGAAAAGACAAACAAATGAAATTTTCTCCAATTTACCGTCATAAAAAGGTCAATTAGGCCATTACCACTGCAATTATTGAACTGATATTTGTCAAATAGCTTCAGTAGGTATCCCCAATACTTACCAGAGCACCGGATCAACAATAATCATAAATGGTTTATGCATCTCATGTAAACAATCAATTGAAGTATGATAAAATCACGTTTCACGTCATTATGACGTCATATGACGTCAGATTCCAAAAATAAGAACATATATCGAAACTACTCCCGAAGACCTTTCAAACGAGTTACTACTCGATATTTTCGCGAAAGGTCAAGGTCAAGGTCATTTTTTGGGTCAACTTCGACCTCAGGCGCTTGCAAAGGCTATCGGCCATACGCCTTAGGTGTAAATACAAAAGTTGATAGGCTAAGTGAGTGCAATACTGTGGATTTACCTTCGTGTCTCTATCTTGCTTACTTCCTGAGATATAGTGACCTACATGGTTTTCACTTGCGGGTCAATATTGACCTTGGCTTCCGACGTTTGACCTTGAAATTTCGCGGAACAAAAGAACTCGTCCTTGGCTATAAACACGTGTATCATTAGATTTTTACGCACATTATTGACGCTTTTATCAGCATGGACAGCTTGAAACATGCAATTTCGCTTATAATGGGACCGATTTCGTTGCCATAGAAACGTCAATTACGTCATAACGGATTGACCGATCGCGCTGAAAATCGACATTGACCATAAGGGACCGGTCCGACATCGTTTCCAAGCATCAGATCGAAAATCGGAGGAGGTGACCTCCAAGGTCAAATATTCGACCTCAGGCGAACTCTCAAGGTCAAAGTCAAATGTCAAGGTCAAGGTCACAAAAGATAGAACTCGAGTATATCTACCATATGCACTTGATTTGAAGTCTCTACGACAATTAGAACTGGAGTTATGGCCACTTATGTGTTTTCGACGTTTTGCTTGACCTTGACCTTGACCTTTGACCTAGACTCACCAAAAGTGTGCGGTGCCTGCCTATTATCCTACAGATTACATACCCCAAGTAACGTAACAATCACTGTACAATTGCGACCTGTAGAGCACTAACAGATAAACAAACAATCAATCAATCAATCAAACCAACCGACCAACATACTTGCCGAAATCTTTAGATTCCGGCAAGTAACAATCAATCAATCAATCAAACCAACCGACCAACATACTTGCCGAAATCTTTAGATTCCGGCAAGTAATGAAATCGCTCGCTGCTGCTGACTTGACGGCTGAAAGCCTTCGCTGGTACAGCGAGTACTTGCCGGAATAGAAGAAAGAAAACTTTGACCTTGAGGGGTAATGTCAAGGTCAAACGACACGAGCAAGGTCCTTCAAAAGAGGGCTTCCAATATGCTACAATATTTTCTAGTTGGAACTCTCTGGGTCGATTAGTTCCGAAATTATAGAGATTCATGTGATTTTGACTGATCACTTTTCCGTGAACTTGACCTTTGACCTACGACGACTGAAGCAAAAGTTTTACCATATATGTTTTTCTTCTGGGATTTCGATGACCTTGACCTCTGTGGCTCATGTCGTATAGGCCAATGCTGTCAATATACATATCAAGTTACAGAGGATTCCCTCCAGTATTGACATTGTTATGGCCTTTTGAAATTTTGGAAATTTGACGTTGATGACGTCATTGTGACGTCACTGAACGTCATACGTCAAAATTAAGACATCACTGGACTCAGGAGATCAAGACCTTAACGGTATACTACCATGTATGGTTCGCTGAACTACGTACTTGACCTTGACATTCACCTCATGGCGAACTTCTCAAGGTCAATGTCAAAAGTCAAGGTCAAGGTCACAGGCGATAGAACTCGAGTTCATCTACAATATGCACCTAATTTGAAGTCTCTAGGACGATTACAGCCGGAGTTATGGCCACTTATGTGTTTTCGACGTTTTGTGTGACCTTGACCTTGACCTTCGACCTATATTCACCAAAATCTGACAGAATATACTCAATATCTTACAGAATATGTTCAGAAAGTTTGAAAAAAATCGAATGAGAATTGTGGATGCTAGAGTGCGAAAATACATACAAACAAACAAACAAATGAAAATTTACCGATTTGTTTCCAAAAAAACGTCAATTACGTCAAAACGGATATATCGATTGAGCTAAAAATTGACAGAAACCATCACAGGACGAGTCCACATCGTTTGTATATGCTAGATCTGCAGTAAATGTGATAATTTTGCACATCTGACACTCAAAAGGCCTAAATGTCAGTCTGAAATCACATTTGACGTCATTATGACGTCAATTGACGTTCGATTCCAAAAATGACAACATATTTGGGAAGTACTCTCAAAGACCTTTCAAACGAGCTACTACTCGATATTTTTGCAAAAGGTCAAGGTCAAGGTCATTTTTGAGGTCAACTTCGACCTCAGGCGCTTGTAAAGGCTATTGGTTATACGCCTTAGGTGTAAATGCAAAAGTTGTTAGTCTAAGTGAGTGCAATACTGTGGATTTACCTACGTGTCTCTACCTTGCTTACTTTCTGAGATATAGTGACCTACATGGTTTTCGCTTGCAGGTCAATATTGACCTTGACTTTCGACCTTTGACCTTGAAATTTCGTGGAACAAAAGAACTCATTCTTGGCCATAAACAGGTGTATCATTAGATTTTTACGCACATTATTGACGCTTTTATCACCATGGACAGCTTGAAACATGCAATTACGTTTATAATGGGACCGACTTCGTTGCCATAGAAACGTCAATTACGTCATTACGGATTGGCCGATCGGGCTAAAAATTGACATTGACCATGAGGGATCGGTCCCACATCGTTTCCAAGCATCAGATCGAAAATCGAAGGAGGTGACATCCAAGGTCAAATATTCGACCTCAGGCGAACTTCTCAAGGTCAAGGTCAAATGTCAAGGTCAAGGTCACAAAAGATAGAACTCGAGCATATCTACAATATGAACTTGATTTGAAATCTCTAGGACGATTAGAACCGAAGTTATGGTCACTTATGTGTTTTCGACATTTTGCTTGACCTTGACCTTGACCTTTGACCTAGATACACCAAAATAGGACGTTTTCTGCCCAGTATCCTACAGATTGTGCACACGAATTTTGAAAAGTTTCAATCAAGAACTGTGGACGCTAGAGTGCGAACAGACACACAAACAAACGAGGGGCCATAGGCCCGGCAGTTGACGAATTAGGAAGGTTACCGGACAATATATGTTTTAGATATATGTTTTAGTGAGATATTAGCCATTTTGTGCTCTGACCTCAATTTTCAAATCATGAGAAGATATAACATATATCATTTCCTATACTTGTATGTCCAAAGCTGTGAAGTCGATAAAAAGCGATATATTAGCCACATTGTGCTCTGACCTTAAAAATGAGGTCGAAGGTCAAATGTCAAGGTCAAGGTCACAGAAGATAGAACTCGAGTTAATCTACAATATGAACTTGGTTTGAAGTCTCTAGGGCGATTAAAACCGAAGTTATGGCCATTTATGTGTTTTCGACACTTTATGTGACCTTGACCTTGACCTTTGACCTAGGGTCCCCAAATTTCACCCATTTGCAAGTATATACATAAGCATTTTATACGTACAATTTGGTCATGATACGTCCAAAACTGTGGCTTGTAGAGCGGTAATATACGAAGAACAAACTAGATTTTGATGATAACAATAGAATGCAAAGCAGTTTTTCCGTTGCCATGGCAACATTTTTCAGGCGAATTTGACTAAAATAAATGGGTGCCTGTCTTTGAGCCTAAAAAGTGTTCCCATAAAGTTTGGTGATGATCCGACCTAAACTGTGATATGTTTCAGTTAGTTTGAAAATTTGACCTTGAAGTTTTGAATGTGTCCTCATTTTTGCGACCAAGTTCAAGGTCAATTATAAAATTGACATGTACATATGGTTACCATGCCTCTTCTGAATGATATGGTTCAAATTTTATGAGACTAGAATGATTCAAGCAGATGTTATAACCGAAAAGGTGTTTTTCTAGGATTTCGATGACCTTGACCTTGACCTTTGACCTTTGTATTTCAATTCGTAGAGGTCAATGCTATTAATATGCATGTCAAGTTTCAAGATATTCCATACAGTATTGACGCTGTTATGGCCTTTTGAAATTTCGGTAATTTGACTTTTATGACGTCATTGTGACGTGAGTGTACGTCGCAGCGCCGAAAATAAGGTATCACTGCAATCAGGGGCCCAAGACCTTTCCAACGATATACTACTCGATATGATTCGCTGACCTTCGTACCTGACCTTGACATTCACCTCATGGCAAACTCTCATGGTCAAGCTCAAATACCGAGGTCAAGGTCACAGAAGATAGAACTCGAGTTTATCTACAATATGAACTTGGTTTGAAGTCTCTAGCACAAATAGAACCGGAGTTATGGCCACTTATGTGTTTTTAACATTTTGCGTGACCTTGACCTTGACTTTGGACCTTGAGGCACAAAAATTGTGCATTGTCTGAGCATGAATATATATATTGTATCTGTAAAATTTCATCAGAATCAAACAAAATTTGTGGACACTATGACCGTTTGAAATTTTGAAAAATTAACGTTTATGACGTCATTGTGACGTCAATAAACGTCACAGCTCAAAACTGATGAAAAGGTATGTACCAGGGAATCAAGACCTTTCATTTGATATACTACTTGATAGGTTTCAGTTAGTTTTAAAATTTGACCTTGAAGTTCTCATATGACCTTATTTTCCTGACCAAGTTCAAGGTCAATCATGAAATTGACATATAGGTTCGATTGCTATACCTCTTCTGAACGATATGGTTCAAATTTCATGAACCTACGACAATTCAAACGGATGTTATTACCGGAAACGTGTTTTTCTGGGATTTCGATGACCTTGACCTTGACCTTTGACCTTTGCACTTAAATTTGTAGAGGTCATTGCTGTCAGTATGCATATCAAGTTTCAAGAGATTCCATATAGTATTGACGATGTGATGGCCTTTTGAAATTTCGGGAATTTGACGTTTATGACGTCATTGTGACGTCAGTGTACGTCGCAGCGCCGAAAATAGGGTATCACTGCGATCAGGGGGTCAAGACCTTTCCAACGATATACTACTCAATATGCTGCGCTGACCTTCGTACTTGACCTTGACTTCGACCTGGGGCGAACTTCTCAAGGTCAAGGTCAAATGTCAAGGTCAAGGTCACAGACGATAGAACTCGAGTGTATCTACAATATGCACTTGGTCAGAAGTCTCTAGAACGATTAGAACCGGAGTTATGACCACTTATGTGTTTTCAACGTTTTGTGTGACCTTGACCTTGACCTTTGACCTAGGGTCACCAAAATTCACCGGTTTCCAGGTATATACCTAGGCATTGTATCCGTACGATTTGGTGATGATCCGGCCAAAACTGTGGCCTGTAACGTGCAAACAGACAAACAAACAGACAAACGAGGGGCCATAGGCCCGGCAGTTGACGAATTCGCAAACTGTGGTTTCAACGTAAATGTCAAGGTTATAGTAATGGGGCCACCCTTTAGACATTTTACATGTCGTGGATAAATGATCCGAAATAACTACATCTCAGGAAGTCGAAATTTCAATTTTGGCAAGCAGATACCATTGGCCAAGGCCAAGCTTGTCAAAATCTTTCTTCATATTAGGAGCATCAATATCACGTGGCCTGGAGCACTCGTTCTGCAGAATACATCCTCCAAGCTTAGTGCTTGGAGTGCTAATGAAGAAAAAAGCGAACCAGAGGCTACAGACAACACCCATGCCGGAAATCTCACATTATTATGACGTTATATAGCGTCAATGGCATACTACAAACCTGATATACTGTTTTTTCCTGAATATACCTGTTAATATTTTGTTTATAAATTTTTACTGATTTTATTTTGTATCACTTGTTATAGTTACCAAGGTCAAATGTTATATTCAGGTTGGAAAACATTATAATATCTTAAGATAATATGTATGACGTCAATGGCATTTCCCCAATCAGCAAAAATTGAATGTGAACATGATAGGCTTTCATAGAACATTGAAAATTTGAAACACTGGTATTATGGGAACTACATTTATGTCGACATACTGAAAATTTGTCATGGCGGGATAGAATCACACATTACCTGGCTCAAGCAGAATTGAACGAGCTTTCCAATAGTGTAATCCGATCCATTCTAGGAGAAATATTTATCTACACACAGCCATATTTCGAAAATTGACATTTGACGTCATGACGTCATTGACGTTTGAAGGATGCAGTCAAAACTTCATACATTGATCGAAAATGTTAAAATATAGGGGCATACAAAATTTGAAGGAAGTCGGTCTCAATTTGATTGTTTTTTGAACTTTTAAATTTGTTTTGTATTTTGGCGTTGATGAGAGGTGAGGATTTTGCCAATGTTTGGCAGTGTCTAGTAACATCATCATTCGCCCCTCGAAATTGCGCTGATTTAGGTTGGAGGCAGATTGCTACATGTGGTAAGTGTGGTTTGGATCACACGCAAATTGTGGCTGCATTGTTGCGAAAAATGATTTCGCCAAGTAACAAAAGAAACTCAAGAAAAAAATATATCTGGTGCATGAACAGGACCTTTGGTCCTCGGCCAAATTACTGCTAAAAACCGAGAACAGTACTGATTCATACGCCGTCACCCCCGATAGTGCTGATATAAAAGAGCCCCTGGCTTGCCACAGATTGTATTTAGACAAGAGTTTTAGGCTTTGTTATATCACTTGTGCATCACTGAGTTAGAAAACCACAGAAATGTTGTTTGAGATCAGTATTCAGATGCATACAAGGTCTGTTGTATTGCTACGCGACCGAGTGTTGATATTAGAGACAGTACATGTGCACAGAGGGTAATCGTTTCCACATATTATTGGCGTGTGAACGGGCTGACAAACAGATTTACCCCACCTCTCTTTCCGTCTAGATATCTCAGCGAGTTTTCAAGTTATTTTGAATATAAAAATTGCACCATAAACTAGAAATAACACTACAATTTTCTACATGAAAAACTTCAAAATTAAATATTGAATTATTTTTTTAAAAATTGGATCCAGAAGAAATTGAAATGTATCCGTAGAATCCGGAATCCGGATCCGATCCGGATCAAACTTGTGGTGTCTGTAGGGGTTGTCATTCTCCACTTGTGTGTGAAATGTCAAGAGAATCCAATCAAAATTTATCGAGTTATGAATTTTTGAATAGTCGCCCATGTTATAGATAGGGATTTTTCGAGTTTTCAAGAACTTCTATTGACGTTACCTTGACCTTGACCTTTGACCTCCGTACTTCAATTCGTAGAGGTCAATATTGATAACATGCAAAACAAGTTTCAAGTGATTCCATTCAGTATTGACGATGTTATGGCCTTTTGAAATTTCTTAAATTTAACGTTTATGACGTGATTGTGACGTCACTGTACGTCGCAGTGCCGCAAATAAGGTATCACTGCAATCGGGGGTTCAAGATCTTTCCAACGATATACTACTTGATTTGGTGCGCCAAACTTTGTACTTGACCTTGATATTCACCTTAAGCGAACTTCTCAAGGTCAAGGTCAAAAGTCAAAGTCAAGTTCGCAGACGATAGAACTCGAGTGTATCTACAATATGAACGTGGTTTGAAGTGTCTAGGACGATTAGAATCGGAGCTATGGCCATTTATGTGTTTTTGATCTTTTGTGTGACCTTGACCTTGACCTTTAGTCTAAGGTCACCAAAATCCAGCCATCTCCAGGTATATACCTAAGCTATGTATCCATGAAATTTGGTGATGATCCGGCCGGAACTGTGTCTTGTAGAGCAGTAAAATACAAAGAACAAACTAGATTTTGATGATGTCAGTAAAGAGCAAAGCAGTTTTTCCGTTGCCATGGCAACATTTTTCAAGCGAATTTGACTGAAAACGATGGGTGGCTCACTTAAAGCCTAAAAAATGTTCCCATAAATTTTGGTGATGATCCGACGAAAACTGTGGCCTGTAGCGTGCAAACAGACAAACAGACAAACCAACGGAACTGACCAACATAGTTGTCGAATTTTCAATTCGTCAACTAATAAAGATCCGCAAGTAGAAGAAACTCTGCGTGTATTCGTTGCATGTACAGGATCTTTGGTTTTTAGATGAAATATTACTAACGGTGCTCCCTACGCATTTCCGTAAATGTCGATAGTGCTGATATAAAAGAGCCCCTGGCTTGCCACAGATTGTATTTAGACAAGAGTTTTAGGCTTTGTTATATCACTTGTGCATCACTGAGTTAGAAAACCACAGAAATGTTGTTTGAGATCAGTATTCAGATGCATACAAGGTCTGTTGTATTGCTACGCGACCGAGTGTTGATATTAGAGACAGTACATGTGCACAGAGGGTAATCGTTTCCACATATTATTGGCGTGTGAACGGGCTGACAAACAGATTTACCCCACCTCTCTTTCCGTCTAGATATCTCAGCGAGTTTTCAAGTTATTTTGAATATAAAAATTGCACCATAAACTAGAAATAACACTACAATTTTCTACATGAAAAACTTCAAAATTAAATATTGAATTATTTTTTTAAAAATTGGATCCAGAAGAAATTGAAATGTATCCGTAGAATCCGGAATCCGGATCCGATCCGGATCAAACTTGTGGTGTCTGTAGGGGTTGTCATTCTCCACTTGTGTGTGAAATTTCAAGAGAATCCAATCAAAATTTATCGAGTTATGAATTTTTGAATAGTCGCCCATGTTATAGATAGGGATTTTTCGAGTTTTCAAGAACTTCTATTGACGTTACCTTGACCTTGACCTTTGACCTCCGTACTTCAATTCGTAGAGGTCAATATTGATAACATGCAAAACAAGTTTCAAGTGATTCCATTCAGTATTGACGATGTTATGGCCTTTTGAAATTTCTTAAATTTAACGTTTATGACGTGATTGTGACGTCACTGTACGTCGCAGTGCCGCAAATAAGGTATCACTGCAATCGGGGGTTCAAGATCTTTCCAACGATATACTACTTGATTTGGTGCGCCAAACTTTGTACTTGACCTTGATATTCACCTTAAGCGAACTTCTCAAGGTCAAGGTCAAAAGTCAAAGTCAAGTTCGCAGACGATAGAACTCGAGTGTATCTACAATATGAACGTGGTTTGAAGTGTCTAGGACGATTAGAATCGGAGCTATGGCCATTTATGTGTTTTTGATCTTTTGTGTGACCTTGACCTTGACCTTTAGTCTAAGGTCACCAAAATCCAGCCATCTCCAGGTATATACCTAAGCTATGTATCCATGAAATTTGGTGATGATCCGGCCGGAACTGTGTCTTGTAGAGCAGTAAAATACAAAGAACAAACTAGATTTTGATGATGTCAGTAAAGAGCAAAGCAGTTTTTCCGTTGCCATGGCAACATTTTTCAAGCGAATTTGACTGAAAACGATGGGTGGCTCACTTAAAGCCTAAAAAATGTTCCCATAAATTTTGGTGATGATCCGACGAAAACTGTGGCCTGTAGCGTGCAAACAGACAAACAGACAAACCAACGGAACTGACCAACATAGTTGTCGAATTTTCAATTCGTCAACTAATAAAGATCCGCAAGTAGAAGAAACTCTGCGTGTATTCGTTGCATGTACAGGATCTTTGGTTTTTAGATGAAATATTACTAACGGTGCTCCCTACGCATTTCCGTAAATGTCGATAGTGCTGATATAAAAGAGCCCCTGGCTTGCCACAGATTGTATTTAGACAAGAGTTTTAGGCTTTGTTATATCACTTGTGCATCACTGAGTTAGAAAACCACAGAAATGTTGTTTGAGATCAGTATTCAGATGCATACAAGGTCTGTTGTATTGCTACGCGACCGAGTGTTGATATTAGAGACAGTACATGTGCACAGAGGGTAATCGTTTCCACATATTATTGGCGTGTGAACGGGCTGACAAACAGATTTACCCCACCTCTCTTTCCGTCTAGATATCTCAGCGAGTTTTCAAGTTATTTTGAATATAAAAATTGCACCATAAACTAGAAATAACACTACAATTTTCTACATGAAAAACTTCAAAATTAAATATTGAATTATTTTTTTAAAAATTGGATCCAGAAGAAATTGAAATGTATCCGTAGAATCCGGAATCCGGATCCGATCCGGATCAAACTTGTGGTGTCTGTAGGGGTTGTCATTCTCCACTTGTGTGTGAAATTTCAAGAGAATCCAATCAAAATTTATCGAGTTATGAATTTTTGAATAGTCGCCCATGTTATAGATAGGGATTTTTCGAGTTTTCAAGAACTTCTATTGACGTTACCTTGACCTTGACCTTTGACCTCCGTACTTCAATTCGTAGAGGTCAATATTGATAACATGCAAAACAAGTTTCAAGTGATTCCATTCAGTATTGACGATGTTATGGCCTTTTGAAATTTCTTAAATTTAACGTTTATGACGTGATTGTGACGTCACTGTACGTCGCAGTGCCGCAAATAAGGTATCACTGCAATCGGGGGTTCAAGATCTTTCCAACGATATACTACTTGATTTGGTGCGCCAAACTTTGTACTTGACCTTGATATTCACCTTAAGCGAACTTCTCAAGGTCAAGGTCAAAAGTCAAAGTCAAGTTCGCAGACGATAGAACTCGAGTGTATCTACAATATGAACGTGGTTTGAAGTGTCTAGGACGATTAGAATCGGAGCTATGGCCATTTATGTGTTTTTGATCTTTTGTGTGACCTTGACCTTGACCTTTAGTCTAAGGTCACCAAAATCCAGCCATCTCCAGGTATATACCTAAGCTATGTATCCATGAAATTTGGTGATGATCCGGCCGGAACTGTGTCTTGTAGAGCAGTAAAATACAAAGAACAAACTAGATTTTGATGATGTCAGTAAAGAGCAAAGCAGTTTTTCCGTTGCCATGGCAACATTTTTCAAGCGAATTTGACTGAAAACGATGGGTGGCTCACTTAAAGCCTAAAAAATGTTCCCATAAATTTTGGTGATGATCCGACGAAAACTGTGGCCTGTAGCGTGCAAACAGACAAACAGACAAACCAACGGAACTGACCAACATAGTTGTCGAATTTTCAATTCGTCAACTAATAAAGATCCGCAAGTAGAAGAAACTCTGCGTGTATTCGTTGCATGTACAGGATCTTTGGTTTTTAGATGAAATATTACTAACGGTGCTCCCTACGCATTTCCGTAAATGTCGATAGTGCTGATATAAAAGAGCCCCTGGCTTGCCACAGATTGTATTTAGACAAGAGTTTTAGGCTTTGTTATATCACTTGTGCATCACTGAGTTAGAAAACCACAGAAATGTTGTTTGAGATCAGTATTCAGATGCATACAAGGTCTGTTGTATTGCTACGCGACCGAGTGTTGATATTAGAGACAGTACATGTGCACAGAGGGTAATCGTTTCCACATATTATTGGCGTGTGAACGGGCTGACAAACAGATTTACCCCACCTCTCTTTCCGTCTAGATATCTCAGCGAGTTTTCAAGTTATTTTGAATATAAAAATTGCACCATAAACTAGAAATAACACTACAATTTTCTACATGAAAAACTTCAAAATTAAATATTGAATTATTTTTTTAAAAATTGGATCCAGAAGAAATTGAAATGTATCCGTAGAATCCGGAATCCGGATCCGATCCGGATCAAACTTGTGGTGTCTGTAGGGGTTGTCATTCTCCACTTGTGTGTGAAATTTCAAGAGAATCCAATCAAAATTTATCGAGTTATGAATTTTTGAATAGTCGCCCATGTTATAGATAGGGATTTTTCGAGTTTTCAAGAACTTCTATTGACGTTACCTTGACCTTGACCTTTGACCTCCGTACTTCAATTCGTAGAGGTCAATATTGATAACATGCAAAACAAGTTTCAAGTGATTCCATTCAGTATTGACGATGTTATGGCCTTTTGAAATTTCTTAAATTTAACGTTTATGACGTGATTGTGACGTCACTGTACGTCGCAGTGCCGCAAATAAGGTATCACTGCAATCGGGGGTTCAAGATCTTTCCAACGATATACTACTTGATTTGGTGCGCCAAACTTTGTACTTGACCTTGATATTCACCTTAAGCGAACTTCTCAAGGTCAAGGTCAAAAGTCAAAGTCAAGTTCGCAGACGATAGAACTCGAGTGTATCTACAATATGAACGTGGTTTGAAGTGTCTAGGACGATTAGAATCGGAGCTATGGCCATTTATGTGTTTTTGATCTTTTGTGTGACCTTGACCTTGACCTTTAGTCTAAGGTCACCAAAATCCAGCCATCTCCAGGTATATACCTAAGCTATGTATCCATGAAATTTGGTGATGATCCGGCCGGAACTGTGTCTTGTAGAGCAGTAAAATTCAAAGAACAAACTAGATTTTGATGATGTCAGTAAAGAGCAAAGCAGTTTTTCCGTTGCCATGGCAACATTTTTCAAGCGAATTTGACTGAAAACGATGGGTGGCTCACTTAAAGCCTAAAAAATGTTCCCATAAATTTTGGTGATGATCCGACGAAAACTGTGGCCTGTAGCGTGCAAACAGACAAACAGACAAACCAACGGAACTGACCAACATAGTTGTCGAATTTTCAATTCGTCAACTAATAAAGATCCGCAAGTAGAAGAAACTCTGCGTGTATTCGTTGCATGTACAGGATCTTTGGTTTTTAGATGAAATATTACTAACGGTGCTCCCTACGCATTTCCGTAAATGTCGATAGTGCTGATATAAAAGAGCCCCTGGCTTGCCACAGATTGTATTTAGACAAGAGTTTTAGGCTTTGTTATATCACTTGTGCATCACTGAGTTAGAAAACCACAGAAATGTTGTTTGAGATCAGTATTCAGATGCATACAAGGTCTGTTGTATTGCTACGCGACCGAGTGTTGATATTAGAGACAGTACATGTGCACAGAGGGTAATCGTTTCCACATATTATTGGCGTGTGAACGGGCTGACAAACAGATTTACCCCACCTCTCTTTCCGTCTAGATATCTCAGCGAGTTTTCAAGTTATTTTGAATATAAAAATTGCACCATAAACTAGAAATAACACTACAATTTTCTACATGAAAAACTTCAAAATTAAATATTGAATTATTTTTTTAAAAATTGGATCCAGAAGAAATTGAAATGTATCCGTAGAATCCGGAATCCGGATCCGATCCGGATCAAACTTGTGGTGTCTGTAGGGGTTGTCATTCTCCACTTGTGTGTGAAATTTCAAGAGAATCCAATCAAAATTTATCGAGTTATGAATTTTTGAATAGTCGCCCATGTTATAGATAGGGATTTTTCGAGTTTTCAAGAACTTCTATTGACGTTACCTTGACCTTGACCTTTGACCTCCGTACTTCAATTCGTAGAGGTCAATATTGATAACATGCAAAACAAGTTTCAAGTGATTCCATTCAGTATTGACGATGTTATGGCCTTTTGAAATTTCTTAAATTTAACGTTTATGACGTGATTGTGACGTCACTGTACGTCGCAGTGCCGCAAATAAGGTATCACTGCAATCGGGGGTTCAAGATCTTTCCAACGATATACTACTTGATTTGGTGCGCCAAACTTTGTACTTGACCTTGATATTCACCTTAAGCGAACTTCTCAAGGTCAAGGTCAAAAGTCAAAGTCAAGTTCGCAGACGATAGAACTCGAGTGTATCTACAATATGAACGTGGTTTGAAGTGTCTAGGACGATTAGAATCGGAGCTATGGCCATTTATGTGTTTTTGATCTTTTGTGTGACCTTGACCTTGACCTTTAGTCTAAGGTCACCAAAATCCAGCCATCTCCAGGTATATACCTAAGCTATGTATCCATGAAATTTGGTGATGATCCGGCCGGAACTGTGTCTTGTAGAGCAGTAAAATTCAAAGAACAAACTAGATTTTGATGATGTCAGTAAAGAGCAAAGCAGTTTTTCCGTTGCCATGGCAACATTTTTCAAGCGAATTTGACTGAAAACGATGGGTGGCTCACTTAAAGCCTAAAAAATGTTCCCATAAATTTTGGTGATGATCCGACGAAAACTGTGGCCTGTAGCGTGCAAACAGACAAACAGACAAACCAACGGAACTGACCAACATAGTTGTCGAATTTTCAATTCGTCAACTAATAAAGATCCGCAAGTAGAAGAAACTCTGCGTGTATTCGTTGCATGTACAGGATCTTTGGTTTTTAGATGAAATATTACTAACGGTGCTCCCTACGCATTTCCGTAAATGTCGATAGTGCTGATATAAAAGAGCCCCTGGCTTGCCACAGATTGTATTTAGACAAGAGTTTTAGGCTTTGTTATATCACTTGTGCATCACTGAGTTAGAAAACCACAGAAATGTTGTTTGAGATCAGTATTCAGATGCATACAAGGTCTGTTGTATTGCTACGCGACCGAGTGTTGATATTAGAGACAGTACATGTGCACAGAGGGTAATCGTTTCCACATATTATTGGCGTGTGAACGGGCTGACAAACAGATTTACCCCACCTCTCTTTCCGTCTAGATATCTCAGCGAGTTTTCAAGTTATTTTGAATATAAAAATTGCACCATAAACTAGAAATAACACTACAATTTTCTACATGAAAAACTTCAAAATTAAATATTGAATTATTTTTTTAAAAATTGGATCCAGAAGAAATTGAAATGTATCCGTAGAATCCGGAATCCGGATCCGATCCGGATCAAACTTGTGGTGTCTGTAGGGGTTGTCATTCTCCACTTGTGTGTGAAATTTCAAGAGAATCCAATCAAAATTTATCGAGTTATGAATTTTTGAATAGTCGCCCATGTTATAGATAGGGATTTTTCGAGTTTTCAAGAACTTCTATTGACGTTACCTTGACCTTGACCTTTGACCTCCGTACTTCAATTCGTAGAGGTCAATATTGATAACATGCAAAACAAGTTTCAAGTGATTCCATTCAGTATTGACGATGTTATGGCCTTTTGAAATTTCTTAAATTTAACGTTTATGACGTGATTGTGACGTCACTGTACGTCGCAGTGCCGCAAATAAGGTATCACTGCAATCGGGGGTTCAAGATCTTTCCAACGATATACTACTTGATTTGGTGCGCCAAACTTTGTACTTGACCTTGATATTCACCTTAAGCGAACTTCTCAAGGTCAAGGTCAAAAGTCAAAGTCAAGTTCGCAGACGATAGAACTCGAGTGTATCTACAATATGAACGTGGTTTGAAGTGTCTAGGACGATTAGAATCGGAGCTATGGCCATTTATGTGTTTTTGATCTTTTGTGTGACCTTGACCTTGACCTTTAGTCTAAGGTCACCAAAATCCAGCCATCTCCAGGTATATACCTAAGCTATGTATCCATGAAATTTGGTGATGATCCGGCCGGAACTGTGTCTTGTAGAGCAGTAAAATTCAAAGAACAAACTAGATTTTGATGATGTCAGTAAAGAGCAAAGCAGTTTTTCCGTTGCCATGGCAACATTTTTCAAGCGAATTTGACTGAAAACGATGGGTGGCTCACTTAAAGCCTAAAAAATGTTCCCATAAATTTTGGTGATGATCCGACGAAAACTGTGGCCTGTAGCGTGCAAACAGACAAACAGACAAACGAGGGGCCATAGGCCCGGCAGTTGACGAATTAGGAAGGTTACCGGACAATATATGTTTTAGATATATGTTTTAGTGAGATATTAGCCATTTTGTGCTCTGACCTCAATTTTCAAATCATGAGAAGATATAACATATATCATTTCCTATACATGTATGTCCAAAGCTGTGAAGTCGATAAAAAGCGATATATTAGCCACATTGTGCTCTGACCTTGAAAATGAGGTCGAAGGTCAAATGTCAAGGTCAAGGTCACAGAAGATAGAACTCGAGTTAATCTACAATATGAACTTGGTTTGAAGTCTCTAGGGCGATTAGAACCGAAGTTATGGCCATTTATGTGTTTTCGACACTTTATGTGACCTTGACCTTGACCTTTGACCTAGGGTCCCCAAATTTCACCCATTTGCAAGTATATACATAAGCATTTTATACGTACAATTTGGTCATGATACGTCCAAAACTGTGGCTTGTAGAGCGGTAATATACGAAGAACAAACTAGATTTTGATGATAACAATAGAATGCAAAGCAGTTTTTCCGTTGCCATGGCAACATTTTTCAGGCGAATTTGACTAAAATCAATGGGTGCCTGGCTTTGAGCCTAAAAAGTGTTCCCATAAAGTTTGGTGATGATCCGACCTAAACTGTGATATGTTTCAGTTAGTTTGAAAATTTGACCTTGAAGTTTTGAATGTGTCCTCATTTTTGCGACCAAGTTCAAGGTCAATTATAAAATTGACATGTACATATGGTTACCATGCCTCTTCTGAATGATATGGTTCAAATTTTATGAGACTACAATGATTCAAGCAGATGTTATAACCGAAAAGGTGTTTTTCTAGGATTTCGATGACCTTGACCTTGACCTTTGACCTTTGTATTTCAATTCGTAGAGGTCAATGCTATTAATATGCATGTCAAGTTTCAAGATATTCCATACAGTATTGACGCTGTTATGGCCTTTTGAAATTTCGGTAATTTGACGTTTATGACGTCATTGTGACGTGAGTGTACGTCGCAGCGCCGAAAATAAGGTATCACTGCAATCAGGGGCCCAAGACCTTTCCAACGATATACTACTCGATATGATTCGCTGACCTTCGTACTTGACCTTGACATTCACCTCATGGCAAACTCTCAAGGTCAAGCTCAAATGCCGAGGTCAAGGTCACAGGAGATAGAACTCGAGTTTATCTACAATATGAACTTGGTTTGAAGTCTCTAGCACGAATAGAACCGGAGTTATGGCCACTTATGTGTTTTTAACATTTTGCGTGACCTTGACCTTGACTTTGGACCTTGAGTCACAAAAATTGTGCATTGTCTGTGCATGAATATATATATTGTATCTGTAAAATTTCATCAGAATCAAACCAAATTTGTGGACACTATGACCGTTTGAAATTTTTAAAAATTAACGTTTATGACGTCACTGTGACGTCAATAAACGTCACAGCTCAAAACTGATGAAAAGGTATGTACCAGGGAATCAAGACCTTTCATTTGATATACTACTTGATAGGTTTCAGTTAGTTTTAAAATTTGACCTTGAAGTTCTCCTCATATGACCTTATTTTCCTGACCAAGTTCAAGGTCAATCATGAAATTGACATATAGGTTCGATTGCTATACCTCTTCTGAACGATATGGTTCTATTTTCATGAACCTACGACAATTCAAACGGATTTTATTACCGGAAACGTGTTTTTCTGGGATTTCGATGACCTTGACCTTGACCTTTGACCTTTGCACTTAAATTCGTAGAGGTCATTGCTGTCAGTATGCATATCAAGTTTCAAGAGATTCCATATAGTATTGACGATGTGATGGCCTTTTGAAATTTCGGGAATTTGACGTTTATGACGTCATTGTGACGTCAGTGTACGTCGCAGCGCCGAAAATAGGGTATCACTGCGATCAGGGGGTCAAGACCTTTCCAACGATATACTACTCAATATGCTGCGCTGACCTTCGTACTTGACCTTGACTTCGACCTGGGGCGAACTTCTCAAGGTCAAAGTCAAATGTCAAGGTCAAGGTCACAGGCGATAGAACTCGAGTGTATCTACAATATGCACTTGGTCAGAAGTCTCTAGAACGATTAGAACCGGAGTTATGACCACTTATGTGTTTTCAACGTTTTGTGTGACCTTGACCTTGACCTTTGACCTAGGGTCACCAAAATTCACCGGTTTCCAGGTATATACCTAGGCATTGTATCCGTACGATTTGGTGATGATCCGGCCAAAACTGTGGCCTGTAACATGCAAACAGACAAACAAACAAACAGACAAACAAACAAACAAACAGACAAACCGAACTGACCAACATAGTTGACGAATTTTTAATTCGTCAACTAACCAACGGAACTGACCAACATAGTTGTCGAATTTTCAATTCGTCAACTAATAAAGATCCGCAAGTAGAAGAAACTCTGCGTGTATTCGTTGCATGTACAGGATCTTTGGTTTTTAGATGAAATATTACTAACGGTGCTCCCTACGCATTTCCGTAAATGTCGATAGTGCTGATATAAAAGAGCCCCTGGCTTGCCACAGATTGTATTTAGACAAGAGTTTTAGGCTTTGTTATATCACTTGTGCATCACTGAGTTAGAAAACCACAGAAATGTTGTTTGAGATCAGTATTCAGATGCATACAAGGTCTGTTGTATTGCTACGCGACCGAGTGTTGATATTAGAGACAGTACATGTGCACAGAGGGTAATCGTTTCCACATATTATTGGCGTGTGAACGGGCTGACAAACAGATTTACCCCACCTCTCTTTCCGTCTAGATATCTCAGCGAGTTTTCAAGTTATTTTGAATATAAAAATTGCACCATAAACTAGAAATAACACTACAATTTTCTACATGAAAAACTTCAAAATTAAATATTGAATTATTTTTTTAAAAATTGGATCCAGAAGAAATTGAAATGTATCCGTAGAATCCGGAATCCGGATCCGATCCGGATCAAACTTGTGGTGTCTGTAGGGGTTGTCATTCTCCACTTGTGTGTGAAATTTCAAGAGAATCCAATCAAAATTTATCGAGTTATGAATTTTTGAATAGTCGCCCATGTTATAGATAGGGATTTTTCGAGTTTTCAAGAACTTCTATTGACGTTACCTTGACCTTGACCTTTGACCTCCGTACTTCAATTCGTAGAGGTCAATATTGATAACATGCAAAACAAGTTTCAAGTGATTCCATTCAGTATTGACGATGTTATGGCCTTTTGAAATTTCTTAAATTTAACGTTTATGACGTGATTGTGACGTCACTGTACGTCGCAGTGCCGCAAATAAGGTATCACTGCAATCGGGGGTTCAAGATCTTTCCAACGATATACTACTTGATTTGGTGCGCCAAACTTTGTACTTGACCTTGATATTCACCTTAAGCGAACTTCTCAAGGTCAAGGTCAAAAGTCAAAGTCAAGTTCGCAGACGATAGAACTCGAGTGTATCTACAATATGAACGTGGTTTGAAGTGTCTAGGACGATTAGAATCGGAGCTATGGCCATTTATGTGTTTTTGATCTTTTGTGTGACCTTGACCTTGACCTTTAGTCTAAGGTCACCAAAATCCAGCCATCTCCAGGTATATACCTAAGCTATGTATCCATGAAATTTGGTGATGATCCGGCCGGAACTGTGTCTTGTAGAGCAGTAAAATTCAAAGAACAAACTAGATTTTGATGATGTCAGTAAAGAGCAAAGCAGTTTTTCCGTTGCCATGGCAACATTTTTCAAGCGAATTTGACTGAAAACGATGGGTGGCTCACTTAAAGCCTAAAAAATGTTCCCATAAATTTTGGTGATGATCCGACGAAAACTGTGGCCTGTAGCGTGCAAACAGACAAACAGACAAACCAACGGAACTGACCAACATAGTTGTCGAATTTTCAATTCGTCAACTAATAAAGATCCGCAAGTAGAAGAAACTCTGCGTGTATTCGTTGCATGTACAGGATCTTTGGTTTTTAGATGAAATATTACTAACGGTGCTCCCTACGCATTTCCGTAAATGTCGATAGTGCTGATATAAAAGAGCCCCTGGCTTGCCACAGATTGTATTTAGACAAGAGTTTTAGGCTTTGTTATATCACTTGTGCATCACTGAGTTAGAAAACCACAGAAATGTTGTTTGAGATCAGTATTCAGATGCATACAAGGTCTGTTGTATTGCTACGCGACCGAGTGTTGATATTAGAGACAGTACATGTGCACAGAGGGTAATCGTTTCCACATATTATTGGCGTGTGAACGGGCTGACAAACAGATTTACCCCACCTCTCTTTCCGTCTAGATATCTCAGCGAGTTTTCAAGTTATTTTGAATATAAAAATTGCACCATAAACTAGAAATAACACTACAATTTTCTACATGAAAAACTTCAAAATTAAATATTGAATTATTTTTTTAAAAATTGGATCCAGAAGAAATTGAAATGTATCCGTAGAATCCGGAATCCGGATCCGATCCGGATCAAACTTGTGGTGTCTGTAGGGGTTGTCATTCTCCACTTGTGTGTGAAATTTCAAGAGAATCCAATCAAAATTTATCGAGTTATGAATTTTTGAATAGTCGCCCATGTTATAGATAGGGATTTTTCGAGTTTTCAAGAACTTCTATTGACGTTACCTTGACCTTGACCTTTGACCTCCGTACTTCAATTCGTAGAGGTCAATATTGATAACATGCAAAACAAGTTTCAAGTGATTCCATTCAGTATTGACGATGTTATGGCCTTTTGAAATTTCTTAAATTTAACGTTTATGACGTGATTGTGACGTCACTGTACGTCGCAGTGCCGCAAATAAGGTATCACTGCAATCGGGGGTTCAAGATCTTTCCAACGATATACTACTTGATTTGGTGCGCCAAACTTTGTACTTGACCTTGATATTCACCTTAAGCGAACTTCTCAAGGTCAAGGTCAAAAGTCAAAGTCAAGTTCGCAGACGATAGAACTCGAGTGTATCTACAATATGAACGTGGTTTGAAGTGTCTAGGACGATTAGAATCGGAGCTATGGCCATTTATGTGTTTTTGATCTTTTGTGTGACCTTGACCTTGACCTTTAGTCTAAGGTCACCAAAATCCAGCCATCTCCAGGTATATACCTAAGCTATGTATCCATGAAATTTGGTGATGATCCGGCCGGAACTGTGTCTTGTAGAGCAGTAAAATACAAAGAACAAACTAGATTTTGATGATGTCAGTAAAGAGCAAAGCAGTTTTTCCGTTGCCATGGCAACATTTTTCAAGCGAATTTGACTGAAAACGATGGGTGGCTCACTTAAAGCCTAAAAAATGTTCCCATAAATTTTGGTGATGATCCGACGAAAACTGTGGCCTGTAGCGTGCAAACAGACAAACAGACAAATGAACCGACATAGTCGACTAACTTGCCGGAAGTGCTGCCAGTGATCTTGACCTTCTACTGGGTAACCTAGATTTTTTACAATCTTCATGTACCTGGCCATTCTGAATGTGAGAGTGAATATTCATCATTTTTCAGTGATAAAAACGTTAGTTACGTCAAAACAAATAGAAGAATCAAACTGAGAATTGAAAATTTTCCTCATTAGATATGTATAAATCTCCCTATAATACCAAATCCAGAAAAAACAAATCCATAATACCAAATGTCCAAATGGGATTTTGATGACCTTGACCTTGGCCTTTGACCTATGTAGTTCAATTCGTAGAGGTCAATGTTATCAATGGGTATATCAAGTTTCAAGATATTCCATACAGTATTGACGCTGTTATGGCCTTTTGGAATTTCGGAAATTTAACCTGTATGATGCAGTCAGAGTTTGATGATGCCAAAAACAAACGTAAAATACAACAGTTTGCAATGAAAATTGTAGCTCGATCAAATAGTTCATCCGAAGACACACTGAAATATTCCACTCATATTCATGAAACACTTTTTTGTTATCTCCATAAAGGCACGAAGTAGTAGATTCTTTGTGCTTTCTGCTTCAGGCTTGATTTTGATTTAATATCGCGAAACTCATGTGGAATAATAATACCCAGCCATACACCGAGGTTGAAGGCTAGAAACGGTTCAATTTTCGTGAAAATCGGTCAAGTGAAGAGGTCACAAAAAATCTCAAAAAATTCCTCACGCTGCCGCCACAGCAGCCACACCAATGCGCAGCCATGAGACATACCTGCATTTATTCTGAGGGCTGTCTCTTGTACGCTATATGCTTCACACTCAACAACTTTCAAGTGACGGTTTGGCTCAGTCAGTAAAGGCGTTAGGTGTTGGTGCGTGGGGTCAGGAGTTCGATTCCTATTTCCACTTTTTTTTTTTAAATTCCAACTAAATTACTTTTTCTGAGTGTTTTTTTTGTATTAATTCTGATATGTTTTCCACAGTCACCCTTTTATCTATTCTATTGTTCTGATAATTACAGTCTAATACCTTTAAATTGAAGTGCACTGTGGATGTTTGAGAGTTTGCTGAAAAGTTGAAATATTGGTATGACAGGCCTTACGTTTATGACGTCATAGCGGAAAATCTATCATGGCGGAAAAGTATCAGACAGTACCCTTCTAAAGCAGAATTCAACGAGCTTTCCAATGGTGCAATTCGCTTTTCTGTACGACAAATACTTTCCGATATATAGCCCCATTTCGAAAAATGACGTTTCACGTCGTGACGTCATTGACGTTTCACCTAGCGTGTTGAGACTCGGTATATGGCTGGGAAGTATCATTCCACATGAGTTCTGATAATTACAGCCTAATATCTTTAAATTTGAGTGCACTGTGGATGTCTGAAAGTTTGCTGAAAGGTCGAAATATCGGTATGACAGGCCATACGTTTATGACGTCATAACGGAAAATCTATCAGGGCGGAAACGTATCGGACAGTACCCTCCTAAACGAGAATTCAACGAGCTTTCGAGTGGTACAATCCGCTTCTCTGTGCGATAAATACTTTCAGATATATAGCCCCATTTTTAAAATTGACGTTTTACGTCATGACGTCATTGACGTTGAACGTAGCGCGTTGAAACTTGGTATATGCCTGTATATTAATATTTCACATAGGTTCTCATAATTACAGTTCCAAACCTTCAAATTTGAGTGCACTGTGGATGTTTGAAATTTTGCTGAAAAGTCGAAAAATTTGTATGACAGGCCTTACGTTTATGACGTCATAGCGGAAAATCTATCATGGCGGAAAAGTATCGGATAGTACCCTTCTGAACCAGAATTCAACGAATTTTCCAATGGTGCAATTTGCTTCTCCGTACGACAGATACTTTTTGATATATAGCCCCATTTCGAAAATTGACGTTTTACGTCATGACGTCATTGACGTTACACGTAGCGTGTTAAAACTTGGTATATGGCTGGGTATCATTATTCCACATAGGTTCTGATAATTACAGCCTAATAACTTTAAAATTGAGTGCACTGTGGATGTTTGAAAGTTTGCTGAAAAGTCGAAAAATTGGTATGACAGGCCTTACGTTTATGACGTCATAGCGGAAAATCTATCATGGCGGAAAAGTATCGGACAGTACCCTTCTGAACCAGAATTCAACGAGCTTTCCAATGGTGCAATTCGCTTCTCTGTACGACAAATACTATCCGATATATAGCCCCATTTTGAAAAATGACGTTTCACGTCGTGACGTCATTGACGTTCAAACAATCCGAGTAAAACTTCGCAGTTTGATGGAGGATACTATTATATATCCCTGTGCTGAATTTCAGAAGTATCGGTTTAAATGTGGCTGCTGTGTGAATTTTTTAAAATTCGCCAATGATGAGAGATAGGGATTTTTTTAGTTTTCAAGAATTTTTGGTGACGTCATCAGTGAACCGATTTTTTCCAAAAACGTGCGGTCCCGTCCCAGAGCGGATACCTATCTATCAAAAAAAATTCGGAATGCTAGCTCGAAAACTGTGGACGCTAGAGCGCGCACAAACAAACGGACAAACAGACAACGCCATAAATGAACCGACATAGTCGACTAACTTGCCGGAATAGCTGGCAATGACCTTGAACTTTTACCAAAGACTTTGAATTTTTTGCAAAGTTGATGCATCTGGTTATTTTAAATATGAGTAATGGCATTTTTCTAGATTTTGTATAGTTGATGGAAAACATTGAAAAAAGTATTGTATTTCTTTCCTAGCATAAGCAGTTTGTGGTCATGAAAGACTGATAGGATTCGGATCTTTTGTGACGTCATCAATAGAGCTATTTTTCTCAAAATCATTCTGTCAGGAGCCATTATCCTACAGAATATCTACATCAAATTTGAAAAGAATCAAGCAACAAATGTGGACGCTATGAGTATGAAAAGACAAACAAATGAAATTTTCTCCAATTTTCCGTCATAAAAAGGTCAATTAGGCCATTACCACTGCAATTATTGAACTGATATTTGTCAAATAGCTTCAGTAGGTATCCCCAATACTTACCAGAGCATAGGATCAACAATAATCATAAATGGTTTATGCATCTCATGTAAACAATCAATTGAAGTATGATAAAATCACGTTTCACGTCATTATGACGTCATATGACGTCAGATTCCAAAAATAAGAACATATATCGAAACTACTCCCGAAGACCTTTCAAACGAGTTACTACTCGATATTTTCGCGAAAGGTCAAGGTCAAGGTCATTTTTTGGGTCAACTTCGACCTCAGGCGCTTGCAAAGGCTATCGGCCATACGCCTTAGGTGTAAATACAAAAGTTGATAGGCTAAGTGAGTGCAATACTGTGGATTTACTTTCGTGTCTCTATCTTGCTTACTTCCTGAGATATAGTGACCTACATGGTTTTCACTTGCGGGTCAATATTGACCTTGACTTCCGACCTTTGACCTTGAAATTTCGCGGAACAAAAGAACTCGTCCTTGGCTATAAACAGGTGTATCATTAGATTTTTACGCACATTATTGACGCTTTTATCAGCATGGACAGCTTGAAACATGCAATTTCGCTTATAATGGGACCGATTTCGTTGCCATAGAAACGTCAATTACGTCATAACGGATTGACCGATCGCGCTAAAAATTGACATTGACCATAAGGGACCGGTCCGACATCGTTTCCAAGCATCAGATCGAAAATCGGAGGAGGTGACCTCCAAGGTCAAATATTCGACCTCAGGCGAACTTCTCAAGGTCAAGGTCAAATGTCAAGGTCAAGGTCACAAAAGATAGAACTCGAGTATATCTACCATATGCACTTGATTTGAAGTCTCTACGACAATTAGAACTGGAGTTATGGCCACTTATGTGTTTTCGACGTTTTGCTTGACCTTGACCTTGACCTTTGACCTAGACTCACCAAAAGTGTGCGGTGCCTGCCTATTATCCTACAGATTACATACCCCAAGTAACATAACAATCACCGTACAATTGCGACCTGTAGAGCACTAACAGATAAACAAACAATCAATCAATCAATCAATCAATCAATCAATCAATCAATCAATCAAACCAACCGACCAACATACTTGCCGAAATCTTTAGATTCCGGCAAGTAACAATCAAACCAACCGACCAACATACTTGCCGAAATCTTTAGATTCCGGCAAGTAACAAACCGAGAGGCCATAGGCCACACACTTGCCGGAATGGATACGTTTATGACGTCATAGCGGGAATCTGTCATGGCGGAAAAGTATCGGACATTACCTCCCTAAACCAGAATTCAACGAGCTTTCCAATGGTGCAATTCGCTTCTCTGTACGACCAATACTTCCCGAAATATAGTTTCATTTTGAAAATTGATGTTTTACGTCATTGACGTTTCACGTAGCGTGTTGAAATTCGGTGCATGGCTGGGTATTATTATTCCACATGAGTTCTGATAATTACAGCCTAATACCTTCAAATTTGAGTGTACTGTGAATGTTTAAATGTTTGCTGAAAAGTCGAAAAATTGGTATGACAGGCCTTACGCTTATGACGTCATAGCGGAAATCTATCATGGCGGAAAAGTATCGGACAGTACTTTTCTAAACCAGAATTCAACGAGCTTTCCAATGGTGCAATTCGCTTCTCTCTAGGATAAATATTTTTCGATATATAGCACGTTTTGAAAATTGACGTTTTACGTCATGACGTCATTGATGTTGCACGTAGCGTGTTGAAACTTGGTATATGACTGGATATCATTATTCCACATACGTTCTGATAATTACAGTTCAATACCTTCAAATTTGAGTGCACTGTGGATGTTTGAAAGTTTGCTGAAAAGTCGAAAAATTGGTATGACAGGCCTTACGTTTATGACTTCATAGCGGAAAATCTATCATGGCGGAAAAGTATAGGACAGTACCCTTCTAAACCAGAATTCAACGGGCTTTCCAATGGTGCAATTCGCTTCTTTGTACGACAAATACTTTCCGATATATAGCCCCACTTCGAAAAATGACGTTTCACGTCGTGACGTCATTGACGTTCAACCGATCCAGATACGACTTCGCAGTATGATGCACGATATTAACATATATCGGTGTGTCAAATTTCAGAGGTATCGGTCGTATTTTGACTGTGGTGTGAATTTTTGAAAAGTCGCCAATGATGAGAGATAGGGATTTTTTGAGTTTTCAAAAATTTTTGGTGACGTCATCAGTGAACCGATTTTTTCCAAAAACGTGCGGTCCCGTCCCAGAGCGGATACCTATCTATCAAAAAAGTTTCGGGATGTTAGCTCGAAAACTGTGGACGCTAGAGTGCGCACAAACAAACGTACAAACAGACAGACAAATCCATAAACAAACCAACCAACCAACATACTTGCCGAAATCTTTAGATTCCGGCAAGTAACCAACGGAACTGACCAACATAGTTGTCGAATTTTCAATTCGTCAACTAATAAAGATCCGCAAGTAGAAGAAACTCTGCGTGTATTCGTTGCATGTACAGGATCTTTGGTTTTTAGATGAAATATTACTAACGGTGCTCCCTACGCATTTCCGTAAATGTCGATAGTGCTGATATAAAAGAGCCCCTGGCTTGCCACAGATTGTATTTAGACAAGAGTTTTAGGCTTTGTTATATCACTTGTGCATCACTGAGTTAGAAAACCACAGAAATGTTGTTTGAGATCAGTATTCAGATGCATACAAGGTCTGTTGTATTGCTACGCGACCGAGTGTTGATATTAGAGACAGTACATGTGCACAGAGGGTAATCGTTTCCACATATTATTGGCGTGTGAACGGGCTGACAAACAGATTTACCCCACCTCTCTTTCCGTCTAGATATCTCAGCGAGTTTTCAAGTTATTTTGAATATAAAAATTGCACCATAAACTAGAAATAACACTACAATTTTCTACATGAAAAACTTCAAAATTAAATATTGAATTATTTTTTTAAAAATTGGATCCAGAAGAAATTGAAATGTATCCGTAGAATCCGGAATCCGGATCCGATCCGGATCAAACTTGTGGTGTCTGTAGGGGTTGTCATTCTCCACTTGTGTGTGAAATTTCAAGAGAATCCAATCAAAATTTATCGAGTTATGAATTTTTGAATAGTCGCCCATGTTATAGATAGGGATTTTTCGAGTTTTCAAGAACTTCTATTGACGTTACCTTGACCTTGACCTTTGACCTCCGTACTTCAATTCGTAGAGGTCAATATTGATAACATGCAAAACAAGTTTCAAGTGATTCCATTCAGTATTGACGATGTTATGGCCTTTTGAAATTTCTTAAATTTAACGTTTATGACGTGATTGTGACGTCACTGTACGTCGCAGTGCCGCAAATAAGGTATCACTGCAATCGGGGGTTCAAGATCTTTCCAACGATATACTACTTGATTTGGTGCGCCAAACTTTGTACTTGACCTTGATATTCACCTTAAGCGAACTTCTCAAGGTCAAGGTCAAAAGTCAAAGTCAAGTTCGCAGACGATAGAACTCGAGTGTATCTACAATATGAACGTGGTTTGAAGTGTCTAGGACGATTAGAATCGGAGCTATGGCCATTTATGTGTTTTTGATCTTTTGTGTGACCTTGACCTTGACCTTTAGTCTAAGGTCACCAAAATCCAGCCATCTCCAGGTATATACCTAAGCTATGTATCCATGAAATTTGGTGATGATCCGGCCGGAACTGTGTCTTGTAGAGCAGTAAAATACAAAGAACAAACTAGATTTTGATGATGTCAGTAAAGAGCAAAGCAGTTTTTCCGTTGCCATGGCAACATTTTTCAAGCGAATTTGACTGAAAACGATGGGTGGCTCACTTAAAGCCTAAAAAATGTTCCCATAAATTTTGGTGATGATCCGACGAAAACTGTGGCCTGTAGCGTGCAAACAGACAAACAGACAAACCAACGGAACTGACCAACATAGTTGTCGAATTTTCAATTCGTCAACTAATAAAGATCCGCAAGTAGAAGAAACTCTGCGTGTATTCGTTGCATGTACAGGATCTTTGGTTTTTAGATGAAATATTACTAACGGTGCTCCCTACGCATTTCCGTAAATGTCGATAGTGCTGATATAAAAGAGCCCCTGGCTTGCCACAGATTGTATTTAGACAAGAGTTTTAGGCTTTGTTATATCACTTGTGCATCACTGAGTTAGAAAACCACAGAAATGTTGTTTGAGATCAGTATTCAGATGCATACAAGGTCTGTTGTATTGCTACGCGACCGAGTGTTGATATTAGAGACAGTACATGTGCACAGAGGGTAATCGTTTCCACATATTATTGGCGTGTGAACGGGCTGACAAACAGATTTACCCCACCTCTCTTTCCGTCTAGATATCTCAGCGAGTTTTCAAGTTATTTTGAATATAAAAATTGCACCATAAACTAGAAATAACACTACAATTTTCTACATGAAAAACTTCAAAATTAAATATTGAATTATTTTTTTAAAAATTGGATCCAGAAGAAATTGAAATGTATCCGTAGAATCCGGAATCCGGATCCGATCCGGATCAAACTTGTGGTGTCTGTAGGGGTTGTCATTCTCCACTTGTGTGTGAAATTTCAAGAGAATCCAATCAAAATTTATCGAGTTATGAATTTTTGAATAGTCGCCCATGTTATAGATAGGGATTTTTCGAGTTTTCAAGAACTTCTATTGACGTTACCTTGACCTTGACCTTTGACCTCCGTACTTCAATTCGTAGAGGTCAATATTGATAACATGCAAAACAAGTTTCAAGTGATTCCATTCAGTATTGACGATGTTATGGCCTTTTGAAATTTCTTAAATTTAACGTTTATGACGTGATTGTGACGTCACTGTACGTCGCAGTGCCGCAAATAAGGTATCACTGCAATCGGGGGTTCAAGATCTTTCCAACGATATACTACTTGATTTGGTGCGCCAAACTTTGTACTTGACCTTGATATTCACCTTAAGCGAACTTCTCAAGGTCAAGGTCAAAAGTCAAAGTCAAGGTCGCAGACGATAGAACTCGAGTGTATCTACAATATGAACGTGGTTTGAAGTGTCTAGGACGATTAGAATCGGAGCTATGGCCATTTATGTGTTTTTGATCTTTTGTGTGACCTTGACCTTGACCTTTAGTCTAAGGTCACCAAAATCCAGCCATCTCCAGGTATATACCTAAGCTATGTATCCATGAAATTTGGTGATGATCCGGCCGGAACTGTGTCTTGTAGAGCAGTAAAATACAAAGAACAAACTAGATTTTGATGATGTCAGTAAAGAGCAAAGCAGTTTTTCCGTTGCCATGGCAACATTTTTCAAGCGAATTTGACTGAAAACGATGGGTGGCTCACTTAAAGCCTAAAAAATGTTCCCATAAATTTTGGTGATGATCCGACGAAAACTGTGGCCTGTAGCGTGCAAACAGACAAACAGACAAACCAACGGAACAGACCAACATAGTTGTCGAATTTTCAATTCGTCAACTAATAAAGATCCGCAAGTAGAAGAAACTCTGCGTGTATTCGTTGCATGTACAGGATCTTTGGTTTTTAGATGAAATATTACTAACGGTGCTCCCTACGCATTTCCGTAAATGTCGATAGTGCTGATATAAAAGAGCCCCTGGCTTGCCACAGATTGTATTTAGACAAGAGTTTTAGGCTTTGTTATATCACTTGTGCATCACTGAGTTAGAAAACCACAGAAATGTTGTTTGAGATCAGTATTCAGATGCATACAAGGTCTGTTGTATTGCTACGCGACCGAGTGTTGATATTAGAGACAGTACATGTGCACAGAGGGTAATCGTTTCCACATATTATTGGCGTGTGAACGGGCTGACAAACAGATTTACCCCACCTCTCTTTCCGTCTAGATATCTCAGCGAGTTTTCAAGTTATTTTGAATATAAAAATTGCACCATAAACTAGAAATAACACTACAATTTTCTACATGAAAAACTTCAAAATTAAATATTGAATTATTTTTTTAAAAATTGGATCCAGAAGAAATTGAAATGTATCCGTAGAATCCGGAATCCGGATCCGATCCGGATCAAACTTGTGGTGTCTGTAGGGGTTGTCATTCTCCACTTGTGTGTGAAATTTCAAGAGAATCCAATCAAAATTTATCGAGTTATGAATTTTTGAATAGTCGCCCATGTTATAGATAGGGATTTTTCGAGTTTTCAAGAACTTCTATTGACGTTACCTTGACCTTGACCTTTGACCTCCGTACTTCAATTCGTAGAGGTCAATATTGATAACATGCAAAACAAGTTTCAAGTGATTCCATTCAGTATTGACGATGTTATGGCCTTTTGAAATTTCTTAAATTTAACGTTTATGACGTGATTGTGACGTCACTGTACGTCGCAGTGCCGCAAATAAGGTATCACTGCAATCGGGGGTTCAAGATCTTTCCAACGATATACTACTTGATTTGGTGCGCCAAACTTTGTACTTGACCTTGATATTCACCTTAAGCGAACTTCTCAAGGTCAAGGTCAAAAGTCAAAGTCAAGTTCGCAGACGATAGAACTCGAGTGTATCTACAATATGAACGTGGTTTGAAGTGTCTAGGACGATTAGAATCGGAGCTATGGCCATTTATGTGTTTTTGATCTTTTGTGTGACCTTGACCTTGACCTTTAGTCTAAGGTCACCAAAATCCAGCCATCTCCAGGTATATACCTAAGCTATGTATCCATGAAATTTGGTGATGATCCGGCCGGAACTGTGTCTTGTAGAGCAGTAAAATACAAAGAACAAACTAGATTTTGATGATGTCAGTAAAGAGCAAAGCAGTTTTTCCGTTGCCATGGCAACATTTTTCAAGCGAATTTGACTGAAAACGATGGGTGGCTCACTTAAAGCCTATAAAATGTTCCCATAAATTTTGGTGATGATCCGACGAAAACTGTGGCCTGTAGCGTGCAAACAGACAAACAGACAAACCAACGGAACTGACCAACATAGTTGTCGAATTTTCAATTCGTCAACTAATAAAGATCCGCAAGTAGAAGAAACTCTGCGTGTATTCGTTGCATGTACAGGATCTTTGGTTTTTAGATGAAATATTACTAACGGTGCTCCCTACGCATTTCCGTAAATGTCGATAGTGCTGATATAAAAGAGCCCCTGGCTTGCCACAGATTGTATTTAGACAAGAGTTTTAGGCTTTGTTATATCACTTGTGCATCACTGAGTTAGAAAACCACAGAAATGTTGTTTGAGATCAGTATTCAGATGCATACAAGGTCTGTTGTATTGCTACGCGACCGAGTGTTGATATTAGAGACAGTACATGTGCACAGAGGGTAATCGTTTCCACATATTATTGGCGTGTGAACGGGCTGACAAACAGATTTACCCCACCTCTCTTTCCGTCTAGATATCTCAGCGAGTTTTCAAGTTATTTTGAATATAAAAATTGCACCATAAACTAGAAATAACACTACAATTTTCTACATGAAAAACTTCAAAATTAAATATTGAATTATTTTTTTAAAAATTGGATCCAGAAGAAATTGAAATGTATCCGTAGAATCCGGAATCCGGATCCGATCCGGATCAAACTTGTGGTGTCTGTAGGGGTTGTCATTCTCCACTTGTGTGTGAAATTTCAAGAGAATCCAATCAAAATTTATCGAGTTATGAATTTTTGAATAGTCGCCCATGTTATAGATAGGGATTTTTCGAGTTTTCAAGAACTTCTATTGACGTTACCTTGACCTTGACCTTTGACCTCCGTACTTCAATTCGTAGAGGTCAATATTGATAACATGCAAAACAAGTTTCAAGTGATTCCATTCAGTATTGACGATGTTATGGCCTTTTGAAATTTCTTAAATTTAACGTTTATGACGTGATTGTGACGTCACTGTACGTCGCAGTGCCGCAAATAAGGTATCACTGCAATCGGGGGTTCAAGATCTTTCCAACGATATACTACTTGATTTGGTGCGCCAAACTTTGTACTTGACCTTGATATTCACCTTAAGCGAACTTCTCAAGGTCAAGGTCAAAAGTCAAAGTCAAGTTCGCAGACGATAGAACTCGAGTGTATCTACAATATGAACGTGGTTTGAAGTGTCTAGGACGATTAGAATCGGAGCTATGGCCATTTATGTGTTTTTGATCTTTTGTGTGACCTTGACCTTGACCTTTAGTCTAAGGTCACCAAAATCCAGCCATCTCCAGGTATATACCTAAGCTATGTATCCATGAAATTTGGTGATGATCCGGCCGGAACTGTGTCTTGTAGAGCAGTAAAATACAAAGAACAAACTAGATTTTGATGATGTCAGTAAAGAGCAAAGCAGTTTTTCCGTTGCCATGGCAACATTTTTCAAGCGAATTTGACTGAAAACGATGGGTGGCTCACTTAAAGCCTAAAAAATGTTCCCATAAATTTTGGTGATGATCCGACGAAAACTGTGGCCTGTAGCGTGCAAACAGACAAACAGACAAACCAACGGAACTGACCAACATAGTTGTCGAATTTTCAATTCGTCAACTAATAAAGATCCGCAAGTAGAAGAAACTCTGCGTGTATTCGTTGCATGTACAGGATCTTTGGTTTTTAGATGAAATATTACTAACGGTGCTCCCTACGCATTTCCGTAAATGTCGATAGTGCTGATATAAAAGAGCCCCTGGCTTGCCACAGATTGTATTTAGACAAGAGTTTTAGGCTTTGTTATATCACTTGTGCATCACTGAGTTAGAAAACCACAGAAATGTTGTTTGAGATCAGTATTCAGATGCATACAAGGTCTGTTGTATTGCTACGCGACCGAGTGTTGATATTAGAGACAGTACATGTGCACAGAGGGTAATCGTTTCCACATATTATTGGCGTGTGAACGGGCTGACAAACAGATTTACCCCACCTCTCTTTCCGTCTAGATATCTCAGCGAGTTTTCAAGTTATTTTGAATATAAAAATTGCACCATAAACTAGAAATAACACTACAATTTTCTACATGAAAAACTTCAAAATTAAATATTGAATTATTTTTTTAAAAATTGGATCCAGAAGAAATTGAAATGTATCCGTAGAATCCGGAATCCGGATCCGATCCGGATCAAACTTGTGGTGTCTGTAGGGGTTGTCATTCTCCACTTGTGTGTGAAATTTCAAGAGAATCCAATCAAAATTTATCGAGTTATGAATTTTTGAATAGTCGCCCATGTTATAGATAGGGATTTTTCGAGTTTTCAAGAACTTCTATTGACGTTACCTTGACCTTGACCTTTGACCTCCGTACTTCAATTCGTAGAGGTCAATATTGATAACATGCAAAACAAGTTTCAAGTGATTCCATTCAGTATTGACGATGTTATGGCCTTTTGAAATTTCTTAAATTTAACGTTTATGACGTGATTGTGACGTCACTGTACGTCGCAGTGCCGCAAATAAGGTATCACTGCAATCGGGGGTTCAAGATCTTTCCAACGATATACTACTTGATTTGGTGCGCCAAACTTTGTACTTGACCTTGATATTCACCTTAAGCGAACTTCTCAAGGTCAAGGTCAAAAGTCAAAGTCAAGTTCGCAGACGATAGAACTCGAGTGTATCTACAATATGAACGTGGTTTGAAGTGTCTAGGACGATTAGAATCGGAGCTATGGCCATTTATGTGTTTTTGATCTTTTGTGTGACCTTGACCTTGACCTTTAGTCTAAGGTCACCAAAATCCAGCCATCTCCAGGTATATACCTAAGCTATGTATCCATGAAATTTGGTGATGATCCGGCCGGAACTGTGTCTTGTAGAGCAGTAAAATACAAAGAACAAACTAGATTTTGATGATGTCAGTAAAGAGCAAAGCAGTTTTTCCGTTGCCATGGCAACATTTTTCAAGCGAATTTGACTGAAAACGATGGGTGGCTCACTTAAAGCCTAAAAAATGTTCCCATAAATTTTGGTGATGATCCGACGAAAACTGTGGCCTGTAGCGTGCAAACAGACAAACAGACAAACCAACGGAACTGACCAACATAGTTGTCGAATTTTCAATTCGTCAACTAATAAAGATCCGCAAGTAGAAGAAACTCTGCGTGTATTCGTTGCATGTACAGGATCTTTGGTTTTTAGATGAAATATTACTAACGGTGCTCCCTACGCATTTCCGTAAATGTCGATAGTGCTGATATAAAAGAGCCCCTGGCTTGCCACAGATTGTATTTAGACAAGAGTTTTAGGCTTTGTTATATCACTTGTGCATCACTGAGTTAGAAAACCACAGAAATGTTGTTTGAGATCAGTATTCAGATGCATACAAGGTCTGTTGTATTGCTACGCGACCGAGTGTTGATATTAGAGACAGTACATGTGCACAGAGGGTAATCGTTTCCACATATTATTGGCGTGTGAACGGGCTGACAAACAGATTTACCCCACCTCTCTTTCCGTCTAGATATCTCAGCGAGTTTTCAAGTTATTTTGAATATAAAAATTGCACCATAAACTAGAAATAACACTACAATTTTCTACATGAAAAACTTCAAAATTAAATATTGAATTATTTTTTTAAAAATTGGATCCAGAAGAAATTGAAATGTATCCGTAGAATCCGGAATCCGGATCCGATCCGGATCAAACTTGTGGTGTCTGTAGGGGTTGTCATTCTCCACTTGTGTGTGAAATTTCAAGAGAATCCAATCAAAATTTATCGAGTTATGAATTTTTGAATAGTCGCCCATGTTATAGATAGGGATTTTTCGAGTTTTCAAGAACTTCTATTGACGTTACCTTGACCTTGACCTTTGACCTCCGTACTTCAATTCGTAGAGGTCAATATTGATAACATGCAAAACAAGTTTCAAGTGATTCCATTCAGTATTGACGATGTTATGGCCTTTTGAAATTTCTTAAATTTAACGTTTATGACGTGATTGTGACGTCACTGTACGTCGCAGTGCCGCAAATAAGGTATCACTGCAATCGGGGGTTCAAGATCTTTCCAACGATATACTACTTGATTTGGTGCGCCAAACTTTGTACTTGACCTTGATATTCACCTTAAGCGAACTTCTCAAGGTCAAGGTCAAAAGTCAAAGTCAAGTTCGCAGACGATAGAACTCGAGTGTATCTACAATATGAACGTGGTTTGAAGTGTCTAGGACGATTAGAATCGGAGCTATGGCCATTTATGTGTTTTTGATCTTTTGTGTGACCTTGACCTTGACCTTTAGTCTAAGGTCACCAAAATCCAGCCATCTCCAGGTATATACCTAAGCTATGTATCCATGAAATTTGGTGATGATCCGGCCGGAACTGTGTCTTGTAGAGCAGTAAAATACAAAGAACAAACTAGATTTTGATGATGTCAGTAAAGAGCAAAGCAGTTTTTCCGTTGCCATGGCAACATTTTTCAAGCGAATTTGACTGAAAACGATGGGTGGCTCACTTAAAGCCTAAAAAATGTTCCCATAAATTTTGGTGATGATCCGACGAAAACTGTGGCCTGTAGCGTGCAAACAGACAAACAGACAAACCAACGGAACTGACCAACATAGTTGTCGAATTTTCAATTCGTCAACTAACAAACAGACAAACCGAACTGACCAACATAGTTGACGAATTTTTAATTCGTCAACTAACAAACAAAACCACGAACGAACCAACATACTTGCCGAAATCGAAGATTCCGGCAAGTAACAAACGAGAGCCCCTAGGGCACCCACTTGCCGGAACGCATACTCATGATGTTCATTTTGCATGACCTTGACCTTCGTCATTTGTCATCAATTCTATGCTGCGAACATACTGTGAATGGAGTTTTTGAATATGCATGATGAAATTCTGTTTATATATGTTATATTATTACTGGACAAGATCATAATATCTTCAAATAATGAGTTTCCTTTGAAATTTCACCGATTTGTTGCCACAAAAACGTCAATTACGTCTAAATGGATACATCGATTGAGCTAGAAGTTGATAGAGACCATCATAGAAAGAATCCACATCGTTTGCATCTGTTAGATCTGCAATAAATGTTATAAATTTGCACATCTGACACTCAAAAGGCCTAAATGTCAGTCTGAAATCACGTTTGACGTCATTATGACGTCAATTGACGTCCGATTTCAAAAATGACAACAGATTTGAAAAGTACTCTCAAAGACCTTCCAAACGAGCTACTACTCGATATTTTTGCAAAAGGTCAAGGTCAAGGTCATTTTTGGGGTCAACTTCGACCTCAGGCGCTTGCAAAGGCTATTGGTCATACGCCTTAGGAGTAAATACAAAAGTTGTTAGGCTAAGTGAGTGCAATATTGTGGATTTACTTTCGTGTCTCTATCTTGCTTACTTCTTGAGATATAGTGACCTACATGGTTTTCAGTTGCGGGTCAGTATTGACCTTGACTTTCAACCTTTGACCTTGAAATTTCGTGGAACAGAAGAACTCGTTCTTGGCAATAAACAGGTTTATTATTGGATTTTTACGCACATTATTGACGCTTCTAGCAGCATGGACAGCTTAAAACATGCAAATTCGCTTATAATGGGACCGATTTCGTTGCCATAGAAACGTCAATTACGTCATAACGGATTGACTGATCGCGCTAAAAATTGACATTGACCATAAGGGACCGGTCGCACATCGTTTTCAAGCATCAGATCGAAAATCGGAGGAGGTGACCTCCAAGGTCAAATATTCGACCTCAGGCGAACTTCTCAAGGTCAAATTCAAAGGTCAAGGTCAAGGTCACAAAATAGAGAACTCGAGTATATCTACAATATGCACTTAATTTGAAGTCTCTAGGACGATTAGAACCGGAGTTATGGCCAATTATGTGTTTTCAACGTTTTGCGTGACCTTGACCTTGACCTTTGACCTTGACACACGAAAATAGGACGTTTTCTGACCATTATCCTAGAGAATGTGCACAATAATTTTGAAAGAATTTCATGTAGAATTGTGGACGCTAGAGGGCGAACAGACAAACAGACAAACACATAAACAAACGAGAGCCCCTAGGGCACCCACTTGCCGGAACGACAAAATGATGTTCATTTTGCATGACCTTGACCTTCGTCATTTGTCATCAATTCTATGCTGCGAACATACTGTGAATGGAGTTTTTGAATATGCATGATGAAATTCTGTTTATATATGTTATATTATTACTGGACAAGACCATAATATCTTCAAATAATGAGTTTCCTTTGAAATTTCACCGATTTGTTGCCACAAAAACGTCAATTACGTCTAAATGGATACATCGATTGAGCTAGAAGTTGATAGAGACCATCATAGAAAGAATCCACATCGTTTGCATCTGTTAGATCTGCAATAAATGTTATAAATTTGCACATCTGACACTCAAAAGGCCTAAATGTCAGTCTGAAATCACGTTTGACGTCATTATGACGTCAATTGACGTCCGATTTCAAACATGACAACAGATTTGGAAAGTACTCTCAAAGACCTTTCAAACGAGCTACTACTCGATATTTTTGCAAAAGGTCAAGGTCAAGGTCATTTTTGGGGTCAACTTCGACCTCAGGCGCTTGCAAAGGCTATTGGTCATACGCCTTAGGTGTAAATACAAAAGTTGTTAGGCTAAGTGAGTGAAATATTGTGGATTTACTTTCGTGTCTCTATCGTGCTTACTTTTTGAGATATAGTGACCTACATGGTTTTCAGTTGCGGGTCAGTATTGACCTTGACTTTCGACCTTTGACCTTGAAATTTCGTGGAACAGAAGAACTCGTCCTTGGCAATAAACAGGTGTATTATTGGATTTTTACGCACATTATTGACGCTTCTAGCAGCATGGACAGCTTAAAACATGCAAATTCGCTTATAATGGGACCGATTTCGTTGCCATAGAAACGTCAATTACGTCATAACGGATTGACTGATCGCGCTAAAAATTGACATTGACCATAAGGGACCGGTCGCACATCGTTTTCAAGCATCAGATCAAAAATCGGAGGAGGTGACCTCCAAGGTCAAATATTCGACCTCAGGCGAACTTCTCAAGGTCAAATTTAAAGGTCAAGGTCAAGGTCACAAAATAGAGAACTCGAGTATATCTACAATATGCACTTAATTTGAAGTCTCTAGGACGATTAGAACCGGAGTTATGGCCAATTATGTGTTTTCAACGTTTTGCGTGACCTTGACCTTGACCTTTGACCTTGACACACTAAAATAGGACGTTTTCTGACCATTATCCTAGAGAATGTGCACAATAATTTTGAAAGAATTTCATGTAGAATTGTGGACGCTAGAGGGCGAACAGACAAACAGACAAACACATAAATGAACCGACATAGTCGACTAACTTGCCGGAATAGCTGGCAATGACCTTGAACTTTTACCAAAGACTTTGAATTTTTTGCAAAGTTGATGCATCTGGTTATTTTAAATATGAGTAATGGCATTTTTCTAGATTTTGTATAGTTGATGGAAAACATTGAAAAAAGTATTATATTTCTTTCCTAGCATAAGCAGTTTGTGGTCATGAAAGACTGATAGGATTCGGATCTTTTGTGACGTCATCAATAGAGCTATTTTTCTCAAAATCATTCTGTCAAGAGCCATTATCCTACAGAATATCTACATCAAATTTGAAAAGAATCAAGCAACAAATGTGGACGCTATGAGTATGAAAAGACAAACAAATGAAATTTTCTCCAATTTTCCGTCATAAAAAGGTCAATTAGGCCATTACCACTGCAATTATTGAACTGATATTTGTCAAATAGCTTCAGTAGGTATCCCCAATACTTACCAGAGCACCGGATCAACAATAATCATAAATGGTTTATGCATCTCATGTAAACAATCAATTGAAGTATGATAAAATCACGTTTCACGTCATTATGACGTCAATTGACGTCCTATTCCAAAAATAATAACATATATGAAAAGTATTCTCGAAGACCTTTCAAATGAGCTACTACTCGATATTTTTGCAAAAGGTCAAGGTCAAGGTCATTTTTGAGGTCAACTTCGACCTCAGGCGCTTGCAAAGGCTATGGGTCATACGCCTTAGGTGTAAATACAAAAGTTGTTAGGCTTAGTGATTGCAATCCTGTGGATTTACTTTTGTGTCTCTATCTTGCTTAGTTCCTGAGATATAGGGACCTACATGGTTTTCACTTGCGGGTCAATATTGACCTTGACTTCCGACGTTTGACCTTGAAATTTCGCGGAACAAAAGAACTCGTCCTTGGCTATAAACAGGTGTATCATTAGATTTTTACGCACATTATTGACGCTTTTATCAGCATGGACAGCTTGAAACATGCAATTTCGCTTATAATGGGACCGATTTCGTTGCCATAGAAACGTCAATTACGTCATAACGGATTGACCGATCGCGCTAAAAATTGACATTGACCATAAGGGACCGGTCCGACATCGTTTCCAAGCATCAGATCGAAAATCGGAGGAGGTGACCTCCAAGGTCAAATATTCGACCTCAGGCGAACTTCTCAAGGTCAACGTCAAATGTCAAGGTCAAGGTCACAAAAGATAGAACTCGAGTATATCTACCATATGCACTTGATTTGAAGTCTCTAGGACCATTAAAACCGAAGTTATGGCCACTTATGTGTTTTCGACGTTTTGCGCGACCTTGACCTTGACCTTTGACCTATATACACCAAAATAGGACGTTTTCTGCCCAGTATCCTAGAGAATATGTGCACCAAATTTGGAAGAAATCGAGTGAGAAATGTGGACGCTAGGCTGTAAACAAACAAACAAACGAGAGGCCATAGGCCACACACTTGCCGGACTAAGTACGCAATTATGACGTCATTTGTCGTCAATTCTATACTGCTAACTTACTGTGAATGGAGTTTTTAAATATGCATGATATAATCGTGTTTATATATGTAATATTATAACCAGACAAGATCATAATATCTTCAAATGATGAGTTTCCTTTGAAATTTTACCGATTTGTTGCCACAAAAACGTCAATTACGTCAAAACGGATATGTCAAATGTGCTAAAAATTGACAGGGACCTTCACAGGACGACTCCACATCGTTTGCATATGCTAAATATGCAGTTAATGTTATAACTTTGCACATCTGACACTCAAAAGGCCAAAATGTCAGTCTGAAATCACGTTTGACGTCGTTATGACGTCAATTGACGTCCGATTCTGAAAATGACAACATATTTGGAAAGTACTCTCCAAGACCTTTCAAACGAGCTACTACTCGATATTTTTGCAAAAGGTCAAGGTCAAGGTCATTTTTGAGGTCAACTTCGACCTCAGGCGCTTGCAAAGGCTATCGGTCATACGCCTTAGGTGTAATGCAAAAGTTGTTAGGCTAAGTGAGTGCAATACTCTGGATTTACTTTCGTGTCTCTATCTTGCTTACTTCCTGAGATATAGTGACCCACATGGTTTTCACTTGCAGGTCAATATTGACCTTGACTTTCGACATTTGACCTTGAAATTTTCTGGAACGAAAGAACTTATCCTTGACTATAAACTGGGGTATTATCAGATTTTTACGCACATTATTGACGCTTTTATCAGCATCGACAGCTTGAAACATGCAATTTCTCTTATAATGGGGCCGATTTCGTTGCCATAGAAACGTCAATTACGTCATAACGAATTGGCCGATCGGGCTAAAAATTGACATTGAGCATGAGGGATCGGTCCCACATCGTTTCCAAGCATCAGATCGAAAATCGGAGGAGGTGACCTCCAAGGTCAAATATTCGACCTGAGGCGAACTTCTCAAGGTCAAGGTCAAAGGTCAAGGTCAAGGTCTCAGAAGATAGAACTCGAGTTTATCTACAATATGAACTTAATTTGAAGTCTCTAGGACCACTAGAACCGAAGTTATGGCCACTTATGTGTTTTCGACATTTTGCTTGACCTTGACCTTGACCTTTGACCTAGCTTCACCAAAATAGGACGTTTTCTGCGCGGTATTCTAGAGAATAAGCTCACGAAATTTGGAGAAAATCGGGCAAGAATTGTGGACGCTAGGCTGTAAACAAACAAACAAACAAACAAACAAACAAACAAACACATCCACAAATCCACAAACAGACCAACATACTTGCCGAAATCTTAGATTCCGGCAAGTAACAAACACACGAACGAGAGGCCATAGGCCACACACTTGCCGGAATAATTACGCCATTATGACGTCATTTGTTGTCAAGAAAAACTGGATAGTAACTGTGAATGGAGTTTTTAAATATGCATGAAAAAATCATGTTCAAACATTTTATATTATTACCGGACAAGATCATAATGTCTTCAAATGATGAGTTACCTTTGAAATTTTACCGATTTGTTGCCACAAAAACGTCAATTACGTCAAAACGTATGTATCGATTGTGCTAAAAATTGATAGAGATTATCACAGGACGACTCCACATCGTTTGCATATGCTAGATCTGCAGTCAATGTTATAACTTTGCACATCTGACACTCCAAAGGCCTAAATATCAGTCTGAAATCACGTTTGACGTCATTATGACGTCAATTGACGTCCGATTCCAAAAATGCCAACAGATGTGGAAAGTACTCTCGAAGACCTTTCAAACGAGCTACTACTCGATTTTTTTGCAAAAGGTCAAGGTCAAGGTCATTTTTGAGGTCAACTTCGACCTCAGGCGCTTGCAAAGGCTATCGGTCATACGCCTTAGGTGTAAATACAATAGTTGTGAGTCTATGGGAGTGTAATACTGTGGATTTACTTTCGTGTCTCTATCTTGTTTAGATCCTAAGATATAGTGACCTACATGGTTTTCACTTGCGGGTCAATATTGACCTTGACTTTCGACCTTTGACCTTGAAATTTCGTGAAACAGAAGAACTCATCCTCGGCTATGAACAGGTGTAACGTTCGATTTTTACACACATTATTGACGCTTTTATCAGCATCGACAGCTTGAAACATGCAATTTTGCTTATAATGGGCCGATTTCGTTGCCATAGAAACGTCAATTACGTCATAACGAATTGGCCGATCGGGCTAAAAATTGACATTGAGCATGACGGACCGGTCCCACATCGTTTCCAAGCATCAGATCGAAAATCGGAGGAGGTGACCTCCAAGGTGAAATGTTCGACCTCAGGCGAACTTCTCAAGGTCAAGGTCAAATGTCAAGGTCAAGGTCACAGAAGATAGAACTCGAGTTTATCTACAATATGAACTTAATTTGAAGTCTCTAGGGCCATTAGAACCGAAGTTATGGCCACTTATGTGTTTTCAACGTTTTGCTTGACCTTGACCTTGACCTTTGACCTAGCTTCACCAAAATAGTGCGGTGCCTGCGCGGTATTCTAGAGAATAAGCACACGAAATTTGGAGAAAATCGGGCAAGAATTGTGGACGCTAGAGTGCGAACAAACAAACAAACAAACAAACACACAAACGAGAGGCCATAGGCCACACACTTGCCGGACTAAGTACGCAATTATGACGTCATTTGTCGTCAATTCTATACTGCTAACTTACTGTGAATGGAGTTTTTAAATATGCATGATATGATCGTGTTTATATATGTTATATTATAACCAGACAAGATCATAATATCTTCAAATGATGAGTTTCCTTTGAAATTTTACCGATTTGTTGCCACAAAAACGTCAATTACGTCAAAACGGATATGTCAATTGTGCTAAAAATTGACAGAGACCATCACAGGACGACTCCACATCGTTTGCATATGCTAAATATGCAGTTAGTGGTATAACTTTGCACATCTGACACTCTAAAGGCCAAAATGTCAGTCTGAAATCACGTTTGACGTCATTATGACGTCAATTGACGTCCGATTCTGAAAATGACAACACATTTGGAAAGTACTCTCCAAGACCTTTCAAACGAGCTACTACTCGATATTTTTGCAAAAGGTGAAGGTCAAGGTCATTTTTGAGGTCAACTTCGACCTCAGGCGCTTGCAAAGGCTATCGGTCATACGCCTTAGGTGTAAATGCAAAAGTTGTTGGGCTAAGTGAGTGCAATACTCTGGATTTACATTCGTGTCTCTATCTTGCTTACTTCCTGAGATATAGTGACCCACAAGGTTTTCACTTGCAGGTCAATATTGACCTTGACTTTCGACCTTTGACCTTGAAATTTTCTGGAACAAAAGAACTTATCCTTGACTATAAACTGGTGTATTATCAGATTTTTACGCACATTATTGACGCTTTTATCAGCATCGACAGCTTGAAACATGCAATTTCGCTTATAATGGGGCCGATTTCGTTGCCATAGAAACGTCAATTACGTCATAACGAATTGGCCGATCGGGCTAAAAATTGACATTGAGCATGAGGGATCGGTCCCACATCGTTTCCAAGCATCAGATCGAAAATCGGAGGAGGTGACCTCCAAGGTCAAATATTCGACCTCAGGCGAACTTCTCAAGGTCAAAGTCAAAGGTCAAGGTCAATGTCTCAGAAGATAGAACTCGAGTTTATCTACAATATGAACTTGATTTGAAGTCTCTAGGACCATTAGAACCGAAGTTATGGCCACTTATGTGTTTTCAACGTTTTGCTTGACCTTGACCTTGACCTTTGACCTAGACACTCCAAAATAGGACGTTTTCTGGCCGGTATACTACAGATTCTGCACACGAATTTTGGAAGCTTTTGATCAAGAACTGTGGACGCTAGAGTGCGAACAAACACACAAACAAACAAACACACAAACACATCCACAAACCGATCAACATACTTGCCGAAATCTTTAGATTCCGGCAAGTAACAAACACATCCACGAACAGACCAACATACTTGCCGAAATCTTTAGATTCCGGCAAGTAAAAATCGGCCATAGGCCAACACTTGACGAAATGACTAAACATTTGTTTACATTTAAAACATTTACCCATAATTTACACATTGAAAAGATTTACTGAACAACTCCTCGACATTTGAAGAAAGATACTTTTTTCATGAAATTTTTACGTTGGGCAAACTTTTCAAGGTCAAGGTCAAAGTGCACATTCAAGGTCAGCGGACAAAGACCTTTTGATATGCTACAATATGGTCCCAGTTTGAACTTTCTATGACGAATAGTTCCGAAGTTATGGCAATTTTTGTGATTTTGACCTTTTCTTCGACCTTGACCTTGACCCTTGACCTTGGGTCACGAAAATTGTGCATTGCCCGTGCATGAAGATATAAATTATACTTGAACAATTCCATCAGAATCGAACAAGAATTCCGGACACTGTGCCTTTTCGAAATTTCGAAAAATTTACGTACATGAGGTCACTGTGACGTCAATAAACGTCACATTTGAAAACTGATGGGAAACTATTTATCATGGGTTCAAGGCCTTCCATTTGATATATTACTTGATAGCTTTCAGTTAGTTTGAAAATTTGACCTTGAAGTTTTGCTCATGTGACCTCATTTTTCCGATCAAGTTCAAGGTTAGTCATGGAATTGACATATAAGTCTGATTGCTATACCTCTTCTGAATGATATGGTTCAAATCTTATGAGACTACAACGATTCAAACAGATGTTATAACCGAAAAGGTGTTTTTCTGGGATTTCGATGACCTTGACCTTGACCTTTGACATTTGTATTTCAATTCGTAAAGGTCAATGCTATTAATATGCATGTCAAGTTTCAAGGTATTCCATACATTATTGACGCTGTTATGGCCTTTTGAAATTTCGGTAATTTGACGTTTATGACGTCATTGTGACGTCAGTGTACGTCGCAGCGCCGAAAATAGGGTATCACTGCAATCAGGGGCTCAAAACCTTTCCAACGATATACTACTGAATATGGTGCGCTGACTTTCGTACTTGACCTTGACATTCACCTCATGGCGAACTTCTCGAGGTCAAGGTCAAATGCCAAGGTCAAGGTCACAGAAGATAGGACTCGAGTTTATCTACAATATGAAGTTGGTTTGAAGTCTCTATAACAAATAGAACCGGAGTTATGGCCACTTATGTGTTTTTAACATTTTGCATGACCTTGACCTTGATTTTTGACCTTGAGTCACGAAAATTGTGCGTTGCCTGTGCATGAAGACATATATTATACCTGTATAATTTCATTAGAATCAAACAAGATTTGTGGACACTATGACCGTTTGAAATTTCGAAAAAATAACGTTTATGACGTCACTGTGACGTCAATAAAAGTCACATCTCAAAACTGATGAGAAGGTATGTACCAGGGAATCAAGACCTTTCATTTGATATACTAATTGATAGGTTTCAGTTAGTTTGAAAATTTGACCTTGAGGTTTTCCTCATATGACCTTATTTTCCTGACAAAATTCAAGGTCATTCATGAAATTGACATATACACTCGATTACTATACCTCTTCTGAAGGATATGGTTCAAAATTCATGAACCTACGACAAATCAAACGGATGTTATTACCGGAAACGTGTTTTTCTGGGATTTCGATGACCATGACCTTGACCTTTGACATTTGTACCTAAATTCGTAAAGGTCATTGCTGTCAATATGCATATCAAGTTTGAAGAGATTCCATACAGTATTGACGATGTTATAGCCTTTTGAAATTTCGGAAATTTGACGTTTATGACGTCATTGTGACGTCAGTTTACGTCGCAGCGCCGAAAATAAGGTATCACTGCAATCAGGGGGTCAAGACCTTTCCAACGATATACTACTCGATATGGTGCGCTGACCTTCGTATTTGACCTTGACATTCACCTTAGGCGAACTTCTCAAGGTCAAGGTCAAATGCCAAGGTCAAGGTCACAAAAGATAGAACTCGACTTTATGTACAATATGAACTTGGTTTGAAGTCTCTAGGACAATTAGAACCGGAGTTATGGCCATTTATGTGTTTTTATCGTTTTGCGTGACCTTGACCTCAATATTTGACCTTGACCTCCCAAAAATGAACTCATCCATCCATATTGGATTGCACATCTTCTGATCAATTTTCATGATTCTACGATCAAAAATGTGACCTGTGGAGCGGTCACAAACAAACAAACAAACAAATGAAATCGCTCGCTGCTGCTGACTTGACGGCTGAAAGCCTTCGCTGGTACAGCGAGTACTTGCCGGAATAGGAAAAAGAAAACTTTGACCTTGGGTGGTAATGTGAAGGTCAAACGACAGGACCAAAGTTCTGCAAGAGAGGGCTTTTAATGTGCTACAGTATTTCCTAGTTTGTACTCTTTACGACGATTAGTTTTGAAGTTAACTACAATTTCGATTATTGATTGTATATTTTTTATGTATGCACAGTACGCAATCGGTTCTTCAAATTGACCACCAGCAGTGGTACATTTCCTCAAACATCCATGGACAAGATTTGTAGGCCTAACAGTTTTGTAATACTAAATGCACAGTTACCTTAAAGAACACACCAATTGAATGCTGTAGTTACCAGTTGGTTACGATACAAAAGATTTAATGATTTTTTAGTGGCGTATAAACCACACGTTATTGATCGATGCAGAGTGAAAGGAATGTAAACATTCACTTTTTATCATCCATTCTAGGTCTGAATGTACTGTTTCCTCTCTTATGTTTGAATGCTACGTGTTCCAATGTAGGTATTAAGGTCAAATGAGTTTGAGGATTGCACAAGTTAGTGTGCAATCCTCTATGATAATCAGTGATAATGATGAGCTTATCAATTTCAGGGAAAATGTGATAATATCGACAGATGACATTCGCACTGCTTAATGCACATCTGAAATGAAAAAGGTGGCATTTATGGTCCGACTCCACGATCCGTGTTTTAGTATGGTTTTTTTTCCGGGTTTCGATTATATCTGAAATGTATCTGGTAGATCTACTTCCGGAAGTCAGTGCGTATCGCATGGTATTTTTGTGTCAATGTTTCGTGATTTGTAAATTTAGTGTAATCAGAGTTAGTGTGAACAATTCTTTCTTGTTGTAAGAAATATATTTAGATCTGTACTCTGCTTGGTTGAATCAATGAATGCGGATGCGCTAGTGCGGATTGATTTTTTCCGCAGCTGCCCTCCCAACCCAACCCCTCCCCCCCCCCCCCCACACACACGCTAATTAGTATGCAAATGAGGTATTCGTGATGTACAAGGGGGGTTTTTTTAAGTAGGCAAATTTGAGTCTTAATATAATTGTTCTGATCAGATTTCTTGCAAACTTAAATTTTTACACATTGATAGATATGGCAGAGAGTGTAGAATAGAGAGCTGTCACTGCAAATTTCCATTGTCTACCATTTTGGCTCATGGAGCTCTGTAATCCTGGCGGCTGAATGCGGTGTTGTAGTTCGTCATCCAAAGAAACTATTGTGAGTTACGTCATTTCGTTTTGCTAACATATTCTTTCATTCATAAATTTGTGTCGTATTTAGAGTAGTAAACAAATTCATTCATAAGGCGCCTTCATCCATCTGGAGTGCCACCAGTTCAAAATACAAAATGGTGCCATTGGAGTGACAGCTCTCTATTCTACACTCTCTGGATATGGTCAATAATCAGTGTTGTTCAAGGTGTTACTGTTGCCATGGTTACTATTCACATACTGGAGTCCCTAGCAACCTTTGTTTTCTAGGAAATTGAACTTTGAAGCACTGTAGTTTAACTTTTAAAGGAATCGAGATATACACATGCTGTTAAAACCATTCGGATCAGCTGACTCTATTCTCTAATCTGAGCTCATATTATTTTCAATTAAAAAAAAAAGTTTTTTTAGGCCTCCCCATCCCACCCAAAAAAAAACAAAATAAAAAACAAACAACAACAACATGGGGGGGGGAGTTATATACTGATATCGGTGTAACATGATAATTAGACAACAAAAATGGCAACAAAAAGTACATTGTAAATACTAGTACACATGACAGAAATATTTTTTAGCCGTAACTTGACAAGTAAGATTTCTTCAGTTGGCTTTTGAACATTTTAACAGATATTATAGTATGTATACTTTCATGTACTTTAACGTTAATACATATGATAAGAACTTCTGAAGTGTAATAATAAACACTTTCTGTCAAAAGACAAAACTATTTGTCATTCGGAATCCAACAATAGGAAATTAGATGGGGAAATTTCATCATTGAGATTGAAGGTAACATGTCATGGAAATGTTCAAAGATCTGTTTCACTCTGTGACTTTATCACATCCCATGAACAATTATTTCCGTATGAAGCAAAATTTCTCAAATTGGCTTTTGATTTTATGACATATACCGATTTGTATCCGTTTTACAGTCATCTGTACCTTATCCGGCCTTTCTGTATCAAATATTGGCCTGAAAATCACAAACCTTGTTCTTGCCCAAGCCCACGAGACTCAATAAATACAGACAAATGCCTCCCGCTCGACCAATTCTTGACTGATTTTGAAAATTACCTCACTAGTCAGTGTCGAGTCACTTTCCATAACTAGTAACAAAAAAATGAACTATTTTATCGAAAAAAATTTTACAGCCAAAAATATGTTTTTGTCAGTCATACACAGTCTACAGTCTACACAGTAATTCGGCCTGAGCAACCAAGCCTACATCTACACACCTTTACTATGTAATGCATACTTTTCTACACTAAATCTCAAGTTTTTAAATCAGTATGACCCAAACTGACACATTTTGACCACCCCCAACCCCCGTCAAATTCATTCTTCACATTGATCTAAGCAGCCTATACATTACTTGCTGCAATAAAATGGGTTGAATAAGAAAAAACTTTATTTACGGAATAGATACTAACTATGCACATACTTACTACAAGTGTTATGTTTCAGATTGCTGACGGTCCTTTGTGTGGTACTACCAGTGTTTTCTTGTTTGTCTGTGGGTGACTGGTGAACCAGTTACTGCTCCACGTTTGTAGACTCTGTGTCTCGTGCTGAGTTGTCACCAGTCTTTGTGTGACTGGGAGGACTGTTGTTGACTCTTGCCAGGCTTGTCTCCAGCTTTGCCTGAAGTCCTCTTCTAAGGAGAAGGACTGCTGGTGAGTGTGAATACAGTCATTGTCTTCTTTTGAGTAGTAGAGCTACCCTGTGTCTCCCAGTTGCACAGTTTGTTTTGCACTGTTGGTAGGTACCTTTATCATATAGAGCAATGGTGAGCAGGGCAATATCATAGTATCTGTACATGAGTCTGCTGCATATATAAATCTGGGCAATTACAATAAAGATCAGTACAATATTGTGTGTCATAAATATGATAAATGTATTTGATTTTATATGTAGGATCTTTCTTAATACCACATAAATTTTCATGTTGTCATTTGTTTTGTGGTTATAGCTTTTGATATTTTCTTTTTGTTATCATACATAACACATTTGATCTTTTTCCAGTATCCTGCACCAGCGCCCAGGTACTTGGAGGCTCCTCCCTGAAACAAGTGTCCTGTAGCAGACCACTTTGGTATGTGGACCACTTTTAACCAGCTAACTTATTACAACAATGTTGAATAAACTTTGATAGATGATGTACAAGTGTACATATTTTTTATGAGAAATGTACATTAAGTTAACATTAGTTTCACTGGGTAAGTCTATTATTAAGCACACCACAAATAGTTAAGTTGAGAAATGTTTATTATTGGACTCAACAACTAAAAGCTTCTTTGTGGTTGTAATGATGTTGATGTCACTGAAGAAATTAGAATGAATTTTACAAATTTAAGAAAAAAAAATGTTTTGAGAGACAGGCATGATGGGGCTTAGGGGGATACACCCACGCAGTCTACAGTGAACGCAAAGTGTCTAGTTATTTGCTTTTTTCTGTATGCAGCTTCCCCAGTAAGGCTCTTCGTGCACGCCCAGTCGAGCAGCTCGACCAGTCGCTGCTCCAGGGAGAGCCAACTACCAGAGCCACTTGTGGTGTGTGATTTGTGCACAAGTGTATTTGTTTATATAGATAGTGGTCTTTGGTTGAGTTTGCTTTCCCAGTTCGATGCTGGTTTTCATTACAATCCTACTAAATTTTATATATTTATTTATATCATGATTGTGCTAAGAGTATTTATTGCGGTAAAACATTGATTGTGAGTCGTTGATTGTAAAATGAATGGAGAAATATTTATTGATACAGGAATTAATTTCTTAGTCAAGTGTTCAGAATAATGTTTCCAAATATGTGCATGAATGTAAGAGCACCACAAGTCAAGATAGTTTAGAACATTCTCTTGTTCTATGTGAACTAGTGCCCACATGTCATGTATTAAAAGTTTGGCGATGTGTAATAGAATTAGTCCGTATTGATCAGTGATGTCAATTGGTTTCAACTGGGCTGTTTTCACACCTTACTCCCAGGAGGTTCGGAGACATGTGGTTTCTGTGATGGGAAAATGTAAAATGTACGGTACATTTGAATAGCGTGAATACAGCCCAGAATATTTAGGTCATAACGTTCACTGCAATTTTGATATTGTTAGTTTGTTTTTGCCATTATGACATTTTATGACATTTTCTGTGTATTTTGCACAAACTAAAGCCTTTATAAAAGGAACTGACTATACGAATAATGGGCATTTAGACAGATGAGTCGCTCATTTACATTATTGCAGACCACTATTTGAAAACAAAATAGCTATTTAATCAAGCTGGAATGATAGAAATGATCGTTCTTTAGACAACACAGCTTTACTTCAGAGTGCTTCAGTGTTGTCAGAATTTCCAAACAATTTATTTAGGTATAACACTTTGACAACCAAGATTTATATTACTAGTATCAGGTATTCAGTTGTGTGCATGTCCTCACATGTTCAGTTGTACTGTATACTGAAATTATCGCCTACTTGGCTACTGTTTTGTTATAAAACATATGATTTATTGTATTAGAATTGACACGAATCAACTACAATAACGGGATATAATGAAACATGTTAATTATACAATTTGTATATAGGTTTTGTGTACATTGTGATGTTGTAAAGTACATAACTTTATTTATAACATCATCAAAATAGTGTAGAATCGTGACATGTACATAATACAGTGCTCTGTGTTACATGTATAAAAACAAAGGCAAAGTTTTATAGGTTTTGCAAATACTGAATATAAAACCATTATCTGTATAGAAATAATTCAATACGTTGACTGATGGTTCACATAGAAGCCAGTTCGAGTTTAAGGGGTACTGTGGATGGTTTATATGATCTAATATAGAAATTTTGCTCTAGATTCAACAGTCTGTCATAATTCTGCATTATGATGTAAGCTGGATTTACTTTTAAATTTACTTGTTGGTAAATGCTGATGGCATTGGTTACGAACTGGGAAAGGAACATAATCTCAGATCATTTTAAATATTTGAATAACTGCATAATTAACTTTCAGAATCTTTTAAAATAAGAAAATGTTTTCAGGTTTTATTAAATTCATCATGGTGTGGGTATGTACACCCAGTTTCAGCGCAAACCCTAAGTTTGTTGATTTAAGTTTTCTGCTCAAACTGTTACCGGTAATTAATTGTTTCTTGTTGCCCGCCCCTACTGATAGCGACCGAAATTGTTGTTCCCAATTCAACAAGGAAACTAAATTACTCAACTTGTGTGAAATAAAATAAAAGTTTGCAGACATAATCCTATCCAAATTACCTTGTAATCCTGGAAAATTTTATATGATAATAATATTGGCATTTGTCTCTTGTATCTATTTTACAAAAATGTAACAAGAATGTCTTGAAATAAAAAAAAACGCAGTTCTCCCTGGTATAAAACACAGTGAAGACGAGAAACAATTAATTTTGGCAGATGAGCTATCGACGTCATAAGGCGTCCGGCTTTTCCTCGTCCTCGTTTGTTAGCAATTTCTTCAATCATCATCTCCGACAAAACCATCCAATGGAATCTTTTGAAACTGAGTCTGTAGTCAATATGGGATAGTCCAACAAACTTATGAGCAGAATTATATATTAGGTTACCGGACCTATGGTCCGATAACCTATTGGCATGGCGTTGCGTCCGTGTTCCGTCGTCGTCGTCGTCCACATTTTTATCTTTTTTGTTTACGGGCGAATTCTTCTGAAATTTTGCACAAAAATACTTAAAAATAATTCAAGAAGGAGGTATTTTTTAGTTTTTTGATTTTCGCATTTTTTTCAAAATGGCGGCCGTTTTCGACGAAAAATGCCTGATTTTGGACTGGTGGCCATTTTCTCAAAATCTGTTCAGTAACTTTTTTTCTTTTTGATACATAACACTCCTCATATGTACTCCTATGATGTCTATAAATTTCGTTGCGCTTGAATCGCTCGAAGTGGGCCATTTTGCCCGCAACTCGGCCCAAATGGGACTTTCCCATGTTAAATTCTCCTATGCTTTATAATGGGACACATTATGCCTAATATCTCACTTAATGTTGAGATTAGAGACTAGGAATCAATTGTGGACATATAGGAAATGATATATGCTGAATATTCTCGTGACCTTGAATTTGACCTCTGACCTCAATTTCAAGGTCAGAGCACAAAATGGCTGATATCTCGCTTATTATCGACTCTACAGCTTAGGAATCAATTGTGGACATATAGGAAATGATATATGCTGAATATTCTGATGACCTTGAATTTGACCTTTGACCCCATTTTCAAGGTCATAGGACAAAATGGCTAATATCTCGCTTGTTATCGACTTTACAGCTTAGGAATCAGTTATGAACATATAGGAAATGATATATGCAGATTATTGTCATGACCTTGAATTTGACCCTTGACCTCATTTTCAAGGTCACAGGACAAAATGGCTAATATCTCACTTATTATCGACTCTACAGCTTAGGAATCAATTGTTGACATATAGGAAATGATATATGCTGAATATTCTGATGACCTTGAATTTGACCTTTGACGGCATTTTCAAGGTCATAGGACAAAATGGCTAATATCTCGCTTGTTATCGACTCTACAGCTTGGGAATCAGTTATGAACATATAGGAAATGATATATTCAGATTATTGTCATGACCTTGAATTTGACCTTTGACCTCATTTTCAAGGTCACAGGACAAAATGGCTAATATCTCACTTATTATCGATTTTACAGCTTAGGAATCAATTGTGGACATGTAGGAAATGATATATGCTGAATATTCTCGGACCTTGAATTTGACCTCGGACCTCATTTTCAAAGTCCAAGGACAAACTGGCTCATATCTTGCTCCTCTATTGACTGTTTGGCTTGGGAATCAATGATGGACATGATATAGAAAATGATATACACTGAATATTTTGATGACCTTGAATTTGACCTTTGCCCCTTCATTATCAAGGCCACAGCACAAAATTGCTAATATCTCGCTGATTATTGAATTTAAAGCTTAGCAATCAACTGTGGACATGATATATGCTTAATGTTATATATGCTGAATATTCTCTTGACCTTGAATTCAACCAGTGACCTGGCTAACATCTAAAATATTAAACATTGTCCGGTAACCTATCTTTGGCCCTTGGCCTAATTTTTTCCAATTGTGGTGAATTTTTAAACTTTGAAAAATTGCGATATCCCTACAAAAGGGAAAAATTGGGAACATTGTCAAAGTGTTCACTTTGCAATAATTTGGGATTTTATGACCGAGGATACTACTGCATTATTAACTGAAAGTATTTCAACATAAAAAGTATATTTGGATCAGGTGTATACTATATAGTGTATTCCCTGATCTCGATCCATCAATGTGAAATATTGAAACATCCTGTTAATACCAGTAAGCTACAGGGACCTTGGTCCTATGTTTATGAATTTATAACATGCAATATATTATGGTCTTCTCTTTTTCAGGTCTGAAGGTCGTGCTGTAAAAGTCCCAAGTGGCATAGTGAAAAGTGGCATAGTGAAAAGTCCCAAGTGGCATATGAAAAAGTCCCAAGTGGCATATGAAAAAGTCCCAAGTGGCATGTGAAAAAGTCCCAAGTGGCATATGAAAAAGTCCCAAGTGGCATATGAAAAAGTCCCAAAGTGGCATATGAAAAAGTGAATAAGTGGCATATGTGAAAAAGTGGCACTGAATCGTACTGCAAACATTGTTTTGGATTTTCATTTCGCAAGACGCTAAAAGGTATAAGAGTTTGCAGAATTACATTGCATATTTTCACCTGAAACACTCAGAAAAAGTCAGGGACTTGGCTTCTGTGTTTCTCAACAGAAGCCCAGACACTGGTTTGCAAAATTGAACTTGGCACTAAATTTGTTTTCCTAATCTTGCACTTGCCAAGTTTGGGAATAAAACGAGAATTACAGTTTGGATCCAAGTTTGTGAGTTTGTAGCAGACACAAACGTTATTAACATTCTTTACCAGTTGTATTGCTTTTTTCTGTACTTATTGTTATCGGATATCATCTGCTGTTGATTTCAAAATAAAGCTATCTGGCATTGTCAATAAATTTTGTTTGCACATACAATTCCTACATACATCCTCACTGTATCGACTACATTTGGTATTGAATTATTCGTATATTCAATACTGCTATTTTGTGCAGTACTGTTCTATTATCCAGTTAGGGATTGTGAATTTTGTGAATCGATATCTGCAAATAAAATACTTGGGCCGTCGACTCGACTGCTATAGTCTTATTTTCTTGTACACTTCACAATATTGATCCGTAATATTGGCACCAAAGGATAACATTTCTGTTGTAAGTATTTTCCTGTGAAGGCTATAATTGTCTGGTACTTAATATTGATTATATTTGAAGTAACACTAGAGCACAATTATTATTGGTTAATTATTTTGAATTAATTTACAAATTTAATTAAACTACCAATCAAGTAGTAATTGGATATATTTGACTCTAGTGAATAGAATATTTGTGGGGTCAAATTCCATCATAACATTTCCTGTAGATTCAGAAAACTATATATCAGACGTACGACCAGAAATGGCCAAACGAAAGAGTGATGCCCAAAGAAGAGAGGAAGCAAAGCTGAAAATGAGAGAACTGAGAGCAAAAGAAACTGCATATGAGAAGGTTGAAAGGCTTGAGAAAGAAAGGAAACGCCGTCATGATTCACGCGAACATGAAATGCCACAACAAAAAGTAATGAGGCTTGATAACCAAGTAAAACTTCAAAGAAAGATACGACAGTGTGAACCACTAGAAAAGAAAGAACGAAGGCTTGATAACCAAGTAAAACTTCAAAGAAAGATACGACAGTGTGAACCACTAGAAAAGAAAGAACGAAGGCTTGATAACCAAGTAAAAGTTCAAAGAAAAAAACGACAGTGTGAACCACTAGAAAAGAAAGAACGAAGGCTTGGTAACCAAGTAAAACTTCAAAGAAAGATACGACAGTGTGAACCACCAGAAAAGAAAAAACGAAGCGTAATGAACAAACACCAGAAAGGAAAAGTCACAGACTTAACAACCAAGTGAAATATCAGAGAACTTCAAGGCAAATGAAGAACAGTTCCAATGAAAGTGTGATTTCCAACTTTCTGAAGAAAGTTAAAGACTCGGCGAACTACATTTGTTGTTCATGTCATCGAATACTTTTCAGAATGACAGTTGTTCGACTTGATGAAAAAAAGTACCACAAAGCTTCAAAATCTCTTCTTAATAATGTGCTTTCTTTTCGGTTGAAATCTTATGATGGGAAGGAATGGATATGTAGAACATGTCATTTGACACTCAAAAGAGGAAAGCTACCACCACAGGCGAAAGCTAACAATCTATCCTTGGTTGACCAACCAAGTGAACTGAAACACCTCAACTCATTGGAATTAAGACTTGTGTGCCAGAGAATACCATTTATGAAGATGGTTGCTTTACCGAGGGGTAAACAGCATGGAATTCATGGCCCAGCAGTTAACGTGCCTTCTAAACTTGACGCAGTGTGCCAATTGTTACCAAGATTGCCAACAGAATCACAAATCATCCCAATGAAACTTAAAAGACAACTAAAACATTCTAGTCATTACATACATGAACATGTCAGGCCTGACGTGCTGATGAATGCACTCAGATGGTTGAAAAGGAATAATCCACATTATAGCAAGGTGCAAATCAATGACAATTGGGTGGAAGACTGTAAAAAAGATGCTAAAGAACTATGGCAAGCAGTCAGTCTGATGGATGAGGAGCGAGTCCCTGGAAATCAGAAAGGAACAACAGATAATAGCGATGCAAATGATAAAACTTTCCAGGAATTCACACCATCTGACACATGCGGGGTGGACACACTTCCTGTAACATCAGATATCAGCACGTTCGAAATTGTATCCATAACTGATCTAAAAAAATCTAGTCAGACTGATTATGAAAAATTAGCAAAGATGGCAAGGTCAAATAACATGAATATTATTGATGTACCAGGTGATGGGAATTGTATGTTTTATGCAGTGTGGTATCACCTCGAACGACTCGGTATCACTGATACAAATGCTACCTTGTTGCGAATTCAAGTTTCTGAATTCATGAGACAAAACCGGGAACACTATATAGATTTCATAGGGGCGAGGATTGCAAATCAGAACTTGTCTAATGCAGACACAGAACAACCAACTCTAGAGGACATTATCATCAATGAAATAGAAGATCGAAATTCACAAAGAGAAGTACAGTGGGTCAGGTATTTGGATGAACTTGAAAATGGAAACCTCTGGGGTGACAACGTTGTACTTCAAGCTCTCGCAGACAAGTATTCCTTGACAGTGAAAGTTCATGCAACCACATCTGATATAGTACATATTGTGAAGTCAAGGAATGACAACAATAACATACACGTGATTGATCTTGGATTAATTGCACAATCACATTATGTGATTTTTGAACCATGCATTTCACTGGATGTCAATTCAAACGACAATGTTGCTGAGATGAAAGGCTACGTGGTCAATTCTGATAGTGACGAAGACACAGATGAGATGGCAGCTGAAGATGAGCAAGCTTTCGAAGAAGCCGCGAAAATATGTGGGTTACCTTACGAAACATGCATGGTGAATGACGACCCTGTACTACTTGATAAAGAAATCAGTGTAGCACCAGCAGAAGGTCAGAAACCCGTGCCGCTTCTGAGTGACCCTAATTTTGAAGAACTATCGAATCCAGACAAATATCCAGATGGATCGAATGCAATGACAGCAGAACGCCCTTGTGAACTGACACCACGAAGATATTTCAACCAAAGATTATTGGATTTTGATGGTCGGTTTGGGTCGATTGAATACATTTTGAGTGCACAATATGCCACTGAATGTAAACAAGTAACGAGCGACATCAACCACTTCATTTTCCGGAGAGCAAGTGGGAAGCAATTTCAAGGAAAATGTCTAACGGCAGGGATGGTGAAAACTGTTGAACAAATGAAAGGTTTTGTAAAAACTGATCACGCTTACAGAATGCTAAAAAATGTACGAGGAACACCAGCTTACTTTCAGACAGTGTTTTATGATGTGTTAGCTATGGTTCGGCAGCTTGGCATACCAACTTGGTTTTTCACTGTATCTGCAGCTGATATGCAGTGGCCAGATGTTATTCAGACAATAGCAACACAATATGGCACAATTTTGAGTGATGAGGATGTAAAAAAGTTGTCATTTGTGCAAAGCTCACAATGGCTGAGACGGAATCCAGTTACAGCTGCTAGACAATTTCAGTATAGATTGGAGTTGTTGTTCAAAGACGTTTTAAAATCTAATGCTCAACCACTAGGAGAAATTGTTGACTATGTCATTCGTATTGAATTCCAAGCTCGTGGATCCCCACATGCACACACTCTGCTTTGGGTGAAAAATGGACCAAAGATTGACATTGATTCTGATGAACAGATTGCCACTTTTATTGACAGACACATTACCTGTGAATTACCGGAGGATGATCCTGATCTTGAAGAGCTTGTGAAAAAATTGCAGACACACACCCATTCGTCGTACTGCAAGAAAAAGGGACACTGCAGGTTCAACTACCCGAGACCACCAGCTCCTATCACTATCCTCGCAAGAGAACCAGATGACCTTGAAACTGCAAGTCAGAAGAAAGAGCATGCTGCGGATGTTCTAACAAAAGTTAAGGATGTTCTGTGTGACGAGAATACTCCAAAAGATAGCAACTTGAATCAAATTTTGGAAACGGCTGGGCTCTCCTTAGAACTATACACACAAGCATTGAAGGTATCACAGAGGGGTACAAATGTTGTTATGAAAAGATCTCCAGGCGAAATATCAGTGAATGCTTACAATGCCACTATATTGAAATCATGGCAGGCAAACATTGATATACAGTACATAATTGATGCCTATGCCTGCATTATGTACATAGCTGCCTACATGACAAAGAATGAGAAAGGACTAGGAGAACTTCTGAAACAAGTGTGTAAAGAGCATGAAGATCAAGAAATAAAGACCATGTTAAGGCGTGTGGGTTCTGTATTTCTCAATCATCGTGAACTTAGCGCACAAGAAGCTGTTTATCGCATATTGTCGATGCCGATGAAAAAATTCAGCAGAGAGGTGCTGTTTGTGAACACAGACCAGAAAAGTGACAGGGCAGCAGTTCTGAAGCCACAGAAACAACTTGATGAACTAGAGGATACTGATTTGAATATCTTTCAGAGTAATGTTATTGAAAGGTATTCATCAAGACCAGACATTCTAGAGAACATGTGTCTTGCAGATTTTGCATGTAACTACAAAGTCGGTTATGGCAAAACAGATGAAATCATAGATGACAGTGTTCCTGTGGTGTTAGAAAATGAAGAGGACATGGATGGCCGAGAGCAACTCCCAAAGCGTATTTGCTTGAAAATGTCTAGTGGTACGATGCAAAAGCGAAAACGTGAAGCAATTATCAGGTTTCGGAAATTCAGTTGTGAGAAAAATCCAAGTGACTTCTATCGTGCAAAACTGATGCTGTATCTTCCATGGAGGAACGAAGACACTGATCTACTAGCCCATTATCCTGACTATGCATCACACTATTTTGCAGTTGAGGAATCTATCCGTGAAAATGAAGTAAAATTCACAGAAAATTTGGAGTTGATAGAACAAGCGGTAGAAAACAATGAACGATATGGGCCACCAGAACATGTTTGGGCAGATATCGCACCAGGTGCAGAGCATGACAATTTGCAAGACGTGAATGAGGGAATTGAAGTTGAGAGAGAAATTGACCAGGAAGACCTTGATGACAATGCAGCAATGATCGAACGACCTGATGGCCAACATATGTCAGAAATTACTGCACGGTATCAAGCCGAGGCTGAAAGACAGACATTAGAGGATGACGAGTACAGACGTATGATGCGCGAGCTGAATGAAAAACAAGCAGAAATTGTCTTCTACAACAGGAAATGGTGCAAAGAAACAGTGATAGCTCTAAAAGAAAACAAACCAGTCAAACCATATCACATATTTCTTAGCGGACCAGGTGGTGTTGGAAAATCACACGTGATCAAATTGATACAGTCAGACGCAAAAAAATTGCTGCGAATGTCAAACACTATAGCGCTATCAGATATTGTCGTTCTTTTACTTGCTCCAACTGGTGTAGCCGCTTTCGAGATAGGTGGTATGACAATCCATTCTGCACTGCTGCTGCAAACGAAAAAGTATGGGTGTGACCAAATATCATTTGACAAACTGAATAGTTTGAGATCCACCTTCGAGAACCTTCATCTGGTGATCATTGACGAAATATCTATGGTAGGATCAGATATGCTACTAGATATTCACAAGAGACTGGAAAAAATCAAGGGTGTAACAGGAGATGGTGTCTTTGGGAATGTGTCAGTACTAGCAGTTGGAGACATGTATCAACTTCCACCAGTGAAGCAGTCTAACATTTTCCAACCAGTTCGTGACCCTGTTGAGCGGCTAAATGGCAGCATGTGGAAAGACAACTTCAGACTACTGGAATTGGATGAAGTGATGCGACAAAAAGACGATGGTGCGTTCGCTGAGATGCTTTGTCGTATTAGAGTAGGAAAACACACAGAAGCGGACATTGCAATGCTTCGAACACGTGAGATAACTGAGGATGACCCTTCTTATCCACATGATGCACTGCATGTCTTTGCTTACGATGCTGATGTCGATACCAGAAATGAGAAAAAGCTCAGAGAATTAGAACCGAATGACGAAAGTCTTTCATACATTCATGCATCAGATGACAGGACTGATAGTACTGGTCAACTCGATTTGGAAAAAGTGCGTACATCAGCAAAACGTTCAGAGACGGCAGGTTTGCATACAGTTCTGATATTAGCAAAATATGCAAGGGTCATGCTAACATATAATGTCGACACTGCCGATGGACTGGTTAATGGTGTACTTGGAACAGTGGAACATATTGTGAAAAATGTCAATGGAAAAACGCAAGTTGTTATTGTTAAATTTGACAATGATACAGTTGGGAGAAATGCTATCCGTACAAGTCAGTGGAAGAATGAATATCCGAATGCAGTTCCAATACAGAGACATGAAGGCAGATTTGAAAAAGGTAACAAGAAAGGTTCACAGGTTTCAAGAAGACAATTTCCACTGACATTGGCATGGGCTGTGACCATTCATAAATGTCAGGGTCTAACAGTTGATAGGATAGTTGTCAATATGAAAGGAGCGAAACGTTTCGGGAAAGGTCAAGCATATGTGGCTTTCAGTCGTGTGAAAACTATGGAAGGTTTATATATAATAAATTTCGATCCTGCTGGGATAAAAGCAAACGAGAAAGTTGAAAATGAAATGCAAGAAATGAGAAAGAACGCAATACCAAAAGATGGCTTGAAGTTAATGGATGTAAAAAAACTTGACTGGAGAACAATAGGGCATTTAAATGTGCGATACTTTTTGAAGAAGCTCCCGGATTTATTAAGTGACAGATATAGTGACATATTACAGCGCGCAGATGTCATGTGCTTTACAGAAACGTATTTGATCAATGAACACAATATTGATATTTTCTGTAAGAGGTACAAGTACGATGCTTTCAGGCAAGATATTCCATCTACAAACGAGCATGGTGGTATGCATGGCATTATGATTTGTGCAAAATACGAACTACAAGGGGTGGATGAAACACCTGAAAACACTGAAGGTTTGGAATGTAAAGTTGTAACGTTTGAAGCTGTTCAGCTATCCGTGGTTCTTGTCTATAGAAGACCGTCATTTCATCTGGACAGATTTCTGAAGAAGCTTAACTCTGTAATGCAAAAGTTGCCACTTTGTACACCAGTAGTTGTTCTCGGTGATTTCAACGATGACCTTAGTGTCAATCCTGAAAGCAAATTAACGACACTAATGACAAAACTAGGATTCGATCAACATGTTAAAAGACCAACTACAGATAGAGGCACGTTGATTGATCACATATACTACAATAGGCGCACACCATGTGACATTGTTGTTGATGTACATGACACCTACTGCTCTGATCATGATATGACATTCCTGACCACAAAGTTTTTATGAACTATTTATTATAAATTAGCATACCAGTCGAGAATATGATATCAATTGAGATTTTATTTATTGTATTTGTTGATTTTCTTCTGTATTTTTAGGTACTCGTTTAATTCTATTATATAATATTTTGGCGTTCGTGGCATCTCTGACGTTTTCAATGCACTATGAATGGTAAAGCTATGAAAAAAGGTGTGTTTGGCATTCTTGTCAACAACTCCTACTTAATTTTTCAATGAATTACTTGTATGTTTTGTTCACTGATTTGTTATAGGACATTCCTGACCACAAAAGTTTAACGAAGTATTTACAATCAGTTGACATTTCAGTCGAGAAATATTACATCACATAATGCTTATTGTATCGTATTTGTTAATATTTTATTTATAATATTTATTGCTACTCATCTCACTTAACTGTGTTTTATAGTATTTTGGTGTTGGGTACATCTCGGACGTTTCCTAAAATTGTATTATCCTATTTATTTTTCAACTGAATTTTTTTACTGCCCATATGTAAGATGAACAATGTGGGTAAATTGCACGGGGGGTGGAGGTACCTTTGTAAGGTGTTTGGGTGGGTTGGGCGGAGGTGTGAGTGGCGCTCGGGGATGCAAAATAAAGTATATTGAATACATCCTCTGAAATCCTTTCAGTGGAAAAAAAATATCGCAAAGTGTTTATGGTATTGCTCCCCAAAGAAGTTGCATCTTTGTATTTATTGTTAATTTATTGTTAAAAATATCACATATAGACTTTGAATTGCTGGCAGGGTTGCTTGAAGTTTACATGTACCAATTTTTCTCAATGCACTATGAATGTCAGAGGTATGAAAAAAACTGCATTCGACATTCCTGTCAACAACGTTTCCATGAAATATTATTCTAACTTCAATTTTGAATTAATTTTACGAATGTCTCATTTACTGGTAGTCATTGTTATTGGACATTTTCATGAGTCTATTTAATATTTACCAGCAAGTGGATAAATGATTTTTTTTTATTCATCATTCAATATGCACTGTACTGTTGCTATCCTATATGTCACAAATGCATGTTTACATTTTGGTCTCCATGATTCAAGTACATTTTGAAATGAAGTGTACATATATTTTATCGATTATCCTTCACTGGTATTTTAGTAATGAGGGTTTCAACAATTCCCATCCATTTGCAGTGCTTACCAAAAAGCATATATTGTTGTATTCCGGCAGTTACTGTCATCTTATTGTTCAAGATTGCCCTCAAGTAGACTTCACATTTCAGGCAGGGTTGCGTGAAGTTCACATGTATACATATTTCAATTGCACTGTGAATGATGTCCAGCCGTGCAAAAGTATATATAACATGCCTATCAACATGGTTCCTATAATAATTTATCTTATTGTTTTCAATTAATGAAATATCATGTCTTACCAGAACTCCATGAGAGATTTATCTTATGTATTTCTGGTCTTACCTGATGATATATTTTGTATTTACTGGTATTTTATTTATGGTTTTCACTTGTATGTTATTTCACGTTTACCTTCAAGTGAATGGCAATGGTATCGATTGGTGTCTTTTTGGTGGCATTTTGTCATCCTGGATATCAAATATTTCACACCCTGTGCTGTCAAATGGCGTGTCATACTGATTTACATCATTTAGTTTTTGTATATACATTAGTCATCACCATATTACATATGGTGATGACTGATCATTCGTAAGATGAAGAATGTGGGTAAATTGTACAGGGGGCTACCTGTGTAAGGTGTTTGGGTTGGTTAGGGGGAGGGGGAGGTGTGAGTGGCGCTCGCGGTTGCAAAATGAAAGTATATTCAGTACATCTTCTGAAATGCTTTCAGTGGAAAAACAGTTTCACATCTTCAACAGACAAGTGTGTATGTTCTAATATTTGGAGGTAACTGTTCTCAAGCACAATGCCTCTCAGATTCGTGCGCTATAAAGGTGTTCAGTTTGTGTTTTGTATCGAGGTTTTCATATCACTACCCCTGCAAGAAATTGTTTGTGTGCAAATCAAAAAATTATCTTTATATATCACATTGTTATATTTGTTATTGTCACTAATGTTCATAAGCTTAAACAAGGAATAATCAACAAGTAAACTACATGAAAGTTATCATAATATTCTGAATATCAACAGGATTGCCACTTAATTGTTTCTACATGTGTTTTGAGTTGCTGGATCACAATGCACACAAGGCCTGTGTTCGTTTTCGACTGAATATTTCATGTGTCATATGTGTCGTGAATGTGAAACGTTGTACTTGCCTAATTAGAAGTATCATTTGAGGCCATCGAGTGACACTTGTTGTAAATATAATTTTATCCTATATATCGAGTTATGAAAACGTGATATATTATACAATGTGCATGGGTCTCTGTCCGTTGTGACACTGTTCAGTCATTCATAACGTACAAACTGTACACGCGCAGTTTACACATAGATGTCCAAAATGATGACTTCATATTCTATACAAAATCAAAAAGTTTCTTGTGACGTATTGTTTCTTGTGACATTTGAGAACACATAGCTAGAAATTCGCTTGTATTGGCAGGAGTGAACTTGTGAAATGCCAATTCTGTGTAGACGTACGTTGTTCTGAGTTGTGAGAGATAAACATATGAACATATACCTGGAATATATGTTTCTGATGCACTGATATTTCATTGTTCTGCGTCATACATTCTTCTATGTCATACAATGCTTGTGATTTGTTTTAGTATTATAATTGGATTATTCCTCTGCACTTGCGCAATTGTTTTTTATAGCAATGATGGTGTAATCATTAAAATAGTAATGGTAATTGTTAAGTATGCTATTTATTCAACGTGATATATTGAACAATAACCGTTTTGTACAGTTTTATTATTGGCCGGCTTTTCACATCCACATGACTCATGCATCATTATCATCATCCATATCATCATCATTCATTGAGCCTCTGGCGTGACATTGAGTTGTCCGTAAGCGAAGACATGCCATCTCACATAATCATCATCATAATCATCTATTAGGCCACTGGCGTGGCAATGAGTTGTGGGTAATCAAAAATAATACTTCACATGACTATTTTACATGAACAGCCAACAAAAATAGCATATATTGTTATTATTATTTTATAAGAAACAAAATATTGTTATCATTATTACACCAGTATCATATAGTGCATAATCCATATAAATTATGATCTATGTGCGCCATATTGAAAAAAAACTACAGATTTGTAACAAAGAATTTTTTGGTGTTATTTCGGATTCATACACAGTTGTGTACTTTCGAAGTGTAGAGGCAAAATTATTTCGAATATATACCAGTGCCAGTTAAATCGAACTGTGTGATTATACATGTGAATGCAATGCTGGATATGATATCTTCCGATACATGTTCATAATATTGTTCTCCAAAGCAGTAAATGAACTCATGCAATTACTTTACTTTTTGATTACTTTTTGTAATCATAGATTCAATGTTTACTTATTTCTATTGGATATTGGTTATTTGTAAAAATCATTTCTATTATCTCGGCTGTGAAGATTATAGCAATTATATAGCTCATCACACACACATAGTTATATTTAAATGTGTTCATCGCCCGTTTTTAAATTGTGAAACTACATGTACATTTAATTAAGTGATAATTCATAATCGTGTTTCAAGCCAATGTCATATTTATCGCAGACAATATACTGGTTTATTTGACAAACAATACCTATTTGTTGGGGGATTGTTCCTCCAGTTGTAAAATAGCATATGGGAGTAAATGCTTGATTCACCTGGAAGTGATTTTCATTACTTCTCATACTGTGTCTCTAATGTTAATACATGTGTATGTGTTTGCTCAATAAAATCACATTCAATCTTCTGTTATTGCCGTGTTTTTCATCTCAAAATTTATTCGAAAATTTTCATCAGACGAACCTCAGCTTGCCAATTTAGACCCCTGCTGGAAATTTACGCCCATATTGAGAAAATATCTCGGGCACAATTTATACATTACGACTCGAAATGCACCATACGAATAGCAAAATAACCTTAAATTTTAAATGAAGCCCATATTTCACCTCAAGTGTAAGTCCAAATAGATGCCAAATACGTCACAGCCAATCATCGCATCATTTTGAAAATTGCCTCGTTGCTCGAGAACGTATTAAAACGCAATATTGAAGAATCAAATATGCAAAATAAAGAACTTCTCACATTTGCACTTTTGCAATACAAAACGCCAAAAATCCTGTCAAAATCTCAGATTTCGGATTCAGAAGTGATTTCAAATAACATCAAGCAAGCTACTACTTGATCATTCAAAACCAGTCAAAATATTTTCAATAACTAAATTTTGAACTCACCTTCAATACATATCTGTGAATCATAAATTACAAAAAACTTACATATATCATTGTAAAAATGATATTTTTGGGCAAAGAATTGTGGGGTTTTTTTGTGGCATCATATTGACCTCAAATTCTTGAGACGATTACATATTTGATAAGTACTGTCAAATACCTTTTCAATGAGTTTACTACTCTGTCTCTTCGGTCAAGGTCAAAGTAATTTGTAAAGTTAAATCAAACCTTTGGCCTCGATAATCATGTTATTTTGACCTTTTCCATGACCATGACCTTTGAAGTTGAGTCACGGAAATTGTGCATTGCCTGTCCACGGAGCTATGGATTATACTTGGATAATTTCAGTGCAATCGACCAAGAATTGTGGACACTATGGCTTTATTCAGTTTCAAAATTTGATGTTTTTGACGTCACCGTGACGTCGATAAGCATCACATCTGAAAGCTAATAGGATAATATGTGTTAGTGGATCAAGACCTTCCATTCGGTATACTACCTGCCGACTTTCAATGAGTTTGAAAAGTTGCCATTGGAAGTTTATTTATGTGACTCCATTTTTCTGACCAAGTTCAAGGTCAATCATGAGTTTAACATGTAAGTCTGAGTGCCATGCCTGTCCTGAATGATATGATTCAAATTTCAAAGCCTATGATGATTCGAGCAGAAGTTATTACCAAAAGTGTGTTTTTCTGGGATTTCGATGACCTTGATTTTGACCTTCGACCTTCGACCTTCTGGTTCTTGTCGTAGAGGTCAATGCTGTCAATATGCATATCGAGTTCCAAAAGATTCACTTCAGTTCTGACGTTGTTATGGTCTTTTGAAATTTGACGTTCATCACGTCATTGTGACGTCACTGCACGCCATAGCAGCGAATATAAGACATCGCTACACTCAGGAGACCAAGACCTTTTTATCGGTATACTACTCGATATGGTGCGCTGAACATTGTATTTGACTTCGACATTGACCTCACGGTGGATTCTCAAGGTCAAGGTCAAAGGTCATTTTCAAGGTCATCTAAGAAAACCTTTTCATGATGCTACAATATGGTCTTAGTTTGAACTCTCTATGACGATTAGTTCCAAATTTATGTCTATTTATGTGATATTAACCTTTTCATTGATCTTGACCTTGACCTTTGACCTTGGGTCAGAAAAATTGCGCATTGTCTGTGTATGGAGATATACATCATACTTGAATAATGTCATCAGACTCGAACAACATTTGTGGACACTATGATCTTTTGAAGTTTCGAAAAATTGACGTTTATGACGTCATTTTGACGTCAATGAACGTCAAATCTGAAAGTAAATAAAATTATATCTATCAGGGGATCAAGACATTCGATTTGATATACTACTCGATAGCTTTCAGTTTGTTTGAAAATTTTACCTTCAAGTTTTGCGAATGTGACCTCATTTTTCCGACCAAGTTCAAGGTCAATCATGGAATTGGCCTATATGCCAAACTGCCATACCTCTTTTGAATGATATGGTCGAAATTTCATGAGCCTACCATGATTCAAGCAGATCTTATTAACGGAAATGTGTTTTTCTGGGATTTTGATGACCTTGACCTTGACCTTTGACCTTTGTACCTCAATTCGTAAAGGTCATTGCTGTCAATATGCATATCAAGTTTCAAGAGATTCCATACAGTATTAACGAAGTTATGACCATTTGAAATTTCGGAAATTTGACGTTTATGACGTCATTGTGACGTCAGTGTACGTCGCAGCGCCAAAAATAAGGTATCACTGGAATCAGGGGCTCAAGACCTTTCCAACGATATACTACTCGATATGGTGCGCTGACCTTTGTACTTGACCTTGACATTCACCTCATGGCGAACTTCTCAAGGTCAAGGTCAAACGTCGAGGTCAAGGTCACAGAAGATAGAACTTGAGTATATCTACAATATGAACTTGGTTTGAAGTCTCTAAGACGATTAGAACCGAAGTTATGGCCACTTATGTGTTTTCAACGTTTTGCATGACCTTGACCTTGACCTTTGACCTAGATTCACCAAAAATGTGCACGGTCTGTCTTCTAACCTACAGATTACACCCACCAAGTTACGTAACAAACGCTTCAAAATTGCGACCTGTAGAGTGCTAACAAACAAACAAACAATCAAACAAACAAACAAACAAATGAAATCGCTCGCTGCTGCTGACTTGACGGCTGAAAGCCTTCGCTGGTACAGCGAGTACTTGCCGGAATGGAAAAAAATAAGAACTTTGACCTTGAACTGTAATGTCATGGTCAAATGACACGACCAAAGTCCCTCAAGGGAGGTCTTTTAATATGTCACAATATTATCTAGATCAAACTGTTTTCAATGATTAGTTTTGAAGTTATAGCCGGTTATGTGATTTTGACCTTTTCCATGACCTTGGCCTTTGACCTAGAATCACCAAAAGTGTGCAGTCGCGAGAAATGAGACTACAGGATATGCACACTAACTTTGAAAGAAATCCAGCGAGAATTGTGGACGCTAGAGGGCGAAAAAACTAATGAGTTTCTTTGAATATTCACCAAATTTGTTCATTAAAACACGTCATTATGACGTTGTATGACGTCAGATTTCGAAAATAAAAACATATTTGGAAAGTACTTCCAAAGACCTTTCAAAAAAGGTACTACTCGATATATTTGCAAAAGGTCAAGGTCAAGGTCATTTTTAAGGTCAACTTTGACCTCAGGCATCAAGGTCAAAAGTGACATTCAAAATCATTTAAGGTAGACCTTTTGATATGCTATAATATGTTCCTAGTTTGAACTCTTTATGACGATTTTTACCAAAGTTATGGTCATTTATGTAATTTTGACCTTTTCCTTGACCTTGACTTTGACCTTTGACCTTGGGTCACGAAAATTGTGCATTGCCTGTACATGGAGATGCGGAATATACTTGAACAATTTCATCAGGGTCGAATAACAATTGTGAACACTATGGCCTTTTGAATCTTCGAAATATTGACGTTTATGACGTCACTGTGACGTCAATAAACGTCACATATCAAAACTAATGGAATAGTATGTATCAAGCGATCATGACCTTCCATTTGATATACTACTTGATAGGTTTCAGCTAGTTTGAAAATTTGACCTTGAAATTTTGCTCATGTGACCTCAATTTTATGACCAAGTTCAAGGTCATTCATATCAATGATATATGCGTCTGAAAGCTATATCCCTTCTGAATGGAATGATGTAAATTTCATGGGCCTACGATGATTCAGGCAGATGTTATTACCAAAAAGGTGTTTTTCTGAGATTTTGATGACCTTGAACTTGACCTTTGACCTTTGTACCTCAATTCGTAAAGGTCACTGCTGTCAATATGCATATCAAGTTTCAAGAGATTCCATACAGTATTGAAGAAGTTATGACCAATTGAAATTTCGGAAATTTGACGTTTATGACGTCATTGTGACGTCAGTTTACGTCGCAGCGCCCAAAATAAGGTATCACTGCAATCAGGGGCTCAAGACCTTTCCAACGATATACTACTCAATATGGTGCGCTGACCTTCGTACTTGACCTTGACATTCACCTCATGGCGAACTTCTCAAGGTCAAGGTCAAACGTCGAGGTCAAGGTCACAGAAGATAGAACTTGAGTATATCTACAATATGAACTTGGTTTGAAGTCTCTAAGACGATTAGAACCGAAGTTATGGCCACTTATGTGTTTTCAACGTTTTGCATGACCTTGACCTTGACCTTTGACCTAGATTCACCAAAAATGTGCACGGTCTGTCTTCTAACCTACAGATTACACCCACCAAGTTACGTAACAAACGCTTCAAAATTGCGACCTGTAGAGTGCTAACAAACAAACAAACAATCAAACAAACAAACAAACAAATGAAATCGCTCGCTGCTGCTGACTTGACGGCTGAAAGCCTTCGCTGGTACAGCGAGTACTTGCCGGAATGGAAAAAAATAAGAACTTTGACCTTGAACTGTAATGTCATGGTCAAATGACACGACCAAAGTCCCTCAAGGGAGGTCTTTTAATATGTCACAATATTATCTAGATCAAACTGTTTTCAATGATTAGTTTTGAAGTTATAGCCGGTTATGTGATTTTGACCTTTTCCATGACCTTGGCCTTTGACCTAGAATCACCAAAAGTGTGCAGTCGCGAGAAATGAGACTACAGGATATGCACACTAACTTTGAAAGAAATCCAGCGAGAATTGTGGACGCTAGAGGGCGAAAAAACTAATGAGTTTCTTTGAATATTCACCAAATTTGTTCATTAAAACACGTCATTATGACGTTGTATGACGTCAGATTTCGAAAATAAAAACATATTTGGAAAGTACTTCCAAAGACCTTTCAAAAAAGGTACTACTCGATATATTTGCAAAAGGTCAAGGTCAAGGTCATTTTTAAGGTCAACTTTGACCTCAGGCATCAAGGTCAAAAGTGACATTCAAAATCATTTAAGGTAGACCTTTTGATATGCTATAATATGTTCCTAGTTTGAACTCTTTATGACGATTTTTACCAAAGTTATGGTCATTTATGTAATTTTGACCTTTTTCTTGACCTTGACTTTGACCTTTGACCTTGGGTCACGAAAATTGTGCATTGCCTGTACATGGAGATGCGGAATATACTTGAACAATTTCATCAGGGTCGAATAACAATTGTGAACACTATGGCCTTTTGAATCTTCGAAATATTGACGTTTATGACGTCACTGTGACGTCAATAAACGTCACATATCAAAACTAATGGAATAGTATGTATCAAGCGATCATGACCTTCCATTTGATGTACTACTTGATAGGTTTCAGCTAGTTTGAAAATTTGACCTTGAAATTTTGCTCATGTGACCTCAATTTTATGACCAAGTTCAAGGTCATTCATATCAATGATATATGCGTCTGAAAGTTATATCCCTTCTGAATGGAATGATGTAAATTTCATGGGCCTACGATGATTCAGGCAGATGTTATTACCAAAAAGGTGTTTTTCTGAGATTTTGATGACCTTGAACTTGACCTTTGACCTTTGTACCTCAATTCGTAAAGGTCACTGCTGTCAATATGCATATCAAGTTTCAAGAGATTCCATACAGTATTGAAGAAGTTATGACCAATTGAAATTTCGGAAATTTGACGTTTATGACGTCATTGTGACGTCAGTTTACGTCGCAGCGCCCAAAATAAGGTATCACTGCAATCAGGGGCTCAAGACCTTTCCAACGATATACTACTCAATATGGTGCGCTGACCTTCGTACTTGACCTTGACATTCACCTCATGGCGAACTTCTCAAGGTCAAGGTCAAACGTCGAGGTCAAGGTCACAGAAGATAGAACTTGAGTATATCTACAATATGAACTTGGTTTGAAGTCTCTAAGACGATTAGAACCGAAGTTATGGCCACTTATGTGTTTTCAACGTTTTGCATGACCTTGACCTTGACCTTTGACCTAGATTCACCAAAAATGTGCACGGTCTGTCTTCTAACCTACAGATTACACCCACCAAGTTACGTAACAAACGCTTCAAAATTGCGACCTGTAGAGTGCTAACAAACAAACAAACAATCAAACAAACAAACAAACAAACGAGACGCCATAGGCGACGCACTTGCCGGAATTCTGAAGGTCACATTCAAGGTCGCATAAGAACGGCCTTTTGATACGTTACAATATGGTCCTAGTTTGAAGTCTCTACGATGATTAGTTCCGAAGTTATTGTTATTTATGATATTTTCACCTTTTTCTTGACTTTGCCCTTGACCTTTGACCTTTGTACTTCTATTCGTAGAGGTCACTGCTGTCAATATGCATACAAAGTTTCAAGGGATTCCAAACACTATTGACGATGTTGTAGCCTTTTGAAATTTGGGGAATTTGACGTTTATGACGTCACTGTGACGTCAGTGTACGTTATAGCACCAAAAATAAAATATCATTGGAATCAGAGGCTCAAGGCCTTTCCAACGATATACTACTCAATGTGGTGCGCTGACCTTCGTACTTGACCTTGAATTTCACCTTAGGCGAACTTCTCAAGGTCAGGATCAAATGTCAAGGTCAAGGACACAGAAGATAGAACTCGAGTTTATCTAAAATATGCACTTGATTTAAAGACTCTGGGACGATTAGAACCGGAGTTATGGCCACCTATGTGTTTTAGACATTTTGCATGACCTTGACTTTCGTCAATTGACATCAATTCTATGCTGCAAACATACTGTGAATGGAGTTTTATGAATATGCATGATAAAAGTCTGTTTATATATGTTATATTATCACCGTACAAAATCATAATATCTTCAAATAATGAGTTTCCTTTGAAATTTTCTGGATTTGTTGCCACAAAAACGTCAATTACGTCAAAACGGATATATCAATTGAGCTAAAAATTGATAGAGACCATCATAGAAAGAATCCACATCGGTTGCATCTGTTAGATCCGCAGTAAATGTTATAACTTTGCACATATGACACTCAAAAGGCCTGAATGTCAGTCTGAAATCACGTTTGACGTCATTATGACGTCAATTGACGTCCGATTCCAAAAATAACAACAGATTTGGAAACTACTCTCAAAGACCTTTCAAACGATCTACTACTCGATATTTTTGCAAAAGGTCAAGGTCAAGGTCATTTTTTAGGTCAACTTCGACCTCAGGCGCTTGCAAAGGCTATCGGTCAAACGCCTTAGGTGTAAATATAAAAGTTGTTAGGCTAAGTGAGTGCAATACTGTGGATTTACTTTCGTGTCTCTATCTTGCTTACTTCCTGAGATATAGTGACCTACATGGTTTTCGCTTGCGGGTCAATATTGACCTTGATTTTCGACCTTTGACCTTGAAATTTCGTGGAACAAAAGAACTCGTCCTAGGCTATAAACTGGTGTATCATTACATTTTTACGCACATTATTGACGCTTTTATCAGCATGGACAGCTTGAAACATGCAATTTCGCTTATAATGGGACCGATTTTGTTGCCATAGAAACGTCAATTACGTCATAACGGATTGACCGATCGCGCTAAAAATTGATACTGACCATAAGGGACCAGTCCCACATCGTTTCCAAGCATCAGATCGAAAATCGGAGGAGGTGACCTCCAATGTCAAATATTCGACCTCGGGCGAACTTCTCAAGGTCAAGGTCAAAGGTCAAGGTCAAGGTCTCAAAAGATAGAACTCGAGTATATCTACAATATGATTTTGGTTTGAAGTCTCTAGGACGATTAGAACCGGAGTTATAGGCACTTACGTGTTTTCGACGTTTTGCATGACCTTGACCTTGACCTTTGACCTAGATACACCAAAATAGGACGTTTTCTGCGCGGTATTCTAGAGAATATGTGCACTAAATTTGGAGGAAATCGGATGAGAAATGTGGACGCTAGGTTGTAAACAAACAAACAAACAAACACACAAACCCATCCATCCATCCATCCACGAACAGACCAACATACTTGCCGAAATCGTAGATTCCGGCAAGTAATGAACCGACATAGTCGACTAACTTGCCGGAATAGCTGGCAATGACCTTGAACTTTTACCAAAGACTTTGAATTTTTTGCAAAGTTGATGCATCTGGTTATTTTAAATATGAGTAATGGCATTTTTCTAGATTTTGTATAGTTGATGGAAAACATTGAAAAAAGTATTATATTTCTTTCCTAGCATAAGCAGTTTTTGGTCATGAATAACTGATAGGATTCGGATCTTTTGTGACGTCATCAATAGAGCAATTTTTCTCAAAATCATTCTGTCAAGAGCCATTATCCTACAGAATATCTACATCAAATTTGAAAAGAATCAAGCAACAAATGTGGACGCTATGAGTATGAAAAGACAAACAAATGAAATTTTCTCCAATTTTCCGTCATAAAAAGGTCAATTAGGCCATTACCACTGCAATTATTGAACTGATATTTGTCAAATAGCTTCAGTAGGTATCCCCAATACTTACCAGAGCACCGGATCAACAATAATCATAAATGGTTTATGCATCTCATGTAAACAATCAATTGAAGTATGATAAAATCACGTTTCACGTCATTATGACGTCATATGACGTCAGATTCCAAAAATAAGAACATATATCGAAACTACTCCCGAAGACCTTTCAAACGAGTTACTACTCGATATTTTCGCGAAAGGTCAAGGTCAAGGTCATTTTTTGGGTCAACTTCGACCTCAGGCGCTTGCAAAGGCTATCGGCCATACGCCTTAGGTGTAAATACAAAAGTTGATAGGCTAAGTGAGTGCAATACTGTGGATTTACTTTCGTGTCTCTATCTTGCTTACTTCCTGAGATATAGTGACCTACATGGTTTTCACTTGCGGGTCAATATTGACTTTGACTTCCGACCTTTGACCTTGAAATTTCGCGGAACAAAAGAACTCGTCCTTGGCTATAAACAGGTGTATCATTAGATTTTTACGCACATTATTGACGCTTTTATCAGCATGGACAGCTTGAAACATGCAATTTCGCTTATAATGGGACCGATTTCGTTGCCATAGAAACGTCAATTACGTCATAACGGATTGACCGATCGCGCTAAAAATTGACATTGACCATAAGGGACCGGTCCGACATCGTTTCCAAGCATCAGATCGAAAATCGGAGGAGGTGACCTCCAAGGTCAAATATTCGACCTCAGGCGAACTTCTCAAGGTCAAGGTCAAATGTCAAGGTCAAGGTCACAAAAGATAGAACTCGAGTATATCTACCATATGCACTTGATTTGAAGTCTCTACGACAATTAGAACTGGAGTTATGGCCACTTATGTGTTTTCGACGTTTTGCTTGACCTTGACCTTGACCTTTGACCTAGATTCACCAAAAGTGTGCTGTGGCTGCCTCATAACCTACATATAATGTACCCAAAGTTACTTGATAATCATTGTACAATTGCGACCTGTAGAGGGCGAACAAACAAACAATCAAACAAACACCAGGACAAACCAACTGACCAATATACTTGCCAGAATCTTTAGATTCCGGCAAGTAATGAACCGACATAGTCGACTAACTTGCCGGAATAGCTGGCAATGACCTTGAACTTTTACCAAAGACTTTGAATTTTTTGCAAAGTTGATGCATCTGGTTATTTTAAATATGAGTAATGGCATTTTTCTAGATTTTGTATAGTTGATGGAAAACATTGAAAAAAGTATTATATTTCTTTCCTAGCATAAGCAGTTTGTGGTCATGAAAGACTGATAGGATTCGGATCTTTTGTGACGTCATCAATAGAGCTATTTTTCTCAAAATCATTCTGTCAAGAGCCATTATCCTACAGAATATCTACATCAAATTTGAAAAGAATCAAACAACAAATGTGGACGCTATGAGTATGAAAAGACAAACAAATGAAATTTTCTCCAATTTTCCATCATAAAAAGGTCAATTAGGCCATTACCACTGCAATTATTGAACTGATATTTGTCAAATAGCTTCAGTAGGTATCCCCAATACTTACCAGAGCACCGGATCAACAATAATCATAAATGGTTTATGCATCTCATGTAAACAATCAATTGAAGTATGATAAAATCACGTTTCACGTCATTATGACGTCATATGACGTCAGATTCCAAAAATAAGAACATATATCGAAACTACTCCCGAAGACCTTTCAAACGAGTTACTACTCGATATTTTCGCGAAAGGTCAAGGTCAAGGTCATTTTTTGGGTCAACTTCGACCTCAGGCGCTTGCAAAGGCTATCGGCCATACGCCTTAGGTGTAAATACAAAAGTTGATAGGCTAAGTGAGTGCAATACTGTGGATTTACTTTCGTGTCTCTATCTTGCTTACTTCCTGAGATATAGTGACCTACATGGTTTTCACTTGCGGGTCAATATTGACTTTGACTTCCGACCTTTGACCTTGAAATTTCGCGGAACAAAAGAACTCGTCCTTGGCTATAAACAGGTGTATCATTAGATTTTTACGCACATTATTGACGCTTTTATCAGCATGGACAGCTTGAAACATGCAATTTCGCTTATAATGGGACCGATTTCGTTGCCATAGAAACGTCAATTACGTCATAACGGATTGACCGATCGCGCTAAAAATTGACATTGACCATAAGGGACCGGTCCGACATCGTTTCCAAGCATCAGATCGAAAATCGGAGGAGGTGACCTCCAAGGTCAAATATTCGACCTCAGGCGAACTTCTCAAGGTCAAGGTCAAATGTCAAGGTCAAGGTCACAAAAGATAGAACTCGAGTATATCTACCATATGCACTTGATTTGAAGTCTCTACGACAATTAGAACTGGAGTTATGGCCACTTATGTGTTTTCGACGTTTTGCTTGACCTTGACCTTGACCTTTGACCTAGACTCACCAAAAGTGTGCGGTGCCTGCCTATTATCCTACAGATTACATACCCCAAGTAACGTAACAATCACCATACAATTGCGACCTGTAGAGCACTAACAGATAAACAAACAAACAAACAATCAATCAATCAATCAAACCAACTGACCAACATACTTGCCGAAATCTTTAGATTCCGGCAAGTAATGAAATCGATCGCTGCTGCTGACTTGACGGCTGAAAGCCATCGCTGGTACAGCGAGTACTTGCCGGAATGGAAAAAAATAAGAACTTTGACCTTGAACTGTAATGTCATGGTCAAATGACACGACCAAAGTCCCTCAAGGGAGGTCTTTTAATATGTCACAATATTATCTAGATCAAACTGTTTTCAATGATTAGTTTTGAAGTTATAGCCGGTTATGTGATTTTGACCTTTTCCATGACCTTGGCCTTTGACCTAGAATCACCAAAAGTGTGCAGTCGCGAGAAATGAGACTACAGGATATGCACACTAACTTTGAAAGAAATCCAGCGAGAATTGTGGACGCTAGAGGGCGAAAAAACTAATGAGTTTCTTTGAATATTCACCAAATTTGTTCATTAAAACACGTCATTATGACGTTGTATGACGTCAGATTTCGAAAATAAAAACATATTTGAAAGTACTTCCAAAGACCTTTCAAAAAAGGTACTACTCGATATATTTGCAAAAGGTCAAGGTCAAGGTCATTTTTAAGGTCAACTTTGACCTCAGGCATCAAGGTCAAAAGTGACATTCAAAATCATTGCATTGCATGGAGATGCGGAATATACTTGAACAATTTCATCAGAGTCGAATAACAATTGTGAACACTATGGCCTTTTGAATCTTCGAAATATTGACGTTTATGACGTCACTGTGACGTCAATAAACGTCACATATCAAAACTAATGGAATAGTGTGTATCAAGCGATCATGACCTTCCATTTGATATACTACTTGATTGGTTTCAGCTAGTTTGAAAATTTGACCTTGAAATTTTGCTCATGTGACCTCAATTTTCTGACCAAGTTCAAGGTCATTCATATCAATGATATATTCGTCTGAAAGTTATATCCCTTCTGAATGGAATGATGTAAATTTCATGGGCCTACGATGATTCAGGCAGATGTTATTACCAAAAAGGTGTTTTTCTGAGATTTTGATGACCTTGAACTTGACCTTTGACCTTTGTACCTCAATTCGTAAAGGTCACTGCTGTCAATATGCATATCAAGTTTCAAGAGATTCCATACAGTATTGAAGAAGTTATGACCAATTGAAATTTCGGAAATTTGACGTTTATGACGTCATTGTGACGTCAGTTTACGTCGCAGCGCCAAAAATAAGGTATCACTGCAATCAGGGGCTCAAGACCTTTCCAACGATATACTACTCAATATGGTGCGCTGACCTTCGTACTTGACCTTGACATTCACCTCATGGCGAACTTCTCAAGGTCAAGGTCAAACGTCGAGGTCAAGGTCACAGAAGATAGAACTTGAGTATATCTACAATATGAACTTGGTTTGAAGTCTCTAAGACGATTAGAACCGAAGTTATGGCCACCTGTGTGTTTTCAACGTTTTGCGTGACCTTGACCTTGACCTTTGACCTAGATTCACCAAAAATGTGCACGGTCTGTCTTCTAACCTACAGATTACACCCACCAAGTTACGTAACAAACGCTTCAAAATTGCGACTTGTAGAGTGCTAACAAACAAACAAACAATCAAACAAACAAACGAGAGCCCATAGGGCACACACTTGCCGGAACCAAAATATATGTCATATGCCAATGACATGACATATGGATTTGAACAAATTGACTAAAATTTCTTCCCTACTTACTACGTTTACTTACTTACTTTACTTCATTTTACTTTAGTTTACTTCACAAACTACTCTTACTATCAATGTTACCTCATTGAACATCACAGCACCAAAAATAAGACATCAATGGACTCAGGAGACCAAGAACTTTCTAACGGTATACTACTTGATATGATGAGCTGAACTTCGTACTTGACCTCGATATTGAGCTCATCACAAAGTCTCAAAAACAATGTCAAATGTCATATTCAAAGTCAACTAAGAAAGGCTTCTCAATATGCTGCAATATGGTCATAGTTTGAACTCTCTACGGCGATTAGTTTCGAAGTTACTGCCATTTATGTGATTTTCACGTGATTATGACGTCATTTGTGATCATTTCTATGCTGCAAACTTACTGTGAATGGATTTTTCTTTAATATGCATGTTAAAATCGTGTTTATATATGTTATAGTATCACCAGACAAGATCATAATATCTTCAGATAATAAGTTTCCCTTGAAATTTTATCGATTTGTTGCCACAAAAACGTCAATTACGTCAAAATAGATATATCAATTGAGCTAAAAATTGACAGAGCATCACAGGCCGCATCCACATCGTCTGCAGGTGTTAGATCTGCAGTAAATGTTATAAGTTTACACACCTGACACTTAAAAGACCTGAATGTCAGTCTGGAATCACGTTTGACGTCATTATGACGTCAATAGACGTCCGATTCCAAAAATGACAACAGATTTGAAAAGTACTTTCGAAGACCATTCAAATGAGCTACTACTCGATATATTCACAAAAGGTCAAGGTCAAGGTCATTTTTGAAGTCAACTTTGACCTCAGGCGTCATAGTCAATGGTCACATTGAAGGTCACCTAAGAAAGGCCTTTTGATATGCTACAATATGATCCTAGTCTGAACTCTCTACGACGATTAGTTCCGAAGTTATGGTCAATTATGTGATTTTGACCTTTTCTTTGACCTTGACCTTTACCTTTGACTTTGGGTCATGAAGATTGTGCATTGCCTGAGCATGGAAATATATATTATACTTGGATATTTTAGTCACAATCGAAAAAGAATTGTGGACACTATGGCCTTTTGAAATTTCAAAAAATTGACGTTGATGACGTCATTGTGACGTCAATAAACGTCAAATCTGAATATTAATGGGATAGTGTGTGTCAGGGTATAAAGACCTTCCATTTGATATACTAATTGATAGGTTTCAGTTAGTTTGGAAATTTGACCTTGAGGTTTTCCTCATGTGACCTCATTTTTCCGACCAAGTTCAAGGTCAATCATGAAATTGACATATACGTCTGATTGCCATACCTCTTCTGAATGATATGGTTCAAATTTCATGAACCTAAGACGATTCCAACAGATGTTATTAACGGAAACGCGTTTTTCTGGGATTTCGATGACCTTGACCTTGACCTTTGACCTTTGTACTTCAAGTCGTAGAGGTCAATGATGTCAATATGCATATCAAGTTTCAATAGATTCCATACACTATTAACGATATTATGGCCTTTTGAAATTTCGGAAATTTGACGTTTATGACGTCATTGTGACGTCAGTTTACGTCGCAGCGCCAAAAATAAGATATCACTGGAATCAGGCGCCCAAGACCTTTCCAACGATATACTACTCGATATGGTGCGCTGAACTTTGTACTTGACCTTGACTTCGACCTCAGGCGAACTTCTCAAGGTCAAGGTTAAAGTTCAAGGTCAAGGTCACGGAAGATAGAACTCGAGTTTATCTACAATATGCACTTGATTTGAAGTCTCTATCCCGATTAGAACCGGAGTTATGGCCATTTATGTGTATTCATTGTTTTGCATGACCTTGACCTTGACCTTTGACCTAGAATCACCAAAAGTGTGCGGTCGCGACCCATGAACCCACGGAATATGAACACGAAGTTTGGAAGAAATCGAGTGAGAAATGTGGACCCTAGAGGGTGAACAAACAAACAGACAGACAAACAAACAAATGAAATCGCTCGCTGCTGCTGACTTGACGGCTGAAAGCCTTCGCTGGTACAGCGAGTACTTGCCGGAATGGAAAAAAAGAGAACTTTGACCTTGAGCTGTAATGTCAAATTCAAATGACACGACCAAGGTCCCTCAAGGGAGGGCTTTTAATATGCTACAATATTTTTTTAGATCAAACTGTTTTCAATGATTAGTTTTGAAGTTATAGCCGTTTATGTGATTTTGACCTTTTCCATGACCTTGGCCTTTGACCTAGAATCACCTAAAGTGTGCAGTCGCGAGAAATGAGACTACAGGATATGCACACCTACCTTGAAAAAAATCCAGCGAGAATTGTGGACGCTAGAGGGCGAAAAAGCAAATGAGTTTCTTTGAAATTTCACCAAATTTGTTCATTAAGACACGTCATTATGACGTTGTATGACAGATTTCAAAAATAAAAACATATTTGGAAAGTACTTCCAAAGACCTTTCGAAAAAGGTACTACTCGATATATTCGCAAAGGGTCAAGGTCATGGTCATTTTTGAGGTCAACTTTGACTTCAGGCATCGAGGTCATAAGGGACATTCAAAGTCATCTAAGAAAGGCTCTTTGATATGCTATAATATGTTCCTAGTTTGAACTCTCTATGACGATTTTTACTAAAGTTATGGTCATTTATGTAATTTTGACCTTTTCCTTGACCTTGATCTCGACCTTTGGCCTCGGGTCACGAAAATTGTGCATCGCCTGTGCATGAAGATATAGAATATACTTGAATAATTTCATCAGAATCGAACAACAATTGTGGACACTATGGCCTTTTGAATCTTCGAAAAATTGACGTTTATGACGTCACTGTGACGTCAATAAACGTCACATATCAAAACTAATGGAATAGTATGTATCAAGCGATCATGACCTTTCATTTGATATACTACTTGATAAGTATCAGTTAGTTTGAAAATTTGACTTTGAAATTTTGCTCATGTGACCTCAATTTTCCGACTAAGTTCAAGGTCATTCATTTAAATGACATACTTGTCTGATCACCATATCCCTTCTGAATGGTAAGATTTAGATTTCATGAGCCTACGACGATTCAAGCAGATGTTATTACCAAAAAGGTGTTTTTCTGGGATTTTGATGACCTTGACCTTTGATCTTTGTACGTCAATTCGTAAAGGTCATTGCTGTCAATATGCATATGAAGTTTCAAGAGATTTCATACAGTATTGACGATGTTATGGCCATTTGAAATTTCGGAAATTTGACGTTTATGATGTCATTGTGACGTCATTGTACGTCGCAGCGCCAAAAATAAGATATCACTGGAATCAAGGGCTCAAGACCTTTCCAACGATATACTACTCGATATGGTGCGCTGACCTTCGTACTTGACCTTGACGATCACCTCATGGTGAACTTCTCAAGGTCAAGGTCAAATGCCAGGTCAAAGTCACAGAACTCGAGTTTATCTACAAAATGAACTTGGTTTGAAGTCTCTATAACGAATAGAACCGGAGTTATGGCCACTTATGTGTTTTTAACATTTTGCGTGACCTTGACCTTGACCTTTGACCTTGACTCACGGAAATTGTGCATTGCCTGTGCATGAAGACATATATTATACCTGTATAATTTCATCAGAATCGAACAAGCTTTGTGGACATTGTGACCGTTTGAAATTTCGAAAAATTAACGTTTATGACGTCACTGTGACGTCAATAAACGTCACAACTCAAAACTGATGAGAAAGCATGTACCAGAGAATCAAGACCTTTCATTTGATATACTACTTGATAGGTTTCAGTTGGTTTTAAAATTTGACCTTGAAATTTTCCTCATATGACCTTATTTTCCTGACCAAGTTCAAGGTCAATCATGAATTTGACATATAGGTCCGATTGCCATACCTCTTCTGAATGATATCATTCAAATTTCATGAACCTACAACAACTCAAACGGATGTTATTACAGAAAAAGTGTTTTTCTGGGATTTCGATGACCTTGACCTTGACCTTTGACCTTTGCACTTAAGTTCGTATAGGTCATTGCTGTCAATATGCATATCAAGTTTCAAGAGATTCCATACAGTATTGACGATGTTATGGCCTTTTGAAATTTCGGAAATTTGACGTTTATGACGTCATTGTGACGTCAGTGTACGTCGCAGCGCCGAAAATAAGGTATCACTGTATTCAGGGGATCAAGACCTTCCCAACGATATACTACTCGATATAGTGCGCTGACCTTTGTACTTGACCTTGACATTCACCTCATAGCGAACTCTCAAGGTCAAGGTCAAATGTCAAGGTCAAGGTCACAGAAGATAGAACTCGAGTTTATCTACAATATGAACTTGGTTTGAAGTCTCTATAACGAATAGAACCGGAGTTATGACCATTCATGTGTTTTCATCGTTTTGCGTGACCTTGACCTTGACCTTGGACCTAGAATCACCAAAAATGTGCAGTAGCGAGCCATCATGCTAGAGAATATGCACACCAAGTTTGGGAATAATCAAGCAAGAAATGTGGACGCTAGAGGGTACACAGAGAAACAAACAAATGAAATTTTATCAATTTGTTGCCACAAAAACGTCAATTACGTCAAAACGGATTTATCGATTGAGCTAAAAATTGACAGAGAGCATCACAGGACAAATCCACATCGTTTGCAGATGTTAGATCCGCAGTAAATGTCATAACTTTGCACACCTGACACTCAAAATGACTGAATGTCAGTCTGAAATCACGTTTGACGTCATTATGACGTCAATTGACGTCCGATTCCAAAAATGACAACAGATTTGGAAAGTACTCTCGAAGACTTTTCAAACGAGCTACTACTCGATATTTTTGCAAAAGGTCAAGGTCAAGGTCATTTTTGAGGTCAACTTCGACCTCAGGCGCTTGCAGAGGCTATTAGTCATACGCCTTAGGTGTAAATGCAAAAGTTGTTAGGCTAAGTGAGTGCAATACTGTGGATTTACTTTCGTGTCTCTATCTTGCTTACTTTCTGAGATATAGTGACCTACATGGTTTTCACTTGCAGGTCAATATTGACCTTGACTTCCGACCATTGACTTTGAAATTTCGTGGAACAAAAGAACTCGTCCTTGGCTATAAACAGGTGTATCATTAGATTTTTACGCACATTAGTGACGCTTTTATCAGCATGGACAGCTTGAAACATGCAATTTCGGTTATAATGGGACCGATTTTGTTGCCATAGAAACGTCAATTACGTCATAACGAATTGACCGATCGCGCTAAAAATTGATATTGACCATAAGGGACCGGTCCCACATCGTTTCCAAGCATCAGATCGAAAATCGGAGGAGGTGACCTCCAAGGTCAAATATTCGACCTCAGGCGAACTTCTCAAGGTCAAGGTCAAAGGTCAAGGTCACACAAGATAGAACTCGAGTATATCTACAATATGCACTTGATTTGAAGTCTCTACGACAATTAGAACCGGAGTTATAGGCACTTTTGTGTTTTCAACGTTTTGCATCACCTTGACCTTGACCTTTGACCTAGATACACCAAAATAGGACGTTTTCTGCGCGGTATTCTAGAGAATATGTGCACCAAATTTGGAGGAAATCGGGTGAGAAATGTGGACGCTAGGCTTGGAACAAACAAACAAACACACAAACAAACAAACACACAAACACATCCACAAACCGACCAACATACTTGCCGAAATCGAAGATTCCGGCAAGTAACAAACGAGAGCCCCTAGGGCACCCACTTGCCGGAACGCATACTCATGATATTTGACAGGTTTCAATGAATTTGAAATTTCCAACTGTATCCTATTCAATATGGTGCACTGATGTTTCCAACTGTATCCTATTCAATATGGTGCACTGAACTTTGTACTCGACCTTGATATTGACTTGTGGCGAACCTCTCAAGGTCAAGGTCAAAGGTCACATTCAAGGTCACTCATGAAAGGCCTTTTAATATGCCACAATATGGCCTTAGTTTGAACTCTCTGCGACGATTAGTTCCGAAGTTATGGCCATTTATGTGATTTTGACCTTTCTCTTGACCTTGACCTCGACCTTTGACCTTGAGTCACGAAAATTGTGCATTGTCTGTGTATGAAGACATATATTTTACCTGTATAATTCCATCAGAATCGAACAAGGTTTGTGGACACTATGACCATTTGAAAGTTCGAAAAAATTACGTTTATGACGTCATTGTGACGTCAATAAACGTCACATCTCAAAACTGATGAGAAAGTATGTACCAGGGAGTCAAGACCTTTCATTTGATATACTACTTGATAGGTTTCAGTTAGTTTTGAAATTTGACCTTGAAGTTTTCCTCATATGACCTTATTTTCCTGACCAAGTTCAAGGTCAATCATGAAATTGACATATACGCTCGATTGCTATGTCTCTTCTGAATGATATGGTTTGAATTTCATGAACCTACAACAATTCAAATGGATGTTATTACCGGAAACGTGTTTTTCTGGGATTTCGATGACCTTGACCTTGACCTTTGACCTTTGTACTTTAGTTACTAGAGGTCATTACTGTCAATATGCACATCAAGTTTTAAGAGATTCCATACAGTATTGACGATGTTATGGCCTTTTGAAATTTCGGAAATTTGACGTTTATGACGTCATTGTGACGTCAGTGTACGTCGCAGCGCCGAAAATAAGGTATCACTGCAATCAGGGGACCAAGACCTTTCCAACGATATACTACTCGATATGATTCGCTGACCTTCGTACTTGACCTTGACATTCACCTCATGGCGAACTTCTCAAGGTCAAGGTCAAATGTCAAGGTCAAGGTCACAGAAGATAGAACTCGAGTTTATCTACAATATGAACTTAATTTGAAGTCTCTAGGACCATTAGAACCGAAGTTATGGCCACTTATGTGTTTTCGACGTTTTGCTTGACCTTGACCTTGACCTTTGACCTAGACACTCCAAAATAGGACGTTTTTTGGCCATTATCCTAGAGAATATGCACACGAATTTTTGAAGAATTCAGTGAAGAATTGTGGACGCTAGAGCGCGCACAAACAAACAAACGAGAGCCCCTAGGGCACCCACTTGCCGGAACGCATACTCATGATTTTTGACAGGTTTCAATGAGTTTGTAAACTTGACCTTGGAAACTTACTCATGTGATTCCATGGATTTAACATATAAGCATGAGTGCCATGCCTGTTCTGAATATGATTCAAATTTCATGAACTTACGACGATTCGAGCAGAAGTTATCACCAGTAATGTGTTTTTCTGGGATTTCGATGACCTTGACCTTTGACCATGTGGTTCATGTCGTAGAGGCCAACGCTGTCAATATGCATATCAATATCCAAAAGATTTCCTCCAGTATTGATGTTAGAACCTTTTGAAATTTCAGATATTTGACATTTCTGTCGTCATTGTGACGTCACTGAACGTCATAGCGCCAAAATTAAGACATCACTATAATCAGGAGACAGAGACCTCTCCAACGGTATCCTATTCAGTATGTTGCACTGAACTTTGTACTTGACCTTGATATTGACTTGTGGCGAACTTCTCAAGGTCAAGGCCAAAGGTCACATTCAAGGTCACCTAAGAAAGGCCTTTTGATATGCCACAATATGGTCTTAGTTTGAACTCTCTGCGACCATTAGTTCCGAAGTTATGCTTTTATGTGATTTTGACCTTTTCCTTGACCTTGATCTCGACCTTTGACCTTTGGTCACGAAGATTGTGCATTGTCTGTGTATGGTGATACAGACTATACTAGAATAATTCCGTCGGAATCGAACAAGAATTGTGGACACTATGGCCTTTTGAAATTTCGAAAAATTGACGTTCATGACGTCACTGTGAGGTCAATGAACGTCACATCTCAAAACTAATGAGATACTATGTATCAGGAAATCAAGACCTTCCATTTGATATACTACTTGATAGGTTTCAATTAGTTTGAAAATTTGACCTTGAAGTTTTGCTAATGTGACCTCATTTTTCGACTAAGTTCAAGGTCAATCATCGAATTGACATATACGTCTGATTGGGATACCTCTTCTGAATGATATGGTTCAAATTTCATGAGCCTACGACGATTCAAGCAGATGTTATTACTGAAAAGGTGTTTTTCTAGGATTTCGATGACCTTGACCTTGACCTTTGACCTTTGTACTTCAATTCGTAGAGGTCAATGCTGTCAATATGCATACCAAGTTTCGAGAGATTCCAAACAGTATTGACGATGTTATGGCCTTTTGAAATTTCGGAAATTTGACGTTTATGACGTCATTGTGACGTCAGTTTACGTCGCAGCGCCAAAAATAAGATATCATTGGAATCAGGGGCTAAAGACCTTTCCAACGATATACTACACGATATGATGCGCTGACCTTCGTACTTGACCTTGACATTGAGCACAGGCGAACTTCTCAAGGTCAAGGTCAAATGTCAAGGTCAAGGTCGCGGAAGATAGAACTCGAGTATATCTACAATATGAACTTGGTTTGAAGTCTCTAGGACGATTAGAATCGGAGTTATGGTCACTTATGTGTTTTGGACATTTTGTGTGACCTTGACCTTGACCTTTGACCTAGACACACCAAAATAGGACGTTTTTGGGCCATTATCCTAGAGAATGTGCACAATAATTTTGGAAGAAATTCATGTAGAATTGTGGACGCTAGAGGGCGAACAGACAAACAGACAAACAGACAAACAGACAAACAGACAAACACATATACAAACGAACTGACCAACATACTTGCCGAAATCGTAGATTCCGGCAAGTAACAAACAAACAAACGAGAGCCCCTAGGGCACCCACTTGCCGGAACGCATACTCATGATACTTGACAGGTTTCAATGAATTTGAAATTTCCAACTGTATCCTATTCAATATGGTGCACTGATGTTTCCAACTGTATCCTATTCAATATGGTGCACTGAACTTTGTACTCGACCTTGATATTGACTTGTGGCGAACCTCTCAAGGTCAAGGTCAAAGGTCACATTCAAGGTCACTCATGAAAGGCCTTTTAATATGCCACAATATGGTCTTAGTTTGAACTCTCTGCGACGATTAGTTCCGAAGTTATGGCCATTTATGTGATTTTGACCTTTCTCTTGACCTTGACCTCGACCTTTGACCTTGAGTCACGAAAATTGTGCATTGTCTGTGTATGAAGACATATATTTTACCTGTATAATTCCATCAGAATCGAACAAGGTTTGTGGACACTATGACCATTTGAAAGTTCGAAAAAATTACGTTGATGACGTCACTGTGACGCCAATAAACGTCACATCTCAAAACTGATGAGAAAGTATGTACCAGGGAGTCAAGGCCTTTCATTTGATATACTACTTGATAGGTTTCAGTTAGTTTTGAAATTTGACCTTGAAGTTTTCCTCATATGACCTTATTTTCCTGACCATGTTCAAGGTCAATCATGAAATTGACATATACGCTCGATTGCTATGTCTCTTCTGAATGATATGGTTCGAATTTCATGAACCTACAACAATTCAAATGGATGTTATTACCGGAAACGTGTTTTTCTGGGATTTCGATGACCTTGACCTTTGACCTTTGTACTTTAGTTACTAGAGGTCATTACTGTCAATATGCACATCAAGTTTTAAGAGATTCCATACAGTATTGACGATGTTATGGCCTTTTGAAATTTCGGAAATTTGACGTTTATGACGTCATTGTGACGTCAGTGTACGTCGCAGCGCCGAAAATAAGGTATCACTGCAATCAGGGGGTCAAGACCTTTCTAACGATATACTACTCGATATGATTCGCTGACCTTCGTACTTGACCTTGACATTCACCTCATGGCGAACTCTGAAGGTCAAGGTCAAACGTCAAGGTCAAGGTCACAGAAGATAGAACTCGAGTTTATCTACAATATGAACTTAATTTGAAGTCTCTAGGACCATTAGAACCGAAGTTATGGCCACTTATGTGTTTTCGACGTTTTGCTTGACCTTGACCTTGACCTTTGACCTAGACACTCCAAAATAGGACGTTTTTTGGCCATTATCCTAGAGAATATGCACACGAATTTTTGAAGAATTCAGTGAAGAATTGTGGACGCTAGAGCGCGCACAAACAAACAAACAAATGAAATCGCTCGCTGCTGCTGACTTGACGGCTGAAAGCCTTCGCTGGTACAGCGAGTACTTGCCGGAATAGAAGAAAGAAAACTTTGACCTTGAGGGGTAATGTCAAGGTCAAACGACACGACCAAGGTCCTTCAAAAGAGGGCTTCCAATATGCTACAATATTTTCTAGTTGGAACTCTCTGGGTCGATTAGTTCCGAAATTATAGAGATTCATGTGATTTTGACTGATCACTTTTCCGTGAACTTGACCTTTGACCTACGACGACTGAAGCAAAAGTTTTACCAAATATGTTTTTCTTCTGGGATTTCGATGACCTTGACCTCTGTGGTTCATGTCGTATAGGCCAATGCTGTCAATATACATATCAAGTTACAGAGGATTCCCTCCAGTATTGACATTGTTATGGCCTTTTGAAATTTCGGAAATTTGACGTTGATGACGTCATTGTGACGTCACTGAACGTCATACGTCAAAATTAAGACATCACTGGACTCAGGAGATCAAGACCTTAACGGTATACTACCAGGTATGGTTCGCTGAACTGCGTACTTGACCTTGACATTCACCTCATGGCGAACTTCTCAAGGTCAATGTCAAAAGTCAAGGTCAAGGTCACAGGCGATAGAACTCGAGTTCATCTACAATATGCACCTAATTTGAAGTCTCTAGGACGATTACAGCCGGAGTTATGGCCACTTATGTGTTTTCGACGTTTTGTGTGACCTTGACCTTGACCTTCGACCTCTATTCACCAAAATCTGATAGCATATACTCAATATCTTACAGAATATGTTCACCAAGTTTGAAAAAAATCGAATGAGAATTGTGGATGCTAGAGTGCGAAAATACATACAAACAAACAAACAAATGAAAATTTACCGATTTGTTTCCAAAAAAACGTCAATTACGTCAAAACGGATGTATCGATTGAGCTAAAAATTGACAGAAACCATCACAGGACGAGTCCACATCGTTTGCATCTGCTAGATCTGCAGTAAATGTGATAATTTTGCACATCTGACACTCAAAAGGCCTAAATGTCAGTCTAAAATCACATTTGACGTCATTATGACGTCAATTGACGTCCGATTCCAAAAATGACAACATATTTGGAAAGTACTCTCGAAGACCTTTCAAACGAGCTACTACTCGATATTTTTGCAAAACGTCAAGGTCAAGGTCATTTTTGAGGTCAACTTCGACCTCAGGCGCTTGTAAAGGCTATTGGTTATACGCCTTAGGTGTAAATGCAAAAGTTGTTAGTCTAAGTGAGTGCAATACTGTGGATTTACCTACGTGTCTCTACCTTGCTTACTTTCTGAGATATAGTGACCTACATGGTTTTCACTTGCAGGTCAATATTGACCTTGACTTTCGACCTTTGACCTTGAAATTTCGTGGAACAAAAGAACTCGTCCTTGGCCATAAACAGGTATATCATTAGATTTTTACGCACATTATTGACGCTTTTATCAGCATAAACAGCTTGAAACATGCAATTTCGCTTATAATGGGACCGATTTCGTTGCCATAGAAACGTCAATTACGTCATAACGAATTGACCGATCGCGCTAAAAATTGACATTGAGCATGAGGGACCGGTCCCACATCGTTTCCAAGCATCAGATCGAAAATCGGAGGAGGTGACCTCCAAGGTCAAATATTCGACCTCAGGCGAACTTCTCAAGGTCAAGATCAAATGTCAAGGTCAAGGTCACGAAAGATAGAACTCGAGTTTATCTACAATATGAACTTGATTTGAAGTCTCTAGGACAATTAGAACCGAAGTTATGGCCACTTATGTGTTTTCAACATTTTGCTTGACCTTGACCTTGATCATTGACCTAGCTACACCAAAATAGGACGTTTTCTGCCCAGTATCCTACAGATTGTGCACACCAATTTTGAAAGGTTTCAATCAAGAACTGTGGACGCTAGAGTGCGAACAGACACACAAACACACAAACAAAACCACGAACAGACCAACATACTTGCCGAAATCGAAGATTCCGGCAAGTAACAAACCAGCGACCATAGGTCGTAAGCTTGACGAAATGATTACTGAACTGATCCTGACCTTAACCTCTGAGATGTGACCCTGAAATTTTGCAGGTTATATTAGACAACATGCTATTTAGGCATAGACATTCAGTCCAATACCTCCAAATTTGAGTTCACGGTGTAGGTTTGAATGTTTGCTGGAATGTCGAAAAATTTATATGACCGGCCTTACGTTTATGACGTCATAGCGAAAAATCTATCGTGGCGGAAAAGTCTCGGACAGCTCCCTCTCAAACCAGAATTCAACGAGCTCTCCAGTGGTTCAATCCGCTTCTCTGTACGACGAATACTTTTCAATATATAGCTCCATTTTGAAAATTGACGTTATACGTCATGACGTCATTGACGTTGCCCGTAGCGTGTTGAAACTCGGTATATGACTGGGTATTAAGATTGCGTATCGGTTACATTCCGATGCTTTCAATGGTTTAATACCATGTGCAATTTTGGTTAATATCTCGGCCGTTTCGTAACAAAGTTACATGAAATTTTGAATTTATATTCTGCATATATCTATGAAGGTGACACCAAAAGCGATTGACGATTCCATTAATGAAATAGTATATAAATAGAGTTGAATGTGGCTGGAACAAATGTAACTTACGTTGCGTACACGAAGCATTACATGGTGCAGTTTCTTAATTACAACGAGTGCACATATCCGTGATCAATAACCTACCCTCCAATTTCAAGCATTCCATCGATATTCATGTCAAATTGATGTGCAAATACGTATATTTATTGCGATTCACTGAAAATGTCTTGTGCCGCTGGTCAGTGAAGCGCTAAGTACAGATCAACGGATTATTCGTATGGGAAATACCGTCAATGCTCAGCTTTCGACAATGTTGTATTCAGGAGTGAGATGTTGTTGTGATTTTGCTTATATACTACTCTTAGAAAATGATAGAGTCGCTGAATTCTTGATAAAGTTTGCGGTTGAGTTTGCAATGACAACGGATATAGACGTTATTAATGCGACTGACATTCAACTTCATTGCCCAGTGTATTTTCAATGCGGATAATATATAACATGTTATTTTGAACATCAAATTACCACCAAGTGTCGAGGTAAACCTCAAAACAGGCAGTAGGTTATTGTTCTATGATAAGTATTCTAACTATAGTCAAGAAATTGCACCCTAAAACGCTGTCTGTTTCCTATGTAAGTTACATTTAGTTGGCGGAGTATAACGTTCCGGATCTGTATGATTATCGACTGGGTCTTCAATTTGGACATTGGACAAATGTTGCAGTCATTATAGAACCTACGCAACAATTTTCTGCGAAATCCATTGCTAAACAGCAGAGAAATAGCCCAAATAAAACACACCAGAATTCAGCTGATAAGGCATCGATCCTGACTGTTAAGCATCCTTAATATCCCACATATAGTCTCATAATCACAGTCCAATACCTTCAACTTTGAGTGCACGGTGTAGGTTTGAATGTTTGCTGAAATATCAAAAAATTTATATGACTGGCCTTACGTTTATGACGTCATAGCGAAAAATCTATTATAGCAGAAAAGTATCTAACAGCACCCTCCTAAACCAGAATTCAACGAGCTTTCCAGTGGTGTGATGCGCTTCTCTGTACGACGAATACTTTTGAATATATAGCTCCATTTTAAAAATTGACGTTTTACGTCATGACGTCATTGACGTTGCACGTGGCATGTTAAAACTCGGTATATGACTGGGTAATAATATGCCACATATGTTCTCATAATCACAGTCCAATACCTTCAAATTTGAGTGCACAGTGTAGGTTTGAATGTTCGCTGAAAAGTCGAAAAATTGATATGACCGGCCTTACGTTTATGACGTCATAGCGAAAAATCTATCATGGCGGAAAAGTATCGGACAGCACCCTCCTAAACCAGAATTCAACGAGCTTTCCAGTGGTGCAATCCGCTTCTCTGTACGACGAATACTTTTTGAGATATAGCCCCATTTCAAAAATTGACGTTTTACGTCGTGACGTCATTGACGTTCGATGGATCCAAACAAAACTTCGCGGTTTGATGGACAATATCATCATTCATCAATGTGTCAAATTTCAGAGGTATCGCACTAAATATGACTCCTGTGTGAATTTTTGAAAATTCGCTAATGATGAGAGATAGGGATTTTTCGAGTTTTTAGGAATTTTTGGTGACGTCATCAATGAACCTAATTATTTCAAAAACGTGCTGTTCCGTCCTTGGGCGAATACCTATCCATCAAAAAAGTTTTGAGATGCTAGCACAAAAACTGTGGCCGCTAGAGAGGTGACAAACAAACAAGTAACAAACGGATATCTGGTGCATGCACAGGACCTTTGGTCCTGAGACAAATTACCGCTAAAAACCGGGAATGGGACTGATACATCCGCCGGTTCGTCGTCCCCAATAGTTCTGATATAAAGTGGCCTGTGGCTTGACCCAGACTGTATTTAGACATGAGTTTTAAGCTTTATTATATCAGTTGGACACCTCTGAGTCTGAAAACAAAGGAATTGTTTTGTTGTTTGAGATGTGCACTTGGATACATATATGATATACTGTACTACTGCTCAACCGAGTGTGTATATTTAGAAGGGGACATGTCCACAGGGGGTAATCGTTTCTGCAGCTTATTGTTGTGTGAACGGATTGAGAATCAGATTCACCCCACTGCTCTTTCTACTTTGATATCTCGGCGAGTTTTCAATTTATTCCAAATGTGAAAAGTGCATTATAAACTAGAAATAACACTGCACCTGACTGTATGAAATGCTTCAGAATTGAATGTTCAGTAAATTTGTGAAAATTGGAGACATGAAAACATTAAAAATATCTGTAAAATCCAGAATCCTCATAAGATTCTGATTAAGCTTTGTCAGATTATAGACAAAATTCGAGGTCAATCATGGATTTGACATATTTGTCTGATTGATATACCTCTTCTGAATGACATGGTTCAAATTTCATGAGCCCACAATGATTCAAACAGATGTTATTACCGGAAACGTGTTTTTCTGGGATTTCGATGACCTTGACCTTGACCTTTGACCTTTGCACTTAAATTCGTAGAAGTCAATGCTGTCAAAGTGCATATCAAATTTCAAAGGATTCCATTCACTATTGACGGTGTTATGGCCCTTTGAAATTTCGGATTTTTGACGTTTATGACGTCATTATGACGTCAGTTTACGTCGCAGCGCCAAAAATGAGATATCACTGGAATCAGGGACTCAAGACCTTTCCAACAATGTACTACTCGATATGCTGCGCCGACCTTCGTACTTAACCTTGACTTCGACCTCAGGCGAACTTCTCAAGGTCAAGGTCAAATGTCAAGGTCATGGTCACAGAAGATAGAACTCGAGTATATCTACAATATGAACTTGATTTGAAGTCTCTACGATGATTAGAACTGGAATAATAAGCACTTATGTGTTTTCGACATTTTGCGTGACCTTGACCTTGTTATTTGACCTTGAGCTTAACAAAGAACTAGGGACCTTCCTTTTTCAGCCTAAAAAATTTCTACTAAATTTTATGAATTTCCAATGAGAACTGTGGCCTGTAGAGCGCACACAAACAAACAAACAAACAAACATACATACATACATACAAACAATCAAACGGAACCGATCAACATACTTGACAAAATCTTTGATTTCGTCAAGTAACAAACGGAACCGATCAACATACTTGACAAAATCTTTGATTTCGTCAAGTAATAATATCCGGTGCATATATACAAGCTATTGGGCCTTAGGCAATGCCCTACATGTACTATAAACCTGTAACAGTGCTCACAATGCTCACAAACCCGGTGCTCACAAACCCCTGTTCGTCATGCCCAATAGTTCTGATATAAAGTGGCCTGTGGCTTGACCCAGACTGTATTTAGACATGAGTTTTAAGCTTTATTATATCAGTTGGACACCTCTGAGTCTGAAAACAAAGGAATTGTTTTGTTGTTTGAGATGTGCACTTGGATACATATATGATATACTGTACTACTGCTCAACCGAGTGTGTATATTTAGAAGGGGACATGTCCACAGGGGGTAATCGTTTCTGCAGCTTATTGTTGTGTGAACGGATTGAGAATCAGATTCACCCCACTGCTCTTTCTACTTTGATATCTCGGCGAGTTTTCAATTTATTCCAAATGTGAAAAGTGCATTATAAACTAGAAATAACACTGCACCTGACTGTATGAAATGCTTCAGAATTGAATGTTCAGTAAATTTGTGAAAATTGGAGACATGAAAACATTAAAAATATCTGTAAAATCCAGAATCCTCATAAGATTCTGATTAAGCTTTGTCAGATTATAGACAAAATTCGAGGTCAATCATGGATTTGACATATTTGTCTGATTGATATACCTCTTCTGAATGACATGGTTCAAATTTCATGAGCCCACAATGATTCAAACAGATGTTATTACCGGAAACGTGTTTTTCTGGGATTTCGATGACCTTGACCTTGACCTTTGACCTTTGCACTTAAATTCGTAGAAGTCAATGCTGTCAAAGTGCATATCAAATTTCAAAGGATTCCATTCACTATTGACGGTGTTATGGCCCTTTGAAATTTCGGATTTTTGACGTTTATGACGTCATTATGACGTCAGTTTACGTCGCAGCGCCAAAAATGAGATATCACTGGAATCAGGGACTCAAGACCTTTCCAACAATGTACTACTCGATATGCTGCGCCGACCTTCGTACTTAACCTTGACTTCGACCTCAGGCGAACTTCTCAAGGTCAAGGTCAAATGTCAAGGTCATGGTCACAGAAGATAGAACTCGAGTATATCTACAATATGAACTTGATTTGAAGTCTCTACGATGATTAGAACTGGAATAATAAGCACTTATGTGTTTTCGACATTTTGCGTGACCTTGACCTTGTTATTTGACCTTGAGCTTAACAAAGAACTAGGGACCTTCCTTTTTCAGCCTAAAAAATTTCTACTAAATTTTATGAATTTCCAATGAGAACTGTGGCCTGTAGAGCGCACACAAACAAACAAACAAACAAACATACATACATACATACAAACAATCAAACGGAACCGATCAACATACTTGACAAAATCTTTGATTTCGTCAAGTAACAAACGGAACCGATCAACATACTTGACAAAATCTTTGATTTCGTCAAGTAATAATATCCGGTGCATATATACAAGCTATTGGGCCTTAGGCAATGCCCTACATGTACTATAAACCTGTAACAGTGCTCACAATGCTCACAAACCCGGTGCTCACAAACCCCTGTTCGTCATGCCCAATAGTTCTGATATAAAGTGGCCTGTGGCTTGACCCAGACTGTATTTAGACATGAGTTTTAAGCTTTATTATATCAGTTGGACACCTCTGAGTCTGAAAACAAAGGAATTGTTTTGTTGTTTGAGATGTGCACTTGGATACATATATGATATACTGTACTACTGCTCAACCGAGTGTGTATATTTAGAAGGGGACATGTCCACAGGGGGTAATCGTTTCTGCAGCTTATTGTTGTGTGAACGGATTGAGAATCAGATTCACCCCACTGCTCTTTCTACTTTGATATCTCGGCGAGTTTTCAATTTATTCCAAATGTGAAAAGTGCATTATAAACTAGAAATAACACTGCACCTGACTGTATGAAATGCTTCAGAATTGAATGTTCAGTAAATTTGTGAAAATTGGAGACATGAAAACATTAAAAATATCTGTAAAATCCAGAATCCTCATAAGATTCTGATTAAGCTTTGTCAGATTATAGACAAAATTCGAGGTCAATCATGGATTTGACATATTTGTCTGATTGATATACCTCTTCTGAATGACATGGTTCAAATTTCATGAGCCCACAATGATTCAAACAGATGTTATTACCGGAAACGTGTTTTTCTGGGATTTCGATGACCTTGACCTTGACCTTTGACCTTTGCACTTAAATTCGTAGAAGTCAATGCTGTCAAAGTGCATATCAAATTTCAAAGGATTCCATTCACTATTGACGGTGTTATGGCCCTTTGAAATTTCGGATTTTTGACGTTTATGACGTCATTATGACGTCAGTTTACGTCGCAGCGCCAAAAATGAGATATCACTGGAATCAGGGACTCAAGACCTTTCCAACAATGTACTACTCGATATGCTGCGCCGACCTTCGTACTTAACCTTGACTTCGACCTCAGGCGAACTTCTCAAGGTCAAGGTCAAATGTCAAGGTCATGGTCACAGAAGATAGAACTCGAGTATATCTACAATATGAACTTGATTTGAAGTCTCTACGATGATTAGAACTGGAATAATAAGCACTTATGTGTTTTCGACATTTTGCGTGACCTTGACCTTGTTATTTGACCTTGAGCTTAACAAAGAACTAGGGACCTTCCTTTTTCAGCCTAAAAAATTTCTACTAAATTTTATGAATTTCCAATGAGAACTGTGGCCTGTAGAGCGCACACAAACAAACAAACAAACAAACATACATACATACATACAAACAATCAAACGGAACCGATCAACATACTTGACAAAATCTTTGATTTCGTCAAGTAACAAACGGAACCGATCAACATACTTGACAAAATCTTTGATTTCGTCAAGTAATAATATCCGGTGCATATATACAAGCTATTGGGCCTTAGGCAATGCCCTACATGTACTATAAACCTGTAACAGTGCTCACAATGCTCACAAACCCGGTGCTCACAAACCCCTGTTCGTCATGCCCAATAGTTCTGATATAAAGTGGCCTGTGGCTTGACCCAGACTGTATTTAGACATGAGTTTTAAGCTTTATTATATCAGTTGGACACCTCTGAGTCTGAAAACAAAGGAATTGTTTTGTTGTTTGAGATGTGCACTTGGATACATATATGATATACTGTACTACTGCTCAACCGAGTGTGTATATTTAGAAGGGGACATGTCCACAGGGGGTAATCGTTTCTGCAGCTTATTGTTGTGTGAACGGATTGAGAATCAGATTCACCCCACTGCTCTTTCTACTTTGATATCTCGGCGAGTTTTCAATTTATTCCAAATGTGAAAAGTGCATTATAAACTAGAAATAACACTGCACCTGACTGTATGAAATGCTTCAGAATTGAATGTTCAGTAAATTTGTGAAAATTGGAGACATGAAAACATTAAAAATATCTGTAAAATCCAGAATCCTCATAAGATTCTGATTAAGCTTTGTCAGATTATAGACAAAATTCGAGGTCAATCATGGATTTGACATATTTGTCTGATTGATATACCTCTTCTGAATGACATGGTTCAAATTTCATGAGCCCACAATGATTCAAACAGATGTTATTACCGGAAACGTGTTTTTCTGGGATTTCGATGACCTTGACCTTGACCTTTGACCTTTGCACTTAAATTCGTAGAAGTCAATGCTGTCAAAGTGCATATCAAATTTCAAAGGATTCCATTCACTATTGACGGTGTTATGGCCCTTTGAAATTTCGGATTTTTGACGTTTATGACGTCATTATGACGTCAGTTTACGTCGCAGCGCCAAAAATGAGATATCACTGGAATCAGGGACTCAAGACCTTTCCAACAATGTACTACTCGATATGCTGCGCCGACCTTCGTACTTAACCTTGACTTCGACCTCAGGCGAACTTCTCAAGGTCAAGGTCAAATGTCAAGGTCATGGTCACAGAAGATAGAACTCGAGTATATCTACAATATGAACTTGATTTGAAGTCTCTACGATGATTAGAACTGGAATAATAAGCACTTATGTGTTTTCGACATTTTGCGTGACCTTGACCTTGTTATTTGACCTTGAGCTTAACAAAGAACTAGGGACCTTCCTTTTTCAGCCTAAAAAATTTCTACTAAATTTTATGAATTTCCAATGAGAACTGTGGCCTGTAGAGCGCACACAAACAAACAAACAAACAAACATACATACATACATACAAACAATCAAACGGAACCGATCAACATACTTGACAAAATCTTTGATTTCGTCAAGTAACAAACGGAACCGATCAACATACTTGACAAAATCTTTGATTTCGTCAAGTAATAATATCCGGTGCATATATACAAGCTATTGGGCCTTAGGCAATGCCCTACATGTACTATAAACCTGTAACAGTGCTCACAATGCTCACAAACCCGGTGCTCACAAACCCCTGTTCGTCATGCCCAATAGTTCTGATATAAAGTGGCCTGTCGCTTGACCCAGACTGTATTTAGACATGAGTTTTAGGCTTTATTATATCAGTTGGACACCTCTGAGTCTGAAAACAAAGGAATTGTTTTGTTGTTTGAGATGTGCACTTGGATACATATATGATATACTGTACTACTGCTCAACCGAGTGTGTATATTTAGAAGGGGACATGTCCACAGGGGGTAATCGTTTCTGCAGCTTATTGTTGTGTGAACGGATTGAGAATCAGATTCACCCCACTGCTCTTTCTACTTTGATATCTCGGCGAGTTTTCAATTTATTCCAAATGTGAAAAGTGCATTATAAACTAGAAATAACACTGCACCTGACTGTATGAAATGCTTCAGAATTGAATGTTCAGTAAATTTGTGAAAATTGGAGACATGAAAACATTAAAAATATCTGTAAAATCCAGAATCCTCATAAGATTCTGATTAAGCTTTGTCAGATTATAGACAAAATTCGAGGTCAATCATGGATTTGACATATTTGTCTGATTGATATACCTCTTCTGAATGACATGGTTCAAATTTCATGAGCCCACAATGATTCAAACAGATGTTATTACCGGAAACGTGTTTTTCTGGGATTTCGATGACCTTGACCTTGACCTTTGACCTTTGCACTTAAATTCGTAGAAGTCAATGCTGTCAAAGTGCATATCAAATTTCAAAGGATTCCATTCACTATTGACGGTGTTATGGCCCTTTGAAATTTCGGATTTTTGACGTTTATGACGTCATTATGACGTCAGTTTACGTCGCAGCGCCAAAAATGAGATATCACTGGAATCAGGGACTCAAGACCTTTCCAACAATGTACTACTCGATATGCTGCGCCGACCTTCGTACTTAACCTTGACTTCGACCTCAGGCAAACTTCTCAAGGTCAAGGTCAAATGTCAAGGTCATGGTCACAGAAGATAGAACTCGAGTATATCTACAATATGAACTTGATTTGAAGTCTCTACGATGATTAGAACTGGGATAATAAGCACTTATGTGTTTTCGACGTTTTGCGTGACCTTGACCTTGTTATTTGACCTTGAGCTTAACAAAGAACTAGGGACCTTCCTTTTTCAGCCTAAAATATTTCTACTAAATTTTATGAATTTCCAATGAGAACTGTGGCCTGTAGAGCGCACACAAACAAACAAACAAACCAGCGACCATAGGTCGTAAGCTTGACGAAATGTTTTCTGAACTGATCCTGACCTTGACCTCTGAGATGTGACTCTGAAATTTTGCAGGTTATATTAGACAACATGTTATTTAGGCATATACATTCAGTCCAATACCTTAAAATTTGAGTTCACGATGTAGGTTTGAATGTTTGCTGGAATGTCGAAAAATTTATATTACCGGCCTTACGTTTATGACGTCATAGCGAAAAATCCATCATGGCGGAAAAGTCTCGGACAGCTCTCTCTCAAACCAGGATTCAACGAGCTCTCCAGTGGTTCAATCCGCTTCTCTGTACGACAAATACTTTTCAATATATAGCTCCATTTTGAAAATTGACGTTATACGTCATGACGTCATTGACGTTGCCTGTAGCGTGTTGAAACTCGGTATATGACTGGGTAATAATATGCCACATATGTTCTCATAATCACAGTCCAATACCTTCAAATTTGAGTGCACAGTGTATGTTTGAATGTTCGCTGAAAAGTCGAAAAATTGATATGACCGGCCTTACGTTTATGACGTCATAGCGAAAAATCTATCATGGCGGAAAAGTATCAGACAGCACCCTCCTAAACCAGAATTCAACGAGCTTTCCAGTGGTGCAATCCGCTTCTCTGTACGACGAATACTTTTTGAGATATAGCCCCATTTCATAAATTGACGTTTTTCGTCGTGACGTCATTGACGTTGGATAGATCCAAACAAAACTTCGCTGTGTGATGGACGATATCATCATTTATCGATGTGTAAAATTTCAGAGGTATCGGACTAAATATGACTCCTGTGTGAATTTTTGAAAATTCGCTAATGATGAGAGATAGGGATTTTTCGACTTTTTAGGAATTTTTGGTGACGTCATCAATGAACCGATTTTTTTTCAAAAACGTGCAGTCCCGTAACAGGGCTGATAGCTGTACATCAAAGAAGTTTGGGGATGCTAGCGCAAAAATTGTGGACGCTAGAGTGCGAAAAGACAAAAGAGTAAAGCATGCAATTTTGCTTATGATGGGAGCGATTCTGTTATCATAAATATCTGGTGCATGCACAGGACCTTTGATCGTGAGAGAAATTACTGCTAAAAACCGGGAATGGGGCCGGTTGCTATGCCGGTTCATCACCCCCAAAAATTCTGATATAAAGTGGCCTGTCGCTTGACCCAGAGTGTATTTAGACATGAGTTCTAGAGTTTATTATATCAGTTGGACACATTGCTTGAGATGTGCACTTGGAAACATATATGATGAACTGTAATACTATGCAACCGAGTGTGTATATTTAGAAGGGGACATGTCCACAGGGGATAATCGTTTCTACAGCTTATTGGCAAGTGAATTATCGGGTTGAGAATCAGATTCACCCCACTGCTCTTTCTACTTCGATATCTCGGCGAGTTTTCAAGTTATTCCAAATGTGAAAAGTGGACCATAAACTAGAAATAACACTGCAACTGACTGCAAGGAAATGCTTCAAAATTAATGTTCAGTAAATGTGTGAAAATTGGAGCCATGAAAACATAAAAAATATCTGTAAAATCCAAAAAACTCATAGGATTCTGATTAAGTTTTGTCAGATTATAGACAAAGTTCGAGGTCAATAATGGAATTGACATATTTATCTGATTGCCATACCCCTTCTAAATGACATGGTTCACATTTCATGAGCCCACGATGATTCAAACGGATGCTATTACAGAAAACGTGTTTTTCTGGAATTTCGATGACCTTGACCTTGACCTTTGACTTTTGTACTTGAGTTCGTAGAGGTCAATGCTGTCAAAATGCATATTAAATTTCAAGGGATTCCATACACTATTGACGATGTTATGACCCTTTGAAATTTCGGATTATTGACGTTTAATACGTCACTGTGACGTCAGTTTACGTCGCAGCACCAAAAATGAGATATCACTGGAATCAGGGCCTCAAGACCTTTCCAACGATATACTACTCGATATACTGCGCCGACCTTCGTATTTTGACCTTGACTTCGACCTCAGGCGAACTTCTCAAGGTCAAGGTCAAAGGTCAAGGTCAAGGTTACGGAAGATAGAACTCGAGTATATCTACAATATGCACTTGATTTGAAGTCTCTACGACGATTAGAACTGGAGTTATGAGCACTTATGTGTTTTCGACGTTTTGCATGACCTTGACCTTGTTATTTTATCTTGAGCTTGACAAAGAATCTGGGACCTTCCTTTCTCATCCAGAAATCTTCCTACTAAATTTCATGAATTTCCAATGACAACTGTGGCCTGTAGAGCGCACACAAACAAACAAACAAACATACAAACAAACGGCACCGATCAACATACTTGACAAAATCTTTGATTTCGTCAAGTAATAATATCCGGTGCATATATACAAGCTATTGGGCCTTAGGCAATGCACTACATGTACTATGAACCTGTAACAGTGCTCACAGTGCTCACAAACCCGGTGCTCACAAACCCCTGTTCGTCACCCCCAAAAATTCTGATATAAAGTGGCCTGTCGCTTGACCCAGAGTGTATTTAGACATGAGTTCTAGAGTTTATTATATCAGTTGGACACATTGCTTGAGATGTGCACTTGGAAACATATATGATGAACTGTAATACTATGCAACCGAGTGTGTATATTTAGAAGGGGACATGTCCACAGGGGATAATCGTTTCTACAGCTTATTGGCAAGTGAATTATCGGGTTGAGAATCAGATTCACCCCACTGCTCTTTCTACTTCGATATCTCGGCGAGTTTTCAAGTTATTCCAAATGTGAAAAGTGGACCATAAACTAGAAATAACACTGCAACTGACTGCAAGGAAATGCTTCAAAATTAATGTTCAGTAAATGTGTGAAAATTGGAGCCATGAAAACATAAAAAATATCTGTAAAATCCAAAAAACTCATAGGATTCTGATTAAGTTTTGTCAGATTATAGACAAAGTTCGAGGTCAATAATGGAATTGACATATTTATCTGATTGCCATACCCCTTCTAAATGACATGGTTCACATTTCATGAGCCCACGATGATTCAAACGGATGCTATTACAGAAAACGTGTTTTTCTGGAATTTCGATGACCTTGACCTTGACCTTTGACTTTTGTACTTGAGTTCGTAGAGGTCAATGCTGTCAAAATGCATATTAAATTTCAAGGGATTCCATACACTATTGACGATGTTATGACCCTTTGAAATTTCGGATTATTGACGTTTAATACGTCACTGTGACGTCAGTTTACGTCGCAGCACCAAAAATGAGATATCACTGGAATCAGGGCCTCAAGACCTTTCCAACGATATACTACTCGATATACTGCGCCGACCTTCGTATTTTGACCTTGACTTCGACCTCAGGCGAACTTCTCAAGGTCAAGGTCAAAGGTCAAGGTCAAGGTTACGGAAGATAGAACTCGAGTATATCTACAATATGCACTTGATTTGAAGTCTCTACGACGATTAGAACTGGAGTTATGAGCACTTATGTGTTTTCGACGTTTTGCATGACCTTGACCTTGTTATTTTATCTTGAGCTTGACAAAGAATCTGGGACCTTCCTTTCTCATCCAGAAATCTTCCTACTAAATTTCATGAATTTCCAATGACAACTGTGGCCTGTAGAGCGCACACAAACAAACAAACAAACATACAAACAAACGGCACCGATCAACATACTTGACAAAATCTTTGATTTCGTCAAGTAATAATATCCGGTGCATATATACAAGCTATTGGGCCTTAGGCAATGCACTACATGTACTATGAACCTGTAACAGTGCTCACAGTGCTCACAAACCCGGTGCTCACAAACCCCTGTTCGTCACCCCCAAAAATTTTGATATAAAGTGGCCTGTCGCTTGACCCAGAGTGTATTTAGACATGAGTTCTAGAGTTTATTATATCAGTTGGACACATTGCTTGAGATGTGCACTTGGAAACATATATGATGAACTGTAATACTATGCAACCGAGTGTGTATATTTAGAAGGGGACATGTCCACAGGGGATAATCGTTTCTACAGCTTATTGGCAAGTGAATTATCGGGTTGAGAATCAGATTCACCCCACTGCTCTTTCTACTTCGATATCTCGGCGAGTTTTCAAGTTATTCCAAATGTGAAAAGTGGACCATAAACTAGAAATAACACTGCAACTGACTGCAAGGAAATGCTTCAAAATTAATGTTCAGTAAATGTGTGAAAATTGGAGCCATGAAAACATAAAAAATATCTGTAAAATCCAAAAAACTCATAGGATTCTGATTAAGTTTTGTCAGATTATAGACAAAGTTCGAGGTCAATAATGGAATTGACATATTTATCTGATTGCCATACCCCTTCTAAATGACATGGTTCACATTTCATGAGCCCACGATGATTCAAACGGATGCTATTACAGAAAACGTGTTTTTCTGGAATTTCGATGACCTTGACCTTGACCTTTGACTTTTGTACTTGAGTTCGTAGAGGTCAATGCTGTCAAAATGCATATTAAATTTCAAGGGATTCCATACACTATTGACGATGTTATGACCCTTTGAAATTTCGGATTATTGACGTTTAATACGTCACTGTGACGTCAGTTTACGTCGCAGCACCAAAAATGAGATATCACTGGAATCAGGGCCTCAAGACCTTTCCAACGATATACTACTCGATATACTGCGCCGACCTTCGTATTTTGACCTTGACTTCGACCTCAGGCGAACTTCTCAAGGTCAAGGTCAAAGGTCAAGGTCAAGGTTACGGAAGATAGAACTCGAGTATATCTACAATATGCACTTGATTTGAAGTCTCTACGACGATTAGAACTGGAGTTATGAGCACTTATGTGTTTTCGACGTTTTGCATGACCTTGACCTTGTTATTTTATCTTGAGCTTGACAAAGAATCTGGGACCTTCCTTTCTCATCCAGAAATCTTCCTACTAAATTTCATGAATTTCCAATGACAACTGTGGCCTGTAGAGCGCACACAAACAAACAAACAAACATACAAACAAACGGCACCGATCAACATACTTGACAAAATCTTTGATTTCGTCAAGTAATAATATCCGGTGCATATATACAAGCTATTGGGCCTTAGGCAATGCACTACATGTACTATGAACCTGTAACAGTGCTCACAGTGCTCACAAACCCGGTGCTCACAAACCCCTGTTCGTCACCCCCAAAAATTCTGATATAAAGTGGCCTGTCGCTTGACCCAGAGTGTATTTAGACATGAGTTCTAGAGTTTATTATATCAGTTGGACACATTGCTTGAGATGTGCACTTGGAAACATATATGATGAACTGTAATACTATGCAACCGAGTGTGTATATTTAGAAGGGGACATGTCCACAGGGGATAATCGTTTCTACAGCTTATTGGCAAGTGAATTATCGGGTTGAGAATCAGATTCACCCCACTGCTCTTTCTACTTCGATATCTCGGCGAGTTTTCAAGTTATTCCAAATGTGAAAAGTGGACCATAAACTAGAAATAACACTGCAACTGACTGCAAGGAAATGCTTCAAAATTAATGTTCAGTAAATGTGTGAAAATTGGAGCCATGAAAACATAAAAAATATCTGTAAAATCCAAAAAACTCATAGGATTCTGATTAAGTTTTGTCAGATTATAGACAAAGTTCGAGGTCAATAATGGAATTGACATATTTATCTGATTGCCATACCCCTTCTAAATGACATGGTTCACATTTCATGAGCCCACGATGATTCAAACGGATGCTATTACAGAAAACGTGTTTTTCTGGAATTTCGATGACCTTGACCTTGACCTTTGACTTTTGTACTTGAGTTCGTAGAGGTCAATGCTGTCAAAATGCATATTAAATTTCAAGGGATTCCATACACTATTGACGATGTTATGACCCTTTGAAATTTCGGATTATTGACGTTTAATACGTCACTGTGACGTCAGTTTACGTCGCAGCACCAAAAATGAGATATCACTGGAATCAGGGCCTCAAGACCTTTCCAACGATATACTACTCGATATACTGCGCCGACCTTCGTATTTTGACCTTGACTTCGACCTCAGGCGAACTTCTCAAGGTCAAGGTCAAAGGTCAAGGTCAAGGTTACGGAAGATAGAACTCGAGTATATCTACAATATGCACTTGATTTGAAGTCTCTACGACGATTAGAACTGGAGTTATGAGCACTTATGTGTTTTCGACGTTTTGCATGACCTTGACCTTGTTATTTTATCTTGAGCTTGACAAAGAATCTGGGACCTTCCTTTCTCATCCAGAAATCTTCCTACTAAATTTCATGAATTTCCAATGACAACTGTGGCCTGTAGAGCGCACACAAACAAACAAACAAACATACAAACAAACGGCACCGATCAACATACTTGACAAAATCTTTGATTTCGTCAAGTAATAATATCCGGTGCATATATACAAGCTATTGGGCCTTAGGCAATGCACTACATGTACTATGAACCTGTAACAGTGCTCACAGTGCTCACAAACCCGGTGCTCACAAACCCCTGTTCGTCACCCCCAAAAATTCTGATATAAAGTGGCCTGTCGCTTGACCCAGAGTGTATTTAGACATGAGTTCTAGAGTTTATTATATCAGTTGGACACATTGCTTGAGATGTGCACTTGGAAACATATATGATGAACTGTAATACTATGCAACCGAGTGTGTATATTTAGAAGGGGACATGTCCACAGGGGATAATCGTTTCTACAGCTTATTGGCAAGTGAATTATCGGGTTGAGAATCAGATTCACCCCACTGCTCTTTCTACTTCGATATCTCGGCGAGTTTTCAAGTTATTCCAAATGTGAAAAGTGGACCATAAACTAGAAATAACACTGCAACTGACTGCAAGGAAATGCTTCAAAATTAATGTTCAGTAAATGTGTGAAAATTGGAGCCATGAAAACATAAAAAATATCTGTAAAATCCAAAAAACTCATAGGATTCTGATTAAGTTTTGTCAGATTATAGACAAAGTTCGAGGTCAATAATGGAATTGACATATTTATCTGATTGCCATACCCCTTCTAAATGACATGGTTCACATTTCATGAGCCCACGATGATTCAAACGGATGCTATTACAGAAAACGTGTTTTTCTGGAATTTCGATGACCTTGACCTTGACCTTTGACTTTTGTACTTGAGTTCGTAGAGGTCAATGCTGTCAAAATGCATATTAAATTTCAAGGGATTCCATACACTATTGACGATGTTATGACCCTTTGAAATTTCGGATTATTGACGTTTAATACGTCACTGTGACGTCAGTTTACGTCGCAGCACCAAAAATGAGATATCACTGGAATCAGGGCCTCAAGACCTTTCCAACGATATACTACTCGATATACTGCGCCGACCTTCGTATTTTGACCTTGACTTCGACCTCAGGCGAACTTCTCAAGGTCAAGGTCAAAGGTCAAGGTCAAGGTTACGGAAGATAGAACTCGAGTATATCTACAATATGCACTTGATTTGAAGTCTCTACGACGATTAGAACTGGAGTTATGAGCACTTATGTGTTTTCGACGTTTTGCATGACCTTGACCTTGTTATTTTATCTTGAGCTTGACAAAGAATCTGGGACCTTCCTTTCTCATCCAGAAATCTTCCTACTAAATTTCATGAATTTCCAATGACAACTGTGGCCTGTAGAGCGCACACAAACAAACAAACAAACATACAAACAAACGGCACCGATCAACATACTTGACAAAATCTTTGATTTCGTCAAGTAATAATATCCGGTGCATATATACAAGCTATTGGGCCTTAGGCAATGCACTACATGTACTATGAACCTGTAACAGTGCTCACAGTGCTCACAAACCCGGTGCTCACAAACCCCTGTTCGTCACCCCCAAAAATTCTGATATAAAGTGGCCTGTCGCTTGACCCAGAGTGTATTTAGACATGAGTTCTAGAGTTTATTATATCAGTTGGACACATTGCTTGAGATGTGCACTTGGAAACATATATGATGAACTGTAATACTATGCAACCGAGTGTGTATATTTAGAAGGGGACATGTCCACAGGGGATAATCGTTTCTACAGCTTATTGGCAAGTGAATTATCGGGTTGAGAATCAGATTCACCCCACTGCTCTTTCTACTTCGATATCTCGGCGAGTTTTCAAGTTATTCCAAATGTGAAAAGTGGACCATAAACTAGAAATAACACTGCAACTGACTGCAAGGAAATGCTTCAAAATTAATGTTCAGTAAATGTGTGAAAATTGGAGCCATGAAAACATAAAAAATATCTGTAAAATCCAAAAAACTCATAGGATTCTGATTAAGTTTTGTCAGATTATAGACAAAGTTCGAGGTCAATAATGGAATTGACATATTTATCTGATTGCCATACCCCTTCTAAATGACATGGTTCACATTTCATGAGCCCACGATGATTCAAACGGATGCTATTACAGAAAACGTGTTTTTCTGGAATTTCGATGACCTTGACCTTGACCTTTGACTTTTGTACTTGAGTTCGTAGAGGTCAATGCTGTCAAAATGCATATTAAATTTCAAGGGATTCCATACACTATTGACGATGTTATGACCCTTTGAAATTTCGGATTATTGACGTTTAATACGTCACTGTGACGTCAGTTTACGTCGCAGCACCAAAAATGAGATATCACTGGAATCAGGGCCTCAAGACCTTTCCAACGATATACTACTCGATATACTGCGCCGACCTTCGTATTTTGACCTTGACTTCGACCTCAGGCGAACTTCTCAAGGTCAAGGTCAAAGGTCAAGGTCAAGGTTACGGAAGATAGAACTCGAGTATATCTACAATATGCACTTGATTTGAAGTCTCTACGACGATTAGAACTGGAGTTATGAGCACTTATGTGTTTTCGACGTTTTGCATGACCTTGACCTTGTTATTTTATCTTGAGCTTGACAAAGAATCTGGGACCTTCCTTTCTCATCCAGAAATCTTCCTACTAAATTTCATGAATTTCCAATGACAACTGTGGCCTGTAGAGCGCACACAAACAAACAAACAAACATACAAACAAACGGCACCGATCAACATACTTGACAAAATCTTTGATTTCGTCAAGTAATAATATCCGGTGCATATATACAAGCTATTGGGCCTTAGGCAATGCACTACATGTACTATGAACCTGTAACAGTGCTCACAGTGCTCACAAACCCGGTGCTCACAAACCCCTGTTCGTCACCCCCAAAAATTCTGATATAAAGTGGCCTGTCGCTTGACCCAGAGTGTATTTAGACATGAGTTCTAGAGTTTATTATATCAGTTGGACACATTGCTTGAGATGTGCACTTGGAAACATATATGATGAACTGTAATACTATGCAACCGAGTGTGTATATTTAGAAGGGGACATGTCCACAGGGGATAATCGTTTCTACAGCTTATTGGCAAGTGAATTATCGGGTTGAGAATCAGATTCACCCCACTGCTCTTTCTACTTCGATATCTCGGCGAGTTTTCAAGTTATTCCAAATGTGAAAAGTGGACCATAAACTAGAAATAACACTGCAACTGACTGCAAGGAAATGCTTCAAAATTAATGTTCAGTAAATGTGTGAAAATTGGAGCCATGAAAACATAAAAAATATCTGTAAAATCCAAAAAACTCATAGGATTCTGATTAAGTTTTGTCAGATTATAGACAAAGTTCGAGGTCAATAATGGAATTGACATATTTATCTGATTGCCATACCCCTTCTAAATGACATGGTTCACATTTCATGAGCCCACGATGATTCAAACGGATGCTATTACAGAAAACGTGTTTTTCTGGAATTTCGATGACCTTGACCTTGACCTTTGACTTTTGTACTTGAGTTCGTAGAGGTCAATGCTGTCAAAATGCATATTAAATTTCAAGGGATTCCATACACTATTGACGATGTTATGACCCTTTGAAATTTCGGATTATTGACGTTTAATACGTCACTGTGACGTCAGTTTACGTCGCAGCACCAAAAATGAGATATCACTGGAATCAGGGCCTCAAGACCTTTCCAACGATATACTACTCGATATACTGCGCCGACCTTCGTATTTTGACCTTGACTTCGACCTCAGGCGAACTTCTCAAGGTCAAGGTCAAAGGTCAAGGTCAAGGTTACGGAAGATAGAACTCGAGTATATCTACAATATGCACTTGATTTGAAGTCTCTACGACGATTAGAACTGGAGTTATGAGCACTTATGTGTTTTCGACGTTTTGCATGACCTTGACCTTGTTATTTTATCTTGAGCTTGACAAAGAATCTGGGACCTTCCTTTCTCATCCAGAAATCTTCCTACTAAATTTCATGAATTTCCAATGACAACTGTGGCCTGTAGAGCGCACACAAACAAACAAACCAGCGACCATAGGTCGTAAGCTTGACGAAATGTTTACTGAACTGATCCTGACCTTAACCTCTGAGATGTGACCCTGAAATTTTGCAGGTTATATTAGACAACATGCTATTTAGGCATAGACATTCAGTCCAATACCTCCAAATTTGAGTTCACGGTGTAGGTTTGAATGTTTGCTGGAATGTCGAAAAATTTATATGACCGGCCTTACGTTTATGACGTCATAGCGAAAAATCTATCGTGGCGGAAAAGTCTCGGACAGCTCCCTCTCAAACCAGAATTCAACGAGCTCTCCAGTGGTTCAATCCGCTTCTCTGTACGACGAATACTTTTCAATATATAGCTCCATTTTGAAAATTGACGTTATACGTCATGACGTCATTGACGTTGCCCGTAGCGTGTTGAAACTCGGTATATGACTGGGTATTAATATGCCACATATAGTCTCATAATCACAGTCCAATACCTTCAACTTTGAGTGCACGGTGTAGGTTTGAATGTTTGCTGAAATATCAAAAAATTTATATGACCGGCCTTACGTTTATGACGTCATAGCGAAAAATCTATTATAGCAGAAAAGTATCTAACAGCACCCTCCTAAACCAGAATTCAACGAGCTTTCCAGTGGTGTGATGCGCTTCTCTGTACGACGAATACTTTTCAATATATAGCTCCATTTTGAAAATTGACGTTTTACGTCATGACGTCATTGACGTTGCACGTGGCATGTTGAAACTCGGTATATGACTGAGTAATAATATGCCACATATGTTCTCATAATCACAGTCCAATACCTTCAAATTTGAGTGCACAGTGTAGGTTTGAATGTTCGCTGAAAAGTCGAAAAATTGATATGACCGGCCTTACGTTTATGACGTCATAGCGAAAAATCTATCATGGCGGAAAAGTTTCGGACAGCACCCTCCTAAACCAGAATTCAACGAGCTTTCCAGTGGTGCAATCCGCTTTTCAGTACGACGAATACTTTTTGAGATATAGCCCCATTTCAAAAATTGACGTTTTACGTCGTGACGTCATTGACGTTCGCAGGATCCAAACAAAACTTTGCGGTTTGATGGACGATATCATCATCTATCGATGTGTCAAATTTCAGAGGTATCGGACTAAATATGACTCCTGTGTGAATTTTTGAAAATTCGCTAATGATGAGAGATGGGGATTTTTCGAGTTTTAGGAATTTTTGGTGACGTCATCAATGAACCGATTTTTTTCAAAAACGTACATTGCCGTAACAAAGCTGATAGCTGTACATCAAAGAAGTTTGGGGATGCTAGCGCAAAAATTGTGGACGCTAGAATGCGAAAAGACAAAAGAGTGAAGCATGCAATTTTGCTTATGATGGGAGCGATTCTGTTGTCATAAATATCTGGTGCATGCACAGGACCTTTGATCGTGAGACAAATTACTGCTAAAAACCGGGAATGGGGCCGGTTGCTATGCCAATCCGTCATCCCCAAAAGTTCTGATATAAAGTGGCCTGTCGCTTGACACAGAATGTATTTAGACATGAGTTTTAGACTTTATCATACCAGTTGGACACCTCTGAGTCAAAAAGCAAAAGAAATGTTGTTTGAGATGTGCACTTGGATACATATATGATATACTGTACTACTTCGCAACCGAGTGTGTATATTTAGAAGGGGACATGTCCACAGGGGGTAATCGTTTCTGCAGCTTATTGTTGTGTTAACGGATTGAGAATCAGATTCACCCCACTGCTCTTTCTACTTTGATATCTCGGCGAGTTTTGAATTTATTCCAAATGTGAAAAGTGCATTATAAACTAGAAATAACACTGCACCTGACTGTATGAAATGCTTCAGAATTGAATGTTCAGTAAATTTTTGAAAATTGGAGCCATGAAAACATTAAAAATATCTGTAAAGTCCAGAATCCTCATAAGATTCTGATTAAGCTTTGTCAGATTATAGACAAAATTCGAGGTCAATCATGGATTTGACATATTTGTCTGATTGATATACCTCTTCTGAATGACATGGTTCAAATTTCATGAGCCCACAATGATTCAAACAGATGTTATTACCGGAAACGTGTTTTTCTGGGATTTCGATGACCTTGACCTTGACCTTTGACCTTTGCACTTAAATTCGTAGAAGTCAATGCTGTCAAAGTGCATATCAAATTTCAAAGGATTCCATTCACTATTGACGGTGTTATGGCCCTTTGAACGTTTATTTTGACGTTTATGACGTCATTATGACGTCAGTTTACGTCGCAGCGCCAAAAATGAGATATCGCTGGAATCAGGGGCTCGAGACCTTTCCAAAGATATACTACTCGATATGCTGCGCCGACCTTCGTACTTGACCTTGACTTCGAGCTCAGGCGAACTTCTCAAGGTCAAGGTCAAAGTTCAAGGTCAAGGTTACGGAAGATAGAACTCGAGTATATCTACAATATGCACTTGATTTGAAGTCTCTACGACGATTAGAACAAGAGTTGTGGCCACTTACGTGTTTTCATGACCTTGACCTTGTTATTTGACCTTGAGCTTAACAAAGAGGCTGGGACCTTCCTGTTTCAGCCTAAAACCTTTCTATCAAATTCCATGAATTTCCAATGAGAACTGTGGCCTGTAGAGCGCACACAAACAAACAAACATACAAACAAACGGAACCGATCAACATACTTGACAAAATCTTTGATTTCGTCAAGTAACAAACAAACGGAACCGATCAACATACTTGACAAAATCTTTGATTTCGTCAAGTAATAATATCCGGTGCATATATACAAGCTATTGGGCCTTAGGCAATGCACTACATGTACTATAAACCTGTAACAGTGCTCATAGTACTCACAAACCCGGTGCTCACTAATCCCTGTTCGTCATTCCTAATAGTTTTGATATAAAGTGGCCTGTGGCTTGACCCAGACTGTATTTTGACATGCGTTTTAGGCTTTATTATATCAGTTGGACACCTCTGAGTTGGAAAACAAAAGAAATATTGTTTGAGATCTGCATTCGGATATATATATATATGATATACTATACTACTAAGCGACCGAGTGTGTATATTTAGAAGGGGACATGTCCACAGGGGGTAATCGTTTCTACAGCTTATTGTTGTGTGAACGGATTGAGAATCAGATTCACCCCACTGCTCTTTCTACTTTGATATCTCGGCGAGTTTTCAATTTATTCCAAATGTGAAAAGTGCATTATAAACTAGAAATAACACTGCACCTGACTGTATGAAATGCTTCAGAATTGAATGTTCAGTAAATTTGTGAAAATTGGAGCCATGAAAACATTAAAAATATCTGTAAAATCCAGAATCCTCATAAGATTCTGATTAAGCTTTGTCAGATTATAGACAAAGTTCGAGGTCAATCATGGATTTGACATATTTGTCTGATTGATATACCTCTTCTGAATGACATGGTTCAAATTTCATGAGCCCACAATGATTCAAACAGATGTTATTACCGGAAACGTGTTTTTCTGGGATTTCGATGACCTTGACCTTGACCTTTGACCTTTGCACTTAAATTCGTAGAAGTCAATGCTGTCAAAGTGCATATCAAATTTCAAGGGATTCCATACACTATTGACGATGTTATGGCCCTTTGAAATTTCGTATTTTTGACGTTTATGACGTCACTATGACGTCAGTTTACGTCGCAGCGCCAAAAATGAGTTATCACTGGAATCAGGGGCTCAAGACCTTTCCAACGATATACTACTCGATATGGTGCACTGACCTTCGTACTTGACCTTGACATTTACCTCATGGCGAACTTCTCAAGGTCAAGGTCAAATGTCGAAGTCAAGGTTACAGAAGATGGAACTCGAGTATATCTACAATATGAACTTGGTTTGAAGTCTCTAGGACGATTAGAACTGAAGTTATGGCCACTTATGTGTTTTTAACGTTTTGCATGACCTTGACCTTGCTATTTGACCTTGAGCTTAACAAAGAGTCTGGGACCTTCCTTTTTCAGCCTAAAACCTTTGTACTAAATTTCATGAATTTCCAATGAGAACTGTGGCCTGTAGAGGGCACACAAACAAACAAACAAACAAACAAACAAACATACAAACAAACAAACGGAACCGATCAACATACTTGACAAAATCTTTGATTTCGTCAAGTAATAATATCCGGTGCATATATACAAGCTATTGGGCCTTAGGCAATGCACTACATGTACTATAAACCTGTAACAGTGCTCATAGTACTCACAAACCCGGTGCTCACTAATCCCTGTTCGTCATTCCTAATAGTTTTGATATAAAGTGGCCTGTGGCTTGACCCAGACTGTATTTTGACATGCGTTTTAGGCTTTATTATATCAGTTGGACACCTCTGAGTTGGAAAACAAAAGAAATATTGTTTGAGATCTGCATTCGGATATATATATATATGATATACTATACTACTAAGCGACCGAGTGTGTATATTTAGAAGGGGACATGTCCACAGGGGGTAATCGTTTCTACAGCTTATTGTTGTGTGAACGGATTGAGAATCAGATTCACCCCACTGCTCTTTCTACTTTGATATCTCGGCGAGTTTTCAATTTATTCCAAATGTGAAAAGTGCATTATAAACTAGAAATAACACTGCACCTGACTGTATGAAATGCTTCAGAATTGAATGTTCAGTAAATTTGTGAAAATTGGAGCCATGAAAACATTAAAAATATCTGTAAAATCCAGAATCCTCATAAGATTCTGATTAAGCTTTGTCAGATTATAGACAAAGTTCGAGGTCAATCATGGATTTGACATATTTGTCTGATTGATATACCTCTTCTGAATGACATGGTTCAAATTTCATGAGCCCACAATGATTCAAACAGATGTTATTACCGGAAACGTGTTTTTCTGGGATTTCGATGACCTTGACCTTGACCTTTGACCTTTGCACTTAAATTCGTAGAAGTCAATGCTGTCAAAGTGCATATCAAATTTCAAGGGATTCCATACACTATTGACGATGTTATGGCCCTTTGAAATTTCGTATTTTTGACGTTTATGACGTCACTATGACGTCAGTTTACGTCGCAGCGCCAAAAATGAGTTATCACTGGAATCAGGGGCTCAAGACCTTTCCAACGATATACTACTCGATATGGTGCACTGACCTTCGTACTTGACCTTGACATTTACCTCATGGCGAACTTCTCAAGGTCAAGGTCAAATGTCGAAGTCAAGGTTACAGAAGATGGAACTCGAGTATATCTACAATATGAACTTGGTTTGAAGTCTCTAGGACGATTAGAACTGAAGTTATGGCCACTTATGTGTTTTTAACGTTTTGCATGACCTTGACCTTGCTATTTGACCTTGAGCTTAACAAAGAGTCTGGGACCTTCCTTTTTCAGCCTAAAACCTTTGTACTAAATTTCATGAATTTCCAATGAGAACTGTGGCCTGTAGAGGGCACACAAACAAACAAACAAACAAACAAACAAACATACAAACAAACAAACGGAACCGATCAACATACTTGACAAAATCTTTGATTTCGTCAAGTAACAAACATACAAACAAACGGCACCGATCAACATACTTGACAAAATCTTTGATTTCGTCAAGTAATAATATCCGGTGCATATATACAAGCTATTGGGCCTTAGGCAATGCACTACATGTACTATGAACCTGTAACAGTGCTCACAGTGCTCACAAACCCGGTGCTCACAAACCCCTGTTCGTCACCCCCAAAAATTCTGATATAAAGTGGCCTGTCGCTTGACCCAGAGTGTATTTAGACATGAGTTCTAGAGTTTATTATATCAGTTGGACACATTGCTTGAGATGTGCACTTGGAAACATATATGATGAACTGTAATACTATGCAACCGAGTGTGTATATTTAGAAGGGGACATGTCCACAGGGGATAATCGTTTCTACAGCTTATTGGCAAGTGAATTATCGGGTTGAGAATCAGATTCACCCCACTGCTCTTTCTACTTCGATATCTCGGCGAGTTTTCAAGTTATTCCAAATGTGAAAAGTGGACCATAAACTAGAAATAACACTGCAACTGACTGCAAGGAAATGCTTCAAAATTAATGTTCAGTAAATGTGTGAAAATTGGAGCCATGAAAACATAAAAAATATCTGTAAAATCCAAAAAACTCATAGGATTCTGATTAAGTTTTGTCAGATTATAGACAAAGTTCGAGGTCAATAATGGAATTGACATATTTATCTGATTGCCATACCCCTTCTAAATGACATGGTTCACATTTCATGAGCCCACGATGATTCAAACGGATGCTATTACAGAAAACGTGTTTTTCTGGAATTTCGATGACCTTGACCTTGACCTTTGACTTTTGTACTTGAGTTCGTAGAGGTCAATGCTGTCAAAATGCATATTAAATTTCAAGGGATTCCATACACTATTGACGATGTTATGACCCTTTGAAATTTCGGATTATTGACGTTTAATACGTCACTGTGACGTCAGTTTACGTCGCAGCACCAAAAATGAGATATCACTGGAATCAGGGCCTCAAGACCTTTCCAACGATATACTACTCGATATACTGCGCCGACCTTCGTATTTTGACCTTGACTTCGACCTCAGGCGAACTTCTCAAGGTCAAGGTCAAAGGTCAAGGTCAAGGTTACGGAAGATAGAACTCGAGTATATCTACAATATGCACTTGATTTGAAGTCTCTACGACGATTAGAACTGGAGTTATGAACACTTATGTGTTTTCGACGTTTTGCATGACCTTGACCTTGTTATTTTATCTTGAGCTTGACAAAGAATCTGGGACCTTCCTTTCTCATCCAGAAATCTTCCTACTAAATTTCATGAATTTCCAATGACAACTGTGGCCTGTAGAGCGCACACAAACAAACAAACAAACATACAAACAAACGGCACCGATCAACATACTTGACAAAATCTTTGATTTCGTCAAGTAATAATATCCGGTGCATATATACAAGCTATTGGGCCTTAGGCAATGCACTACATGTACTATGAACCTGTAACAGTGCTCACAGTGCTCACAAACCCGGTGCTCACAAACCCCTGTTCGTCACCCCCAAAAATTCTGATATAAAGTGGCCTGTCGCTTGACCCAGAGTGTATTTAGACATGAGTTCTAGAGTTTATTATATCAGTTGGACACATTGCTTGAGATGTGCACTTGGAAACATATATGATGAACTGTAATACTATGCAACCGAGTGTGTATATTTAGAAGGGGACATGTCCACAGGGGATAATCGTTTCTACAGCTTATTGGCAAGTGAATTATCGGGTTGAGAATCAGATTCACCCCACTGCTCTTTCTACTTCGATATCTCGGCGAGTTTTCAAGTTATTCCAAATGTGAAAAGTGGACCATAAACTAGAAATAACACTGCAACTGACTGCAAGGAAATGCTTCAAAATTAATGTTCAGTAAATGTGTGAAAATTGGAGCCATGAAAACATAAAAAATATCTGTAAAATCCAAAAAACTCATAGGATTCTGATTAAGTTTTGTCAGATTATAGACAAAGTTCGAGGTCAATAATGGAATTGACATATTTATCTGATTGCCATACCCCTTCTAAATGACATGGTTCACATTTCATGAGCCCACGATGATTCAAACGGATGCTATTACAGAAAACGTGTTTTTCTGGAATTTCGATGACCTTGACCTTGACCTTTGACTTTTGTACTTGAGTTCGTAGAGGTCAATGCTGTCAAAATGCATATTAAATTTCAAGGGATTCCATACACTATTGACGATGTTATGACCCTTTGAAATTTCGGATTATTGACGTTTAATACGTCACTGTGACGTCAGTTTACGTCGCAGCACCAAAAATGAGATATCACTGGAATCAGGGCCTCAAGACCTTTCCAACGATATACTACTCGATATACTGCGCCGACCTTCGTATTTTGACCTTGACTTCGACCTCAGGCGAACTTCTCAAGGTCAAGGTCAAAGGTCAAGGTCAAGGTTACGGAAGATAGAACTCGAGTATATCTACAATATGCACTTGATTTGAAGTCTCTACGACGATTAGAACTGGAGTTATGAGCACTTATGTGTTTTCGACGTTTTGCATGACCTTGACCTTGTTATTTTATCTTGAGCTTGACAAAGAATCTGGGACCTTCCTTTCTCATCCAGAAATCTTCCTACTAAATTTCATGAATTTCCAATGACAACTGTGGCCTGTAGAGCGCACACAAACAAACAAACAAACATACAAACCAGCGACCATAGGTCGTAAGCTTGACGAAATGTTTACTGAACTGATCCTGACCTTGACCTCTGAGATGTGACTCTGAAATTTTGCAGGTTATATTAGACAACGTGCTATTTAGGCATAGACATTCAGTCCAATACCTTCAAATTTGAGTTCACGGTGTAGGTTTGAATGTTTGCTGGAATGTCGAAAAATTTATATGACCGGCCTTACGTTTATGACGTCATAGCGAAAAATCTATCATGGCGGAAAAGTCTCGGACAGCTCCCTCTCAAACCAGAATTCAACAAGCTCTCCAGTGGTTCAATCCGCTTCTCTGTACGACAAATACTTTTCAATATATAGCTCCATTCTGAAAATTGACGTTATACATCATGACGTCATTGACGTTGCCCGTAGCGTGTTGAAGCTTGGAATATGACTGGGTATTAATATGCCACATATAGTCTCATAATCATAGTCCAATACCTTCAAATTTGAGTGCACGGTGTAGGTTTGAATGTTTGCTGAAATATCGAAAAATTTATATGACTGGCCTTACGTTTATGACGTCATAGCGAAAAATTTATTATAGCAGAAAAGTATCTAACAAGACCGTCCTGAACCAGAATTCAACGAGCTTTCCAATGGTGTGATGCGCTCCTCTGTACGACGAATACTTTTCAATATATAGCTCCATTTTGAAAATTGACGTTTTACGTCATGACGTCATTGACGTTGCACGTGGCATGTTGAAACTCGGCATATGACTGGGTAATAATATGCCACATATGTTCTCATAATCACAGTCCAATACCTTCAAATTTGAGTGCACAGTGTAATTTTAAATGTTCGCTGAAAAGTCGAAAAATTGATATGACCGGCCTTACGTTTATGACGTCATAGCGCAAAATCTATCATGGCGGAAAAGTATCGGACAGCACCATCCTAAACCAGAATTCAACGAGCTTTCCAGTGGTGCAATCCGCTTCTCTGTACGACGAATACCTTTTGAGATATAGCCCCATTTCAAAAATTGACGTTTTACGTCGTGACGTCATTGACGTTCGATGGATCCAAACAAAACTTCGCGGTTTGATGGAAGATATCATCATTCATCGATGTGTCAAATTTCAGAGGTATCGAACTAAATATGACTCCTGTGTGAATTTTTGAAAATTCGCTAATGATGAGAGATAGGGATTTTTCGAGTTTTTAGGAATTTTTGGTGACGTCATCAATTAACCGATTTTTTTCAAAAACGTGCAGTGCCGTGACAGGGCTGATAGCTGTACATCAAAGAAGTTTGGGGATGCTAGCGCAAAAATTGTGGACGCTAGAGTGCGAAAAGACAAAAGAGTGAAGCATGGAATTTTGCTTATGATGGGAGCGATTCTGTTGTCATAAATATCTGGTGCATGCACAGGACCTTTGATCGTGAAAGAAATTACTGCTAAAAACCGGGAATGGGGCCGGTTGCTATGCCGGTTCGTCATGCCCAAAATTTCTGATATAAAGTGGCCTGTTGCTTGACCCAGACTGTATTTAGACATGAGTTTTAGACTTTATCATACCAGTTGGACACCTCTGAGTCAAAAAACAAAAGAAATGTTGTTTGAGATGTGCACTTGGATACATATATGATATACTGTACTACTTCGCAACCGAGTGTGTATATTTAGAAGGGGACATGTCCACAGGGGGTAATCGTTTCTACAGCTTATTAGCATCTGAACGGATTGAGAATCAAATTCACCCCACTGCTCTTTCTACTTTGATATCTCGGCGAGTTTTCAAGTTATTCCAAATGTGAAAAGTGGACCATAAACTAGAAATAACACTGCAACTGACTGCAAGGAAATTCTTTAAAATTAATGTTCAGTAAATGTGTGAAAATTGGAGCCATGAAAACATAAAAAATATCTGTAAAATCCCAAAAACTCATGGGATTCTGATTAAGTTTTGTCAGATTATAGACAAAGTTCGAGGTCAATCATGGAATTGACATATTTATCTGATTGCCATACCCCTTCTAAATGACATGGTTCAAATTTCATGAGCCCACGATGATTCAAACGGATGCTATTACAGAAAACGTGTTTTTCTGGGATTTCGATGACCTTGACCTTGACCTTTGACTTTTGTACTTGAGTTCGTAGAGGTCAATGCTGTCAAAATGCATATCAAATTTCAAGGGATTCCATACACTATTGACGATATTATGACCCTTTGAAATTTCGGATTATTGACGTTTAATACGTCATTGTGACGTCAGTTTACGTCGCAGCACCAAAAATGAGATATCACTGGAATCAGGAGCTCAAGACCTTTCCAACGATATACTACTCGATATACTGCGCCGACCTTCGTATTTTGACCTTGACTTCGACCTCAACTTCTCAAGGTCAAGGTCAAAGGTCAAGGTCAAGGTCACGGAAGATAGAACTCGAACATATCTACAATATGCACTTGATTTGAAGTCTCTACGACGATTAGAACTGGAGTCATGAGCACTTATGTGTTTTCGACGTTTTGCGTGACCTTGACCTTGTTATTTGACCTTGAGCTTGACAAAGAACTAGGAACCTTTCTTTTTCAGCCTAAAACCTTTCTACCAAATTTCATGAATTTCCAATAAGAACTATGGCCTGTAGAGCGCACACAAACAAACAAACAAACATACAAACAAACGGAACCGATCAACATACTTGACAAAATCTTTGATTTCGTCAAGTAACAAACGGAACCGATCAACATACTTGACAAAATCTTTGATTTCGTCAAGTAACAAACGGAACCGATCAACATACTTGACAAAATCTTTGATTTCGTCAAGTAATAATATCTGGTGCATATATACAAGCTATTGACCTTCGTATTTTGACCTTGACTTCGACCTCAACTTCTCAAGGTCAAGGTCAAAGGTCAAGGTCAAGGTCACGGAAGATAGAACTCGAACATATCTACAATATGCACTTGATTTGAAGTCTCTACGACGATTAGAACTGGAGTCATGAGCACTTATGTGTTTTTGTCGTTTTGCGTGACCTTGACCTTGTTATTTGACCTTGAGCTTAACAAAGAGTCTGGGACCTTCCTATTTCAGCCTAGAAAATTTCTACTAAATTTCATGAATTTCCAATGAGAACTGTGGCCTGTAGAGGGCACACAAACAAACAAACAAACAAACAAACATACAAACAAACGGAACCGATCAACATACTTGACAAAATCTTTGATTTCGTCAAGTAACAAACGGAACCGATCAACATACTTGACAAAATCTTTGATTTCGTCAAGTAATAATATCTGGTGCATATATACAAGCTATTGGGCCTTAGGCAATGCACTACATGTACTATAAACCTGTAACAGTGCTCACAATGCTCACAAACCCGGTGCTCACAAACCCCTGTTCGTCATGCCCAAAATTTCTGATATAAAGTGGCCTGTTGCTTGACCCAGACTGTATTTAGACATGAGTTTTAGACTTTGTCATACCAGTTGGACACCTCTGAGTCAAAAAACAAAAGAAATGTTGTTTGAGATGTGCACTTGCATACATATATGATATACTGTACTACTTCGCAACCGAGTGTGTATATTTAGAAGGGGACATGTCCACAGGGGGTAATCGTTTCTACAGCTTATTAGCATCTGAACGGATTGAGAATCAAATTCACCCCACTGCTCTTTCTACTTTGATATCTCGGCGAGTTTTCAAGTTATTCCAAATGTGAAAAGTGGACCATAAACTAGAAATAACACTGCAACTGACTGCAAAGAAATTCTTTAAAATTAATGTTCAGTAAATGTGTGAAAATTGGAGCCATGAAAACATAAAAAATATCTGTAAAATCCCAAAAACTCATGGGATTCTGATTAAGTTTTGTCAGATTATAGACAAAGTTCGAGGTCAATCATGGAATTGACATATTTATCTGATTGCCATACCCCTTCTAAATGACATGGTTCACATTTCATGAGCCCACGATGATTCAAACGGATGCTATTACAGAAAACGTGTTTTTCTGGGATTTCCATGACCTTGACCTTGACCTTTGACTTTTGTACTTGAGTTCGTAGAGGTCAATGCTGTCAAAATGCATATCAAATTTCAAGGGATTCCATACACTATTGACGATATTATGACCCTTTGAAATTTCGGATTATTGACGTTTAATACGTCATTGTGACGTCAGTTTACGTCGCAGCACCAAAAATGAGATATCACTGGAATCAGGAGCTCAAGACCTTTCCAACGATATACTACTCGATATACTGCGCCGACCTTCGTATTTTGACCTTGACTTCGACCTCAGGCGAACTTCTCAAGGTCAAGGTCAAAGGTCAAGGTCAAGGTCACGGAAGATAGAACTCGAACATATCTACAATATGCACTTGATTTGAAGTCTCTACGACGATTAGAACTGGAGTCATGAGCACTTATGTGTTTTCGACGTTTTGCGTGACCTTGACCTTGTTATTTGACCTTGAGCTTGACAAAGAACTAGGAACCTTTCTTTTTCAGCCTAAAACCTTTCTACCAAATTTCATGAATTTCCAATAAGAACTATGGCCTGTAGAGCGCACACAAACAAACAAACAAACATACAAACAAACGGAACCGATCAACATACTTGACAAAATCTTTGATTTCGTCAAGTAATAATATCTGGTGCAGATATACAAGCTATTGGGCCTTAGGCAATGCACTACATGTACTATAAACCTGTAACAGTGCTCACAATGCTCACAAACCCGGTGCTCACAAACCCCTGTTCGTCATGCCCAAAATTTCTGATATAAAGTGGCCTGTTGCTTGACCCAGACTGTATTTAGACATGAGTTTTAGACTTTATCATACCAGTTGGACACCTCTGAGTCAAAAAACAAAAGAAATGTTGTTTGAGATGTGCACTTGGATACATATATGATATACTGTACTACTTCGCAACCGAGTGTGTATATTTAGAAGGGGACATGTCCACAGGGGGTAATCGTTTCTACAGCTTATTAGCATCTGAACGGATTGAGAATCAAATTCACCCCACTGCTCTTTCTACTTTGATATCTCGGCGAGTTTTCAAGTTATTCCAAATGTGAAAAGTGGACCATAAACTAGAAATAACACTGCAACTGACTGCAAGGAAATTCTTTAAAATTAATGTTCAGTAAATGTGTGAAAATTGGAGCCATGAAAACATAAAAAATATCTGTAAAATCCCAAAAACTCATGGGATTCTGATTAAGTTTTGTCAGATTATAGACAAAGTTCGAGGTCATTCATGGAATTGACATATTTATCTGATTGCCATACCCCTTCTAAATGACATGGTTCACATTTCATGAGCCCACGATGATTCAAACGGATGCTATTACAGAAAACGTGTTTTTCTGGGATTTCCATGACCTTGACCTTGACCTTTGACTTTTGTACTTGAGTTCGTAGAGGTCAATGCTGTCAAAATGCATATCAAATTTCAAGGGATTCCATACACTATTGACGATATTATGACCCTTTGAAATTTCGGATTATTGACGTTTAATACGTCATTGTGACGTCAGTTTACGTCGCAGCACCAAAAATGAGATATCACTGGAATCAGGAGCTCAAGACCTTTCCAACGATATACTACTCGATATACTGCGCCGACCTTCGTATTTTGACCTTGACTTCGACCTCAGGCGAACTTCTCAAGGTCAAGGTCAAAGGTCAAGGTCAAGGTCACGGAAGATAGAACTCGAACATATCTACAATATGCACTTGATTTGAAGTCTCTACGACGATTAGAACTGGAGTCATGAGCACTTATGTGTTTTCGACGTTTTGCGTGACCTTGACCTTGTTATTTGACCTTGAGCTTGACAAAGAACTAGGAACCTTTCTTTTTCAGCCTAAAACCTTTCTACCAAATTTCATGAATTTCCAATAAGAACTATGGCCTGTAGAGCGCACACAAACAAACAAACAAACATACAAACGAGAGCCCCTAGGGCACCCACTTGCCGGAACGCATACTCATGATATTTGACAGGTTTCAATGAATTTGAAATTTCCAACTGTATCCTATTCAATATGGTGCACTGATGTTTCCAACTGTATCCTATTCAATATGGTGCACTGAACTTTGTACTCGACCTTGATATTGACTTGTGGCGAACCTCTCAAGGTCAAGGTCAAAGGTCACATTCAAGGTCACTCATGAAAGGCCTTTTAATATGCCACAATATGGCCTTAGTTTGAACTCTCTGTGACGATTAGTTCCGAAATTATGGCCATCTATGTGATTTTGACCTTTCTCTTGACCTTGACCTCGACCTTTGACCTTGAGTCACGAAAATTGTGCATTGTTTGTGTATGAAGACATATATTTTACCTGTATAATTCCATCAGAATCGAACAAGGTTTGTGGACACTATGACCATTTGAAAGTTCGAAAAAATTACGTTTATGACGTCATTGTGACGTCAATAAACGTCACATCTCAAAACTGATGAGAAAGTATGTACCAGGGAGTCAAGACCTTTCATTTGATATACTACTTGATAGGTTTCAGTTAGTTTTGAAATTGGACCTTGAAGTTTTCCTCATATGACCTTATTTTCCTGACCAAGTTCAAGGTCAATCATGAAATTGACATATACGCTCGATTGCTATGTCTCTTCTGAATGATATGGTTCGAATTTCATGAACCTACAACAATTCAAATGGATGTTTTTACCGGAAACGTGTTTTTCTGGGATTTCGATGACCTTGACCTTGACCTTTGACCTTTGTACTTTAGTTACTAGAGGTCATTACTGTCAATACGCACATCAAGTTTTAAGAGATTCCATACAGTATTGACGATGTTATGGCCTTTTGAAATTTCGGAAATTTGACGTTTATGACGTCATTGTGACGTCAGTGTACGTCGCAGCGCCGAAAATAAGGTATCACTGCAATCAGGGGGCCAAGACCTTTCCAACGATATACTACTCGATATGATTCGCTGACCTTCGTACTTGACCTTGACATTCACCTCATGGCGAACTTCTCAAGGTCAAAGTCAAATTTCAAGGTCAAGGCAACAGAAGATAGAACTCGAGTTTATCTACAATATGAACTTAATTTGAAGTCTCTAGGACCATTAGAACCGAAGTTATGGCCACTTATGTGTTTTCGACGTTTTGCTTGACCTTGACCTTGACCTTTGACCTAGACACTCCAAAATAGGACGTTTTTTGGTCATTATCCTAGAGATTATGCACACGAATTTTTGAAGAATTCAGTGAAGAATTGTGGACGCTAGAGCGCGCACAAACAAACAAACGAGAGCCCCTAGGGCACCCACTTGCCGGAATGCATACTCATGATACTTCTGTACGACTAATACTTTCCGATATATATAGCCCCATTTTGAAAATTGACGTTTTACGTCATGACGTCATTTATGTTGCATGTAGCGTGTCGAACCTCGGTATATGGCTGGGTATTAATATTCCGCATACGTGTTCACAAATACAGTCCAATATCTTCAAATTTGAGTGCACTGTAGCTGTTTGAAAGTTTGTTAAAAAGTCGAAAATTTGGTATGACAGGCGTTACGTTTATGACGTCATAGCGGAAAATCTATCATGGCGGAAAAGTATCGGACAGTACTCTCCTAAACCAGAATTCAACGAGCTTTCCAATGGTGCAATCCGCTTTTCTTAACGACAAATACTTTACGATATATAGCCCCATTTGCGAAATTGACGTTTGACGTCATGACGTCATTGTCGTTGTGCGTAACGTCTTGAAACTCAATATATTGCTGGGTAATAATATTCCACGTATGTCCTCATGATTACGGTCAAATTACTTCAAATTTGAAAACACTGTGGATGTTTGAAAGTTTCCTGAAAAGTCGAAAATTTGGTATGACAGGCTTTACGTTTATGACGTCATAGCGGAAAATCTATCATGGCGGAAAAGTATCGGACAGTACTCTCCTAAACCAGAATTCAACGAGCTTTCCAATGGTGCACTTCGCTTCTCTGTACGACAAATACTTTTTGATATATAGCCCCATTTTCAAAAGTGACGTTTTACGTCATGACGTCATTGACGTTGCACGTAGCGTGTTGAAACTTGGCATGTGACGGGGTATTATTATTTCACATACTTTCTGATAATTACAGTTCAATATCTTCAAATCCGAGTGCACTGTGGATGTTTGGATGTTTGCTGAAAAGTCGAAAAATTGTTATGACAGGCCTTACGTTTATGACGTCATAGCGGAAAATCTATCATGGCGGAAAAGTATCGGACAGCACCCTTCTAAACCAGAATTCAACGAGCTTTCCAATGGTGCAATTCGCTTCTCTGTACGACAAAAACTTTTTGATATATAGCCCCATTTTCAAAAGTGACGTTTTACGTCATGACGTCATTGACGTTGCACGTAGCGTGTTGAAACTTGTTATGTGACGGGGTATTATTATTTCACATACTTTCTGATAATTACAGTTCAATATCTTCAAATTTGAGTGCACTGTGGATGTTTGGATGTTTGCTGAAAAGTCGAAAAATTGTTATGACAGGCCTTACGTTTATGACGTCATAGCGGAAAATCTATCATGGCGGAAAAGTATCGGACAGCACCCTTCTAAACCAGAATTCAACGAGCTTCCCAGTGGTGCAATCCGCTTCTCTGTACGACGAATACTTTTTGATATATAGCCCCATTTTAAAAATTGACGTTTTACGTCATGACGTCATCAACGTTGCACGTAGCGTGTTGAAACTTTTTAGGTGGCTGGGTAATATTATTTCACACATGTTCTGATAATTACAGTCCAATATCTTCAAATTTGAGTGCACTGTGGATGTTTGGATGTTTGCTGAAAAGTCGAAAAATTGTTATGACAGGCCTTACGTTTATGACGTCATAGCGGAAAATCTATCATGGCGGAAAGGTATCGGACAGCACCCTTCTAAACCAGAATTCAACGAGCTTCCCAGTGGTGCAATCCGCTTCTCTGTACGACGAATACTTTTTGATATATAGCCCCATTTTAAAAATTGACGTTTTACGTCATGACGTCATCAACGTTGCACCTAGCGTGTTGAAACTTTTTAGGTGGCTGGGTAATATTATTTCACACATGTTCTGATAATTACAGTCCAATATCTTCAAATTTGAGTGCACTGTGGATGTTTGAAAGTTTGCTGAAAAGTCGAAAAATTGGTATGACAGGCCTTACGTTTATGACGTCATAGCGGAAAATCTATCAAGGCGGAAAAGTATCGGACAGCATCCTCCTAAACCAGAATTCAACGAGCTTTCCAGTGGTGCAATCCGCTTCTCTGTACGACGAATACTTTTTGATATATAGCCCCATTTTCAAAATTGACGTTTTACGTCATGACGTCATCAACGTTGCACGTAGCGTATTGAAACTTTTCACGTGGCTGGGTAATATTATTTCACACAGGTTCTGATAATTACATTCCAATCCCTTTAAATTTGAGTGCACTGTGGATGTTTGAAAGTTTGCTGAAAAGTCGAAAATTTGGAATGACAGGCCTTACGTTTATTACGTCATAGCGGAAAATCTATCATGGCGGAAAAGTATCAGAGAATACTCTCCTAAACCAGAATTCAACGAGCTTTCCAATGGTGCAATTCGCTTCTCTGTACGACAAATACTTTTTGATATATAGCACCATTTCGAAATTTGACGTTTTACGTCATGACGTCATTGACGTTGCACCTAACGCGTTGAAACTTGGCATATGGCTGCGCATCATTATTCCACATACGTTCTGATAATTACAGTCCAATACCTCCAAATTTGAGTGCACTGTGGATGTTTGAAAGTTTGCTGAAAAGTCGAAAATTTGGTATGACAGCCCTTACGTTTATGACGTCATAGCGGAAAATCTATCATGGCGGAAAAGTATCGGATAGTACTCTCCTAAACTAGAATTCAACGAGCTTTCCAATGGTGCAACTCGCTTCTCTGTACGTCAAATACTTTTTGATATATAGCCCCATTTCAAAAAATCACGTTTCACGTCGTGACGTCATTGACGTTCGAATAATCCGAGTAAAACTTCGCAGTATGATGGATAATATTACCATATATCGGTGTGCTAAATTTCAGAGGTATCGGTTCAAATGTGACTGCTGTGTGAATTTTTGAAAATTCGCCAATGATGAGAGATAGGGATTTTTCGATTTTTCAATGATTTTTGGTGACGTCATCAATTGACCGATTTCTTCCAAAAAGGGAGGTTCAGGTCCGACAACAGGTATCTATCCATCAAAAAAATTTCGGAATGATAGCTCGAAAATTGTGGACGTTAATCCGCGCACAAACAAACAAATGAAATCGCTCGCTGCTGCTGACTTGACGGCTGAAAGCCTTCGCTGGTACAGCGAGTACTTGCCAGAATGGAAAAAAGAGAACTTTGACCTTGATCTGTAATATCAAGGTCAAATGACACGACCAAGGTCCCTCAAGGGAGGGCTTTTAATATGCTACAATATTTTCGAGATCAAACTGTTTTCAATGATTAGTTTTGAAGTTATAGCCGTTTATGTGATTTTGACCTTTTCCATGACCTTGGCCTTTGACCTAGAATCACCAAAAGTGTGCAGTCGCGAGAAATGAGACTACAAGATATGCACACTAACATTGAAAGAAATCCAGCGAGAATTGTGGATGCTAGAGGGCGAAAAACCAAATGAGTTTCTTTGAAATTTCACCAAATTTGTTCATTAAAACACGTCATTATGACGTTGTATGACATCAGATTTTGAAAATAAAAACATATTTGGAAAGTACTTCCAAAGACCTTTCAAAAAAGGTACTGCTCGATATATTCGCAAAAGGTCAAGGTCAAGGTCATTTTTGTGATCAACTTTGACCTCAGGCATCAAGGTCAAAAGTGACATTCAAACTAATTTAAGGAAGGCCTTTTGATATGCTATAATATGTGCCTAGTTTGAACTCTCTATGGCGATTTTTACCAAAGTTATGGGCATTTATGTAATTTTGACCTTTTCCTTGACCTTGACCTTTGACCTTGGGTCACGAAAATTGTGCATTGCCTGTGCATGGAGATGCGGAATATACTTGAAAAATTTCATCAGAGTCGAATAACAATTGTGGACACAAAAATTGACGTTTATAACGTCACTGTGACGTCAATAAACGTCACATATTAAAACTAATGGAATAGTATGAATCAAGCGATCATGACCTTCCATTTGATATACTACTTGATAGGTTTCAGTTAGTTTGAAAATTTGACCTTGAGATTTTGCTCATGTGACCTCAATTTTCCGACCAAGTTCAAGGTCATTCATACCAATGACATATTCGTCTGAACGCCATATCCCTTCTGAATGGTATGATGTAAATTCCATGAGCCTACGATGATTCAGGCAGATGTTATTACCAAAAAGGTGTTTTCTGGGATTTTGATGACCTTGAACTTGACCTTTGTACCTCAATTGCACTTGGTTTGAAGTCTCTACGATGAAAATTACTGAGTATTATTATTCCACATATGTTGTCAGAATTACAGTCGAATAGCTTCAAATTAGAATGCGATGTGGATGCTTGAAATGTTGCTAAAAAGTATGACTGGCCTTACGTTTATGACGTCATATCGAGAAATTTATCATGACAGCAAAGAACCACACGTGGCCCACTTTAAGCAGAATTGAACGAGCTTTCCGAAGGTGTAATTCGTTCCACTCTAGGATGAATACTTACCGAGATACTACCTTATTTCGAAAGTTGACGTTTGACGTCATGACGTCATTGTCGTTGGACGTAACATCTTGAAACTCAGTGAATGGCTGGGTATTAATATTCCACATACGTCCTAACGATTACAATCCAATAGCTTCAATTTTGAGTGCACTGTGGATGTTTGAAAGTTTGCTGAAAAGTCGAAAAATTGGTATGACAGGCCATACGTTTATGACGTCATAGCGGAAAATCTATCATGGCGGAAAAGTATCGGATAGTACCCTTCTAAACCAGAATTCAACGAGCTTTCCAACGGTGCAATCCGCTTCTCTGTACGACAAATACTTTCCGATATATAGCCCCATTTCGAAAAATGACGTTTCACGTATTGACGTCATTGACGTTCGAACAATCCGCATAAAACTTAGCAGTTTGATGGAGGATACCATTGTATTTCCGTGTGTTGAATTTCAGAGGTATCGGTTTAAATGTGACTGCTGTGTGAATTTCTGAAAATTCGAAAAAAAATGAGAGATGTCTGGTGCATGAACAGGACCTTTGGCCTTAAGACAAATTACCGCTAAAAACCGGGAATGGGGCTGATACCTCCGCCGGTCCGTCACCCCGAATAGTTGTGATATAAAGTGGCCTGTCGCTTGACCCAGACTGTATTTAGACATGAGTTTTAGACTTTATTATACCAGTTTGACACCTCTGAGTCGGAAAACAAAAGAAATATTGTTTGAGATCTGCATTCGGATATATATATGATATACTGTACTAATACGCGACCGAGTGTGTATATTTAGAAGGGGACATGTCCACAGGGGGTAATCGTTTCTACAGCTTATTGTTGTGTGAATGAATTGAGAATCAGATTCACCCCACTGCTCTTTCTACTTTGATATCTCGGCGAGTTTTCAATTTATTCCAAATATGAAAAGTGGACCATAAACTAGAAGTAACACTGCAACTGACTGCATGAAATGCTTTAGAATTTAATGTTCAGTAAATTTGTGAAAATCGGAACATGAAAACATAAAAAGTATTTGGTAAATGAAGAATTTTCACAGGATTCTGATTAAGTTTTGTCAATTCTATAGTTCAAACTTGCTGTCAATAATTTTTTTAAATATGCATGATTAAATCGTGTATATATGTTATATTATAACCGGACAAGATCATAATATCTACAAATGATGAGTTTCCTTTGAAATTTTACCAATTTGTTGGCACAAAAACGTCAATTACGTCGAAACGGATATATCGATTGAGCTGAAAATTGGTAGAAACCATCACAGGACGACTCCACATCGTTTGCATCTGTTAGATCTGCAGTAAATGGTATAACTTTGAACATATGACACTCAAAAGGCCTAAATGTTGGTCTGAAATCACATTTGACGTCATTATGACGTCAATTGACGTTCGATTCCAAAAATAACAACATATTTGGAAAGTACTCTCGAAGACCTTTCAAACGAGCTACTACTCGATATTTTTGCAAAAGGTCAAGGTCAAGGTCATTTTTGAGGTCAACTTCGACCTCAGGCGCTTGTAAAGGCTATTGGTTATACGCCTTAGGTGTAAATGCAAAAGTTGTTGAGCTAAGTGAGTGCAATACTGTGAATTTACTTTCGTGTCTCTATCTTGCTTAGTTCTTGAGATATAGTGACCTACATGGTTTTCACTTGCGGGTCAATATTGACCTTGACTTTCGACCTACGACCTTGAAATTTCGTGGATCAAAAGAAGTCATCCTTGCTTATTAACAGGTTTATCATTGGATTTTTACGCACATTATTGACGCTTTTATCAGCATGGACAGCTTGAAAAATGCAATTTGGCTTATAATGGGACCGATTTTGTTGCCATAGAAACGTCAATTACGTCATAACAAATTGGCCGATTGAGCTAAAAATTGACATTGAGCATAAGGGACCGGTCCCACATCGTTTCCAAGCATCAGATCGAAAATCGGAGGAGGTGACCTCCAAGGTCAAATATTCGACCTCAGGCAAACTTCTCAAGTTCAAGGTCAAATGTCAAGGTCAAGGTCACGAAAGATAGAACTCGAGTTTATCTACAATATGAACTTGATTTGAAGTCTCTAGCACTATTAGAACCGAAGTTATGGCCACTTATGTGTTTTTGACGTTTTGCTTGACCTTGACCTTGACCTTTGACCTAGATACACCAAAATAGGACGTTTTCTGCGCGGTATTCCAGAGAATATGTACACGAAATTTGGAGGAAATCGGGTGAGAAATGTGGACGCTAGGCTGTAAACAAACAAACAAACACACAAACAAACACATCCACGAACAGACCAACATACTTGCCAAAATCGAAGATTCTGGCAAGTAACAAACACACACATCCATCCACAAACCAACCGACCAAGATACTTGCCGGAATTTAAATTCCGGCAAGTAACAAACACACACACAAATCCACAAACCAACATACTTGCCGGAATTTAAATTCCGGCAAGTAACAAACGGAACCGATCAACATACTTGACAAAATCTTTGATTTCGTCAAGTAATAATATCTGGTGCATATATACAAGCTATTGGGCCTTAGGCAATGCACTACATGTACTATAAACCTGTAACAGTGCTCACAATGCTCACAAACCCGGTGCTCACAAACCCCTGTTCGTCATGCCCAAAATTTCTGATATAAAGTGGCCTGTTGCTTGACCCAGACTGTATTTAGACATGAGTTTTAGACTTTATCATACCAGTTGGACACCTCTGAGTCAAAAAACCAAAGAAATGTTGTTTGAGATGTGCACTTGGATACATATATGATATACTGTACTACTTCGCAACCGAGTGTGTATATTTAGAAGGGGACATGTCCACAGGGGGTAATCGTTTCTACAGCTTATTAGCATCTGAACGGATTGAGAATCAAATTCACCCCACTGCTCTTTCTACTTTGATATCTCGGCGAGTTTTCAAGTTATTCCAAATGTGAAAAGTGGACCATAAACTAGAAATAACACTGCAACTGACTGCAAGGAAATTCTTTAAAATTAATGTTCAGTAAATGTGTGAAAATTGGAGCCATGAAAACATAAAAAATATCTGTAAAATCCCAAAAACTCATGGGATTCTGATTAAGTTTTGTCAGATTATAGACAAAGTTCGAGGTCAATCATGGAATTGACATATTTATCTGATTGCCATACCCCTTCTAAATGACATGGTTCACATTTCATGAGCCCACGATGATTCAAACGGATGCTATTACAGAAAACGTGTTTTTCTGGGATTTCCATGACCTTGACCTTGACCTTTGACTTTTGTACTTGAGTTCGTAGAGGTCAATGCTGTCAAAATGCATATCAAATTTCAAGGGATTCCATACACTATTGACGATATTATGACCCTTTGAAATTTCGGATTATTGACGTTTAATACGTCATTGTGACGTCAGTTTACGTCGCAGCACCAAAAATGAGATATCACTGGAATCAGGAGCTCAAGACCTTTCCAACGATATACTACTCGATATACTGCGCCGACCTTCGTATTTTGACCTTGACTTCGACCTCAGGCGAACTTCTCAAGGTCAAGGTCAAAGGTCAAGGTCAAGGTCACGGAAGATAGAACTCGAACATATCTACAATATGCACTTGATTTGAAGTCTCTACGACGATTAGAACTGGAGTCATGAGCACTTATGTGTTTTCGACGTTTTGCGTGACCTTGACCTTGTTATTTGACCTTGAGCGTGACAAAGAACTAGGAACCTTTCTTTTTCAGCCTAAAACCTTTCTACCAAATTTCATGAATTTCCAATAAGAACTATGGCCTGTAGAGCGCACACAAACAAACAAACAAACATACAAACAAACGGAACCGATCAACATACTTGACAAAATCTTTGATTTCGTCAAGTAATAATATCTGGTGCATATATACAAGCTATTGGGCCTTAGGCAATGCACTACATGTACTATAAACCTGTAACAGTGCTCACAATGCTCACAAACCCGGTGCTCACAAACCCCTGTTCGTCATGCCCAAAATTTCTGATATAAAGTGGCCTGTTGCTTGACCCAGACTGTATTTAGACATGAGTTTTAGACTTTATCATACCAGTTGGACACCTCTGAGTCAAAAAACAAAAGAAATGTTGTTTGAGATGTGCACTTGGATACATATATGATATACTGTACTACTTCGCAACCGAGTGTGTATATTTAGAAGGGGACATGTCCACAGGGGGTAATCGTTTCTACAGCTTATTAGCATCTGAACGGATTGAGAATCAAATTCACCCCACTGCTCTTTCTACTTTGATATCTCGGCGAGTTTTCAAGTTATTCCAAATGTGAAAAGTGGACGATAAACTAGAAATAACACTGCAACTGACTGCAAGGAAATTCTTTAAAATTAATGTTCAGTAAATGTGTGAAAATTGGAGCCATGAAAACATAAAAAATATCTGTAAAATCCCAAAAACTCATGGATTCTGATTAAGTTTTGTCAGATTATAGACAAAGTTCGAGGTCAATCATGGAATTGACATATTTATCTGATTGCCATACCCCTTCTAAATGACATGGTTCACATTTCATGAGCCCACGATGATTCAAACGGATGCTATTACAGAAAACGTGTTTTTCTGGGATTTCCATGACCTTGACCTTGACCTTTGACTTTTGTACTTGAGTTCGTAGAGGTCAATGCTGTCAAAATGCATATCAAATTTCAAGGGATTCCATACACTATTGACGATATTATGACCCTTTGAAATTTCGGATTATTGACGTTTAATACGTCATTGTGACGTCAGTTTACGTCGCAGCACCAAAAATGAGATATCACTGGAATCAGGAGCTCAAGACCTTTCCAACGATATACTACTCGATATACTGCGCCGACCTTCGTATTTTGACCTTGACTTCGACCTCAGGCGAACTTCTCAAGGTCAAGGTCAAAGGTCAAGGTCAAGGTCACGGAAGATAGAACTCGAACATATCTACAATATGCACTTGATTTGAAGTCTCTACGACGATTAGAACTGGAGTCATGAGCACTTATGTGTTTTCGACGTTTTGCGTGACCTTGACCTTGTTATTTGACCTTGAGCTTGACAAAGAACTAGGAACCTTTCTTTTTCAGCCTAAAACCTTTCTACCAAATTTCATGAATTTCCAATAAGAACTATGGCCTGTAGAGCGCACACAAACAAACAAACAAACATACAAACAAACGGAACCGATCAACATACTTGACAAAATCTTTGATTTCGTCAAGTAATAATATCTGGTGCATATATACAAGCTATTGGGCCTTAGGCAATGCACTACATGTACTATAAACCTGTAACAGTGCTCACAATGCTCACAAACCCGGTGCTCACAAACCCCTGTTCGTCATGCCCAAAATTTCTGATATAAAGTGGCCTGTTGCTTGACCCAGACTGTATTTAGACATGAGTTTTAGACTTTATCATACCAGTTGGACACCTCTGAGTCAAAAAACAAAAGAAATGTTGTTTGAGATGTGCACTTGGATACATATATGATATACTGTACTACTTCGCAACCGAGTGTGTATATTTAGAAGGGGACATGTCCACAGGGGGTAATCGTTTCTACAGCTTATTAGCATCTGAACGGATTGAGAATCAAATTCACCCCACTGCTCTTTCTACTTTGATATCTCGGCGAGTTTTCAAGTTATTCCAAATGTGAAAAGTGGACCATAAACTAGAAATAACACTGCAACTGACTGCAAGGAAATTCTTTAAAATTAATGTTCAGTAAATGTGTGAAAATTGGAGCCATGAAAACATAAAAAATATCTGTAAAATCCCAAAAACTCATGGGATTCTGATTAAGTTTTGTCAGATTATAGACAAAGTTCGAGGTCAATCATGGAATTGACATATTTATCTGATTGCCATACCCCTTCTAAATGACATGGTTCACATTTCATGAGCCCACGATGATTCAAACGGATGCTATTACAGAAAACGTGTTTTTCTGGGATTTCCATGACCTTGACCTTGACCTTTGACTTTTGTACTTGAGTTCGTAGAGGTCAATGCTGTCAAAATGCATATCAAATTTCAAGGGATTCCATACACTATTGACGATATTATGACCCTTTGAAATTTCGGATTATTGACGTTTAATACGTCATTGTGACGTCAGTTTACGTCGCAGCACCAAAAATGAGATATCACTGGAATCAGGAGCTCAAGACCTTTCCAACGATATACTACTCGATATACTGCGCCGACCTTCGTATTTTGACCTTGACTTCGACCTCAGGCGAACTTCTCAAGGTCAAGGTCAAAGGTCAAGGTCAAGGTCACGGAAGATAGAACTCGAACATATCTACAATATGCACTTGATTTGAAGTCTCTACGACGATTAGAACTGGAGTCATGAGCACTTATGTGTTTTCGACGTTTTGCGTGACCTTGACCTTGTTATTTGACCTTGAGCTTGACAAAGAACTAGGAACCTTTCTTTTTCAGCCTAAAACCTTTCTACCAAATTTCATGAATTTCCAATAAGAACTATGGCCTGTAGAGCGCACACAAACAAACAAACAAACATACAAACAAACGGAACCGATCAACATACTTGACAAAATCTTTGATTTCGTCAAGTAACAAACATACAAACAAACGGAACCGATCAACATACTTGACAAAATCTTTGATTTCGTCAAGTAATAATATCTGGTGCATATATACAAGCTATTGGGCCTTAGGCAATGCACTACATGTACTATAAACCTGTAACAGTGCTCACAATGCTCACAAACCCGGTGCTCACAAACCCCTGTTTGTCATCCCCAATAGTTCTGATATAAAATGGCCTGTCGCTTGACCCAGACTGTATTTAGACTAGAGTTTTAGGCTTTATTATATCAGTTGGACACCTCTGAGTCTGAAAACAAAAGAATTGTTTTGTTGTTTGAGATGTGCACTTGGATACATATATGATATACTGTACTACTATGCAACCGAGTGTGTATATTTAGAAGGGGACATGTCCACAGGGGGTAATCGTTTCTGCAGCTTATTGGCGTGTGAACGGATTGAGAATCAGATTCACCCCACTGCTCGTTCTACTTTGATATCTCGGCGAGTTTTCAATTTATCCCAAATGTGAAAAGTGGACCATAAAGTAGAATTAACACTGCCACTGACTGCATGAAAAGCTTCGTAATTGAAAGTTCAGTAAATTTTTGAAAATTGGAACCATTGACACATAAAATGTATTTGAAAGACCCAAAGACTGATAGGATTCGGATCTTTTGTGACGTCATCAATAGAGCTATTTTTCTCAAAACCATTCTGTCAAGAGCCATTATCCTACAGAATATCTACATCAAATTTGAAAAGAATCAAGCAACAAATGTGGACGCTATGAGTATGAAAAGACAAACAAATGAAATTTTCTCCAATTTTCCGTCATAAAAAGGTAAATTAGGCCATTACCACTGCAATTATTGAACTGATATTTGTCAAATAGCTTCAGTAGGTATCCCCAATACTTCCCAGAGCACCGGATCAACAATAATCATGAATGGTTTATGCATCTCATGTAAACAATCAAGTGAAGTATGATAAAATCACGTTTCACGTCATTATGACGTCATATGACGTCAGATTCCAAAAATAAGAACATATATCGAAACTACTCCCGAAGACCTTTCAAACGAGTTACTACTCGATATTTTCGCGAAAGGTCAAGGTCAAGGTAATTTTTTGGGTCAACTTCGACCTCAGGCGCTTGCAAAGGCTATCGGCCATACGCCTTAGGTGTAAATACAAAAGTTGATAGACTAAGTGAGTGCAATACTTTGGATTTACTTCCGCGTTTCTATCTTTCTTAGTTCCTGAGATGTAGGGACCTACATGGTTTTCACTTGCAGGTCAATATTGACCTTGGCTTTCGACCTTTGACCTTGAAATTTTTTGGAACACAAGAACTTATCCTTGACTATAAACGAGTTTATCATTAGATTTTTAAGCACATTATTGACGCTTTTATCAGCATGGACAGCTTGAAACATGCAATTTCGCTTATAATGGGACTGATTTCGTTGCCATAGAAACGTCAATTACGTCATAACGAATTGACCGATCGCGCTAAAAATTGATATTGACCATGAGGGACCGGTCCCACATCGTTTCCAAGCATCAGATCGAAAATCGGAGGAGGTGACCTCCAAGGTCAAATATTCGACCTCAGGCGAACTTCTCAAGGTCAAGGTCAAAGGTCAAGGTCAAGGTCACGGAAGATAGAACTCGAGTATATCTACAATATGCACTTGATTTGAAGTCTCTACGACGATTAAAACTGGAGTTATGAGCACTTATGTGTTTTCGTCGTTTTGCGTGACCTTGACCTTGTTATTTGACCTTGAGCTTAACAAAGAGTCTGGGACCTTCCTATTTCAGCCTAGAAATTTTCTACTAAATTTCATGAATTTCCAATGAGAACTGTGGCCTGTAGAGGGCACACAAACAAACAAACAAACAAACAAACAAACAAACAAACAAACATACAAACAAACGGAACCGATCAACATACTTGACAAAATCTTTGATTTCGTCAAGTAATAATATCTGGTGCATATATACAAGCTATTGGGCCTTAGGCAATGCACTACATGTACTATAAACCTGTAACAGTGCTCACAATGCTCACAAACCCGGTGCTCACAAACCCCTGTTTGTCATCCCCAATAGTTCTGATATAAAATGGCCTGTCGCTTGACCCAGACTGTATTTCGACTAGAGTTTTAGGCTTTATTATATCAGTTGGACACCTCTGAGTCTGAAAACAAAAGAATTGTTTTGTTGTTTGAGATGTGCACTTGGATACATATATGATATACTGTATTACTATGCAACCGAGTGTGTATATTTAGAAGGGGACATGTCCACAGGGGGTAATCGTTTCTGCAGCTTATTGGCGTGTGAACGGATTGAGAATCAGATTCACCCCACTGCTCGTTCTACTTTGATATCTCGGCGAGTTTTCAATTTATCCCAAATGTGAAAAGTGGACCATAAAGTAGAATTAACACTGCCACTGACTGCATGAAAAGCTTCGTAATTGAAAGTTCAGTAAATTTTTGAAAATTGGAACCATTGACACATAAAATGTATTTGAAAAACCCAAAGACTGATAGGATTCGGATCTTTTGTGACGTCATCAATAGAGCTATTTTTCTCAAAACCATTCTGTCAAGAGCCATTATCCTACAGAATATCTACATCAAATTTGAAAAGAATCAAGCAACAAATGTGGACGCTATGAGTATGAAAAGACAAACAAATGAAATTTTCTCCAATTTTCCGTCATAAAAAGGTAAATTAGGCCATTACCACTGCAATTATTGAACTGATATTTGTCAAATAGCTTCAGTAGGTATCCCCAATACTTCCCAGAGCACCGGATCAACAATAATCATGAATGGTTTATGCATCTCATGTAAACAATCAAGTGAAGTATGATAAAATCACGTTTCACGTCATTATGACGTCATATGACGTCAGATTCCAAAAATAAGAACATATATCGAAACTACTCCCGAAGACCTTTCAAACGAGTTACTACTCGATATTTTCGCGAAAGGTCAAGGTCAAGGTCATTTTTTGGGTCAACTTCGACCTCAGGCGCTTGCAAAGGCTATCGGCCATACGCCTTAGGTGTAAATACAAAAGTTGATAGACTAAGTGAGTGCAATACTTTGGATTTACTTCCGCATTTCTATCTTTCTTAGTTCCTGAGATGTAGGGACCTACATGGTTTTCACTTGCAGGTCAATATTGACCTTGGCTTTCGACCTTTGACCTTGAAATTTTTTGGAACACAAGAACTTATCCTTGACTATAAACGAGTTTATCATTAGATTTTTAAGCACATTATTGACGCTTTTATCAGCATGGACAGCTTGAAACATGCAATTTCGCTTATAATGGGACTGATTTCGTTGCCATAGAAACGTCAATTACGTCATAACGAATTGACCGATCGCGCTAAAAATTGATATTGACCATGAGGGACCGGTCCCACATCGTTTCCAAGCATCAGATCGAAAATCGGAGGAGGTGACCTCCAAGGTCAAATATTCGACCTCAGGCGAACTTCTCAAGGTCAAGGTCAAAGGTCAAGGTCAAGGTCACGGAAGATAGAACTCGAGTATATCTACAATATGCACTTGATTTGAAGTCTCTACGACGATTAAAACTGGAGTTATGAGCACTTATGTGTTTTCGTCGTTTTGCGTGACCTTGACCTTGTTATTTGACCTTGAGCTTAACAAAGAGTCTGGGACCTTCCTATTTCAGCCTAGAAATTTTCTACTAAATTTCATGAATTTCCAATGAGAACTGTGGCCTGTAGAGGGCACACAAACAAACAAACAAACAAACAAACAAACAAACAAACATACAAACAAACGGAACCGATCAACATACTTGACAAAATCTTTGATTTCGTCAAGTAATAATATCTGGTGCATATATACAAGCTATTGGGCCTTAGGCAATGCACTACATGTACTATAAACCTGTAACAGTGCTCACAATGCTCACAAACCCGGTGCTCACAAACCCCTGTTTGTCATCCCCAATAGTTCTGATATAAAATGGCCTGTCGCTTGACCCAGACTGTATTTCGACTAGAGTTTTAGGCTTTATTATATCAGTTGGACACCTCTGAGTCTGAAAACAAAAGAATTGTTTTGTTGTTTGAGATGTGCACTTGGATACATATATGATATACTGTATTACTATGCAACCGAGTGTGTATATTTAGAAGGGGACATGTCCACAGGGGGTAATCGTTTCTGCAGCTTATTGGCGTGTGAACGGATTGAGAATCAGATTCACCCCACTGCTCGTTCTACTTTGATATCTCAGCGAGTTTTCAATTTATCCCAAATGTGAAAAGTGGACCATAAAGTAGAATTAACACTGCCACTGACTGCATGAAAAGCTTCGTAATTGAAAGTTCAGTAAATTTTTGAAAATTGGAACCATTGACACATAAAATGTATTTGAAAAACCCAAAGACTGATAGGATTCGGATCTTTTGTGACGTCATCAATAGAGCTATTTTTCTCAAAACCATTCTGTCAAGAGCCATTATCCTACAGAATATCTACATCAAATTTGAAAAGAATCAAGCAACAAATGTGGACGCTATGAGTATGAAAAGACAAACAAATGAAATTTTCTCCAATTTTCCGTCATAAAAAGGTAAATTAGGCCATTACCACTGCAATTATTGAACTGATATTTGTCAAATAGCTTCAGTAGGTATCCCCAATACTTCCCAGAGCACCGGATCAACAATAATCATGAATGGTTTATGCATCTCATGTAAACAATCAAGTGAAGTATGATAAAATCACGTTTCACGTCATTATGACGTCATATGACGTCAGATTCCAAAAATAAGAACATATATCGAAACTACTCCCGAAGACCTTTCAAACGAGTTACTACTCGATATTTTCGCGAAAGGTCAAGGTCAAGGTCATTTTTTGGGTCAACTTCGACCTCAGGCGCTTGCAAAGGCTATCGGCCATACGCCTTAGGTGTAAATACAAAAGTTGATAGACTAAGTGAGTGCAATACTTTGGATTTACTTCCGCATTTCTATCTTTCTTAGTTCCTGAGATGTAGGGACCTACATGGTTTTCACTTGCAGGTCAATATTGACCTTGGCTTTCGACCTTTGACCTTGAAATTTTTTGGAACACAAGAACTTATCCTTGACTATAAACGAGTTTATCATTAGATTTTTAAGCACATTATTGACGCTTTTATCAGCATGGACAGCTTGAAACATGCAATTTCGCTTATAATGGGACTGATTTCGTTGCCATAGAAACGTCAATTACGTCATAACGAATTGACCGATCGCGCTAAAAATTGATATTGACCATGAGGGACCGGTCCCACATCGTTTCCAAGCATCAGATCGAAAATCGGAGGAGGTGACCTCCAAGGTCAAATATTCGACCTCAGGCGAACTTCTCAAGGTCAAGGTCAAAGGTCAAGGTCAAGGTCACGGAAGATAGAACTCGAGTATATCTACAATATGCACTTGATTTGAAGTCTCTACGACGATTAAAACTGGAGTTATGAGCACTTATGTGTTTTCGTCGTTTTGCGTGACCTTGACCTTGTTATTTGACCTTGAGCTTAACAAAGAGTCTGGGACCTTCCTATTTCAGCCTAGAAATTTTCTACTAAATTTCATGAATTTCCAATGAGAACTGTGGCCTGTAGAGGGCACACAAACAAACAAACAAACAAACAAACAAACAAACAAACAAACAAACATACAAACAAACGGAACCGATCAACATACTTGACAAAATCTTTGATTTCGTCAAGTAATAATATCTGGTGCATATATACAAGCTATTGGGCCTTAGGCAATGCACTACATGTACTATAAACCTGTAACAGTGCTCACAATGCTCACAAACCCGGTGCTCACAAACCCCTGTTTGTCATCCCCAATAGTTCTGATATAAAATGGCCTGTCGCTTGACCCAGACTGTATTTCGACTAGAGTTTTAGGCTTTATTATATCAGTTGGACACCTCTGAGTCTGAAAACAAAAGAATTGTTTTGTTGTTTGAGATGTGCACTTGGATACATATATGATATACTGTATTACTATGCAACCGAGTGTGTATATTTAGAAGGGGACATGTCCACAGGGGGTAATCGTTTCTGCAGCTTATTGGCGTGTGAACGGATTGAGAATCAGATTCACCCCACTGCTCGTTCTACTTTGATATCTCGGCGAGTTTTCAATTTATCCCAAATGTGAAAAGTGGACCATAAAGTAGAATTAACACTGCCACTGACTGCATGAAAAGCTTCGTAATTGAAAGTTCAGTAAATTTTTGAAAATTGGAACCATTGACACATAAAATGTATTTGAAAAACCCAAAGACTGATAGGATTCGGATCTTTTGTGACGTCATCAATAGAGCTATTTTTCTCAAAACCATTCTGTCAAGAGCCATTATCCTACAGAATATCTACATCAAATTTGAAAAGAATCAAGCAACAAATGTGGACGCTATGAGTATGAAAAGACAAACAAATGAAATTTTCTCCAATTTTCCGTCATAAAAAGGTAAATTAGGCCATTACCACTGCAATTATTGAACTGATATTTGTCAAATAGCTTCAGTAGGTATCCCCAATACTTCCCAGAGCACCGGATCAACAATAATCATGAATGGTTTATGCATCTCATGTAAACAATCAAGTGAAGTATGATAAAATCACGTTTCACGTCATTATGACGTCATATGACGTCAGATTCCAAAAATAAGAACATATATCGAAACTACTCCCGAAGACCTTTCAAACGAGTTACTACTCGATATTTTCGCGAAAGGTCAAGGTCAAGGTCATTTTTTGGGTCAACTTCGACCTCAGGCGCTTTCAAAGGCTATCGGCCATACGCCTTAGGTGTAAATACAAAAGTTGATAGACTAAGTGAGTGCAATACTTTGGATTTACTTCCGCATTTCTATCTTTCTTAGTTCCTGAGATGTAGGGACCTACATGGTTTTCACTTGCAGGTCAATATTGACCTTGGCTTTCGACCTTTGACCTTGAAATTTTTTGGAACACAAGAACTTATCCTTGACTATAAACGAGTTTATCATTAGATTTTTAAGCACATTATTGACGCTTTTATCAGCATGGACAGCTTGAAACATGCAATTTCGCTTATAATGGGACTGATTTCGTTGCCATAGAAACGTCAATTACGTCATAACGAATTGACCGATCGCGCTAAAAATTGATATTGACCATGAGGGACCGGTCCCACATCGTTTCCAAGCATCAGATCGAAAATCGGAGGAGGTGACCTCCAAGGTCAAATATTCGACCTCAGGCGAACTTCTCAAGGTCAAGGTCAAAGGTCAAGGTCAAGGTCACGGAAGATAGAACTCGAGTATATCTACAATATGCACTTGATTTGAAGTCTCTACGACGATTAAAACTGGAGTTATGAGCACTTATGTGTTTTCGTCGTTTTGCGTGACCTTGACCTTGTTATTTGACCTTGAGCTTAACAAAGAGTCTGGGACCTTCCTATTTCAGCCTAGAAATTTTCTACTAAATTTCATGAATTTCCAATGAGAACTGTGGCCTGTAGAGGGCACACAAACAAACAAACAAACAAACAAACAAACATACAAACAAACGGAACCGATCAACATACTTGACAAAATCTTTGATTTCGTCAAGTAATAATATCTGGTGCATATATACAAGCTATTGGGCCTTAGGCAATGCACTACATGTACTATAAACCTGTAACAGTGCTCACAATGCTCACAAACCCGGTGCTCACAAACCCCTGTTTGTCATCCCCAATAGTTCTGATATAAAATGGCCTGTCGCTTGACCCAGACTGTATTTCGACTAGAGTTTTAGGCTTTATTATATCAGTTGGACACCTCTGAGTCTGAAAACAAAAGAATTGTTTTGTTGTTTGAGATGTGCACTTGGATACATATATGATATACTGTATTACTATGCAACCGAGTGTGTATATTTAGAAGGGGACATGTCCACAGGGGGTAATCGTTTCTGCAGCTTATTGGCGTGTGAACGGATTGAGAATCAGATTCACCCCACTGCTCGTTCTACTTTGATATCTCGGCGAGTTTTCAATTTATCCCAAATGTGAAAAGTGGACCATAAAGTAGAATTAACACTGCCACTGACTGCATGAAAAGCTTCGTAATTGAAAGTTCAGTAAATTTTTGAAAATTGGAACCATTGACACATAAAATGTATTTGAAAAACCCAAAGACTGATAGGATTCGGATCTTTTGTGACGTCATCAATAGAGCTATTTTTCTCAAAACCATTCTGTCAAGAGCCATTATCCTACAGAATATCTACATCAAATTTGAAAAGAATCAAGCAACAAATGTGGACGCTATGAGTATGAAAAGACAAACAAATGAAATTTTCTCCAATTTTCCGTCATAAAAAGGTAAATTAGGCCATTACCACTGCAATTATTGAACTGATATTTGTCAAATAGCTTCAGTAGGTATCCCCAATACTTCCCAGAGCACCGGATCAACAATAATCATGAATGGTTTATGCATCTCATGTAAACAATCAAGTGAAGTATGATAAAATCACGTTTCACGTCATTATGACGTCATATGACGTCAGATTCCAAAAATAAGAACATATATCGAAACTACTCCCGAAGACCTTTCAAACGAGTTACTACTCGATATTTTCGCGAAAGGTCAAGGTCAAGGTCATTTTTTGGGTCAACTTCGACCTCAGGCGCTTGCAAAGGCTATCGGCCATACGCCTTAGGTGTAAATACAAAAGTTGATAGACTAAGTGAGTGCAATACTTTGGATTTACTTCCGCATTTCTATCTTTCTTAGTTCCTGAGATGTAGGGACCTACATGGTTTTCACTTGCAGGTCAATATTGACCTTGGCTTTCGACCTTTGACCTTGAAATTTTTTGGAACACAAGAACTTATCCTTGACTATAAACGAGTTTATCATTAGATTTTTAAGCACATTATTGACGCTTTTATCAGCATGGACAGCTTGAAACATGCAATTTCGCTTATAATGGGACTGATTTCGTTGCCATAGAAACGTCAATTACGTCATAACGAATTGACCGATCGCGCTAAAAATTGATATTGACCATGAGGGACCGGTCCCACATCGTTTCCAAGCATCAGATCGAAAATCGGAGGAGGTGACCTCCAAGGTCAAATATTCGACCTCAGGCGAACTTCTCAAGGTCAAGGTCAAAGGTCAAGGTCAAGGTCACGGAAGATAGAACTCGAGTATATCTACAATATGCACTTGATTTGAAGTCTCTACGACGATTAAAACTGGAGTTATGAGCACTTATGTGTTTTCGTCGTTTTGCGTGACCTTGACCTTGTTATTTGACCTTGAGCTTAACAAAGAGTCTGGGACCTTCCTATTTCAGCCTAGAAATTTTCTACTAAATTTCATGAATTTCCAATGAGAACTGTGGCCTGTAGAGGGCACACAAACAAACAAACAAACAAACAAACAAACAAACAAACAAACATACAAACAAACGGAACCGATCAACATACTTGACAAAATCTTTGATTTCGTCAAGTAACAAACGGCACCGATCAACATACTTGACAAAATCTTTGATTTCGTCAAGTAATAATATCCGGTGCATATATACAAGCTATTGGGCCTTAGGCAATGCACTACATGTACTATGAACCTGTAACAGTGCTCACAGTGCTCACAAACCCGGTGCTCACAAACCCCTGTTCGTCACCCCCAAAAATTCTGATATAAAGTGGCCTGTCGCTTGACCCAGAGTGTATTTAGACATGAGTTCTAGAGTTTATTATATCAGTTGGACACATTGCTTGAGATGTGCACTTGGAAACATATATGATGAACTGTAATACTATGCAACCGAGTGTGTATATTTAGAAGGGGACATGTCCACAGGGGATAATCGTTTCTACAGCTTATTGGCAAGTGAATTATCGGGTTGAGAATCAGATTCACCCCACTGCTCTTTCTACTTCGATATCTCGGCGAGTTTTCAAGTTATTCCAAATGTGAAAAGTGGACCATAAACTAGAAATAACACTGCAACTGACTGCAAGGAAATGCTTCAAAATTAATGTTCAGTAAATGTGTGAAAATTGGAGCCATGAAAACATAAAAAATATCTGTAAAATCCAAAAAACTCATAGGATTCTGATTAAGTTTTGTCAGATTATAGACAAAGTTCGAGGTCAATAATGGAATTGACATATTTATCTGATTGCCATACCCCTTCTAAATGACATGGTTCACATTTCATGAGCCCACGATGATTCAAACGGATGCTATTACAGAAAACGTGTTTTTCTGGAATTTCGATGACCTTGACCTTGACCTTTGACTTTTGTACTTGAGTTCGTAGAGGTCAATGCTGTCAAAATGCATATTAAATTTCAAGGGATTCCATACACTATTGACGATGTTATGACCCTTTGAAATTTCGGATTATTGACGTTTAATACGTCACTGTGACGTCAGTTTACGTCGCAGCACCAAAAATGAGATATCACTGGAATCAGGGCCTCAAGACCTTTCCAACGATATACTACTCGATATACTGCGCCGACCTTCGTATTTTGACCTTGACTTCGACCTCAGGCGAACTTCTCAAGGTCAAGGTCAAAGGTCAAGGTCAAGGTTACGGAAGATAGAACTCGAGTATATCTACAATATGCACTTGATTTGAAGTCTCTACGACGATTAGAACTGGAGTTATGAGCACTTATGTGTTTTCGACGTTTTGCATGACCTTGACCTTGTTATTTTATCTTGAGCTTGACAAAGAATCTGGGACCTTCCTTTCTCATCCAGAAATCTTCCTACTAAATTTCATGAATTTCCAATGACAACTGTGGCCTGTAGAGCGCACACAAACAAACAAACAAACATACAAACAAACGGCACCGATCAACATACTTGACAAAATCTTTGATTTCGTCAAGTAATAATATCCGGTGCATATATACAAGCTATTGGGCCTTAGGCAATGCACTACATGTACTATGAACCTGTAACAGTGCTCACAGTGCTCACAAACCCGGTGCTCACAAACCCCTGTTCGTCACCCCCAAAAATTCTGATATAAAGTGGCCTGTCGCTTGACCCAGAGTGTATTTAGACATGAGTTCTAGAGTTTATTATATCAGTTGGACACATTGCTTGAGATGTGCACTTGGAAACATATATGATGAACTGTAATACTATGCAACCGAGTGTGTATATTTAGAAGGGGACATGTCCACAGGGGATAATCGTTTCTACAGCTTATTGGCAAGTGAATTATCGGGTTGAGAATCAGATTCACCCCACTGCTCTTTCTACTTCGATATCTCGGCGAGTTTTCAAGTTATTCCAAATGTGAAAAGTGGACCATAAACTAGAAATAACACTGCAACTGACTGCAAGGAAATGCTTCAAAATTAATGTTCAGTAAATGTGTGAAAATTGGAGCCATGAAAACATAAAAAATATCTGTAAAATCCAAAAAACTCATAGGATTCTGATTAAGTTTTGTCAGATTATAGACAAAGTTCGAGGTCAATAATGGAATTGACATATTTATCTGATTGCCATACCCCTTCTAAATGACATGGTTCACATTTCATGAGCCCACGATGATTCAAACGGATGCTATTACAGAAAACGTGTTTTTCTGGAATTTCGATGACCTTGACCTTGACCTTTGACTTTTGTACTTGAGTTCGTAGAGGTCAATGCTGTCAAAATGCATATTAAATTTCAAGGGATTCCATACACTATTGACGATGTTATGACCCTTTGAAATTTCGGATTATTGACGTTTAATACGTCACTGTGACGTCAGTTTACGTCGCAGCACCAAAAATGAGATATCACTGGAATCAGGGCCTCAAGACCTTTCCAACGATATACTACTCGATATACTGCGCCGACCTTCGTATTTTGACCTTGACTTCGACCTCAGGCGAACTTCTCAAGGTCAAGGTCAAAGGTCAAGGTCAAGGTTACGGAAGATAGAACTCGAGTATATCTACAATATGCACTTGATTTGAAGTCTCTACGACGATTAGAACTGGAGTTATGAGCACTTATGTGTTTTCGACGTTTTGCATGACCTTGACCTTGTTATTTTATCTTGAGCTTGACAAAGAATCTGGGACCTTCCTTTCTCATCCAGAAATCTTCCTACTAAATTTCATGAATTTCCAATGACAACTGTGGCCTGTAGAGCGCACACAAACAAACAAACAAACATACAAACAAACGGCACCGATCAACATACTTGACAAAATCTTTGATTTCGTCAAGTAATAATATCCGGTGCATATATACAAGCTATTGGGCCTTAGGCAATGCACTACATGTACTATGAACCTGTAACAGTGCTCACAGTGCTCACAAACCCGGTGCTCACAAACCCCTGTTCGTCACCCCCAAAAATTCTGATATAAAGTGGCCTGTCGCTTGACCCAGAGTGTATTTAGACATGAGTTCTAGAGTTTATTATATCAGTTGGACACATTGCTTGAGATGTGCACTTGGAAACATATATGATGAACTGTAATACTATGCAACCGAGTGTGTATATTTAGAAGGGGACATGTCCACAGGGGATAATCGTTTCTACAGCTTATTGGCAAGTGAATTATCGGGTTGAGAATCAGATTCACCCCACTGCTCTTTCTACTTCGATATCTCGGCGAGTTTTCAAGTTATTCCAAATGTGAAAAGTGGACCATAAACTAGAAATAACACTGCAACTGACTGCAAGGAAATGCTTCAAAATTAATGTTCAGTAAATGTGTGAAAATTGGAGCCATGAAAACATAAAAAATATCTGTAAAATCCAAAAAACTCATAGGATTCTGATTAAGTTTTGTCAGATTATAGACAAAGTTCGAGGTCAATAATGGAATTGACATATTTATCTGATTGCCATACCCCTTCTAAATGACATGGTTCACATTTCATGAGCCCACGATGATTCAAACGGATGCTATTACAGAAAACGTGTTTTTCTGGAATTTCGATGACCTTGACCTTGACCTTTGACTTTTGTACTTGAGTTCGTAGAGGTCAATGCTGTCAAAATGCATATTAAATTTCAAGGGATTCCATACACTATTGACGATGTTATGACCCTTTGAAATTTCGGATTATTGACGTTTAATACGTCACTGTGACGTCAGTTTACGTCGCAGCACCAAAAATGAGATATCACTGGAATCAGGGCCTCAAGACCTTTCCAACGATATACTACTCGATATACTGCGCCGACCTTCGTATTTTGACCTTGACTTCGACCTCAGGCGAACTTCTCAAGGTCAAGGTCAAAGGTCAAGGTCAAGGTTACGGAAGATAGAACTCGAGTATATCTACAATATGCACTTGATTTGAAGTCTCTACGACGATTAGAACTGGAGTTATGAGCACTTATGTGTTTTCGACGTTTTGCATGACCTTGACCTTGTTATTTTATCTTGAGCTTGACAAAGAATCTGGGACCTTCCTTTCTCATCCAGAAATCTTCCTACTAAATTTCATGAATTTCCAATGACAACTGTGGCCTGTAGAGCGCACACAAACAAACAAACAAACATACAAACAAACGGCACCGATCAACATACTTGACAAAATCTTTGATTTCGTCAAGTAATAATATCCGGTGCATATATACAAGCTATTGGGCCTTAGGCAATGCACTACATGTACTATGAACCTGTAACAGTGCTCACAGTGCTCACAAACCCGGTGCTCACAAACCCCTGTTCGTCACCCCCAAAAATTCTGATATAAAGTGGCCTGTCGCTTGACCCAGAGTGTATTTAGACATGAGTTCTAGAGTTTATTATATCAGTTGGACACATTGCTTGAGATGTGCACTTGGAAACATATATGATGAACTGTAATACTATGCAACCGAGTGTGTATATTTAGAAGGGGACATGTCCACAGGGGATAATCGTTTCTACAGCTTATTGGCAAGTGAATTATCGGGTTGAGAATCAGATTCACCCCACTGCTCTTTCTACTTCGATATCTCGGCGAGTTTTCAAGTTATTCCAAATGTGAAAAGTGGACCATAAACTAGAAATAACACTGCAACTGACTGCAAGGAAATGCTTCAAAATTAATGTTCAGTAAATGTGTGAAAATTGGAGCCATGAAAACATAAAAAATATCTGTAAAATCCAAAAAACTCATAGGATTCTGATTAAGTTTTGTCAGATTATAGACAAAGTTCGAGGTCAATAATGGAATTGACATATTTATCTGATTGCCATACCCCTTCTAAATGACATGGTTCACATTTCATGAGCCCACGATGATTCAAACGGATGCTATTACAGAAAACGTGTTTTTCTGGAATTTCGATGACCTTGACCTTGACCTTTGACTTTTGTACTTGAGTTCGTAGAGGTCAATGCTGTCAAAATGCATATTAAATTTCAAGGGATTCCATACACTATTGACGATGTTATGACCCTTTGAAATTTCGGATTATTGACGTTTAATACGTCACTGTGACGTCAGTTTACGTCGCAGCACCAAAAATGAGATATCACTGGAATCAGGGCCTCAAGACCTTTCCAACGATATACTACTCGATATACTGCGCCGACCTTCGTATTTTGACCTTGACTTCGACCTCAGGCGAACTTCTCAAGGTCAAGGTCAAAGGTCAAGGTCAAGGTTACGGAAGATAGAACTCGAGTATATCTACAATATGCACTTGATTTGAAGTCTCTACGACGATTAGAACTGGAGTTATGAGCACTTATGTGTTTTCGACGTTTTGCATGACCTTGACCTTGTTATTTTATCTTGAGCTTGACAAAGAATCTGGGACCTTCCTTTCTCATCCAGAAATCTTCCTACTAAATTTCATGAATTTCCAATGACAACTGTGGCCTGTAGAGCGCACACAAACAAACAAACAAACATACAAAAAATCGGCCATAGGCCAACACTTGACGAAAATCTACACATTTGTTTACATTCAAAACATTTACTCATTATTTACACATTTATGGCATCCCCTGACAACATATAGCATTGGAAACTGAACCATTTGAAACATCTAGTTTGCGTATGTATCAACATAATATATTACCTCTAACCATGCTAACGGCACAAAATTTTGATGATGCCACTACTAAAAAACCTAAAATATATCAAAATTACAAAAATCCAAAAACAAATATCGATAGCCTAAAAATGAGCGAATAACAAACAGCAAATATTCCCGCACAAATATGAAATTTCATTGACAACAAGTAAACAAAACAAATAGGCTTAGGCATGTGGCGATTGCACAGCCCTAAAATATGACCTAATAATTGCTTGTCTTCTTTTTATCAATGTTTTTTATATTAACAAACAGTTGTAATTAGGTCATATTTTAAGGCTATGAAGAACGGAGTTAACACAAACGCGTTATGACAAAAACATGCATCGCTCGATCATAATGAAACCAATGAGACCCTGTAAAATGACACGATACAGTGTTTAATCTGGGCCATTCGCCATGCAACTTACCAGACCCCCAATCCCACATGCATCATATGAAGCAGACATATCATCTGGTACACGCCTTTTGTCATGCATTTGTTAGCAGCTAATACCACAGGTCATTCACAGTTGTGGCCGTAATGCTGAATTTAAAGCGGCTTGTAACTTTAAATATAAAGAACAAACTAGATTTTGATGATACCACTAGAAAGCCCGATAAAATAGTTTGTCACTGTTCGTGGAACAGTGTTTTTTCCTTCAAAGGTGATCATTATAATTCGAAACAATAGAATTACATATAAAGCATGGCAGGTTTGGGATGCTTACAAGACCACTCAGAAACAGAAAAAGTCATTTGGAATTGAATTTTAGAAGAAAAAAAAATATCAGTCAACGGTGAGAATCGAACCACTGACCCCTCGCACACATACCTAAAGCCTCTACTGACTGCGCCATTCTGTTCATTGAAACTCAACACGTGTAAAGTATAGTGCGTAGGAGAGACTTCGCTCAGGATAAACACTGAATTATGCCATGGCTGTACATTGGACTGGCAGCGTGCAGAATTCGATCGGGAAAACTCGTGACCTTGAGTTCTACAACTTCACAATCTTATTCTGCGTGATCAGGCACAACTCCTGAGTAAAATCCGGCAATATATATTGGAGCCTGGCTCTATAATGTGGTTTTGTATATTGTGAGACAGGAAAAACCTAAATTCATGACCCCCAAATTTTCGACCTGGACCGAAAATCCAGAGTTTTGGTCATACGACCATCGGACATGTATCATATGATGCGGATTTGACCATAGAAAAATACAAAAATAATCAGAAAAAATAATCATGATTACAAGCGGAGTTATCACGATTTTTCAATTTTGACCTTTACTATGACCTTAACTGTAATTCTTGACCTTGAGCCCTATAACTTCACAGTCATGTTCTGCGTGAGAAGGCACAACTCCTGAGTAAAAATCAGAAACATATATTGGAACCTCGCTCTACAATAGGGTTTTGAAAATTGAGACAAGCAAGACCTAAGTTCATGACCCCCAAATTTTCGACCTGGACCGAAAATCCAGAGTTTAGGTCATACGACCATCAGACATGCATCATGTGATGCGGAATTGACCATAGAAAAATATAAAAATACACAGAAAAAATAATCTTGATTAGAAGCGGAGTTATCACGATTTTTCGATTTTGACCTTTACTATGACCTTAACTCTAATCCTTGACCCTGAGCTCTGAAACTTCAGGATCTTGTTCTGCGTGATAAGGCACAACTCCTGAGTAAAAATCAGCAACATATATTGGAACCTGGCTCTATAATATGATTTTGAATATTGTGAGACAGGAAAAACCTAAATTCTTGACCCCCAAATTTTCGACCTGGACCGAAAATCGGGAATTTTGGTCGTACGACCATCGGACATGCATCAGATGATGCAGAATTGACCATAGAGAAATATATAAATACCCAGAAAAAATAATCTCAATTAGAAGCGAAGTTATTGCGATTTTTCGATTTTGACCTTTTCTATGACCTTGACCTCAATTTTTGACCTTGACCTCCTTAAAGTTTACCACTTGGTCCGAAATTGATTGTCTACCTTCTGGTGAAGCTTCATGACGATACGACCAAAATTGTGACCTGTAGAGTGCACACAAACAAACAAACAGATAAACTCAACTGACCAACATACTTGACGAAATTTAATTTCGTCAAGTAACAAACGGCACCGATCAACATACTTGACAAAATCTTTGATTTCGTCAAGTAATAATATCCGGTGCATATATACAAGCTATTGGGCCTTAGGCAATGCACTACATGTACTATGAACCTGTAACAGTGCTCACAGTGCTCACAAACCCGGTGCTCACAAACCCCTGTTCGTCACCCCCAAAAATTCTGATATAAAGTGGCCTGTCGCTTGACCCAGAGTGTATTTAGACATGAGTTCTAGAGTTTATTATATCAGTTGGACACATTGCTTGAGATGTGCACTTGGAAACATATATGATGAACTGTAATACTATGCAACCGAGTGTGTATATTTAGAAGGGGACATGTCCACAGGGGATAATCGTTTCTACAGCTTATTGGCAAGTGAATTATCGGGTTGAGAATCAGATTCACCCCACTGCTCTTTCTACTTCGATATCTCGGCGAGTTTTCAAGTTATTCCAAATGTGAAAAGTGGACCATAAACTAGAAATAACACTGCAACTGACTGCAAGGAAATGCTTCAAAATTAATGTTCAGTAAATGTGTGAAAATTGGAGCCATGAAAACATAAAAAATATCTGTAAAATCCAAAAAACTCATAGGATTCTGATTAAGTTTTGTCAGATTATAGACAAAGTTCGAGGTCAATAATGGAATTGACATATTTATCTGATTGCCATACCCCTTCTAAATGACATGGTTCACATTTCATGAGCCCACGATGATTCAAACGGATGCTATTACAGAAAACGTGTTTTTCTGGAATTTCGATGACCTTGACCTTGACCTTTGACTTTTGTACTTGAGTTCGTAGAGGTCAATGCTGTCAAAATGCATATTAAATTTCAAGGGATTCCATACACTATTGACGATGTTATGACCCTTTGAAATTTCGGATTATTGACGTTTAATACGTCACTGTGACGTCAGTTTACGTCGCAGCACCAAAAATGAGATATCACTGGAATCAGGGCCTCAAGACCTTTCCAACGATATACTACTCGATATACTGCGCCGACCTTCGTATTTTGACCTTGACTTCGACCTCAGGCGAACTTCTCAAGGTCAAGGTCAAAGGTCAAGGTCAAGGTTACGGAAGATAGAACTCGAGTATATCTACAATATGCACTTGATTTGAAGTCTCTACGACGATTAGAACTGGAGTTATGAGCACTTATGTGTTTTCGACGTTTTGCATGACCTTGACCTTGTTATTTTATCTTGAGCTTGACAAAGAATCTGGGACCTTCCTTTCTCATCCAGAAATCTTCCTACTAAATTTCATGAATTTCCAATGACAACTGTGGCCTGTAGAGCGCACACAAACAAACAAACAAACATACAAACAAACGGCACCGATCAACATACTTGACAAAATCTTTGATTTCGTCAAGTAATAATATCCGGTGCATATATACAAGCTATTGGGCCTTAGGCAATGCACTACATGTACTATGAACCTGTAACAGTGCTCACAGTGCTCACAAACCCGGTGCTCACAAACCCCTGTTCGTCACCCCCAAAAATTCTGATATAAAGTGGCCTGTCGCTTGACCCAGAGTGTATTTAGACATGAGTTCTAGAGTTTATTATATCAGTTGGACACATTGCTTGAGATGTGCACTTGGAAACATATATGATGAACTGTAATACTATGCAACCGAGTGTGTATATTTAGAAGGGGACATGTCCACAGGGGATAATCGTTTCTACAGCTTATTGGCAAGTGAATTATCGGGTTGAGAATCAGATTCACCCCACTGCTCTTTCTACTTCGATATCTCGGCGAGTTTTCAAGTTATTCCAAATGTGAAAAGTGGACCATAAACTAGAAATAACACTGCAACTGACTGCAAGGAAATGCTTCAAAATTAATGTTCAGTAAATGTGTGAAAATTGGAGCCATGAAAACATAAAAAATATCTGTAAAATCCAAAAAACTCATAGGATTCTGATTAAGTTTTGTCAGATTATAGACAAAGTTCGAGGTCAATAATGGAATTGACATATTTATCTGATTGCCATACCCCTTCTAAATGACATGGTTCACATTTCATGAGCCCACGATGATTCAAACGGATGCTATTACAGAAAACGTGTTTTTCTGGAATTTCGATGACCTTGACCTTGACCTTTGACTTTTGTACTTGAGTTCGTAGAGGTCAATGCTGTCAAAATGCATATTAAATTTCAAGGGATTCCATACACTATTGACGATGTTATGACCCTTTGAAATTTCGGATTATTGACGTTTAATACGTCACTGTGACGTCAGTTTACGTCGCAGCACCAAAAATGAGATATCACTGGAATCAGGGCCTCAAGACCTTTCCAACGATATACTACTCGATATACTGCGCCGACCTTCGTATTTTGACCTTGACTTCGACCTCAGGCGAACTTCTCAAGGTCAAGGTCAAAGGTCAAGGTCAAGGTTACGGAAGATAGAACTCGAGTATATCTACAATATGCACTTGATTTGAAGTCTCTACGACGATTAGAACTGGAGTTATGAGCACTTATGTGTTTTCGACGTTTTGCATGACCTTGACCTTGTTATTTTATCTTGAGCTTGACAAAGAATCTGGGACCTTCCTTTCTCATCCAGAAATCTTCCTACTAAATTTCATGAATTTCCAATGACAACTGTGGCCTGTAGAGCGCACACAAACAAACAAACAAACATACAAACAAACGGCACCGATCAACATACTTGACAAAATCTTTGATTTCGTCAAGTAATAATATCCGGTGCATATATACAAGCTATTGGGCCTTAGGCAATGCACTACATGTACTATGAACCTGTAACAGTGCTCACAGTGCTCACAAACCCGGTGCTCACAAACCCCTGTTCGTCACCCCCAAAAATTCTGATATAAAGTGGCCTGTCGCTTGACCCAGAGTGTATTTAGACATGAGTTCTAGAGTTTATTATATCAGTTGGACACATTGCTTGAGATGTGCACTTGGAAACATATATGATGAACTGTAATACTATGCAACCGAGTGTGTATATTTAGAAGGGGACATGTCCACAGGGGATAATCGTTTCTACAGCTTATTGGCAAGTGAATTATCGGGTTGAGAATCAGATTCACCCCACTGCTCTTTCTACTTCGATATCTCGGCGAGTTTTCAAGTTATTCCAAATGTGAAAAGTGGACCATAAACTAGAAATAACACTGCAACTGACTGCAAGGAAATGCTTCAAAATTAATGTTCAGTAAATGTGTGAAAATTGGAGCCATGAAAACATAAAAAATATCTGTAAAATCCAAAAAACTCATAGGATTCTGATTAAGTTTTGTCAGATTATAGACAAAGTTCGAGGTCAATAATGGAATTGACATATTTATCTGATTGCCATACCCCTTCTAAATGACATGGTTCACATTTCATGAGCCCACGATGATTCAAACGGATGCTATTACAGAAAACGTGTTTTTCTGGAATTTCGATGACCTTGACCTTGACCTTTGACTTTTGTACTTGAGTTCGTAGAGGTCAATGCTGTCAAAATGCATATTAAATTTCAAGGGATTCCATACACTATTGACGATGTTATGACCCTTTGAAATTTCGGATTATTGACGTTTAATACGTCACTGTGACGTCAGTTTACGTCGCAGCACCAAAAATGAGATATCACTGGAATCAGGGCCTCAAGACCTTTCCAACGATATACTACTCGATATACTGCGCCGACCTTCGTATTTTGACCTTGACTTCGACCTCAGGCGAACTTCTCAAGGTCAAGGTCAAAGGTCAAGGTCAAGGTTACGGAAGATAGAACTCGAGTATATCTACAATATGCACTTGATTTGAAGTCTCTACGACGATTAGAACTGGAGTTATGAGCACTTATGTGTTTTCGACGTTTTGCATGACCTTGACCTTGTTATTTTATCTTGAGCTTGACAAAGAATCTGGGACCTTCCTTTCTCATCCAGAAATCTTCCTACTAAATTTCATGAATTTCCAATGACAACTGTGGCCTGTAGAGCGCACACAAACAAACAAACAAACATACAAACAAACGGCACCGATCAACATACTTGACAAAATCTTTGATTTCGTCAAGTAATAATATCCGGTGCATATATACAAGCTATTGGGCCTTAGGCAATGCACTACATGTACTATGAACCTGTAACAGTGCTCACAGTGCTCACAAACCCGGTGCTCACAAACCCCTGTTCGTCACCCCCAAAAATTCTGATATAAAGTGGCCTGTCGCTTGACCCAGAGTGTATTTAGACATGAGTTCTAGAGTTTATTATATCAGTTGGACACATTGCTTGAGATGTGCACTTGGAAACATATATGATGAACTGTAATACTATGCAACTGAGTGTGTATATTTAGAAGGGGACATGTCCACAGGGGATAATCGTTTCTACAGCTTATTGGCAAGTGAATTATCGGGTTGAGAATCAGATTCACCCCACTGCTCTTTCTACTTCGATATCTCGGCGAGTTTTCAAGTTATTCCAAATGTGAAAAGTGGACCATAAACTAGAAATAACACTGCAACTGACTGCAAGGAAATGCTTCAAAATTAATGTTCAGTAAATGTGTGAAAATTGGAGCCATGAAAACATAAAAAATATCTGTAAAATCCAAAAAACTCATAGGATTCTGATTAAGTTTTGTCAGATTATAGACAAAGTTCGAGGTCAATAATGGAATTGACATATTTATCTGATTGCCATACCCCTTCTAAATGACATGGTTCACATTTCATGAGCCCACGATGATTCAAACGGATGCTATTACAGAAAACGTGTTTTTCTGGAATTTCGATGACCTTGACCTTGACCTTTGACTTTTGTACTTGAGTTCGTAGAGGTCAATGCTGTCAAAATGCATATTAAATTTCAAGGGATTCCATACACTATTGACGATGTTATGACCCTTTGAAATTTCGGATTATTGACGTTTAATACGTCACTGTGACGTCAGTTTACGTCGCAGCACCAAAAATGAGATATCACTGGAATCAGGGCCTCAAGACCTTTCCAACGATATACTACTCGATATACTGCGCCGACCTTCGTATTTTGACCTTGACTTCGACCTCAGGCGAACTTCTCAAGGTCAAGGTCAAAGGTCAAGGTCAAGGTTACGGAAGATAGAACTCGAGTATATCTACAATATGCACTTGATTTGAAGTCTCTACGATGATTAGAACTGGAGTTATGAGCACTTATGTGTTTTCGACGTTTTGCATGACCTTGACCTTGTTATTTTATCTTGAGCTTGACAAAGAATCTGGGACCTTCCTTTCTCATCCAGAAATCTTCCTACTAAATTTCATGAATTTCCAATGACAACTGTGGCCTGTAGAGCGCACACAAACAAACAAACAAACATACAAACAAACGGCACCGATCAACATACTTGACAAAATCTTTGATTTCGTCAAGTAATAATATCCGGTGCATATATACAAGCTATTGGGCCTTAGGCAATGCACTACATGTACTATGAACCTGTAACAGTGCTCACAGTGCTCACAAACCCGGTGCTCACAAACCCCTGTTCGTCACCCCCAAAAATTCTGATATAAAGTGGCCTGTCGCTTGACCCAGAGTGTATTTAGACATGAGTTCTAGAGTTTATTATATCAGTTGGACACATTGCTTGAGATGTGCACTTGGAAACATATATGATGAACTGTAATACTATGCAACCGAGTGTGTATATTTAGAAGGGGACATGTCCACAGGGGATAATCGTTTCTACAGCTTATTGGCAAGTGAATTATCGGGTTGAGAATCAGATTCACCCCACTGCTCTTTCTACTTCGATATCTCGGCGAGTTTTCAAGTTATTCCAAATGTGAAAAGTGGACCATAAACTAGAAATAACACTGCAACTGACTGCAAGGAAATGCTTCAAAATTAATGTTCAGTAAATGTGTGAAAATTGGAGCCATGAAAACATAAAAAATATCTGTAAAATCCAAAAAACTCATAGGATTCTGATTAAGTTTTGTCAGATTATAGACAAAGTTCGAGGTCAATAATGGAATTGACATATTTATCTGATTGCCATACCCCTTCTAAATGACATGGTTCACATTTCATGAGCCCACGATGATTCAAACGGATGCTATTACAGAAAACGTGTTTTTCTGGAATTTCGATGACCTTGACCTTGACCTTTGACTTTTGTACTTGAGTTCGTAGAGGTCAATGCTGTCAAAATGCATATTAAATTTCAAGGGATTCCATACACTATTGACGATGTTATGACCCTTTGAAATTTCGGATTATTGACGTTTAATACGTCACTGTGACGTCAGTTTACGTCGCAGCACCAAAAATGAGATATCACTGGAATCAGGGCCTCAAGACCTTTCCAACGATATACTACTCGATATACTGCGCCGACCTTCGTATTTTGACCTTGACTTCGACCTCAGGCGAACTTCTCAAGGTCAAGGTCAAAGGTCAAGGTCAAGGTTACGGAAGATAGAACTCGAGTATATCTACAATATGCACTTGATTTGAAGTCTCTACGACGATTAGAACTGGAGTTATGAGCACTTATGTGTTTTCGACGTTTTGCATGACCTTGACCTTGTTATTTTATCTTGAGCTTGACAAAGAATCTGGGACCTTCCTTTCTCATCCAGAAATCTTCCTACTAAATTTCATGAATTTCCAATGACAACTGTGGCCTGTAGAGCGCACACAAACAAACAAACAAACATACAAACAAACGGCACCGATCAACATACTTGACAAAATCTTTGATTTCGTCAAGTAATAATATCCGGTGCATATATACAAGCTATTGGGCCTTAGGCAATGCACTACATGTACTATGAACCTGTAACAGTGCTCACAGTGCTCACAAACCCGGTGCTCACAAACCCCTGTTCGTCACCCCCAAAAATTCTGATATAAAGTGGCCTGTCGCTTGACCCAGAGTGTATTTAGACATGAGTTCTAGAGTTTATTATATCAGTTGGACACATTGCTTGAGATGTGCACTTGGAAACATATATGATGAACTGTAATACTATGCAACCGAGTGTGTATATTTAGAAGGGGACATGTCCACAGGGGATAATCGTTTCTACAGCTTATTGGCAAGTGAATTATCGGGTTGAGAATCAGATTCACCCCACTGCTCTTTCTACTTCGATATCTCGGCGAGTTTTCAAGTTATTCCAAATGTGAAAAGTGGACCATAAACTAGAAATAACACTGCAACTGACTGCAAGGAAATGCTTCAAAATTAATGTTCAGTAAATGTGTGAAAATTGGAGCCATGAAAACATAAAAAATATCTGTAAAATCCAAAAAACTCATAGGATTCTGATTAAGTTTTGTCAGATTATAGACAAAGTTCGAGGTCAATAATGGAATTGACATATTTATCTGATTGCCATACCCCTTCTAAATGACATGGTTCACATTTCATGAGCCCACGATGATTCAAACGGATGCTATTACAGAAAACGTGTTTTTCTGGAATTTCGATGACCTTGACCTTGACCTTTGACTTTTGTACTTGAGTTCGTAGAGGTCAATGCTGTCAAAATGCATATTAAATTTCAAGGGATTCCATACACTATTGACGATGTTATGACCCTTTGAAATTTCGGATTATTGACGTTTAATACGTCACTGTGACGTCAGTTTACGTCGCAGCACCAAAAATGAGATATCACTGGAATCAGGGCCTCAAGACCTTTCCAACGATATACTACTCGATATACTGCGCCGACCTTCGTATTTTGACCTTGACTTCGACCTCAGGCGAACTTCTCAAGGTCAAGGTCAAAGGTCAAGGTCAAGGTTACGGAAGATAGAACTCGAGTATATCTACAATATGCACTTGATTTGAAGTCTCTACGATGATTAGAACTGGAGTTATGAGCACTTATGTGTTTTCGACGTTTTGCATGACCTTGACCTTGTTATTTTATCTTGAGCTTGACAAAGAATCTGGGACCTTCCTTTCTCATCCAGAAATCTTCCTACTAAATTTCATGAATTTCCAATGACAACTGTGGCCTGTAGAGCGCACACAAACAAACAAACAAACATACAAACAAACGGCACCGATCAACATACTTGACAAAATCTTTGATTTCGTCAAGTAATAATATCCGGTGCATATATACAAGCTATTGGGCCTTAGGCAATGCACTACATGTACTATGAACCTGTAACAGTGCTCACAGTGCTCACAAACCCGGTGCTCACAAACCCCTGTTCGTCACCCCCAAAAATTCTGATATAAAGTGGCCTGTCGCTTGACCCAGAGTGTATTTAGACATGAGTTCTAGAGTTTATTATATCAGTTGGACACATTGCTTGAGATGTGCACTTGGAAACATATATGATGAACTGTAATACTATGCAACCGAGTGTGTATATTTAGAAGGGGACATGTCCACAGGGGATAATCGTTTCTACAGCTTATTGGCAAGTGAATTATCGGGTTGAGAATCAGATTCACCCCACTGCTCTTTCTACTTCGATATCTCGGCGAGTTTTCAAGTTATTCCAAATGTGAAAAGTGGACCATAAACTAGAAATAACACTGCAACTGACTGCAAGGAAATGCTTCAAAATTAATGTTCAGTAAATGTGTGAAAATTGGAGCCATGAAAACATAAAAAATATCTGTAAAATCCAAAAAACTCATAGGATTCTGATTAAGTTTTGTCAGATTATAGACAAAGTTCGAGGTCAATAATGGAATTGACATATTTATCTGATTGCCATACCCCTTCTAAATGACATGGTTCACATTTCATGAGCCCACGATGATTCAAACGGATGCTATTACAGAAAACGTGTTTTTCTGGAATTTCGATGACCTTGACCTTGACCTTTGACTTTTGTACTTGAGTTCGTAGAGGTCAATGCTGTCAAAATGCATATTAAATTTCAAGGGATTCCATACACTATTGACGATGTTATGACCCTTTGAAATTTCGGATTATTGACGTTTAATACGTCACTGTGACGTCAGTTTACGTCGCAGCACCAAAAATGAGATATCACTGGAATCAGGGCCTCAAGACCTTTCCAACGATATACTACTCGATATACTGCGCCGACCTTCGTATTTTGACCTTGACTTCGACCTCAGGCGAACTTCTCAAGGTCAAGGTCAAAGGTCAAGGTCAAGGTTACGGAAGATAGAACTCGAGTATATCTACAATATGCACTTGATTTGAAGTCTCTACGACGATTAGAACTGGAGTTATGAGCACTTATGTGTTTTCGACGTTTTGCATGACCTTGACCTTGTTATTTTATCTTGAGCTTGACAAAGAATCTGGGACCTTCCTTTCTCATCCAGAAATCTTCCTACTAAATTTCATGAATTTCCAATGACAACTGTGGCCTGTAGAGCGCACACAAACAAACAAACAAACATACAAACAAACGGCACCGATCAACATACTTGACAAAATCTTTGATTTCGTCAAGTAATAATATCCGGTGCATATATACAAGCTATTGGGCCTTAGGCAATGCACTACATGTACTATGAACCTGTAACAGTGCTCACAGTGCTCACAAACCCGGTGCTCACAAACCCCTGTTCGTCACCCCCAAAAATTCTGATATAAAGTGGCCTGTCGCTTGACCCAGAGTGTATTTAGACATGAGTTCTAGAGTTTATTATATCAGTTGGACACATTGCTTGAGATGTGCACTTGGAAACATATATGATGAACTGTAATACTATGCAACCGAGTGTGTATATTTAGAAGGGGACATGTCCACAGGGGATAATCGTTTCTACAGCTTATTGGCAAGTGAATTATCGGGTTGAGAATCAGATTCACCCCACTGCTCTTTCTACTTCGATATCTCGGCGAGTTTTCAAGTTATTCCAAATGTGAAAAGTGGACCATAAACTAGAAATAACACTGCAACTGACTGCAAGGAAATGCTTCAAAATTAATGTTCAGTAAATGTGTGAAAATTGGAGCCATGAAAACATAAAAAATATCTGTAAAATCCAAAAAACTCATAGGATTCTGATTAAGTTTTGTCAGATTATAGACAAAGTTCGAGGTCAATAATGGAATTGACATATTTATCTGATTGCCATACCCCTTCTAAATGACATGGTTCACATTTCATGAGCCCACGATGATTCAAACGGATGCTATTACAGAAAACGTGTTTTTCTGGAATTTCGATGACCTTGACCTTGACCTTTGACTTTTGTACTTGAGTTCGTAGAGGTCAATGCTGTCAAAATGCATATTAAATTTCAAGGGATTCCATACACTATTGACGATGTTATGACCCTTTGAAATTTCGGATTATTGACGTTTAATACGTCACTGTGACGTCAGTTTACGTCGCAGCACCAAAAATGAGATATCACTGGAATCAGGGCCTCAAGACCTTTCCAACGATATACTACTCGATATACTGCGCCGACCTTCGTATTTTGACCTTGACTTCGACCTCAGGCGAACTTCTCAAGGTCAAGGTCAAAGGTCAAGGTCAAGGTTACGGAAGATAGAACTCGAGTATATCTACAATATGCACTTGATTTGAAGTCTCTACGACGATTAGAACTGGAGTTATGAGCACTTATGTGTTTTCGACGTTTTGCATGACCTTGACCTTGTTATTTTATCTTGAGCTTGACAAAGAATCTGGGACCTTCCTTTCTCATCCAGAAATCTTCCTACTAAATTTCATGAATTTCCAATGACAACTGTGGCCTGTAGAGCGCACACAAACAAACAAACAAACATACAAACAAACGGCACCGATCAACATACTTGACAAAATCTTTGATTTCGTCAAGTAATAATATCCGGTGCATATATACAAGCTATTGGGCCTTAGGCAATGCACTACATGTACTATGAACCTGTAACAGTGCTCACAGTGCTCACAAACCCGGTGCTCACAAACCCCTGTTCGTCACCCCCAAAAATTCTGATATAAAGTGGCCTGTCGCTTGACCCAGAGTGTATTTAGACATGAGTTCTAGAGTTTATTATATCAGTTGGACACATTGCTTGAGATGTGCACTTGGAAACATATATGATGAACTGTAATACTATGCAACCGAGTGTGTATATTTAGAAGGGGACATGTCCACAGGGGATAATCGTTTCTACAGCTTATTGGCAAGTGAATTATCGGGTTGAGAATCAGATTCACCCCACTGCTCTTTCTACTTCGATATCTCGGCGAGTTTTCAAGTTATTCCAAATGTGAAAAGTGGACCATAAACTAGAAATAACACTGCAACTGACTGCAAGGAAATGCTTCAAAATTAATGTTCAGTAAATGTGTGAAAATTGGAGCCATGAAAACATAAAAAATATCTGTAAAATCCAAAAAACTCATAGGATTCTGATTAAGTTTTGTCAGATTATAGACAAAGTTCGAGGTCAATAATGGAATTGACATATTTATCTGATTGCCATACCCCTTCTAAATGACATGGTTCACATTTCATGAGCCCACGATGATTCAAACGGATGCTATTACAGAAAACGTGTTTTTCTGGAATTTCGATGACCTTGACCTTTGACTTTTGTACTTGAGTTCGTAGAGGTCAATGCTGTCAAAATGCATATTAAATTTCAAGGGATTCCATACACTATTGACGATGTTATGACCCTTTGAAATTTCGGATTATTGACGTTTAATACGTCACTGTGACGTCAGTTTACGTCGCAGCACCAAAAATGAGATATCACTGGAATCAGGGCCTCAAGACCTTTCCAACGATATACTACTCGATATACTGCGCCGACCTTCGTATTTTGACATTGACTTCGACCTCAGGCGAACTTCTCAAGGTCAAGGTCAAAGGTCAAGGTCAAGGTTACGGAAGATAGAACTCGAGTATATCTACAATATGCACTTGATTTGAAGTCTCTACGACGATTAGAACTGGAGTTATGAGCACTTATGTGTTTTCGACGTTTTGCATGACCTTGACCTTGTTATTTTATCTTGAGCTTGACAAAGAATCTGGGACCTTCCTTTCTCATCCAGAAATCTTCCTACTAAATTTCATGAATTTCCAATGACAACTGTGGCCTGTAGAGCGCACACAAACAAACAAACAAACATACAAACGAGAGCCCCTAGGGCACCCACTTGCCGGAACGCATACTCATGATACTTGACAGGTTTCAATGAATTTGAAATTTCCAACTGTATCCTATTCAATATGATGCACTGATGTTTCCAACTGTATCCTATTCAATATGGTGCACTGAACTTTGTACTCGACCGTGATATTGACTTGTGGCGAACCTCTCAAGGTCAAGGTCAAAGGTCACATTCAAGGTCATTCATGAAAGGCCTTTTAATATGCCACAATATGGTCTTAGTTTGAACTCTCTGCGACGATTAGTTCCGAAGTTATGGACATTTATGTGATTTTGACCTTTCTCTTGACCTTGACCTCGACCTTTGACCTTGAGTCACGAAAATTGTGCATTGTCTGTGTATAAAGACATATATTTCACCTGTATAATTCCATCAGAATCGAACAAGGTTTGTGGACACTATGACCATTTGAAAGTTCGAAAAAATTACGTTTATGACGTCACTGTGACGTCAATAAACGTCACATCTCAAAACTGATGAGAAAGTATGTACCAGGGAGTCAAGACCTTTCATTTGATATACTACTTGATAGGTTTCAGTTAGTTTTGAAATTTGACCTTGAAGTTTTCCTCATATGACCTTATTTTCCTGACCAAGTTCAAGGTCAATCATAAAATTGTCATATACGCTCGATTGCTATGTCTCTTCTGAATGATATGGTTCGAATTTCACGAACCTACAACAATTCAAATGGATGTTATTACCGGAAACGTGTTTTTCTGGGATTTCGATGACCTTGACCTTGACCTTTGACCTTTGTACTTTAGTTACTAGAGGTCATTACTGTCAATATGCACATCAAGTTTTAAGAGATTCCATACAGTATTGACGATGTTATGGCCTTTTGAAATTTCGGAAATTTGACGTTTATGACGTCATTGTGACGTCAGTGTACGTCGCAGCGCCGAAAATAAGGTATCACTGCAATCAGGGGGTCAAGACCTTTCCAATGATATACTACTCGATATGATTCGCTGACCTTCGTACTTGACCTTGACATTCACCTCATGGCGAACTTCTCAAGGTCAAGGTCAAATGTCAAGGTCAAGGTCACAGAAGATAGAACTCGAGTTTATCTACAATATGAACTTGGTTTGAAGTCTCTATAACGAATAGAACCGGAGTTATGGCCACTTATGTGTTTTTACCATTTTGCATGACCTTGACCTTGACCTTTGACCTAGAATCACCAAAAACGTGCAGTCGCGAACCATCATCCTAGAGAATATGCACACCAAGTTTGGAGGGAATCAAGAGAAAATTGTGGACGCTAGAGGGGGCACAAACAAACAAACAAACAAACACACAAACCGACAAACCAACCGACCAACATACTTGCCGGAATTTAAAATTCCGGCAAGTAACAAACGGCACCGATCAACATACTTGACAAAATCTTTGATTTCGTCAAGTAATAATATCCGGTGCATATATACAAGCTATTGGGCCTTAGGCAATGCACTACATGTACTATGAACCTGTAACAGTGCTCACAGTGCTCACAAACCCGGTGCTCACAAACCCCTGTTCGTCACCCCCAAAAATTCTGATATAAAGTGGCCTGTCGCTTGACCCAGAGTGTATTTAGACATGAGTTCTAGAGTTTATTATATCAGTTGGACACATTGCTTGAGATGTGCACTTGGAAACATATATGATGAACTGTAATACTATGCAACCGAGTGTGTATATTTAGAAGGGGACATGTCCACAGGGGATAATCGTTTCTACAGCTTATTGGCAAGTGAATTATCGGGTTGAGAATCAGATTCACCCCACTGCTCTTTCTACTTCGATATCTCGGCGAGTTTTCAAGTTATTCCAAATGTGAAAAGTGGACCATAAACTAGAAATAACACTGCAACTGACTGCAAGGAAATGCTTCAAAATTAATGTTCAGTAAATGTGTGAAAATTGGAGCCATGAAAACATAAAAAATATCTGTAAAATCCAAAAAACTCATAGGATTCTGATTAAGTTTTGTCAGATTATAGACAAAGTTCGAGGTCAATAATGGAATTGACATATTTATCTGATTGCCATACCCCTTCTAAATGACATGGTTCACATTTCATGAGCCCACGATGATTCAAACGGATGCTATTACAGAAAACGTGTTTTTCTGGAATTTCGATGACCTTGACCTTGACCTTTGACTTTTGTACTTGAGTTCGTAGAGGTCAATGCTGTCAAAATGCATATTAAATTTCAAGGGATTCCATACACTATTGACGATGTTATGACCCTTTGAAATTTCGGATTATTGACGTTTAATACGTCATTGTGACGTCAGTTTACGTCGCAGCACCAAAAATGAGATATCACTGGAATCAGGGCCTCAAGACCTTTCCAACGATATACTACTCGATATACTGCGCCGACCTTCGTATTTTGACATTGACTTCGACCTCAGGCGAACTTCTCAAGGTCAAGGTCAAAGGTCAAGGTCAAGGTTACGGAAGATAGAACTCGAGTATATCTACAATATGCACTTGATTTGAAGTCTCTACGACGATTAGAACTGGAGTTATGAGCACTTATGTGTTTTCGACGTTTTGCATGACCTTGACCTTGTTATTTTATCTTGAGCTTGACAAAGAATCTGGGACCTTCCTTTCTCATCCAGAAATCTTCCTACTAAATTTCATGAATTTCCAATGACAACTGTGGCCTGTAGAGCGCACACAAACAAACAAACAAACATACAAACGAGACGACATAGTCGACGCACTTGCCGGAATTCTTAAGGTCAAATATGAACATCAAGGTCATTGATCAATAATTTGGATTTCTAAAGTTGTAAGTGAGCGTTGATTTCGGCTTGAAATCAGCGATGAAAATGGTCTGAAACATATTTTAAATACTACGTACATTAACAATGTTAATAACATTTATTATTTTTGCTCTCTCACAACAATATCATAGAAACCTCACACTGTGAACTCGTCATGTGATGTCGCTGTGATGTCATCGTGAGGTTACACGTTGAATTCACTGTGTACTGACATCGTGTGATGTGTATGAACTCACAGCGAGTTCACAGTAAACTCACACTCTTGACTGGGTTACGTAACATCAAAGATTTTTCATACATGTAGGCTTATATACAATGTCAGTTACATGTAGCTGAATACCTATATACGTACCCGCGGCCTCCGTGTGCATACTCATAATGCTCGCAGGTTTTATTTCATTTTTTTTTTCAATTCAAAACATTTTATTTCCAACAGCATGCAGAAATACATGATACCTATGCTGAATAGAAACAATACTGTTGAAAAAGGAGAATGTAAGTAGACTAATCTTAAGAGTGACATTCCCATGTGCTAATCTAATCTTATCTAGCTGCATGCCTACCTAATACGGTATCAAGTTCACACCATTTTGCATGATATAAATACCCTTATCATAAACATGAAATTAGCCTAGGCCTATCTGTCTGAACAATTTCATAAACTGTTGTAATAGATATTATGCATATTGTGTTAACAAATGGAGGATGTTAAAATCGTTCTCGAAAGTGTGAAGCGGTTGATGACCGATAAAGCATTATTGAATTTTGGCCCAAATAACATTCCATAGAAATTTCCCGGTTGGTTGTCGCGTAACATTCCAGTGCCCGTTGAGCATCCTACTTTTCTATGTGTCCAAAAGACCCACCAAAACAACACTCCCGGGTCTGGGCAATTCTACACAAGTACTAACAGTAAAAACAAACTGACACCAGGATTCAAGCTGTAAATAAAATAAACCACTCGGATTTGAGAATATATGTTGCTACACTTCGCAGAGTCGACTGCGTGACGCCGTCCGTAATTTGCCAGAGGTACCGATGCAGCTAACATGCAGACACGAATCGATCGGATTTGTGTTGCTCTCGAACGTGATCATTTCGTCATGCTATAGCGCGCATGTGACTTGTGAGTTGAAAGATTTGTGCGCTACGATAAAAACAATAGATATTTACAAATATTTGGTGAACTATTGCACGTGTTGATGGTTAACAGTGTGGTAAACATTCCTTCTATGTATTCTGATATAGATCTATGTATAGTTTACACAGAAACGAGGTTTTGTTGGTTTTCTGCTGACAGCACGTGTCAGCTGCAGCAGCTCAGCCTAGCACTAAAGTACTATGCGTGGACTGATCGGATAGATGTCCACACTGCATAGTACTAAATGCAGCCATGCCTTCCTTGTTTGGATGCAGATACTCCACAAGATCGAGGCAAAAAGCAGATACAATTGTGCATGGAGGAAATCAAGATACGCACAGTTTGATCCCTCACATCAATTTCTGGCGTTGGGCGATGTTCTTTCAAACAACAAGATTTTATTTCAAGTATTCTTGGGCAAAGTTTCTCACAAAGTTACAACAAACAAAAAATCAGCCATTACTGTGCAAGTTATTAAACACCGACTTCAAATTTTAAGGGCCCACAGAATTACAACCTGACAACACTTGATGTCAGAAGGTTTTCAATAAATAATTACATAGAGATTATTGACATAGAGCAGTGGAGGGTATTATCGTCACTTTAGTCTAATATGTTCATTAGTCTGTCATAAAAATAGAGAAAGGCGGCTATCTTTTACGAATGTTTTGAGGGGGATTCCAAATTTTAGTTTCGCAGTAAATTCTAAGTTCTCCTCCAGTACATGAGGGGACCAGTTATTTTCTCATCCCTAGTGATTCAGGGGGCAATTATCGTCATGGGTTGGCTATTATCGTCACCTATGGCGGGAGTTATCGGCATGATTTATTTTACAATTAATTGACTGTGTGGTGATATTAATTAATTCAAGACATTACTAGCAATAGTCTATTATGGCTTTTAAAACTATTTTTGAAATATTATTGTATAGATTCCTTTTCAAAAATTGTGATATTAAAAATATCAGTATATTGTAATTCAAAATGTTTGCATGATTATTTCTATGGGCCTTGAGACCTAATGTACGTCTTTTAACACCATCATATCAATAGTGCAAATCATATGTAAAGTGAATAAATTGATACCAAGAGAACTGAGTTTATTTCTCCGTCAAATACATATAATATATCAACCTTGTTTCATTCTTCGTCAAATACATATACATATCAAACTTGTTTCATTGTTGTATCAGTAAGTATTCTTTGTATGTCTATTGTTGTATCATTGTCATATGAACACACGCAGTGAAATCGAGAATCAATAAACATATAGTTAATGTTTCCAACAATAAACAAAACACAAAAGAGTATATGAATTATGATATGAGAATTTCATAACTATATTCAACATTACTATCAAAGGTGGCTACTGCACAGACAAAATTTGAAGATCTGCCATTTACGCAGTACCAAAGCTTAATACAATCAACAGAAGTCACATTCAAACAAATAATTTTCGATGTCCTTGACACTGGTGAGACTGCACAAAACCGGATCTCCAGTGCACCTGATGTGCAGAAACCTAGGGCATCTGTCGCATCCAACCCACTCTGAGGACATGCCCTTGCCTGAGCCACACTTAGCACATACGCTAGTGTCGATATCTTCCATGCCGTCAGACTCCATGAAGGAGAGCTCCTCGTTCTCGTCACTGGTTTCCTCCAGCAGCTCTTCTCTCAACCTCTCTCCTATGGTCTTCCCTTTTGCTTGATTCTTCTTCTTTCCCTTGACTTCATCTTGCTGTTTTTTCTGTTCTTGCTTCCGTTTCTTCTCTTCTTGCTTTTTCTTCTTCTCTTCTTCTTGTTTTCTTTTTCTTTCCAGCCTTTCTTCTTTCCTTCTCTTCTTCGCTTCTTCTTCTTGAACTTTCTTCTCCGCTTTTTTTTGATGCCATTCTATGGCAGCCTTCCCGGTGAGCGCCTTCGGCATCAGTTCCCGTGCAGTGGCAGTTTTTTGTTTCTGAGTGAGCAGTGATTCTGGAACTTTCAGTCTGTCGAAGGCAGGCGATATGCTTTTCTTGTCACGCGGTCGCTGGTTTGCTGAGGTGTCCACGCCAGATGTGTTACTCAGAGATGGTGATGGTAGGGACGGCGATGTGGCTGATGGTCTTGAAGAGGAATCAACAGGGGATGTGTAAAATGGGCGAAATCGTGTCCTCTCCAACGGAAGCGCCATTTGTGGGCTGATGACGGAAGACATTGAAGAAGAAAATGAAGAATCCGGATCGTCTGGAGAAGGCCACACGCAACTGGCATAATAATCGGCATTTGGTGATATTGTTGGTGTTACAGCTGCAGAGGCTAGACGAGTTACACACGATCTTGCTGTATCAGTGGGTAGTGATGGGGGAGGCATGCATGATACTGTTGGTGCTGATGACAAAGAGGCATGAGGCAGACTTGACAGTGTTGTGGACGCTTCTGTTTGAGTCAGGCATTGAGTCGATCTCATGGATATGGAGACTGGGGACGAGCATAGCGTCGATAATGTAGGGGCTGGGGGCATGAGTGTCGTTGTTGGTATCTGCGCGACAGGGGCGGGAGGCAGGCGTGATGTTGTTGATCTCGGGGTCACAGGGGCAAGGGGCAGGCGTGGCATCGTTGGTCTCAGCATCACAGGGACTGCGGGCAGGCTTGGCGCCGTTTGTCTCAGGGTCACCGGGGCTGTGGGCAGGCGTGGCACCATTGATCTCAGGGCTACAGGGGTGGGGGTTGCGGATCTCGGAGCTGCAGGAGCGGGTGGCATGCGTGGCATTGATGACACAGGGGCTGAGGGCAGATGTGTCGTTGTAGCAGTTGCGGCAGACACTTGGGTGAATTTGGTGGTGTCAATCCCTTCAATGGTGAAGGGATACAACCCTGATCGACGAAAAGCTGATCGGGCGTTTCTTTCTGTTGCCACCACTTCCCATGCTTTTTTGAAGACCAACGGGAAATGCTTCTTCGTTAGGTTTTCACCTAAGTGTTCAATCTGCCAGCTCCTGACGTTCTTCTCCCAGGAGGCTTTCAATGGCGAGAAAAGCCCAACATCGCATGGCTGGAGAATATGGGTGCTGTTCGGAACTAAACAGTACAAAACTATATTGTTACGAACACAAAATGTGCAGGCTGCCTGGCTCATGTGGGTGCTATGACCATCAACAAACAAAATAACAGGGAACGGAATATTCTTGGATTTTACAAAGGTGGCAAAAAAATTCAGATATTCATCAAAAAGGTCAGTGTTCATCCATCCGTTTTCTGAACACCCATAGAAGGCCTCCGTGTAGTTCTCCATGCCTGTGTCTCGCAGGCGCTGCCCAGGAAAAACGATCATGGGAGGAATAAAATCCCCCATGGCATTCATACCAGCCATCACAGTTATTTGCTGCTTGCTCCCTGCAGCCACCTGATAGACGTGCCGTGCACCTCTGGGAGCCAACACTCGCCCAGACTTAATGCTGAGGGGGAAACCACTTTCGTCGCAGTTGAAGATTCGTCTACCATCTGCCATCATGGCCTGCCACCCTGTCACTTCCTCTCTGAGGAAGGTGTTGACTCCTGTGTACCAGGACTGGATTTTTGGTAGTGTGATGCTAGCCCGCTCCCGACCTAGCTGCTGTGGCACTCTCTCCACCACTTCTGGATTTCTGGCTTTGAAGCCCCGAAACCAGTCTTTGCCTGCAATAGAAATAATGAGCAAATTAATGTACACAGAATACACAGGTCACAGTAAACAATCATATACACATGTAAGTGTTTGAATGTATTAATTAGGAAATTGTGTATATAAACCTGGTGTATTGTCAGTGAAGGGATTAGGTCTGCCGTCCACATCCAGGATGCCCTTCACCTCACGGACAAGTTCCAGTCGTGAGAGAGGATAGCCAACTTTGGCCATTGTCAAAACGTATTCAACCAAGGCTTTTTCCTCTGCCTCTGTGAGGACGGGGTTTGGTCCAGGGCGGCACACGTCGGGAACTCGTCCAGAAATTCTATCTGTTATCGTCATACGTGGTACGCCAAACTGCCGCTCTGCCGCTTTCTTCGACATGCCATTCCTAACGGCTAGCACAGCATCAGCCAAACTCTGGGCTGAATACTGTTTACGCCGGCATGCACCGATCTGTCCGGGCATGTTACTACCTGTATTAAAAAAACTATAAATATTATATTTGTTGCTACAATTATCATATAATGTAATGGAACTCAGTTTGTAAAGTCAATTTACTAATGAATTGATATTAAACTTGTACTTGTTGTTGTTGTTATTTTAAAAGTTTATAAATAATGAACAATAATGTTGTTGTTGATGCTGTTGTTGTTGTTGTTGTTGTTGTTGTTGTTATATACTAAAAATGTTGGCGAAAATCTACATCATCATTCTTGTATGCACATAATTATGTTGAACAAGTCACAATTTTAAAAAAATGATGAATCATGCATTAGGCCTGAATAGCATGAGCGAGTCTCTACACTGAGCAAGACCATTAAAGATCATTATTTCACAGTATGAACTCAATATTGATAATACTGAACTAATAATAAAAGAAATATCAGATATACAGGACAGTAAATTACAGGACCATTGGTCCTATTTTTCTGTTTTTTTTGTGAAAATAAATGATCCCTGGATTTTTTTTCCATTATCAATCTTTGCCATATTAATGATCATTCATTGATAAAAATTTGATTTGGAATGTATAATTCAGCAAAAAAAAATAGTTATGATTGAGTCATGAATGGGTGACGATAATACCCGAGGTGTGAATTTTGGGGTGGGTAAAATCGTCATGCCCGGGCCTGTGACCTTGCAAGGTCATGTGACATGGTGGCACCAAAGATAAGTTAAATTTATTTGATTCTCACGATTTCCCATGGAAAATGTATGTTGCTAATGCAATATTGATTTTAAATGAACTTATATGAAAAATGTGTTTATTACGGGGAAGGGATAATATAACATTTTACGCTGTCTCATATCGGACATTGAATTATGGATCGAAATACTTACTTTCCTCTATTATCACCCAGACTTCGTTGGAACTTGTGTTGATACTTGACAGTCTATTGAAAACTTTCGCGCGAAAAATTTAAAAAACTTTCGTTGTAAACACCGACTACAAAAAGAAATGATGTCAATATGACGATAATACCCTCCTGACGAAATTACCCTCCACTGCTCTACCGGGTATATCATTAAAATAAATTTAAAGTTTATGTCATTAAAACTGTATTTAAAACAAAAGTTAACTTGGCCTGCAATCTGGCCTGCAACTGATAACATAGAAATTATTTCTGAAAGTGACATTTTTGATTACATGAACCTTCATTGGCTTTTTATAAATATTCCAGCATATTTAGGTCTCATTAAACCTGATGAAACCTGATGTCACACAGGAACAGACACTGTAACATCAATAAACAGCATATTTAGGTCTCATTAAACCTGATGAAACCTGATGTCACACAGGAACAGACACTGTAACATCAATTTGAGCTATTCTAATTTAAATTTCATTCCTTATACCCTGCAGCCCCTGCTTTATGTGATCTTGCTCTCCTCAATGACAGAAGGTTACAAATGATGACTCATATTTACGTCAATCACCATGGAGATATATGTCATCCTGCTGCTAAAACCCGGGGTGGTCCATATTACACGTCTCTCCCCTATTTCCCTATTGTCAATTTGGCACCCTTAAAATTTGAAGTCGGTGTTTAATAACTTGCACAGTAATGGCTGATTTTTTGTTTGTTGTAACTTTGTGAGAAACTTTGCCCAAGAATACTTGAAATAAAATCTTGTTGTTTGAAAGAACATCGCCCAACGTCAGAAATTGATGTGAGGGATCAAACTGTGCGTATCTTGATTTCCTCCATGCACAATTGTATCTGCTTTTTGCCTCGATCTTGTGGAGTATCTGCATCCAAACAAGGAAGGCATGGCTGCATTTAGTACTATGCAGTGTGGACATCTATCCGATCAGTCCACGCATAGTACTTTAGTGCTAGCTCAGCCAGCTGGTGACTGGTCCATGACACTGACAGCATGAATGACAGTGCCAAGCCGACCTGAGTTATCTAAATAAAGCCTCGGCATAGATCCTGGGTCAAAAACATAATCTGACCTTTTGGCTTTTTTGTGCTATAAATAGAACAGTCCAGAAGCGTCGGCCCACAAATTTTGGAAATCTGAAAATAGGATCCCATGATAGATCTAGTACCCCTTTTAAAAGTTGTCCACACACAAGTCCGATTATGGACTTAATAACTTAGGCCTAATGAAATAAATTTTCTGTCTCTCGTCCCCGCCCGCCTGTGTTAAAAAACAGCCTCCCAGATTTTTAGTTTATCAGAATAATCTTTTGCCGTGGCGTTGCGTTCGTCGTCCGTCGTCGTCATCCGTCTACATTTTTATCTTTGAAGTTTACGGTTGAATCTTTCTGAAATTTTGCCAAAAAATACCCAAAAATATTTCAAGAGGGGATTATTCTTTTGTTTTTTGATTGTCGCATTTTTTTTCAAAATGGCGACCATTTTCGATGAAAAACGGCCAATTTCTGACTTTGGCGGCCATTTTCACAAAAACTGTTTAGACAGTTTTGAGATTTTTATTTCAAAAGATTGCTCTCACATACCTCTGTGATGTGTATAAGTTTCGATGCCCCTGAATCGCCGGTCTGCGTGTGGCGGGCATTTTCATTTTCTGGACGGGTCCCAAATGGGACTTTTCCATGTTAAATTCTCCTATGCTTTATAATGGGACCCTTTATGCTTAAAATCTTACTTAATATTGAGATTAGAGACTAGGAATCAATTGTGGACATATAGGAAATGATATATGCTGAATATTTTCGTGACTTTGAATTTGACCTTTGACCTAATTTTCAAGGTCACAGGACAGAATGGCTAATATCTCGCTTATTATCGACTTTACAGCTTAGGACTCGATTGTCAACATATAGGAAATGATATATTCTGAATATTGTCATGACCATGAATTTGACCTTTGACCAATTTCAAGGTCACAGGACAAAATCTCGCTTATTATCAACTTTACAGCTTAGGAATCTATTATGAACATATGGGAAATTATATATACAGATTATTCTCATGACCTTGAATTTGACCTTTGACCTAAATTCCAAGGTCAAAGGACCAAATGGCTAATATCTTGCTCCTTTATTGACTTTATAGCTTGGGGACCAATTGTGGACATATAGAAAATAATATACACTGAATATTTTGATGACCTTGAATTTGACCTTGAACTTATTTTCAAGGTCAAAGCACAAAATGGCTAATATCTTGCTTATTTTCGATTATACAGATTAGGAATCAATTGTGGACATATAGGAAATAATATATCCTGAATATTGTGACTTTGAATTTGACGTTTGACCTCATTTTCAGGGCCAGATCACAAAATGGGTGATATCTCCCGTATTATCGACTTTACAGCTTGCTAATCAATTTTTGCTAATCGATGATTGCTAATCAACATACTGGAAATTATATATGCTGAACATTCTCGTGACCTTGAATTGACCAATGACCTTATTTTCAAGCTCACGGGACAAAAGGCTAATATCTAAACTATATACCGGTATTGTCCGGTAACCTTTCTTAGCCCTTGGGCTAAATTTTTAAATTCCGGAACGTCCAATACTTGCTGATTCAAGCGATTTTGTCCAAATTTCATGCTGTTTGCTTGGTCTGTAGCGGGCACCATTTACCGAACTTCCTCGAAAACAGTGTAGATGTACCTAGAATATCACTTGAAAACAGCAAGTATCAAACATTCCCAAGTTCAAGGAAGGCCTGTTCATGGTAAATCAGGGCTGCTGAATCAGATTATGTAGGTTAGAAATGCCGTTCATAGTCCTGCTGTGATCTTAGTTACTCATGTACCTGTTTCATCGAAATGTGAAGACAGTGATTTTGATAAAAAAAAATGTTTAAAAAGTGGAAAGGGCTTCCCTCCCCGGTTTAGGAACATTGAAAAACAATTAATTATTTTTTTAACGGCCTAATGCAAAACACAGCACTGATATCAACATTTCATGTCATTTCTCTTTTTTGCAGATGATTGTACTGACAGTGGCTACAGTATCCCTTGTGTACTGTCTTCGTTTCACCTTCGCTTAACCCTCCAGCGTGTTGTCTTGTGTGGCGAGGTATTATCATTCCCAGTTGTTTTTGTTCCATTTAAAATCAATTTCTCAGTGGATTATGCTTTATCATTTATATGTATGTGTGCATCATGAGTCGGTATTGAATTTGTTGTAGTTTGTTTTTCATTGTATACTCTGATTTTTTGTACCACAGCTTCCAGTTTGACTACAGCCCTGGCCTATACCAGTCGACTCCAGTCCTGGGAGCAGATTCCATTTCAAGCAGAACATCCTTGTTGTAGCTGTAAGTGAGCAGCATCACAAGAGTATATATTGATAAATGTAAACTATTACAGTATGTCATATCACAGTATTACAGTATGCGAACTATATTATAAATATTCAGTGTTATGTGGAGGGTACTTACTATTTGACATATAAACATTGTACTGGTAAAGTCCATACCATACTAAAGTAATATTATTCTGTCAAATTGAGAATATGTCGCTCACATGCATGTTAAAGTGTAATAATTGGTTTTCTGAAATTCGTTATTGATCAATTGGATAGCATATATTAGATGACATAGCACCGTTACAATCCCCAAAATACGTCTGTCTGCATGACCATGCAGTGGAGTTTGAACATACCGACAAAAACGCACGATGTGAACGAATTGTTTACATCTGCACCAACATAAACAAAGACATGAATTTTCCTATATTGTCTTTATTTGCAACACAAAAGGATCAAACTGAATATTTTGGGTTCCATCACTTAATATACCATACATATACGAGTTTCAAGTGATAGGGCTGTGTATTTTCTTCTATATTTTGAGCTATTTTTTGTTAATTTTGCATCCGATACTGCATGAGAACCATTCTGTGCGAAACTATTTTTGAAATCAGATTTTCAATGTCAATTTTAGACAAATTCGTGTGCGCATTGGAACTTTTGCACTGTACAGCTGCTCTGAGGGGAGCTATTGAACACTTCCAACTGAAAAACCAAAAACTGATTATTCCACTTTAATATTATGTAGAAATATGTTGTATTAACAATGAAAAAATTATGATTTTTTTTACTGAAACAACTAGGTTCGTGACAGCAACAACCAGTCTCGCTTTTGGTACGTATATATTGCAAATGTGAATTCGTAAAGAAAATAGGAACATACATCAAGAATCACTATAGACTGATCCAGCTCAAATGTTTATTGAATAATGTAAATATATTAATATCAGTGAGACCATAACAAATAATATTTTCCTGCTAATTGATTCTAGATTTAATGAATAATAAAAATAATTTTTCGAAATGCAAACTTATTTGAACACTCAATGAAAGCTGCTGAAATTTGAATGTTATGTGATGAACTTTTGCTTTAATGAAAAGATTGGTAACTTTTTTTTGTTATGTCACACAGGCACTGCCCAGAGTACAGTGGACCCTGCGTTTGGGAGACATCTTCGGAGTCCGCTTTGTTCCTGTTTCCTGGTACTTGAAATACATGTATCTGCCTCAAACCTGGTTATTGAAATACTAACTTAAATTGGAAGCTGTATTCATTTATCAGGGTTTTGATGTGACATAAAATTATGTATTTTGGTTGAAGTCGAGCCAGTCGTTGCCCGGTACTTGTCTGTATGGTTTCAAATGGAGAATGAATTGGGTTAACAGGGCCTAGGGTGAAAATTGACAGGAGCATATTTAGCAGACTCTGTAGAAAATTCATCTGAAAAGAAAAGAAATTGTTTTTCGTTGTATTTGCAGTAATGCTATGAATTGCTGGTCATAAGTGAACATGTATGTACTATGTTTCTGGTTAATAATGTTGGCCAAGTTAATTGTCGCCTATTATTGAGTGTTGATGCGACTTGTTGATTCCAAGTTATGAATCATATGGGTACACACAAAAAAGACTCTGAATACAAAGACTAAAATTCAGTACAATCCTGTATAGACCAGTACACTTCTACTTATGTACTTGGATATGTTATGATGTACAAATAATGTGTATTCATACGTTCCACAAGAGTCTGAAAATTGAATACAGCTTTTATTAGGAGATACTGCACTGTTGGAACTGGAGTACATCCAGAAATATTGGTAGAAAGGGTATAATTATCTGATCATCACTGGTTTATACACATACATGTGGATCTTATTGATTTGTGTCTGAATGCTTGCAAGGAAATTGAGTAAATTTTGTGAAATTCCCTAAAAAAGTGGGCATGTATTGTTTTTCATCAATGATCTACTTATAACTAATTCTACCAAGGAGGAAATCTTTACATTGTTTATCTCTGGTATGGTGACATATTTTGAATAGAGCTTGCAAATAGTAGAAGATGTATTTAATTTTGTATAGCTTTCATTTTGAAAATGATTTCTCGGTTGTGAACTTTTGTTTTGTATTTTTCAGGTTGTGTGTAGCAGTCTCAGTGTGCTTCGTGTGCACTGCGCCCTATACCTAACCCAATTTAGCTTGTGGCACTTTGGGGTAGGGGTAGCTCTTGTAGCGGCTGTATCTTTTGGTACAGCACAAGAGCCAGTCAGCTGCCCCTGGGCTCAGGGGGATAGTCTCTGGTTTTGCGTCCGGAGACGTGCTGGCCTTCCAACTAAGCTTCACGCCGTGCGGTTGCTTAGCTGTGACCAAAGCTTGCTTTGGGAGCCTTCGGGCTGAATAACCCTTACCCGTCAGACGTACTCCGGTACTGAGGGTTTGGGGAGTGGCCTGGTGAGAGCACTACGAGCGGGTCCAAACCTCAGAGCATTACATGAGCATCTATGAGCATATGAGAGTTGACGAATATTGAATACTGAAAAAGTCGAATACAACAAACATTTGAGTTGTGCAGTACGTTGTCTGCATTTGAATCAGAAAATATTAGTGAAAAAAAATTGTTCTGGAAATTTGCAACTTCACTCAGTTTTTGTTCTCACTATTTTCGAAATCTCTACAGTGAAGTTATCCATTGGTGCCTGAGATTTTATTGGTCACAGACTTCAATTGTGTTCACTTTGGTCTTGGAACTGCAAGATTAAACTGAACTGGTATCAAACTGGAAAGCTTAGATAAGTACAACTAATATCAAGATAAATACTAGTACAGAGCATCAATATATTCTGAGTTGTGTGAATAGTCGTTGTGTAATCATAACGTTACTGTAGTCGACCAGAGCAAGAACACATCTATAGTATCATAACGTTTCTCTTGCTGGGTTTCAATTACATGTGTCATAACGCGGTTGTTTAGTTAGAACATTTGAGATCCCCACTTAAATATCCAGCTGACAATTTCATCCTTTTCAGTGTTTCATAGGAACCAATCTGTCGTGATTGAACCAAAAATAATTCATAACACAATTATCAAATATTTGTTCATACTGTTCATATTGATTTGGCACCTATTTTGTGTTATTTGATTACACTGCAAGGAATCGTTTTTTGTTAATAGTATCAGGTAACTGACAAGTTGTTGGGTGCTGAAATATTTCAAGGTGAATTGTTTCGTCAATAAATAGTGTTTCTTTTCTGCATCAAAATAGTTTTGAAATACTAGTTTTCCATCACTAATATATTTGTTGATAACTTACTCATTGGTGTTAAAACAGTTACACTCATCAACTCGTTATTTGCACTGACCTGATTTATTTTATGACCGTTTTCAAGTGTTGAAGACCTTGTTACAATTTGGTTTGTGCTTAAATAGGTGTGTGAAAACTGTACCAATTTGCAATAAACGAAGTTTTTCACATTTTTCTGAGTTTCCCTTGACCAACATTGTTTTGTGAAATTTACATTGGCAATAGTGATCTTGGCCACAGCAGGATTTTTCCCGTGAATGAATTATAAGAAACATATATAAAAACGTTCACTGGTATTGGTGTTGCAAAAAAGCTGTGTCATAACGTGTCAATTGTACAATATTTTAAAAATAAATCTTCCATCTTGTGAGTGAGTTTGTGGACTTCATAATTGTGCTTAGGCATTCATATTGATTATATTTAAAGTAACGCTGATAAGTACACTTTCTATTACAAGTTATATCAGATTACACTTATTTCAGAGCATACAAAAACACTACAAAACTCCCAGGAAAAGTCTTGGTGTTAATATCTAAAGTGTAGTACTAGTAATATATTGAGGAATACTGTAATTTTGCATGGTCCTGCATCCAGCTGACCTGAATATCAATATTGGATTTTGGACAGTATACATTTCAGTGTTCTTCGGTGTTGCATCAATTTTTTTGGTAAAGAAGCCTTTTTTGACTCAATTGAATATCCCTAACGAACAAATATTAGCCTCCCTGACACCATTTATTGTGTATTTTATCAATTTGCTTGTTTACGTTGTATTTTAAGAACACTACAGTGACATTATACAGTTTGACACACATAATTAACATTTTCAAGTGAGAAAAATGCCTAGGCAAAAGAGTGGTGCACAGCGGAGGAAAGAATCCAAGGAAAGAATGAGACTGTACCGAGAACAAGAAACTGTACAACATCGTAATGACAGGCTTGAAAAGGAAAGAAAAAGTAGATCAGAAAAAAGGATGACAGAAACACCAAAACAGAAACGACAGAGACTTGACAAACAAAATGATATCCAGAGAGATTTACGAGAGAAAGAAACACCAAAACGAAAGCGGCAGAGACTTGACAAGAAAATCGAAATCCAGAGAAAATCACTCGAAAATGAAACACCAAAACAAAAGCGGCAGAGACTTGACAAGAAAATCGAAATCCAGAGAAAATCACTCGAAAATGAAACACCAAAACAAAAGCGGCAGAGACTTGACAAGAAAATCGAAATTCAGAGAAAGTCACTCGAGAATGAAATGCCAAAACAAAAGCGACAAAGACTTGACAAGAAAAGTGAAATTCAGAGAAAGTCACTCGAGAATGAAACACCAAAACAAACGCGACGAAGACTTGACAAGAAAAGTGAAATCCAGAGGAAGTCACTCGAAAATGAAACACCAGAACAGAAGCGAAAAAGACTTGACAAGAAAAGAAACACTCAAAAAGTCATGCGTGGTCAACAGAACAGTGAAAATAAATCTGTAATTTCGAATTTTCTCATAAAGGTTAAGGACTCTGCTAACTATATTTGTTGTTCATGCCATCGATTACTATTCAGGATGACGGTTACACGACTAAATGAACAAAAGTATCAGAAAGCTTCCAAATCGCTTTTAAATGAAGTTCTGTCGTTTCGATTGAAGTCTTATGATGGCAATGAATGGATTTGCAGAACATGTGATTTGACGCTGAAAAGGGGAAAGCTACCAGCGCAAGCAAAGGCCAACAATTTATCACTGGTGGAGCAACCGCCTGAATTACAAGATCTCAACCCACTTGAAATAAGACTTTTGTGCCAGAGAATACCATTTATGAAGATGATCGCTTTACCTAGAGGCAAACAACATGGAATTCACGGGCCAGCTGTGAACGTGCCAGCGAAACTGGATGCAGTGTGTCAGCTCTTGCCAAGGCTGCCATCAGAGTCCCAAATCTTACCCATGAAGCTCAAAAGACAATTGAAGCATTCTAGTCATTACATACATGCACATGTACGACCTGATGTTTTGATGAATGCATTGAGATGGTTAAAACAAAACAATCCTCACTATAGTATGATAAAAATAAATGACAATTGGGCTGAGGACAGTGCAAAAGATGACATTGATCTTTGGCAAGCAATGAATTTGGACACTGAAGTAGACTGTGAAAAGAATGAGAAAAACACAGATAAAAATGATGGACATATCAAACTGCCTAACACAAACGATGAAGAACCGGTTTCAGCAACATCAGCTATCAACAGTTATGAAGTTGTATCTATGTCTGATATAAAAAAGTCGAGTCGAAATGACTATGAGAAACTAGCCATGCTGGCAAGGCGAAGTAACATGAACATTATCGATGTGCCAGGAGATGGAAATTGTATGTTTTATGCAGTTTGGTATCACCTTGAAAGGATAGGTATAACTGACACAAATCCAAGTCTATTGCGAACATATGTTTCTGAGTTCATGCAACAGAACCGAGACAATTATATCGATTTCATAGGGACAAGAATTGCGAGTCAAGATTTGTCAAATGCTGACACTGAACAACCTACTGTACAGGACATGGTTATCGATGAGATAGGGGATCGAGATTCACAAAGAGAAGTCCAATGGGTCAGGTATCTTAATGAACTAGAGAACGGAAATCTTTGGGGTGACAATATCATACTACAAGCTATCGCTGACATGTACGTTTTGACAGTGAATATACACGCAACCACATCTAACACAATAATAGCTGTGACACCCCAGACTGGGCACAGTAACATGCCTGTGATTGATCTTGGGTTAATTGCACAGTCTCATTATGTGATTTTCGAGCCATGTGTTTCAACTGACAATGGTACAAAATTAAATGACAATGTAATTGAAAAATGTGTCTCTAATATGGACAGTGATGAAGATACTGATGAGCTGGCAAGTGAAGATGAACATGCTTTTGAAGAAGCTTCGAAAGTGCGTGGTTTGCCTTATGAAACAAGCATGGTACATGAAGATCCTGAGCTGCTCAACAAACTGATCAGTGTAGCACCAGCAGAAGGCCAGAAACCAATGCCACTTCTGAGTGACCCTAACTTTGAAGAACTCTCGAATCCAGACAAATACCCAGATGACTCCAATGCAATGACAGCCGAACGCCCCTGTCAACTGACCCCGCGAAGGTACTTTAATCAAAGAATATTAGATGTTGATGGTCGGTTTGGGGCAATTGAGTATATTCTGAGCGCACAATATGCCACAGAAAGTAAGCAAGTCACGAGTGACATCAACCATTATATTTTTAGAAGAGCCAGCGGAAAGGATTATCAAGGAAAACACCTTAATGTTGGAATGGTTAAAACTGTTGAACAAATGAAAGGTTTTGTCAAAGCAGATCATGCATACAAAATGTTGAAAAATGTACGAGGAACACCAGCTTACTTCCAGACTGTTTTTTATGATGTGTTAGCTATGGTTCGTCAACTTGGAATACCAACATGGTTTTTCACTGTATCTGCAGCTGACATGCAATGGCCGGATGTTATTCAAACGATAGCCAGACAATTTGGAACACATTTGAGTGATCAAGATGTGAAAGAGTTGTCCTTTGTACAACGAGCACAATGGTTGAGACGGAACCCAGTTACTGCTGCAAGACAGTTTCAGTACAGATTGGAACTTATGTTCAAAGATGTTCTCAGGTCCAATGCTAAGCCCCTAGGAGAAATTGTTGACTATGTTATTCGAATTGAATTTCAAGCTCGTGGGTCTCCACATGCACACACTCTGTTGTGGGTGAAAAATGCACCAAAGATAGATACTGATTCTGATGAAGATATTGTGTCATTCATAGACAAGCATATTACCTGTGAAATTCCTGAAGATGACACTGACCTGGGGGAGCTTGTGACGAAGTTACAAACGCACACACATTCGTCTTACTGCAAGAAAAAGGGACATTGTAGATTCAACTACCCACGACCACCATGTCCACAAACAATCATAGCAAGAGAACCAGACGACCCAGAAACTGGAAAGTGCAAGAAAGAGAAAGCCGCAGATACTCTGAGGAAAGTGAAGGAGGTCATGTGTGATGAGAGCACACCAAAAGATAGTAACCTGTCTGGCATTCTAGGAAAAGCAGAGGTATCTCCAGAAGAGTACCTAGGAGCATTGCATGTGTCACAGAGAGGTACAAATCTAATTTTGAAGAGGTCACCACAGGAAACTTGTGTTAATGCTTACAACTCCACTGTGCTGAAAGCTTGGCAGGCAAACATTGATGTACAGTACATCTTTGATGCATATGCTTGTGTTATGTACGTTGCAGCATATATGACAAAAAATGAGAAAGGTATAGGCGAACTCCTAAAACAAGTATGTAAAGAGCATAAAGATCAGGAAATCAAGACTATGCTACGGCGTGTGGGTTCCACATTCCTGAATAAACGTGAACTCAGTGCACAGGAAGCAGTGTACCGAATATTGTCGATGCCGATGAAAAAGTTCAGCAGAGAAGTCTTGTTTGTGAACACTGATAAAAAGAGTGAAAGGGCAGCGGTTTTGAAGCCACAAAAAGAACTTGATGAGCTTGAGGACTCTGACGAGAATATCTTCCAAAGTAATATTATCGAAAGATATTCACTGAGACCAGCTTGCATCGAAAACATGTGCCTTGCAGATTTTGCATGTAATTACAAAGTGACTCGTGTAAATCCAGACGATGCTACGGATGACAGTACTCCTATTGTGTTAGAAGTAGAGGAGCAAGTGGACGATCGAGAACGGCTCCCGAAACATATTCGGTTGAAAAACTCTGCTGGTGTCATGCTAAGGCGAAAACGAGAGGCAGTTATCAGGTTTTATAAGTTCAGTCTCGAAAAAAAACCAAGTGACTTCTATAGGGCGAAACTGATGCTATACCTCCCATGGAGAAACGAAGACACTGATCTGTTGGCAAATTATCCTGATCATGCATCACACTATTTTGCAGTGGAGGAGTCTATCCGTGAGAATGAAAGAAAATTCACAGAGAATTTAGAACTGATAGAGCAGGCTGTGGAGAACAATGAACGATATGGACCACCAGAACATGTATGGGCAGATATTGCACCTGGTGCAGAGCACGAAAATTTGCAAGACGTGAATGAAGGTGTTGATGTAGAGACAGACATTGACCAGGAAGATCTTGATGACAATGCTGCTATGATAGAACAGGCAGGTGTCCAACATACCTCAGAAATTGTTGCAAGATATCAAGCAGAGTCTGAAAAAGAGACACTTGAAGATGGTGATTATCGCAGAATGGTTCGTGAACTGAATAATAAACAAGCAGAAATTGTGCTTTACAACAGAAAATGGTGTAAAGAAACAGTGATCGCTCTGAGAGAAAACAAGCCTGTTAAACCATATCATATATTCCTAAGTGGACCAGGTGGTGTTGGAAAATCACACGTTATCAAACTTATCCAGTCAGATACCAAGAAACTGTTGCGTGTGTTAAATAAGATAAAGCCATCTGATATCACTGTACTTCTACTTGGGCCGACTGGTGTTTCTGCTTTTCAGATTAGGGGAATGACTATCCATTCTGCATTATTGCTCCAAACAAAAAAATATGGTTGTGATCAGCTTTCATTTGAGAAACTGAATAGTTTGCGATCAATATTCGAGAATCTTCACTTGATTATCATTGATGAGATATCTATGGTAGGATCAGACATGTTACTGGACATTCACAAAAGACTTGAGAAAATAAAAGGTGAGACAGGAGAATCATTGTTCGGAAATGTATCAGTCCTGGCAGTTGGAGATATGTATCAACTTCCCCCTGTGAAACAGTCTAACGTTTTTCAACCTGTGCGTGACCCAGTCGAGCGACTCAGCGGCAACATATGGAAAGATAATTTCAGTGTGCATGAATTAGATGAAGTGATGCGACAAAAAGATGATAGTACTTTTGCTGAAATGCTTTGTCGTGTTAGAACAGGAAAGCACACTGCAGATGATATAGCGATGTTGGAATCACGTTCAATCACTGAGGAAGACTCAACATACCCAAACGATGCATTACACGTCTTTGCATACAACAAAGATGTTGATGACATGAACATAAAAAAACTCAGAGAATTGCAGCCAAATGAAGGAATGCTTTCTTATATTTATGCATCAGATGATAAGACTGACAGTACTGGTCAACTTAATTTAGAAAAGGTGCATACATCTGCAAAACGCTCAGAAACAGCAGGGTTGCACACAGTTCTGATTTTGGCGGAAGGGGCGAGGGTCATGTTGACATACAATGTGGACACTGCAGATGGTCTAGTAAATGGTGTACTCGGAACAGTAGAACGGATTGTGAAACATGCCAATGGAAAAGCACATGTGGTTCTGATCAAGTTTGACAATGACACTGTTGGACGAAATGCCATTGGTTTGAGTCAATGGAAACAAGAATACCCAAACACAGTCCCAATAAAAAGACATGAAGGAAGGTACGAGAAAGGGAATAAGAAAGGTGCTCAAATTGCTAGACGACAGTTTCCTCTCACGTTGGCATGGGCAGTGACTATTCACAAATGTCAAGGTCTCACAGTCGATAAAATAGTCGTCAATATGAAAGGAGCAAAGCGTTTTGGGAAGGGACAAGCATATGTGGCATTCAGTCGCGTGAAGACATTGCAAGGTTTATTCATAGTGAATTTTGAAGCTGCAGGGATAAAAGCCAATGACAAAATCGAAACTGAAATGGAAGAAATGCGTCAAAGCAAAATTCCTAAAGACGAGTTGAAGTTGATGAATGTTGAAAGACCTGATTGGAAAACTGTAGGACATCTGAATGTGCGATAATTTCTCAAAAAACTTCCTGATTTACTCAGTGACAGAGTCAGTAATATACTACAACTTGTCGATGTCATGTGTTTCACGGAAACATACTTGACTAAAGAGCACAATGTCAATGTTTTCTGTGAGAAGTATGGTTACAAGGCATTTAGACAAGATATTCCATCTACTGATGCACACGACGGTCTCCATGGCATTATGGTTTGTGGAAGAAATGAACTGCAAGGTACAGATATCACGCCTCGGAACACTGAGGGCATAGAATGCAAAGCGGTAGTGTTTGAAACAATTCAACTGACTCTTGTTCTTGTGTACAGAAAACCTTCTTTTCAATTGACAAGTTTCCTGAATAACTTTAGAATTGTATTAATGAAGCTGCCACTTGACGCACCAGTAGTTGTTCTAGGTGACTTTAATGATGATCTGAATGACAGACAAGAAAGCAAACTAACAGATCTGATGACGAAATTAGGATTCAAACAACTTGTGAGAAAACCAACTACAGACAGGGGCACATTGATTGATCACATATACTACAACAGGTATAAATTGAATGACGTTTTTGTTGATGTACACGACACCTATTTTTCTGATCATGACACAACATTTCTTTCAATGAAGTTTCAATGAATCCATGCTATATGTATAAAGCTTCCAATAAAAAATTCTACAAAATTTCAAGAAATAGAAATATGCTAGTGGATTTTGATTCTTATGAGCCATAACATTGCGAGCATGGAAAACTGATTTGGAAGCCAATGTTCTAAAGACTTCAAAATATATCTGGAAGTTTTAAGACTACTTTACAGCAATAATCCATTGTTAAAATAAGACAAAACTTCATTTGGAGTGAGGAGCGAAAGATATAATAATGTTTACACTACCGACGTGCTATTCTCTGGCGTGACATCAAGATCAGGAGAAAAATCTAAATAGCGAGATTACCTTGACGAGACAAGGACTGGCCGCAGCTCAGACACGACCGAGGGCCTCAAACACTGTATCCAGGCGAATAACTTATTATTATATGCCGCTTCATGGTATGCACACACGTCGGGAGAGATATGATTACAAATGTTGACTTTTATAGCCATTTTAGACTCTGAAAGCAAATAATTTTGTAGACATTTTCATGCACTACAAAATCAAAAACGTCATTTCACCAGCGCATGAATGCGAAATCGTCATAAGACCGTCGGTTGCTGTGCGCGACGCCAGTCAATATGAAGGTCAATACCGCAGTATATCGGACCAATTGCATTCTGTGTAATCCATTGTAGCATTTCGTAGGCATATAGTAATTATAATTACAATACATTCGTGTGCTAATTTAATGAAGTATATTGAGTATATCTCAAATCAAAATGTAATCATCAAAAATGTATCTTTCCATATTCCCCCCCCCCCGGTGGGGAGGGGGAATAATTTTCCAAAAGTGTATGTTTTGATAATTTCATAAAGTGTATTTTTTAATACACTGACGTTTGTTTCGCTGAAATTTCCGGGGGGGGGGGGTGTATAATTTGGTATATGAGGCTATTTTGTGCGATACATCTTTAGATAGTCATACATGCACGTGATATTTTTATTGTATTGATCCCAATGTGTCAAAATGTTTACGAACGTATACTAGTATTTCCCAAATGTGATATCTGGTAAATGGAACTTTTATGGCACAATGGTGTACGATGGTCTACTTTATTTTTTTATGGTCAAGTGAAAAATATGTTATTGCATGCTGCCATATGACTATCGTTTTTCCCTGGTTGGTTGTCATTCTCGTTATGCTTAAGTTTATTAATTGTCATGGGTTCAAGAGATTTTCACTGTTTTATTCCTGATTTTATTGATAGCAGTATGTACATGATATTGTATCCAATGAAAATTTTGTGTTTGGGTGTAATGCCTAGATACGTTATGGGCGTCAGGAATAATGTATTGCTGGTAAAAGGTTGAATAATCTATGTATAATTGTAATATTCTAATAACCACAATACATGTATTTCAGTTGTGGTTCCGGCACTAAACATGTACGTAATTAAACCTGGGTATGGTATTCAATACCGAAATCGGATAATTATAGCATACTTTTTTTACCCTGCAGTAATAATACATATCAATTGAGTGTTTATGTCATTCATCGGTAGTCATTTTTGTCGGTGTGTAGATTATCGATTATGTGTATCGTTAAGTATTGTGTGATATCCCAGTTCATTCACTCTTGCTTTATTTTCAGTTCGAATGTGTTTCACTAAGATTTGAAATTTTAAAACAGAATGTCAAATAATTTTCACTGATGTGTGTTATTTATCTTTTTAAAAAACACCCAGTCCTTCAAAACACGTGTATGGGTTACAATATACAATTGGCTAAATTTAGCACCTGATAACATGGCTTGTCTTTGCTGTTCATATGTGCATACGCATTTTGAGATGCAGCCAAATACGTGACTTTCGATCGAATATAGGTGCATGTTGATGTATATAATTGCTCTACCCATTATGGTGTCGCATTTTTGTCAGGATTTTCAATTGTGTAAATTTTTGTTTTCATAGCTGCTCATATGCAGCTGAGCATTTGTAGTGCACGGACCTTTTTGTTTACACACTAAACTGTTGTCATGAGGTTTAATTTCTCAGATTCATTAAAATGGCACTGACATTCGAATGTTTTATCAGAATTGCCTGTGTAACTTTCTATTTGCATAGCTACTCATATGCAGTTGAGCACTTGTAGGGCACTAACCTTTCTGTTGTCATGAGTTGTGAGAATATCATATTCATTCCACACATTCAGTGGTGATGATATTGTACAGTTCTGATATTTGACGGAATGTAGTTCATGACATCGACCTTCCATATCAACATGTCATCGTCATCATCTGCATAGTCATTCATCATGCCTCTGGCGTGGCATTAAGTTGCCCGTAAGCAAATAAATGTAACTCCATCATCACCATTAATCATGCCTCTAAGTTCCCGTAAAATGATGTTATCTTATCTATATCACCGAAATATAGAAATTAACTTCAGATTATCATTCACAAGGTTTAATGTTATCGCAAAAATAACTCAAAAGGCCTTGTTCTTCATTATACTTTTTAACACACATAAGTGTTATATAGTGAACAACCATTACATAGTGTACATCCTAGCTGCCCGTTAATACCATTCACACATTTACATGAATTGTATGATTTTGGAAATAACACTGTCTCATGTGTGATCCGTATATATGTTTATACTTTATACTGAGTTGTTAGTATGGCTTTCGTATGTGAGATGAAATTCAAGTGTTATTTTTGACCAATGTTAAACTACAACATTGAGCAGTGCATTTGTTTGTAAGGGTTTCGTATCAAGTACAGAACTTTCACGATGTTATACTTGATAATGCACGGGTGTGTTGAAGATACTAGTGTATCGTTTTTGTGCAAATATGATCCAGATGCTGAATAAAATATAATGGAAGTTCCAGCCTTGTCGTTGATTTTGAGTGAGAATTACACGTATGGGGGTGATGTTTCGTCAAATAGTAATTGGAGTGGATCATATAGATTATAACAGACTTTACATGTCAGCACTTTCAGCATTCTTAAATATACGAATGAACGTATTGCAACGTCCATGCGACGAATTGAAAAATAGTTACACATTCGGAATACACTCTAAATCCGTCCAAACAACCTAACAGATGAGGATCAAGGTCCAGGTCGTTTTAAAAATCATCTTCGATCCAATGTGTTCGGGAGTGCCATAGTTCATAGCCCTAAGGTGTAAATACAAAATTCTGTGATTTGTCAAAGGCTTTTGATGTGATTAATCATGATATACTCCTGAGGAAACTTGATTTTTATGGGATTAGAGGTATAGCAAATAATTGGATCCGTAGTTACATGACAAATAGAAAACAGTATGTGGAATTTGAAAAAACCAAATCCGATATAGAAAACATCACCTGCGGTGTACCACAAGGGTCGATACTCGGACCACTTCTATACCTAATATATGTGAATGACATTCATCATTGTACATCATCTACCATTCTTTCCTTCGCTGATGACACCTCGCTTATTATAAGTGACTCGAATCTAAACAGCTTGGAGGCTAGTGCAAATACTGAGGTAAATAAATTGTTCAATTGGTTTTGTGCAAACCGACTATCCCTAAATGCAAAAAAAACTAAATATATGATTTTTCATAGTCCTCATACGAAGTTAAAGCAAAATTTTACTATACAGATAAATGGAGATTACTTAGAAAGAGTGGGAGAACATTTTAGAAATAATAGCACAAAATTTTTGGGGATTTGTATGGATGAAAACTTAAGTTGGAAACACCATATATTACATGTTAAAAACAAAGTCTCAAAAGCTCTGTTCATGATAAAACAAGCGAAAAACTTATTACTAAATAAATGCTTAGAAACTCTCTATTACTCCATGATTCACCCCCATATCTTATATGGGATACTAGCTTGGGGAAATGCTACATCAACCCACCTAAATAACTTGATAACCACCCAAAAACGAGCAATCAGGGTTATAAACAAAGCCAAATTTAACAGCCATACTGAACCACTATTCAAGGGCTCTAGTATTCTAAAATTAACAGACCAGTATATATATGAGGTTATGTCATTTGTCAATGATTTCTTCACTGGTAAATTGCCAGATTCATTTTCAAATACATTCAAACTAAACAAGGATATCAAATCAAACTGCAGTACATGCACTAGACAATCAAATGATTTATATGTACACCCAATAAAATCTAATTTTGCTGGCAAATTGCCCCTTTACAACTTTCCAGTTATTTGGAATACATGGAATCCTGGCAACAATAGGCTGGAAACCATCTCATACACAAAAAAATCATTTCAAGGAATCATTAAAAGGAATTTCCTGGCATCATACGCGAGTATTGTGACATGTGATAATCAATTTTGTAAGGCTTGTCATGGTAGCAATTAGCATAATATTGTCATGCACCCCATGACAATTTTGTTTGAATCAACCTACATCTTTTGACTTTGTTTATCGTGTAAATCATAATTTGTTTCTATCACACAAATTAAAATGGATAACTTGTGTTTGTATTGTGTTCAATGTCCCGATCTCCATTATGGGAAAATATATGCGGCAATGATATTACGGACCCATGAGGACCAATACACTATTGTCATGGTTTTTTCGTCCGTCGTCGTCGGTGTCATCGTCGGTGTAGTCGTCCGCATTTTCTGTTAACATTTTTTTTTATCTTTTTTTTTCTTTTTCAGGCTGATGAATATGGCCATAAATTTGTGTGAATATGTGTTGGGTCAATACCCCCAGATGTTTTTATTACTATTTTTTTTATTTATTAAATGTTTATGCAGTTTTGGCGGCCATTTTTATGCCGAAATGGCTGTTTTTGCATGTTCTTCAACTTTCAGTTGAAACTTTCAATTATTTTCTCAAAAACTGTCTGATCAATCGCAGTTTTGAGATTATAGTTTCAAAATGTTCCCCTCATGTATCATTATAATATGCATAAGTTTTGATGTGGTCATATGAGAAATGAGTTGTGCTGAATTTTCTCGTGAATATGACCTTTGGCCTCGTTTTCGGGATCAGAGCACAGAATGGCCGGTGTCTCGTTTGTCATCGACTTACAGTTTGGGAGTCGATTGTGGGCATGTTGGAAATGATATATGCTGAGTGTTCTCGAGACCTTGAGTGTGATCTTTGACCCCATTTTCATGGTCAGAGCTCAGGATGGCGCTCTTAACAGCTTAGAAATTGTGGACATGTGGGAGATGGTGTATGCTGAATATTCTTGTGACCTTGAAGTTAACTGACCATCGGTCCGATCACCTATTGGCTAGCCGGTAAGCTACATGGTCCCTTGGGCCTATGTTTTACAGAATGGGAGGCATTTAGATATATCTTTTTATATGCCTTTTTGAGTCTATATATTGGCATATTATTACATTTTCGTTCCCAAACCTGGTAGTAGCAATAGATTATAGTGCCCCTCCCCCGTCTCCTGATCTTAGCCCGAGCGACAGAATTCACCTCTCCCGTCCTGTGTTACTTATGCATCACTTGTATTTCAGAAGTTCAAAATGGATAATTTTTCAGTTGTATTTGTAAATTTTATTTATAGGATTTAATCAATAGATTAATATATGAATATATAGGTTGAGTAATATTGAGAAATACCAGTTACTAAGTTTTGTATTAAATATATCTTGTGCACATTACAGGCCAGAAGGAAGACAGTACCATTTTGTACTATTTTTGGTCTGCCCAATAGTTTGTCATCTCCAACTTATGTATATGCTATTTGTGTAAAAATTTATTGTCAAAGTTGGGAAAATAAAGTCATTCAAAAAGTCATTCAAATTTATCTGAGAGTATACGTATCTTCATTATTTAATGAGATATAGCATCCTAGTCGGGATTGACTCGAGGATCAGTACATATTGATCTACACGTAGACCGAACACCCGATGATCTTAGCATCCTGTAAACTGACAGTTCAACATCAGAAATCAAGCGCACGTGAGATCTAGCCATGAAACAAAAACTCTGACGAGGTGTCAAATAACTGATTCCGGCAAACCTTTCAAGATCAAGGTCCCAAGTCAAGGTCAGGGTCCTCTATGTTAATTCGACTTGGGTTATCTGTTCATGGTCAAGATCCGAAGTGAAAGTCAGGATCACATGAAGTCTGTCTTGCGTTTGTCTGGACCTGGTTTGAAATGTATAGGTCGATTAAACACGGGCAACCTCTGATTCGAAGTCACAGTCCAGGCCATGTCAAGTCGGTCTCGAGTTTGTCTAATATGTACATGGTTTGAAGTCTCTAGGTCTATTGGAGCCGAATTCATGACCACTTATGTGATTAAACCGTTCCACGCTGTGGACTTGGACTCAACTCTCTCAACATGAATAGCTTGAAATATGAAATTTCGCTTCTGATGGGACAGATTTTGTTCCCATAAAAAACGTCAATTACATCAAAATGGATAATCCGATTGGGCTAATATCGGATATCGGATTGACCTTGGGTCACAAATATTATGCATTGCCTGACCATCGAGCTATGAAGTATACTTGGATTATTTCATCAGAATCGAACAAGAATTGTGGACTTTATGGCCTTTTGAAATTTCGGAAATTTGACGTTTATGATGTCACTGTGACGTCAGTGTACGTTATAGCGCCAAAAATGAAATATCATTGGAATCAGGGGTTCAAGGCCTTTACACTGATATATTACTCAATGGTGCACTGATTTTCGTACTTATCCTCGAATTTCACCTTATGCGAACTTCTCAAGGTCAAGGTCAAAGGTCGAGGTTAAGGCCACAGAAGATAGAACTCAAATTTATCTACAATATGCACTTGATTTGAAGTCTTTATGATGATTAGAACCGGAGTTATGGCCACCTATGTGTTTCAGACATTTTGCATGACCTTAACCTTCGTCATTTGTCATCAATTCTATGCTGTAAACATATTGTGAATGAAGTTTTTGAATATGCATGATAAAATTCTGTTTACATATGTTATATTATCACTGGACAAAATCATATTATCTTCAAATAATGAGTTTCCTTTGGAAATTTACCAGTTTGTTGCCATGAAAACGTCAATTACGTCACAACAGATATATCAATTGAGCTAAAAATAGATAGAGACTATCATAGAAAGAATCCACATCGTCTGCATTTGTTAAAGTTGCAGTAAATATTATAAATTTGCACATCTGACACTCGAAAGGCCTAAATGTCAGTCTGAAATCACATTTGACGTCATTGTGACGTCAATTGACGTCCGATCCCAAAAATGACAACAGATTTGGAAAGTACCCTCGAAGACCTTCCAAACGAGCTACTACTCGATATTTTTGCAAAAGGGCAAGGTCAAGGTCACTTTTGAGGTCAAATTCGACATCAGGCGCTTGCCAAGGCTATTGGTCATACGCCTTAGGTGTAAATACAAAAGTTGTTAGGCTAAGTGAGTGCAATGCTGCAGATTTACTTTCGTGTCTCTATCTTGCTTAGTTCATGAGATATAATGACCTAAATGGTTTTCACGTGCGGGTCAATATTGACCTTGACATTCGACCTTTGACCTTGAAATTTCGTCGAACAAAAAAACTCGTCCTTGGCTATAAACAGGTGTATCATTAGATTTTTACGCACATTATTGACGCTTTTATCAGCATGGACAGCTTGAAACATGCAATATCGCTTATAATGGGACCGATTTCGTTGCCATAGAAACGTCAATTACGTCATAACGGATTGACCGATCGCGCTAAAAATTGATACTGACCATGAGGGACCAGTCCCACATCGTTTCCAAGCATCAGATCGAAAATCGGAGGAGGTGACCTCCAAGGTCAAATATTCGACCTCGGGCGAACTTCTCAAGGTCAAGGTCAAAGGTCAAGGTCAAGGTCACAAAACATAGAACTCGAGTATATCTACAATATGAACTTGGTTTGAAGTCTCTAGGATGATTAGAACCGGAGTTATGGCCCCTCATGTGTTTTAGACGTTTTGCTTGACCTTGACCTTGACCTTTGACCTAGATTCACCAAAATAGTGCGGTGCCTGCCCAGTAACCTACCGATATTGAGTATGTAATATGAACGGATTCGACCTAGAACTGTGGACGCTAGAGTGAAAACAAACAAACTCATCCATCCATCCATCCATCCATCCACGAACAGACCAACATACTTGCCGAAATCGTAGATTCCGGCAAGTAACAAACGGCACCGATCAACATACTTGACAAAATCTTTGATTTCGTCAAGTAATAATATCCGGTGCATATATACAAGCTATTGGGCCTTAGGCAATGCACTACATGTACTATGAACCTGTAACAGTGCTCACAGTGCTCACAAACCCGGTGCTCACAAACCCCTGTTCGTCACCCCCAAAAATTCTGATATAAAGTGGCCTGTCGCTTGACCCAGAGTGTATTTAGACATGAGTTCTAGAGTTTATTATATCAGTTGGACACATTGCTTGAGATGTGCACTTGGAAACATATATGATGAACTGTAATACTATGCAACCGAGTGTGTATATTTAGAAGGGGACATGTCCACAGGGGATAATCGTTTCTACAGCTTATTGGCAAGTGAATTATCGGGTTGAGAATCAGATTCACCCCACTGCTCTTTCTACTTCGATATCTCGGCGAGTTTTCAAGTTATTCCAAATGTGAAAAGTGGACCATAAACTAGAAATAACACTGCAACTGACTGCAAGGAAATGCTTCAAAATTAATGTTCAGTAAATGTGTGAAAATTGGAGCCATGAAAACATAAAAAATATCTGTAAAATCCAAAAAACTCATAGGATTCTGATTAAGTTTTGTCAGATTATAGACAAAGTTCGAGGTCAATAATGGAATTGACATATTTATCTGATTGCCATACCCCTTCTAAATGACATGGTTCACATTTCATGAGCCCACGATGATTCAAACGGATGCTATTACAGAAAACGTGTTTTTCTGGAATTTCGATGACCTTGACCTTGACCTTTGACTTTTGTACTTGAGTTCGTAGAGGTCAATGCTGTCAAAATGCATATTAAATTTCAAGGGATTCCATACACTATTGACGATGTTATGACCCTTTGAAATTTCGGATTATTGACGTTTAATACGTCACTGTGACGTCAGTTTACGTCGCAGCACCAAAAATGAGATATCACTGGAATCAGGGCCTCAAGACCTTTCCAACGATATACTACTCGATATACTGCGCCGACCTTCGTATTTTGACCTTGACTTCGACCTCAGGCGAACTTCTCAAGGTCAAGGTCAAAGGTCAAGGTCAAGGTTACGGAAGATAGAACTCGAGTATATCTACAATATGCACTTGATTTGAAGTCTCTACGACGATTAGAACTGGAGTTATGAGCACTTATGTGTTTTCGACGTTTTGCATGACCTTGACCTTGTTATTTTATCTTGAGCTTGACAAAGAATCTGGGACCTTCCTTTCTCATCCAGAAATCTTCCTACTAAATTTCATGAATTTCCAATGACAACTGTGGCCTGTAGAGCGCACACAAACAAACAAACAAACATACAAACAAACGGCACCGATCAACATACTTGACAAAATCTTTGATTTCGTCAAGTAACAAACATACATACATACATACAAACAAACAAACGGAACCGATCAACATACTTGACAAAATCTTTGATTTCGTCAAGTAACAAACGGAACCGATCAACATACTTGACAAAATCTTTGATTTCGTCAAGTAATAATATCCGGTGCATATATACAAGCTATTGGGCCTTAGGCAATGCCCTACATGTACTATAAACCTGTAACAGTGCTCACAATGCTCACAAACCCGGTGGTCACAAACCCCTGTTCGTCATGCCCAATAGTTCTGATATAAAGTGGCCTGTGGCTTGACCCAGACTGTATTTAGACATGAGTTTTAAGCTTTATTATATCAGTTGGACACCTCTGAGTCTGAAAACAAAGGAATTGTTTTGTTGTTTGAGATGTGCACTTGGATACATATATGATATACTGTACTACTGCTCAACCGAGTGTGTATATTTAGAAGGGGACATGTCCACAGGGGGTAATCGTTTCTGCAGCTTATTGTTGTGTGAACGGATTGAGAATCAGATTCACCCCACTGCTCTTTCTACTTTGATATCTCGGCGAGTTTTCAATTTATTCCAAATGTGAAAAGTGCATTATAAACTAGAAATAACACTGCACCTGACTGTATGAAATGCTTCAGAATTGAATGTTCAGTAAATTTGTGAAAATTGGAGACATGAAAACATTAAAAATATCTGTAAAATCCAGAATCCTCATAAGATTCTGATTAAGCTTTGTCAGATTATAGACAAAATTCGAGGTCAATCATGGATTTGACATATTTGTCTGATTGATATACCTCTTCTGAATGACATGGTTCAAATTTCATGAGCCCACAATGATTCAAACAGATGTTATTACCGGAAACGTGTTTTTCTGGGATTTCGATGACCTTGACCTTGACCTTTGACCTTTGCACTTAAATTCGTAGAAGTCAATGCTGTCAAAGTGCATATCAAATTTCAAAGGATTCCATTCACTATTGACGGTGTTATGGCCCTTTGAAATTTCGGATTTTTGACGTTTATGACGTCATTATGACGTCAGTTTACGTCGCAGCGCCAAAAATGAGATATCACTGGAATCAGGGACTCAAGACCTTTCCAACAATGTACTACTCGATATGCTGCGCCGACGTTCGTACTTAACCTTGACTTCGACCTCAGGCGAACTTCTCAAGGTCAAGGTCAAATGTCAAGGTCATGGTCACAGAAGATAGAACTCGAGTATATCTACAATATGAACTTGATTTGAAGTCTCTACGATGATTAGAACTGGAATAATAAGCACTTATGTGTTTTCGACGTTTTGCGTGACCTTGACCTTGTTATTTGACCTTGAGCTTAACAAAGAACTAGGGACCTTCCTTTTTCAGCCTAAAAAATTTCTACTAAATTTTATGAATTTCCAATGAGAACTGTGGCCTGTAGAGCGCACACAAACAAACAAACAAACAAACATACATACATACATACAAACAAACAAACGGAACCGATCAACATACTTGACAAAATCTTTGATTTCGTCAAGTAACAAACGGAACCGATCAACATACTTGACAAAATCTTTGATTTCGTCAAGTAATAATATCCGGTGCATATATACAAGCTATTGGGCCTTAGGCAATGCCCTACATGTACTATAAACCTGTAACAGTGCTCACAATGCTCACAAACCCGGTGCTCACAAACCCCTGTTCGTCATGCCCAATAGTTCTGATATAAAGTGGCCTGTCGCTTGACCCAGACTGTATTTAGACATGAGTTTTAGGCTTTATTATATCAGTTGGACACCTCTGAGTCTGAAAACAAAGGAATTGTTTTGTTGTTTGAGATGTGCACTTGGATACATATATGATATACTGTACTACTGCTCAACCGAGTGTGTATATTTAGAAGGGGACATGTCCACAGGGGGTAATCGTTTCTGCAGCTTATTGTTGTGTGAACGGATTGAGAATCAGATTCACCCCACTGCTCTTTCTACTTTGATATCTCGGCGAGTTTTCAATTTATTCCAAATGTGAAAAGTGCATTATAAACTAGAAATAACACTGCACCTGACTGTATGAAATGCTTCAGAATTGAATGTTCAGTAAATTTGTGAAAATTGGAGCCATGAAAACATTAAAAATATCTGTAAAATCCAGAATCCTCATAAGATTCTGATTAAGCTTTGTCAGATTATAGACAAAATTCGAGGTCAATCATGGATTTGACATATTTGTCTGATTGATATACCTCTTCTGAATGACATGGTTCAAATTTCATGAGCCCACAATGATTCAAACAGATGTTATTACCGGAAACGTGTTTTTCTGGGATTTCGATGACCTTGACCTTGACCTTTGACCTTTGCACTTAAATTCGTAGAAGTCAATGCTGTCAAAGTGCATATCAAATTTCAAAGGATTCCATTCACTATTGACGGTGTTATGGCCCTTTGAAATTTCGGATTTTTGACGTTTATGACGTCATTATGACGTCAGTTTACGTCGCAGCGCCAAAAATGAGATATCACTGGAATCAGGGACTCAAGTCCTTTCCAACAATGTACTACTCGATATGCTGCGCCGACCTTCGTACTTAACCTTGACTTCGACCTCAGGCGAACTTCTCAAGGTCAAGGTCAAATGTCAAGGTCATGGTCACAGAAGATAGAACTCGAGTATATCTACAATATGAACTTGATTTGAAGTCTCTACGATGATTAGAACTGGAATAATAAGCACTTATGTGTTTTCGACGTTTTGCGTGACCTTGACCTTGTTATTTGACCTTGAGCTTAACAAAGAACTAGGGACCTTCCTTTTTCAGCCTAAAAATTTTTTTCTAAATTTTATGAATTTCCAATGAGAACTGTGGCCTGTAGAGCGCACACAAACAAACAAACAAACAAACATACATACATACATACAAACAAACAAACGGAACCGATCAACATACTTGACAAAATCTTTGATTTCGTCAAGTAACAAACGGAACCGATCAACATACTTGACAAAATCTTTGATTTCGTCAAGTAATAATATCCGGTGCATATATACAAGCTATTGGGCCTTAGGCAATGCCCTACATGTACTATAAACCTGTAACAGTGCTCACAATGCTCACAAACCCGGTGCTCACAAACCCCTGTTCGTCATGCCCAATAGTTCTGATATAAAGTGGCCTGTCGCTTGACCCAGACTGTATTTAGACATGAGTTTTAGGCTTTATTATATCAGTTGGACACCTCTGAGTCTGAAAACAAAGGAATTGTTTTGTTGTTTGAGATGTGCACTTGGATACATATATGATATACTGTACTACTGCTCAACCGAGTGTGTATATTTAGAAGGGGACATGTCCACAGGGGGTAATCGTTTCTGCAGCTTATTGTTGTGTGAACGGATTGAGAATCAGATTCACCCCACTGCTCTTTCTACTTTGATATCTCGGCGAGTTTTCAATTTATTCCAAATGTGAAAAGTGCATTATAAACTAGAAATAACACTGCACCTGACTGTATGAAATGCTTCAGAATTGAATGTTCAGTAAATTTGTGAAAATTGGAGCCATGAAAACATTAAAAATATCTGTAAAATCCAGAATCCTCATAAGATTCTGATTAAGCTTTGTCAGATTATAGACAAAATTCGAGGTCAATCATGGATTTGACATATTTGTCTGATTGATATACCTCTTCTGAATGACATGGTTCAAATTTCATGAGCCCACAATGATTCAAACAGATGTTATTACCGGAAACGTGTTTTTCTGGGATTTCGATGACCTTGACCTTGACCTTTGACCTTTGCACTTAAATTCGTAGAAGTCAATGCTGTCAAAGTGCATATCAAATTTCAAAGGATTCCATTCACTATTGACGGTGTTATGGCCCTTTGAAATTTCGGATTTTTGACGTTTATGACGTCATTATGACGTCAGTTTATGTCGCAGCGCCAAAAATGAGATATCACTGGAATCAGGGACTCAAGACCTTTCCAACAATGTACTACTCGATATAGTGCGCTGACCTTCGTACTTGACCTTGATATTCACCTCATGGCATACTTCTCAAGGTCAAGGTCAAATGTCAAGGTCATGGTCACAGAAGACAGAACTCGAGTATATCTACAATATGAACTTGATTTGAAGTCTTTACGATGATTAGAACTGGAATAATGAGCACTTATGTGTTTTCGACGTTTTGCGTGACCTTGACCTTGTTATTTGACCTTGAGCTTAACAAAGAACTAGCGACCTTTCTTTTTCAGCCTAGAAACTTTCTACCAGATTTCATGAATTTCCAATGAGAACTGTGGCCTGTAGAGGGCACACAAACAAACAAACAAACAAACAAACAAACAAACAAACAAACATACAAACTAACGGAACCGATCAACATACTTGACAAAATCTTTGATTTCGTCAAGTAACAAACACACACACAAATCCACAAACCAACTGACCAACAAACTTGCCGGAATTTAAATTCCGGCAAGTAACAAACACACACACAAATCCACAAACCAACCGACCAACATACTTGCCGGAATTTAAATTCCGGCAAGTAACAAATGAACCGACATAGTCGACTAACTTGCCGGAATAGCTGGCAATGACCTTGAACTTTTACCAAAGACTGAATTTTTTGCAAAGTTGATGCATCTGGTTATTTTAAATATGAGTAATGGCAATTTTCTAGATTTTGTATAGTTGATGGAAAACATTGAAAAAAGTATTATATTTCTTTCCTAGCATAAGCAGTTTGTGGTCATGAAAGACTGATAGGATTCGGATCTTTTGTGACGTCATCAATAGAGCTATTTTTCTCAAAATCATTCTGTCAAGAGCCATTATCCTACAGAATATCTACATCAAATTTGAAAAGAATCAAGCAACAAATGTGGACGCTATGAGTATGAAAAGACAAACAAATGAAATTTTCTCCAATTTTCCGTCATAAAAAGGTCAATTAGGCCATTACCACTGCAATTATTGAACTGATATTTGTCAAATAGCTTCAGTAGGTATCCCCAATACTTACCAGAGCACCGGATCAACAATAATCATGAATGGTTTATGCATCTCATGTAAACAATCAATTGAAGTATGATAAAATCACGTTTCACGTCATTATGACGTCATATGACGTCAGATTCCAAAAATAAGAACATATATCGAAACTACTCCCGAAGACCTTTCAAACGAGTTACTACTCGATATTTTCGCGAAAGGTCAAGGTCAAGGTCATTTTTTGGGTCAACTTCGACCTCAGGCGCTTGCAAAGGCTATCAGCCATACGCCTTAGGTGTAAATACAAAAGTTGATAGGCTAAGTGAGTGCAATACTGTGGATTTACTTTCGTGTCTCTATCTTGCTTACTTCCTGAGATATAGTGACCTACATGGTTTTCACTTGCGGGTCAATATTGACCTTGACTTCCGACCTTTGACCTTGAAATTTCGCGGAACAAAAGAACTCGTCCTTGGCTATAAACAGGTGTATCATTAGATTTTTACGCACATTATTGACGCTTTTATCAGCATGGACATCTTGAAACATGCAATTTCGCTTATAATGGGACCGATTTCGTTGCCATAGAAACGTCAATTACGTCATAACGGATTGACCGATCGCGCTAAAAATTGACATTGACCATAAGGGACCGGTCCGACATCGTTTCCAAGCATCAGATCGAAAATCGGAGGAGGTGACCTCCAAGGTCAAATATTCGACCTCAGGCGAACTCTCAAGGTCAAAGTCAAATGTCAAGGTCAAGGTCACAAAAGATAGAACTCGAGTATATCTACCATATGCACTTGATTTGAAGTCTCTACAACAATTAGAACTGGAGTTATGGCCACTTATGTGTTTTCGACGTTTTGCTTGACCTTGACCTTGACCTTTGACCTAGACTCACCAAAAGTGTGCGGTGCCTGCCTATTATCCTACAGATTACATACCCCAAGTAACGTAACAATCACTGTACAATTGCGACCTGTAGAGCACTAACAGATAAACAAACAATCAATCAATCAATCAAACCAACCGACCAACATACTTGCCGAAATCTTTAGATTCCGGCAAGTAACAAACACATCCATCCATCCATCCATCCACGAACAGACCAACATACTTGCCGAAATCGTAGATTCCGGCAAGTAACCAACCGACCAACATACTTGCCGGAATTGAAAATTCCGGCAAGTAACCAACCGACCAACATACTTGCCGGAATTGAAAATTCCGGCAAGTAACAAACAGACAAACGCGACTGATCAACATACTTGACGAAATTTACATTTCGTCAAGTAACAAACAAACGAGAGGCCATAGGCCACACACTTGCCGGAATGACTGACCTTTCATGCAGTAGTAGGCCTAGATCTACTAGATCTGTATAATGCGATTGTTATACCTAAAAGATGCATCCGGTCTGATTTTTCCCAAAAGAGCCCAAAGTAGGCCTATATTCAAATTCATCCATTGTGCAGTGAAACACGCTTTTTGGCCGTAGTTTTGTTTGAAATAATCGGATCAACTTGATATTTTGTGTGTATTAATTGAGCGTCATGCCGTAATTTTTCACCAAATTTCAGAGCTCTATCTCAAAAATTGAGAAAGTTGACAATCTAAGTCAATGTTAAATTTCAGTCGGAAATGGGATCAAGTACATTTCAACAAATTCAGGGCTTTTATCGTGTTTATGCCCATACAGAATGAACCCATATTGCGTTGATTTAGAGTCAGAAGGCATAGTCGGTGTGCATTAATTAAATATGTTTATTCTGAAGCAATATATAACTCCTACATCAAATAAAAGTTGTTGTTTTTCGTGTAGACTCTGAAATTTCATATTGGGGCCGAAATTTAACATTGGGTTAGATTGCCAACTTTCTCAATTACGGCATGATGTCCAATTAATACACACAAATTTCCAAGGCGATCCGAGATTTATAGCAAAAACACGGCCAAAAAGCGTGTTTCACTGATGGATGAACAAGAATTTAGTCCCAAAGAACGTCTCTGCTCCACAGAGCGCCTATCGATTATACACTGTGGTGTTGCCTTGGCTACGGCTTAGTAATCACTGCGTGGGGACTGAGTCGTTTAGAACTGTCCACGCATTGGGACTCATGACATGAATGCTTGAACGACTGCAGCAGCCCTCGAAACAGATTGTCAGCAGTGAGCCAGTGATGCACGGAGACCTCTTTCGGTAGGGAACTTTTTGTTTTGTTTTGGTCACAAACTTCGAGTTATCATGCATTAAATTTGTCATTTGTGGTATTAATACAAACACAGTATGGGTGCGTAAGTATCATAGATCATGTTCCCGTATCTGAATTTGAAATTCGAACGTTTTAGGTACATGTAAACATTGAAAATAAAGATGCGTAATTTCCGACCGCATGTGGGGCCATCACCGCCATGCGTGCGGCCGAGTGCAAGCAGTGCCTGCATGGCTCGTTGCCCCCATTTTACCAGCGCGTCCATTCACTTTCGCTCGGAGCACATGTCGAATCTATAGATATATTTGGGAAATGGAAATACATCTGGCCCCGAGGTGACGTTGGGTAAATAGATTTAGAGTAAATTGATGATGTTTGAACTGTGTAATACAAGGGTGCGACCATCATCTACTGGTGAGTGGCGTAACCCCCCCCCCCCCCACCCCCCCTCCTCTCCCCATAACTTTGGGACAAATTAAATGCTTGCCAATACTATCATTTATCATGTGTATTTCCAAAATGTTAATTTGGAGCGGAGGTTTCGAGACTCTCATTGAACAGACCACCCCCCAACTTTCACACTGTGGTTGCCCTCTTGTTGTGTACAGTGTCGATAATGTACTCATTGTCAGAAAATAAATGTGATAGGCTACAATTTGTCTTGTTGTTTCTCCTGGATTAAGTATTTGATTGTGAATTGACATTGCTATTCTGCTGATAACCTATTGCCGTGGCATTACATCCGTCGTCCGTCCGCCGTTGTCAACGTTTTCAGGTGACTTTGAATTTGAACTTTGGCCTTATTTTCAAGGTCAGAGAACAAAATTATTAATATATCGCAGAATTTTCGCTTATTATCTACTTTACAGCTTAGGAATCCATAGTGAACATATATGAAATGATATATGCTGAATATTCTGGTGACATTGAATTTGACCTCATTTTGGAAGTCAGAGAACAAAATGGTTAATATTTCGCTTATTATCGACTTTACATCTTAAGAACCAATTGTTCACTTTTAAGAAATGATATATGCATAAAATTCTTATGACCCTGAACTTGACCTTCGACATTTTCAAGGTCAGAGTACAAAATGCAAATGTCTTGCTTATTATTGAGATTAGAGATTAGGAATCAATTGTGGACATAAAGAAAATGATATATTGTGAATATTCTCTTGATCTTGAATTTTAACTTGAACCTATTTTTTTTTCCTGTTAATGCATAAGACTCCTATGTACCCTTCCTTGAAATTCACCTTTGACCTCTTTTTCAAGGTTAGAGGACAAAGTGGTTAATATCTCAGTTATTTTTTACTTTACAACTTGAGAATCAATTGTGAACATACAGGAAGTGTTATCTGCCGAATATTCTGATGACCTTCAATTTGACATTTATTTCATTTGAAATGTCATCGATATATCTTATTTTTTAATTTCAAGCTTGGTGTTTCAAAAATGATGTACATGTATACTGAATATTCTGGTGACCTCGAGTTATACTAGTAACTTTATTTTCAAGGCTACGGGACAAAATAGCTATAATATAATTATTGTCCGGTAACCTTTCTTAGCCCTTGGGCTAATCTTAAAAAAATGACTACCATTCTTGACAATAAGCAGCCAATTTCTTTTAATTTTCTTGTTCATTTCCTCAAAAACTGTCTGACCTCCTTTGAGATTTTTGTTTTAAAAGATTCCCCTAATGTGATGTGATGTGATGTGTAGAAATTTCGTTGCCCTTGAATCACCGGTCTGCATGTGGCCACCTGATTTTCGACGGGTCAGCAAAAAAAAAAATGTTTTGCTCCAAATAGAGTCACTTCATTATAAGCCATTTCCAGCAAAAAAAATTAAAAACGATGTTCGCCTATGAATTTTTTTTTTACTTTTCATCTAAATTCCAAATTTTATCCACTTTTTTCTTCAAAATGGGAGCTGTATGGAGTAAAATCACAGCACATTTCAAGATGGAGCCTAGATATTGGCACATTCAAATAGAATATCATATATTTTGGTTTCAGTGGTAACCTTGAATATGACCACCAATTACTTTGTGAGGTTAGAACTTTTTAGTTTACCGGACCTATGGTCTGATAACCTATTGGCATGGCATTGCGCCCGTCATTTATCTTTTATGTTTACTGGCGAATTTTTTTCTGAATTTCTGCGCAAAAATACATAAAAATAATTGAAGGAGGAGGTATTTTTTAGTTTTTTGATTTTCACATTTTTTTTCAAAATGGCTGTTTTCGACGAAAAATGCCTGATTTTGGACTTTGGCAGCCATTTTCTCAAAATCTGTTCAGTAACATTTTTTTTTCTTTTTAATACATAACACTCCTCTTGTTTACTCCTTTGATATCTATAAATTTCATTGTGCTTAAATCGCTCGAAGTGGGCCATTTTGGCCCAAACTCGGTCCAAATGGGACTTTCCATTTTAAATGTTAAATTCTACTATGCTTTATAGTGGGACACATTATGCCTAAGATCTCACTTAATATTGAGACTAGAGACTAGGAATCAGTTGTGAACAATAGCAAATGATATATGCTGAATAGTCTCGTGATCTTGTTTTTGACCTCTGACACATTTTCAAGGTCAGATAAAAAAAGGCTTATATCTCGCCTATTATCGACTCTACAGCTTAGGAATCAATTGAGGTCATATAGGAAATGATATATGCTGAATATTCTGATGACCTTGAATTTGACCTTTGACCCATTTTTCAAGGTCATAGGACAAAATGGCTTATATCTCACTTATTATCGAATCTACAGCTTAGGAATCAATTGTGAAGATATAGGAAATGATATATACTGAATATTCTGATCACCTTAAATTTGACATTTGACCTCATTTTCAAAGTCACAGGAAAAAATGGCTAATATCTCACTCACTATCGATTTTACAGCTTATGAGTCAATTGTTGACATATATGATATATGGTGAATATTCTCGTGATCTTGAATATGACCTCTGACCTCATTTTCAAGGTCCAAAGACAAACTGGCTCATATCTTGCTCCTTATTTTGTATGGCTTGAGAATCAATTGTGTGCATATAGAAAATGATATATACTGAATATTTTGATGACCTTGAATTCGACCTTTGCCTTCTTTTTCAAGGCCACCGCACAAAATAGCTAAATCTCTCTGATTATTGAATTTACAGCTTAGCAATCAACTGTGGACATGATATATGCTTAATATTATATTCGCTCAATATTGAATTTGACCAGTGACTTGGCTAAGATCTGAAATATTAAATATTTTGCGGTCACCTATCTTTGGCCCTTGGCCTAATTTTTTGCTTGTTTTGGTTTTCTTATTTTTGGACTTTGGCAACCATTTTCTCGAAAGCTGTGGGATCCGCTATCACACTTTTTCAAAAGATTCCTTTTATGTACCTTCACTATGTGCGTAAGTTTCGTTGTCCTTGAGTCGTCGATCTGCGCGTGGCAGCCATTTTGGCAGCATAGCGCATACACTCAAATGACATTTGGTGAATGTTGTCACCTGATAGAGGTGAAAACATGGTGACTTTATGATATGACTAGAATGAATATAATGCAGTCGTGAGTGCAATGAATTCATTTGGGGATATCACCCATGTGGTTGTCTACGACCTATTCCTTGGAAAATATGCATACCTAGGTATTTTGATACACGAATAGAACACTTGAATAAGATGACTTTATATATTCACTAGTTTACCGTTTAGCTCAGTGCCCCCAAGTTGGCTGATGCAATGGAGTTTTGCTTTGTTCTTTTTCCAGGTCACTGTCCCAGGCTTTTCTGGTGCTGTTTCGTGCGTGTCGCGTGAGTTCTTGCTTGACTGGTCTTGTTGAAGCACTCTCTAAATTGTTTGCTATCATTGTCATTTCACATTTTATAAAAACATCAGGAAATGAACACTTGTGTATGGTTATAATTGATGTTTCCTATGGTGACCTCATTAATCAATTCTGAGCAAGTAGTATAATTTTAATGAAGTATAAGTAAGTAGAAATATAATTTTATGTTATTCGATACTGAGGTACAACCATTATAAAAAAAGTTGTTAACTGGTAATGGTGATGATGACAACATATCTTGTGTCATTGTTGCAGGAGTTCCAGCCTTAGCTGACTGCAGTCGTGGTCCACTCCAGTCCTGTGGGCGTATTTCCAGTTCCTCTGTTGTAAGATACCTTGCTCGAATTTACTGTTTGTAGTAGCGTTGTGTTGTGGGAATTGTTTGCACAAAGTTTTGTTACAATACAGTATTATTATAAAATGTTTGTATGGAGCACCGTCAACATTTTCAGCATTATCTTGAACAGTTTAAGCAATTTTAATTTCAATAAAGTTCATATAAGTAAGTGTATTATCATTGTATCATGTTACCCTTACTAAGTTATAACAAATTATTATGGTGATGATGAAAGCATATCTTGTTTCATTGTTGCAGGAGCCAGCCTTAGCTTCCAGTCTGACTACAGTCCTGGTCGTTCCCAGTCCGACTACAGTCCTGGAGGCAGATTGTTCGGCTGTCGAAAGATACCGTTTTCTCACTTGCTGTAGGTGTTAAAAATGTGTTGACCCTTTCACTGTCAATTGAAAATTTTAACTCAATTTTTTTAGAAAAGTACAGCCACCAGTACACGTTGTAGATTTTGTTGTACTATTGACATATCTATTAGTGTATTTATCAAACTGTATACAATTTTAGATAAATTAAAAATTTGCATATAGCAATAATATTCATTGTATTTCTGATCCATACTGCAAACATAACTGTTCTAGTACCTAATTTGTCCAAAATCTCCTGTGGCAGTTAAGGGTTTAAGGTAGTGTCAACCATGTAGGATAATTGTCCCATTACATAGAGCTACAGTAATGGAGAGAAACAGCTTGGCTTTTACATAACTAGATTAGTTTTCGAGATATACACATGTTAGTGTCTGGAACCAGGTTTGAAGGTTTGCAGCTCAGTAAAGTCAGCTTAAGTCAATTTATTTTTTCGAGTGATCATGTTTTGTGCAATATCAAGCATGCGAAAAAGGTAAAAATCAGAGATTTCAACTCGTGAAAATTTGGAAGTTTCCAGTTGCAGTAGGCAATATTTTAAACAATGTTTCATGGCAGGACAATGTTCCCCATTGCTAGGGACACTGCTAAGTTTGACGGAAACATTGTCAACGGTTGATTTTCCAATCAGCTGCCGGGATTCTATTATCCAATGATTGGTTAAATACATCAACTCAAATATACTGTAATTTGCAAACCTAAATAAAAGCATCTTGCCACATGGTTCGCGCCATGAACACTTCTTATAATAGTTAATAAGGTACCAGATATTAGTCTGAAATCAGCATATCTCGAGGACAATTCGATCGAGAACAACATCTGTGCAATACTGCAATAATCTTACATGTTAGACCCTACCTTTAAGGAATATTTGGACAATAAAGTCTTGCTACAGTTAAGAACTAATTATAAATGTGTTTACGGAACTCAGTATTTTCAGTTTTTTGGCAGTATCTCGAACACAATTTTGACTGAGTTACTATACTGTGAACAAACTATTCTTGCAGGACAGTTATTTGTTGATTTTGTGGTAGCATAAAAATACTAAATTAAATTCACGTGAAATTATATTCTATAGTAAAGTTGTATTCTGTATGGATCACAAATATAAATCCTTGCAAAACACATATACATTACAAAACTTAAATTGAGGCCCTGCACAAATAGTTTGTTTGTACTATGTATGATTTTTGCTTTAATATTGTTTTTTTGTCTTTCAGGTCCTGCTGAACTACAAATTAAATACTGATACTCAATCTGAAACACTTTGGAAACACTACTTGCATAACTTTGGAAACACTTGCCTTACTTTGGAAACACTTGCCTTACTTTGGAAACACTTGCCTTACTTTGGAAACACTTGCCTTAATTTGGAAACACTTGCCTTAATTTGGAAACACTTGCCTTAATTTGGAAACCCGTGCTGTCTTACTCATCCTGTTATAGTCCATCTTGTAATAGTCCATCTTTTCATGCTGATTGATCACTCATTGACCATTGTTCATTGTCTCATTCCTCGTATCATTATCACAAAAGTGGTTGATCTCTATATAGCACTACGTTGTGTGCATTTGGTCCAGTAAAAACACCACTGAACGAATTCTGATTTTGAAAAATTATAACTTCACTGAATTTTCGTGTCAAAATATTTTGCAAATCTTGGCAGTGAAGTTTTTGCTTGGTATCTGATATTTTTGTGATATAGACACCAAGATTGTTCCATTTAATCTGTCGACAAGATTAAATTGAACTGCAAATTTATAGTTATCTGGGAAATCTATATTTATAAAATTGTGCGAATTTTTCAACGTACAAAAATTGTTTGAATTATTCAACTGTGTATTTAAATCGTGCAAAATAAAGAAAAAAAGTCTGTGTCAAACAGTGATATAAATGTAAACTAACCTTGTTATCTCTGCACTAAGGAGAAATATTGATAGAAGCTTGTGTTGATTTTCATTATATGTTATATAGTATTTGGTTGTATAGTGCAGTAGACAACTGTGCAAAGTGCATAACCTGCTGGCTGTGGACAAGTGATCTGCATCTCGTCAGAGGAACACCAAAATACTGGAATTAATTTAGTGTATTTGTGTTGACTGTCATATTATATAGGATATTGTATTTTTGCCAATAAATATTTGTGTTTACGTTTCGTGAGTGATCAATAGGGCAACTGAATCCATTCTGATTTTAATAAACGGAAGTTTTCAGAAATAGTGGAAGCTTTAAACATTTTTAAAAATTTTTGGTTCAAATTTTTGTCATATTGATTGACTGGTGTTGAAAAGATTATTAAATTCATCCAACATTCGTCAGACTCTGTCCCATTTATATTACGATCATAACGTTCCATCAATATTGTAGCTGGGGACTTTTGTATATAATTTGTGAATTATTTGAATATTTGTATCTATCTCATTCTGTGATTGATTGACTACATTTACTTATAGTTTGTGCTGATAATATCAGAGAGTAAGCAACGAACAACAACAGGAATTTCATTTGTTTAGTTCTTGAATCATCTTCAAAAGCTTCTATTGATTCGGATAGGAAAGTGATATTTCGTGAACTTTATTATTGTGCTCGGGCCTGAATATTTATCATTTTTGAAGTAACGCATGCAGAGCACCCCTATTTTGGACTGACTGTTTGGAATTAAAATCCGTTCGAAGCATAAAATTGCACCAGAAAAGTAGTTCAAACCCACAAGAAAAATAGTTGTTTTCTATAACAAGTGAATACATACAAGGAATATACTGAACAAGGAATATACTGAATTGAACATTTGTAGTGTGGATTTTCGAGTTTGCATTACTACGTTTGCATATTTCACTCAATTTGATTTTTTGGTCATTAAGAATATTAGAATACATTTAATATAGAGCTATATTTTCAACTGGGAAAATGCCTAAACGCAAAAGTGATGCACAGCGTCGGAAAGAAGCAAAGGAAAGAATGAGAGCACATAGAGAACAAGAAACAACAGAACTTCGTAAAAACAGACATGAACAAGAACGAAAAATTAAATTAGAAAAACGAATGAATGAAACACCAGAACAGAAGCGGCAGAGACTCGATGAGCAAATTGTTATCCAGAGAGAGTCACGAGAGAATGAAACACCAAAACAAAAGCGGCAGAGACTTGACAAACAGACTAGTATCCAGAGAGAGTCACGAGAGAATGAAACACCAAAACAAAAGCGGCAGAGACTTGACAAACAGACTAGTATCCAGAGAGAGTCACGAGAGAAAGAAACATCGAAACAAAAGCGGCAGAGACTCAACAAGAAAATTGAAATCCAGAAAAAGTCATACGAGAAGGAAACACCAGAAAAGAAGCGGCAGAGACTTGACAAGAAAATTGAAATCCAGAAAAAGTCACACGATAAAGAAACACCAAAACAAAAACGACAAAGACTTGACAAACAAATTAGTATTCAGACAGAGTTACGAGAGAAAGAATCACCGAGAGAAAAGCGGCAGAGACTTGATAAGAAAATTGAGATCCAGAAAAAGTCACACGAAAATGAAACACCAGAAAAGAAGCGGAAGAGACTTGACAAGAAAAAGAGCATCCAAAAAGTAACTCGAGAAAAACAAAACAGTGAAGAGAAATCTGTAATTTCAAATTTTCTCACGAAGGTCAAAGATTCTGCTAACTTCATTTGCTGTTCATGCCATCGATTACTGTTCAGGATGACTGTCAGTCGTCTAAATGAACAAAAGTACCATAAAGCTAACAAATCGCTTTTGAATGAAGTTCTATCATTTCGTCTCAAGTCTTATGATGGCAATGAATGGATTTGCAGAACTTGTGATTTGTCTCTAAAGAGGGGCAAGCTACCAGCACAAGCGAAGGCCAACAATTTATCATTGGTAGAACAACCACATGAATTACGAGACCTAAACACACTGGAAATAAGACTTCTGTGCCAGAGAATACCATTCATGAAGATGGTTGCACTACCTAGAGGCAAACAACATGGAATTCATGGTCCAGCTGTGAACGTGCCTGCGAAACTGGATGCAGTGTGTCAGCTCTTGCCAAGGCTTCCATCAGAGTCACAAATCCTACCCATGAAACTCAAAAGAAAATTGAAGCATTCTAGTCATTACATACATGAACATGTACGACCTGATAAATTGATGAATGCACTGAGATGGTTAAAACAAAACAATCCTCATTATAGCATGATAAAAATAAATGACAATTGGGCTGAGGACAGTGCAAAAGATGACCTTGATCTCTGGGAAGCAATGAATTTGAACAATGAAACAGCCTGTGAAAAAACAGGGGAAACAGATGAAAATGATGACAATTATGAACACGTCAACATGATCAAAGTACCCAGATGCACCATGTCTGATGAAGAATCGGTTCCAGGAATGTCAGCCGTTAACACTTATGAAGTTGTATCTGTGTCTGACATAAGAGAGTCGGGTCAAAATGATTATGAGAAACTAGCCATGCTGGCAAGGCGAAGTAACATGAACATTATCGATGTACCAGGAGATGGAAATTGTATGTTTTATGCAATTTGGTATCACCTTGAACGGTTAGGTATAACTGATACAAATCCAACTCTGTTGCGTACACAAATGTCAGAGTTCATGCAACATAATTAAGACTGTTATATAGATTTCATAGCCACAAGGATTGCGAGCCAAGATTTGTCAAATGCTGACACCGAACAACCCACTGAAGAAGACCTAGCTATCAATGAAATAACAGATCGAGATTCACAGAGAGAAGTCCAATGGGTCAGGTATCTTGATGAACTTGAGAACGGAAATCTTTGGGGTGACAATATCATACTACAAGCTATCGCTGACATGTACCTGCTAACAGTGAATATCCACGCTACTACATCTGATAACATAATAGTTGTGAGACCAAAGACTGGAAACGATGACATACCTGTAATTGATCTCGGATTAATTGCACAGTCTCATTATGTGATTTTTGATCCATGTGTTCCAACTGATGTCGATGCAAAATTCAATGACATTGAACAATGTCCTTCAAATGTGGACAGGGATGAAGACGCTGATGAACAGACAATCGAAGATGAACATGCTTTTGAAGAAGCTTCGAAAGTGCGTGGTCTGCCTTATGAAACAAGCATAGTACATGAAGATCCTGAACTGCTCAACAAACTGATCAGTGTAGCACCAGCAGAAGGCCAGAAACCGATGCCACTTTTGAGTGACCCTAACTTTGAAGAACTCTCAAATCCAGACAAATACCCAGATGGCTCCAATGCAATAACAGCCGATCGCCCCTGTCAACTTACCCCGCGGAGATACTTTAACCAGAGAATATTAGATTTTGATGGTCGGTTCGGAGCAATTGAGTATATTCTGAGTGCACAATATGCAACAGAATGCAAGCAAGTCACGAGTGACATCAACCACTATATTTTTAGAAGAGCCAGCGGAAAGCATTATCAAGGAAAACACCTAACTGCTGGGATGGTTAAAAGTGTTGAACAAATGAAAGGTTTTGTAAAAGCAGATCATGCATATAAAATGTTGAAAAATGTGCGAGGAACACCAGCTTACTTCCAGACTGTTTTTTATGATGTGTTAGCTATGGTTCGTCAACTCGGAATAACAACATGGTTTTTTACGCTATCTGCTGCTGATATGCAATGGCCAGATGTTATTCAAACGATAGCCAGACAGTATGGAACACATTTGAGTGACCAAGATGTGAAAGACTTATCCTTTGTACAAAGAGCACAATGGCTGAGAAGGAACCCAGTTACCGCTGCAAGACAGTTTCAGTATAGATTGGAACTTTTGTTCAAAGATGTTCTCAGGTCTAATGCTCAGCCCCTAGGAGAAATTGTCGATTATGTCATTCGTATTGAATTTCAAGCTCGTGGTTCTCCACATGCACATACTTTGTTGTGGGTGAGAAATGCACCAAAAATAGACATTGATACTGATGAAGAAATTGTGTCATTCATTGACAAGCATATTACATGTGAAATTCCTGACGATGACACTGACCTAGGGGAGCTTGTGATGAAGTTACAAACGCACACACATTCATCTTACTGCAAGAAAAAGGGACATTGTAGATTCAACTACCCACGACCACCATGTTCACAAACGATCATTGCAAGAGAACCAGATGACCCAGAAACTGCAAAATGCAAGAAAGAACAAGCTGCAAGTGTTCTGAGAAAAGTGAAAGATGTCATGTGTGATGAGACAATGGCAAAAGACAGTAACCTGGCTGACATTCTAGAAAAAGCAGAGGTATCTTCACATGAGTACATAGGAGCAATGCACGTGTCACAGAGAGGTACAATTCTGATTTTGAGGAGATGTCCGGAGGAAACTTGTGTTAACGCTTACAACTCCACAGTACTGAGAGCTTGGCAGGCAAACATTGACGTACAGTACATCTTTGATGCATATGCTTGTGTTATGTATGTAGCGGCATATATGACAAAAAGTGAGAAAGGTATAGGCGAACTCCTCAAACAAGTATGTAAAGAGCATAAAGATCAGGAAATCAAGACTATGTTGCGACGTGTGGGTTCCACTTTCCTGAATAAACGTGAACTCAGTGCACAAGAAGCAGTGTACCGAATCTTGTCCATGCCAATGAAAAAATTCAGCAGAGAAGTCCTCTTTGTGAACACTGATAAACAATGTGAAAGGGCAGCAGTTTTGAAGCCACAAAAAGAACTTGACGAACTGGAGGATTCTGATGAGAATATCTTTCAAAGTAATGTTATCGAAAGATATACACTGAGACCAGACGGCATTGAAAACATGTGCCTTGCAGATTTTGCATGTAATTACAAAGTGACTCATGTAATTCCAGACGATGCCACCGATGACAGTGTTCCTGTAGTATTAGAAATTGAGGACCAAATGGACGATCGAGAACGACTCCCGAAACATATCCAGTTGAAAAACTCTGCCGGTGTCATGCTAAAGCGAAAGCGGGAGGCAGTTATCAGGTTTCACAAGTTCAGTCTCGAAAAAAAACCAAGTGACTTCTATCGGGCGAAACTGATGCTTTTCCTCCCATGGAGAAACGAAGACACTGACCTGTTGGCCGATTATCCTGATTATGCATCACACTATTTTGCAGTGGAAGAGTCTATCCGTGGAAATGAAGGGAAATTCACGAAAAATTTGGAACTGATAGAACAGGCTGTGGAGAACAATGATCGATATGGACCACCAGAACATGTATGGGCAGATATTGCACCTGGTGCCGAGCATGAAAATTTGCAAGACGTGAATGAAGGTATTGATGTAGAGAGAGACATAGACCAGGAAGATCTTGACGACAATGCTGCTATGATAGAACAGGCAGGTGTCCAAAATACTTCAGAAATTGTTGCAAGGTATCAAGCAGAGTCTGAAAGAGAGACACTTGAAGATGGTGAATATCGCCGAATGGTTCGTGGACTAAATAGTAAACAAGCAGAAATTGTGTTTTTCAACAGAAAATGGTGCAAGGAAACAGTGATTGCTCTGAGAGAAAACAAGCCTGTTAAACCATACCACATATTCCTAAGTGGGCCTGGTGGTGTAGGAAAATCACATGTTATCAAACTCATCCAATCAGATGCCAGGAAACTGTTACGGATGTTCAATACCATAAAGCCATCTGATATCACTGTACTTCTACTCGGGCCGACTGGTGTTGCTGCTTTTCAAATTGGAGGAATGACCATCCATTCTGCATTATTGCTCCAAACAAAAAAGTATGGATGTGATCAGCTTTCATTTGAAAAACTGAATAGTTTGCGTTCAATATTCGAGAATCTCCACTTGATTATAATTGATGAGATGTCTATGGTAGGATCAGACATGTTATTGGACATCCACAAAAGACTAGAAAAAATAAAAGGTGAGACTGGAGAATCATTGTTTGGAAATGTATCAGTCCTGGCAGTTGGAGATATGTATCAACTTCCACCTGTGAAACAGGCTAACGTTTTTCAACCTGTGCGTGACCCAGTTGAGCGGCTCAGTGGCAACATATGGAAAGATAATTTCAGTCTGCACGAATTAGATGAGGTGATGCGACAAAAAGATGACAGAACTTTTGCTGAAATGCTTTGTCGTGTCAGAACAGGAAAGCACACTGCAGATGATATAGCGATGCTGGAATCACGTTCAATAACTGAGGAGGACTCAACATACCCACATGATGCACTACACGTCTTTGCATACAACAAAGATGTTGATGACCTAAACATGAAAAAACTCAGAGCATTGGAGCCAAATGAAAGAATGCTTTCTTATATTTATGCATCAGACGACAAGACTGACAGTACTGGTCAACTCGATTTAGAAAAAGTGCATACATCAACAAAACGCTCAAAAACTGCAGGGTTGCACACAGTCCTGATTTTGGCAAAAGGTGCAAGGGTCATGCTGACATACAATGTGGACACAGCTGACGGTCTTGTGAATGGTGTACTCGGAACAGTGGAGCGAATTTCAAAAGACACCACTGGAAAAGCACAGGTGGTTCTGGTCAAGTTTGACAATAACACTGTTGGACGAAATGCCATTCGTTTGAGTCAATGGAAACAAGAATACCCAAACGTGGTCCCAATAAAAAGACACGAAGGAAGGTACGAGAAAGGGAATAAGAAAGGTGCTCAAATTGCTAGAAGACAGTTTCCCCTCACGTTGGCATGGGCAGTGACTATCCACAAATGTCAAGGTCTCACAGTCGATCAAATAGTTGTCAATATGAAAGGAGCAAAGCGTTTTGGGAAAGGGCAAGCATATGTGGCATTCAGTCGTGTAAAGACCCTGCAAGGTTTATTCATAGTAAATTTTGAAGCTTCAGGGATAAAAGCCAATGACAAAATGGAAATTGAAATGGAAGAAATGCGCCAAAGCAAAATTCCTGAAGACGAGTTGAAGTTGATGAGTGTCAAAAGACCGGACTGGAAAACTGTGGGCCATTTGAATGTGAGATATTTCCTTAAGAAACTCCCTGATTTACTTAGTGACAGAGTCAGTAATATACTACAACTTGTCGATGTCATGTGTTTTACGGAAACTTACTTGACTAATGAGCACAATGTCGATGTTTTCTGTGACAAGTATGGTTACAAGGCATTTAGACAAGATGTTCCATCTGCTGATGCACACGATGGTCTCCATGGCATTATGGTTTGTGGAAAAAATGAACTGCAAGGTAGAGATATCACACCACAGAACACTGAGGGTATAGAATGCAAAGCAGTAGTGTTTGAAACAATTCAACTGACTATTGTTCTTGTTTATAGAAAACCTTCTTTTCAATTGAAAAGTTTCCTAAATAAGTTCAGAATTGTATTAATGAAGCTGCCACTCAAAAAACCAGTAGTTGTGCTAGGCGACTTTAATGATGATCTCAGTGACAGGACAGAAAGCAAACTAACAGATCTGATGATGGAACTAGGATTCAAGCAGCTTGTGACAAAACCAACGACAGACAGGGGCACACTGATCGATCACTTATACTACAATAGGTATGAATTGAATGACACTTTCATCGATGTACATGACACCTATTTTTCTGATCATGACACAACACTTCTCTCAGTAAAACTGGAATGATAACATGCTACATGTATTAGGCGGCCAATAAAAATTTTAACAAAATATTAACAAGAAGCAACAAAAGTGCTAGTAGATTTTGGATTCTGTCTGCAATAACTTTGTGAACATGAAAAACTGACAGAAAACGCCACAAATTTAAACACTTCAAACAGGTTTAATTTATTGTCAGAAGCAGAAGCTTCAACAAAAATATTATTTACCATGTTTACACTAAGAACTATTCTCGGACATGACATCAATATCAGAATAACAAGTATAAACAGTGAGATTACCTTGACAAGACAAGGATCATGAGGATTGGAAATCAGAACATTTCTCATCTCAACTGCCAAAGAATTCCCTAAACTTCACACCTTAATACCATGAGTTCTGTTCATACCCTATAGTGATGACTCCTGAATTTCTATTCCACACCAGCCATTCTTGTTGAGTGGCATTGGACACTCTTTACTATTACATAAACCTTAACAAGTACTGTGTTACTTGTTCCGCTAATTTTTCCAACTATCTAGACCTGAGGTTGGAGATTGATAATGATTCTAACCTGTCAACTAGATTATATGACAAACGTGATGATTTCAATTTTTCCATAGTCAATTTCCCTTTTCTAAGCAGCAACATTCCTATGTCACCGGCATATGGTGTGTTTGTTTCTCAACTTATACGCTATTCCAGAGCTAGTTGCAAATATGAGGACTTTGTCTATCGAAGTGCCCAGCTAGTCTCTAAACTGCTACGACAAGGATATGTTTTACCAAGACTTATCGCTGCGTTTAAGAAATTCTATGGACGTCATCATGATCTGGTTGATAAATACAGCAAATCCATGTCTGCCATGCAACTAGATCTATTTTCATGTTAATTTTGGGGAATTCATGACGGGTGCCACTAGTGGGGCAGGAAATGCTCACTCTTTCCGGAACACCTGATTTCACCTCCTGATGGCCATTTTGGGGGGTTCATGAGTTTCCTTGTCGTTTTTGTTTTCTCTTGCTTCGTGTGCCTGATATTACTTTCTGTCCCCGGACTGTGAGATTGGATGACGGACCCTGTTTTGTTTGCTCACTTCGTATGCCTGATATGACTTTCTGTCCCCGGATTATGAGATTGGATAACGGACTCTGTTTTGCTCGCTCGGAATTTTGGGGAATTCATGACGGGTGCCACTAGTGGGGCAGGAAATGCTCACTCTTTCCGGAACACCTGATTTCACCTCCTGATGGCCATTTACGGGGGTTCATGAGTTTCCCTGTCATTTTTGTTTTCTCTCACTTCGTATGCCTGATATGACTTTCTGTCCCCGGACTATGAGATTGGATAACGGACCCTGTTTTGTTTGCTCGGAATACTTGATACTGGGTATTGATTCCACGTCTATGTCTCATACCGTTCATACTTATGAGACAATAACTTGAGTCTATGCATAATGATCTATTGGCTTTTATCCAAATCATTCATAAGACAAGCTTTTGCATATTCTCAATCATTTCCTTGCTGGTATTATAAATCACCGAGTTCCATCTCAACACAACAAAATTCATGAGTTGCTTTTGCAAAACTGTAAATACATAAGATATCACTAAAAGCCGTCAAGTTGCAAGGTCTTGACTAAACTTTTTTAAAAGTTTTTTACTTAATATTTTCCATACCATAGATGACATGGACAGTGTGCTAGCAATTACTCGTTAACATTTTCACATCAAGGTCATCAAGGGAAATGTGGTAGCATTTTTCAAACAAACAGCAATCATGACATCATTCTTTGACTACAGTGGTTTGTACATAGATATACTATACAAAAATACATTTCTTTCTGTAAAACTTTGGCAACATTGAACTCAATTCTGCCAGGTTTCTTACACTGACAACAAAGCAGACATGCTACAAATGCTCAGAATAGACACTAATCATGGTAAAAGTTTGGACTTATGCGTTATGCTATTCACAATTATATATATACAGGAAAATTTCAAGATTTTCTTTAATGATACGATGGCACTATTATCCCGTATCTTTGAAATGTTCACCTCTTGTTACTAATTTATTACATTGCCACATCTGACAAAATAAAATCATGTTTTCCAAGGCCGCGAGATGACAGAACCTGGCTTTGTGAGGTTGTGTCCAGAGTTCCCTCAGTTGTTGTATCCCATCCATGGCCTGACAATTGTCCATCTGCTGTGTGAACTTGTACTGTCATCCTTGTGGTATCTCACTTCATGGCTATGAATCTTGGACATCATCTGATCATGGCCGCTTTCGTACATGTTGTAGTAAACTGGTTGAGGATTCATTGACATTGATACCTGCACTGGTAAATAATCATTGTTGGTGAACAACCACTTATAAATGTATTAGTATTTGTATGTAAAGTGGGCATATTAGTGGGGCTTATGTATCCTGAATAACTTAACTGAATGGCACAGGGCCACGACCGAGTCGTCTGATAGTCATTTATGATCACACTACACCTGCAGTGTCATGACAAATGACCCTATTTTCGCCCGGCTTCCTTAACTACGTAGTACGTATACTTTTCCCCCTCACCGTTACAACCAGCAGATCATGAATGTGCAGAGTTGCTTCGTGATCAAATCTACCTAATCACTTTATTCCAATCAGGTATCGATCATTCAAAGAGAAATCAACAGATTTTGAGATTTCAAAACATTTATCTGTTTATGCTCGAGAAAATGTATGGAAGTCCCATTACGAAATGCGAGATAAGACGTGAGACATATGACATGAGGAGTCCTACCATAATGTCTGGTATATGTAAGATTTTCCAAAGACCTGCACGAACACATAAATGTCAGGATTTTAGAAACGTAATAAAGGACGTACCTCCAATTTCAAATCGTACAGATCGTATTTCGTATCTTGTAATGAGTTTTCCATACGAATTATAGTTGACGCTCTCTCGACTTCCGGTTGACTTGACACAACTACGAAGCCTTGAATGGACAATTGGAACTCACCATAGGTCACAGTATACGATTGCGAAACAAAAATATACTGTGAAAACAAATGTAAGAAAAAATAACCAATAGAATATTTGAGAATGTATAAAATACTAGAGGTATCAGATAGCCTAGATAAGCATAGTAATATTGTATTTAGGTGATTCAATAAATGCAGAGTATTTTACAATGAAGTAAAGATGTACATGCATATCGAAATACACAGTGAAACTTGAAAGTCAGTCGTATTTTTAGCGGGGGCTTGGGATGGAAAGGTATAATTTCCATTGATGTTTTATATTGTCTTTTATTGTGATATCCGCTGAATTGCTAGGGGGCTTGGGGGAGGGAGAAGGGGGGGGGGGGGGGGTGATTTGACAATTAGTCTGTCAGTTGCTGGTATTCGTGTGAGGTTGTATATCATCAAAGATATAGGCCTATGTATGAACATACAAGTATGATGTTTGTATAACGTATTGACCCTGTCTGGAAATGTTTACATCTATATATGTATGGACTATATGATAGGCTATACTTGATAAATGGTAAAGGTCTTATAATGGTCATATGAAAATCAGAAATTAGTTGCACTGTATTATTCGTACTGATATATATTATTGCATGCTGACATATGACTCGTTTTACTCTGGTTGGTTGTTATTCATTATGCTTGAAATTATAAATTGTCACGAAAATCTAAGAAGTACTCACTGTGATCATTTCATTGACACATGTATACCAAAATGACATTTCATTCTGTCGTCATTCATGTATGAATTTTCAATTGTTTTATGCATTTTGTTTAGTTTTCATGCGAAACTATTTATCATTAGAGCCAAAGATACATGTATGAGCTATATAGGTTTCCCATAATTTAATTCTGAATGGTTAGCACTGTTTCGAAAATAATGTACCATGCAAGACCTAAACAAACAATAACAATTACAATATATGTATGTATTCAATGGTAGTGTTCAATAACGAAATCTAATATAATATGCTATTATATGTGTTGTGTTATATAATTTTCAATTCTATAATTTAACAGTAGTCAGTTTTATGTGTATAGATTATCCATTATGAATGTATGTGTATTGTTAAGTATTGTGTGATCTATCACAGTCGCATTCGCTGTTGCTTTGTTCGCAGTTCGAATGTTTTCCACGAAAAGTTATTTTTTTAGAACAAATTGTCAATGCTCGCTGTTGTGTGTTAATTATCTTTTTATAGGACACTTGTTCTTTGAAATCCGTATATGGGCTGTAATATACAATTTGCATGAATCTAGCACTTGATATCATGGCTCGTTTCTGCTGCTCATTATGCATAAGAATTTGGAAAAAAAAACCAAGGCATTGCAAAACGCATGATTTTTTTTATCCAATATGTGAACGTGGATGTATATAGTAGCTCTACCAATTATGGTGATCACATTTTTATCAGGATTGCTTGTGTATTTTTTTTATTTGCATGCCTGCTCGTATAGCAGCTGAGCATTTGTAGCCTTTTTGTTTAAACAATATACATTGTTGTCAGGAGTATCGAATATTGCTGTCGGTATGTTCAGTGTAAAATCAATGTCGAATAATATTGTAATATTATGGCAGTTTATATAGACAATCCCAGATTCATTCCAATCATATCAATGGCACTGGTATTGTATACAATTCTGGTATTTGAAGGAATTTTGATAGTTCATCAAACCAACCTTTCATATCATCATCGTCATCCTCTGCACCATCATTCATCATGCCTCTGGCGTGGCATTCAGTTGCCCGTAAGCAAAGAATTGTACTCCCATCATCACCATTCATCTTGCCTCTGGCGTGGCATTTAGTTGCCCGTAAGCAAAAAAAATGTACTCCCATCATCACCATCCATCATGCCTACGGCGTAGCACTGATTTGCCCGTAAAGAATTATCGTATCTTAGCTATACAACCAAAATATTTGTATCAACTTCAGAGTGGCATTCACAATGCAACTCTTTCTCATCGCAAAAATAATTCAAATGGTCTTATTTATTATTGAACATTTCAACACACATGTCCGTTGTAACATAATGAACAAGCATGGCACCCAGCTAATTGATACTATCCACACATATGTTGTATGATTCCGGGAAAAACAAGGTGTGGTGCTTGATCCGTATACGCAAGTACTGTACTGAGTTGCTGGTACAGCTTTCCAGTCTAAAATAATATGAATTCAAGTGATATTTTTTGCCAACGTTCGTATACAACATTGAGCTTTGCATTTGTTTTGATGTGTTTTGTATCATGTATTGACTTTTACGATGTTGAACTTGAAAGTGCACGAATGTATTGAAATTACAAATTTATTGTTTTAAACATATGAGCTAGATTGCTGAATAAAATATAATGGAAAATAAAAGTTCCAGTCCCGTTATTGCTTTTCAGTGAAACTTATGTGGACATGTCAGCACATTCATCATTCCCAACATACCAAAAATCCATAGATGTGACGTTACGTGTTGAACTAAAAAAAGTTACAAATTTGGAAAGCACTTCAAAACTGATTATATGATCGAGCTAAAACAATGAAGCAGAGCATCAAAGTCCGGTTCGACATCATATCCAAGTATCAAATCTGCAAGAAATTGTATAACTTGGTACAACCGACACCCGATTTTGTTGGGGTCAAATTCGACATCAGGCGCTTGGAAAGGATATGGGTCTTACATACATGTAGATGTAAATACACAAGTTGTTAGGCTAAGTGAGTACACCTTTTTGGGTTTACCTCCATGTTTCTATCTCTATCAACTCCTGAGATATAGAGACCTACTTGATTTTCATTCAAAGGTCAATAATGACCTTGTCCATTTCAGAACACATAACCAGCACATAACAGAACACATACTGGAAATTGACCTGCATCATGGAAGGATATTTGTCCATGACATACAAGCACAGAATATGCGTTATACATTGAAAATCGAAAAATGTGATACAAAATGACCCTGAATTTTAGAAAAAAATGAAGTCAAATGTAATTGGCAAGTCCGTTTAAACGTCAATTATGTCAAAACGGATATATCGATTGAGCTGAAAATTGAGTGAGACCATCATAGAACGAATCCACATCGTTTGCATTTGTTAGATCTGCAGTAAATGTTATAACTTTGCACATCTGACACTCAAAAGGCCTAAATGTCACTCTGAAATCACGTTTGACGTCATTATGACGTCAATTGACGTCCGATTCCAAAAATGACAACAGATGTGGAAAGTACTCTCAAAGACCTTTCAAACGAACTACTACTCGATATTTTTGCAAAAGGTCATGGTCAAGGTCATTTTTGAGGTCAATTTCGACCTAGGCGCTTGCAAAGGGTATTGGTCATACGCCTTAGGTGTAAATGCAAAAGTTGTTAGGCTAAGTGAGTGCAATCCTGTGGATTTACTTTCGTGTCTCTATCTTGCTTACTTCTTGAGATATAGTGACCTACATGGTTTTCACTTGCAGGTCAATATTGACCTTGACTTTCGACCTTCGACCTTGAAATTTTTTGGAACAGAAGAACTTATTCCTGAATATAAACGCGTGTATTATTAGATTTTTTCGCACATTATTGACGCTTTTATCAGCATTGACAGGTTGAAACATGCAGTTTCGCTTATAATGGGACCAATTTCGCTGCCATAGAAACGTCAATTACGTCATAACGAATTGGCCGATCAGGCTAAAAATTGACATTGAGCATAAGGGACCGGTCCCACATCGTTTCCAAGCATCAGATCGAAAATCGGAGGAGGTGACCTCCAAGGTCAAATATTCGACCTCAGGCGAACTTCTCAAGGTCAAGGTCAAATGTCAAGGTCAAGGTCAGAAAAGATAGAACTCGAGTTTATCTACAATATGAACTTGATTTGAAGTCTCTAGGACCATTAGAACCGAAGTTATGGCCACTTATGTGTTTTCAACGTTTTGCTTGACCTTGACCTTGATCTTTGACCTAGCTTCACCAAAATAGGACGTTTTCTGCGCGGTATTCTAGCCAATATGCACACGAAATTTGGAGAAAATCGGGTAAGAATTGTGGACGCTAGAGTGCGAACAGACAAACGAGACGACATAGTCGACGCACTTGCCGGAATTCTGAAGGTCAAATGTCACATTCAAGGTCACCTAAGAACCGCCTTTTGATATGCTACAATATGGTCCTAGTTTGAACTCTCTGTGACGATTAGTTCCGAAGTTATTGTCATTTATGTTATTTTGCCCTTTTTCTTGACCTTGACCTTGACCTTTGACCTTTGTACTCAATTTCGTAGAGGTCATTGCTGTCAATATGCATATCAAGTTTCAGGAGATTCTATACAGTATTGACGATGTTATGGCCTTTTGAAATTTCGGAAATTTGACGTTTATGACGTCATTGTAACGTCAGTTTACGTCGCAGCGCCGAAAATAAGGTACCATTGGAATCATGGGCTCAAGACCTTTCAAATGATATACTACTCGATATGGTGCACTGAACTTCGTATTTGACCTTGACTTCGACTGCATACAAACTTCTCAAAGTCAAGGTCAAAAGTCAAGGTCAAGGTCACAAAAAATAGAACTCGAGTTTATCTACGATATGCACTTGATTTGAAGTATCTAGGACAATTAGACCAGAAGTTATGGCCACTTATGTATTTTTAACATTTTGCGTGACCTTGATCTTGACCTTCGACCTTGAGTCACAAAAATTGTGCATTGCCTGTGCATGAAGACAGATATTATACCTGTATAATTTCATCAGAATCGAACAAGGTTTGTGGACACTATGACTGTTTGAAATTGTGAAAAATTAACGTTTATGACGTCACTGTGACGTCAATAAACGTCACACCTCAAAACTGATGAAAAAGTATGTACCAGGGAATCAAGACCTTTCATTTGATATACTACTTGATAGGTTTTAATCAGTTTGAAAATTTGACCTTGAAGTTCTCCTCATATGACCTTATTTTCCTGACCAAGTTCAAGGTCAATCATGAAATTGACATATAAGTCCGATTGCTATACCTCTTCTGAATGATATGGTTTAAATTTCATGAACTTACGACAATTTAAACGGATGTTATTACCGGAAACGTGCTTTTCTGGGATTTCGATGACCTTGACGTTGACCTTTGACGTTTGTACTTAAATTCGTAGAGGTCATTGCTGTCAATATGCATATCAAGTTTCAAGAGATTCCATACAGTATTGAAGATGTTATGGCCTTTTGAAATTTCGGAAATTTGACGTCTATCACGTCATTGCGACGTCAGTGTACGTCGCAGCGCCAAAAATAAAATATCACTGGATATCACTGTATGACATCCCTTGAGCAGAATTGAATGAGCTTTCCAGTGGTGTAATGCATTCTTCTCTAGGATAAATACTTACCGAGATACAGCCGTATTTCGAAAAATTGATGTTCGGCGTTATGACGTCATTGACGTTCTACGTAGCATGTCGAAACTCGGTAAATGCCTGAGTATTGATATTCCACATATGTTGTCAAAGTTATAGCCGAATAGCTTCAATGCAATGTGGATACTAGAAAGTATGCCGAAATGTATGACTGGCCTTACGTTTATGACGTCATACCGAAAAATCTATCTTGATGGAAAAGAACCACACGTGGCCTCATTTAAGCAGAATTGAATGAGCTTTCAGGCGGTGCATTCCGTTCCACTCTAGGATAAATACTTACCGAGATACAACCTTATTTCAAAAGTGACGTTTGACGTCGTGACGTCATCGTCGTTGCACGTAAAGACTTGAAACTCAATATATGACTGGGTATTAATATTCCAAATATTTCCTCATTACTAAAGTCAAATGAGTTGAAATTTGATAACACTGGATGCTTGAAAGTTTGCTGAAAAGTCGAAAATTCGAATGACAGGCCTTACGTTTGTGACGTCATAGCGGGAAATCAATCATGGCGGAAAAGTATCAAACAGAACTCTCCTAAACCGGAATTCAACGAGCTTTCCAATGGTGCAATCTGCTTCTCTGTACGACAAATAACTTCCGATATAGAGCCCCATTTTGAAAATTGACGTTTGACGTCATGACGTCATCGTCGTTGCACGTAACGTCTTGAAACTCAATATATGACTGGGTATTAATATTCCAAACATGTCCTCATGACTACATTCAAATAACTCCAAATTTGAGAACACTGTGGATGCTTGAAAGTTTGTTGAAAAGTCGAAAAATTGGTATGACCGGCCTTACGTTTGTGACGTCATAGCGGAAAATCTATCATGGCGGAAAAATATCGGACAGTACCCTCCTAAACCAGAATTCAACGAGCTTTTCAATGGTGCAATTCGCTGCTCTGTATGACAAATACTTTCCGATATATAGCCCCATTTTAAAAATTGACGTTTCACGTCGTGACGTCATTGACGTTCAACCGATCCAAGTAAAACTTTGCAGTATGATGCACGATATCAACATATATCGGTGTGCTAAGTTTCAGAGGTATCGATTCAAATATGACTGCTGTGTGAAATTTTGAAAATTCGCCGATGATGAGAGACAGGAAAAAGAATCAAATTCGTGACCCCCAATTTTTCGACCTGGGGCGCAAATCGCGAGTTTTGGTCGTAGGACCATCGAACATACACCATATGATGTGTAATTGACCAAATAAAAATACAAAAATAATTAGAAAAAATAATTCTATGTAGAACGTCAGTAATTGCGATTTTTCGATTTTGACCTTTTGCGTGACCTTGACCTTGACCTTTGACCTAGACACACCAAAATAGGACGTTTTCTTCCCATAACGTCAGCCAATGTGCACACGAAGTTTCGAAGCTTTAGAACAAAAACTCTGGACGCTAGAGTGCGAAAAGACAAACAAACAAACAAACAAACAAACACACAAACAAAACCACGAACAGACCAACATACTTGCCGAAATCGTAGATTCCGGCAAGTAACAAACAAACACATCCACAAACACATCCACCAACCGATCAACATACTTGCCGAAATCTTTAGATTCCGGCAAGTAATGAAATCGCTCGCTGCTGCTGACTTGACGGCTGAAAGCCTTCCCTGGTACAGCGAGTACTTGCCGGAATGGAAAAAAGAGAACTTTGACCTTGAGCTGTAATGTCAAGGTCAAATGACACGATCAAGGTCCCTCAAAAGAGGACTTTTAATATGCTACAATATTTTCTGGATCAAACTGTTTTCAATGATTAGTTCTGAAGTTATAGCCGTTTTTGTGATTTTGACCTTTTCCATGACCTTGGCCTTTGACCTAGAATCACCAAAAGTGTGCAGTCGCGAGAAATGAGACTACAGGATATGCACACTAACTTTGAAAGAAATCCAGCGAGAATTGTGGATGCTAGAGGGCGAAAAAACAAATGAGTTTCTTTGAAGTTTCACCAAATTTGTTCATTAAAACACATCATTATGACGTTGTATTGTGTCAGATTTCGAAAATAAAATCATATTTGGAAAGTACTCCCAAAGACCTTTAAAAAAGGTACTACTCGATATATTCGCAAAAAGTCAAAGTCAAGGCCATTTTTGAGGTCAATTTTGACCTCAGGCATCAAGGTCAAAGTGACATTCAAAATCATTTTAAAAAAGGCCTTTTGATATGATATAATATGTTCCTAGTTTGAACTCTTAAATGACCAAACCGAAGTTATGGTCATTTATGTAATTTTGACCTTTTCATTGACCTTGACCTTTGACCTTGGGTCACGAAAATTGTGCATTGCCTGTGCATGGAGATGCGGAATATACTTGAACACTTTCATCAGAGTCGAATAACAATTGTGGACACTAAGGCCATTTGAATCTTCGAAAAAATGACGTTGATGACGTCACTGTGACGTCAATAAACGTCACATATCAAAACTAATGGAATAGTATGTATCAAGCGATCATTACCTTCTATTTGATATACTACTTGATAGGTTTCAGTTAGTTTGAAAATTTGACCTCGAGATTTTGCTCGTGTGACCTCAAATTTCTGACCAAGTTCAAGGTCATTCATATCAATGACATCGTCGTCTGAACGCCATATTATCTTTCTGAATGGTACGATTTAAATTTCATGAGCCTCTGACAATTCAGGCAGATGTTATTACCAAAATGGTGTTTTTCTGGGATTTTGATGACCTTGAACTTGACTTTTGACCTTTGTACCTCAATTCGTGAAGGTCAGTGCTGTCAATATGCATACCAAGTTTCAAGAGATTCCATACAGTATTGACGATGTTATGGCCATTTAAAATTTCGGAAATTTGACGTTTATGACGTCATTGTGACGTCAGTGTACATCGCAGCGCCAAAAATAAGATATCACTGGAATCAGGGGCTCAAGACCTTTCCAACGATATACTACTCGATATGGTGCGCTGACCTTGGTACTTGACCTTGCATTCACCTCATGGCGAACTTCTCAAGGTCAAGGTCAAATGTCAAGATCAAGGTCACAGAAAATAGAACTCGAGTTCATCTACAATATGCACTTGATTTGAAGTCTCTACTACAATTAGAACCGGAGTTATGGCTTCTTATGTGTTTCAGACATTTTGCATGACCTTGACCTTCGTCATTTGTCATCAATTCTATGCTGCAAACATAGTGTGAATGGAGTTTTTGAATATGCATGATGAAATTCTGTTTATATATGTTACATTATCACTGGACAAGATCATAATATCTTCAAATAATGAGTTTCCTTTGAAATTTCACCGATTTGTTGCCACAAAAACGTCAATCACGTCAAAATGGATATATCGATTGAGCTAAAAATTGATAGAGACCATCATAGAAAAAATCCACATCGTTCGCATCTGTTTGATCTGCAGTAAATGCTATAACTTTGCACATCTGACATTCAAAAGACCTAAATGTCAGTCTGAAATCACGTTTGACGTCATTATGACGTCAATTGACGTCCGATTCCAAAAATAATAACAGATATGAAAAGTACTCTCGAAGACCTTTCAAATGAGCTACTACTCGATATTTTTGCAAAAGGTCAAGGTCTTTTGGGATTTTGATGACCTTGAACTTGACTTTTGACCTTTGTACCTCAATTCGTGAAGGTCAGTGCTGTCAATATGCATACCAAGTTTCAAGAGATTCCATACAGTATTGACGATGTTATGGCCATTTAAAATTTCGGAAATTTGACGTTTATGACGTCATTGTGACGTCAGTGTACATCGCAGCGCCAAAAATAAGATATCACTGGAATCAGGGGCTCAAGACCTTTCCAACGATATACTACTCAATATGGTGCGCTGACCTTGGTACTTGACCTTGACATTCACCTCATGGCGAACTTCTCAAGGTCAAGGTCAAATGTCAAGATCAAGGTCACAGAAAATAGAACTCGAGTTCATCTACAATATGCACTTGATTTGAAGTCTCTACTACAATTAGAACCGGAGTTATGGCTTCTTATGTGTTTCAGACATTTTGCATGACCTTGACCTTCGTCATTTGTCATCAATTCTATGCTGCAAACATAGTGTGAATGGAGTTTTTGAATATGCATGATGAAATTCTGTTTATATATGTTACATTATCACTGGACAAGATCATAATATCTTCAAATAATGAGTTTCCTTTGAAATTTCACCGATTTGTTGCCACAAAAACGTCAATCACGTCAAAATGGATATATCGATTGAGCTAAAAATTGATAGAGACCATCACAGAAAAAATCCACATCGTTCGCATCTGTTTGATCTGCAGTAAATGCTATAACTTTGCACATCTGACATTCAAAAGACCTAAATGTCAGTCTGAAATCACGTTTGACGTCATTATGACGTCAATTGACGTCCGATTCCAAAAATAATAACAGATATGAAAAGTACTCTCGAAGACCTTTCAAATGAGCTACTACTCGATATTTTTGCAAAAGGTCAAGGTCAAGGTCATTTTTTAGGTCAATTTCGACCTCAGGCGCTTGCAAAGGCTATGGGTCATACGCCTTAGGTGTAAATACAAAAGTTGTTAGGCTAAGTGATTGCAATCCTATGGATTTACTTTCGTGTCTCTATCTTGCTTAGTTCCTGAGATATAGGGACCTACATAGTTTTCACTTGCGGGTCAATATTGACCTTGACTTTCAACCTTTGACCTTGAAATTTCGTGGAACAAAAGAACTCATTCTTGGCTATAAACAGGTGTATTATTGGATTTTTACGCACATTATTGACGCTTTTATCAGCATGGACAGCTTGAAACATGCAATTTTGCTTATAATGGGACCGATTTCGTTGCCATAGAAACGTCAATTACGTCATAACGAATTGACCGATCGCGCTAAAAATTGATATTGACCATAAAGGACCGGTCCCACATCGATTCCAAGCATCAGATCGAAAATCGGAGGAGGTGACCTCCAAGGTCAAATATTCGACCTCAGGCGAACTTCTCAAGGTCAAGGTCAAAGGTCAAGGTCAAGGTCACAAAAGATAGAACTCGAGTATATCTACAATATGCACTTGATTTGAAGTCTCTACGACGATTAGAACTGGAGTTATGAGCACTTATGTGTTTTCGACGTTTTGCGCGACCTTGACCTTGACCTATGACCTTTACACACCAAAATAGGACGTTTTCTGGCCAGTATCCTACAGATTGTGCACACGAATTTTGGAAGCTTTCAATCAAGAAATGTGGACGCTAGAGTGCGAACAGACAAACAAACAAACGAGAGGCCATAGGCCACACACTTGCCGGACTAAGTACGCAATTATGACGTCATTTGTCGTCAATTCTATACTGCTAACTTACTGTGAATGGAGTTTTTAAATATGCATGATATAATCGTGTTTATATATGTTATATTATAACCAGACAAGATCATAATATCTTCAAGTGATGAGTTTCCTTTGAAATTTTACCGATTTGTTGCCACAAAAACGTCAATTACGTCAAAACGGATATGTCAAATGTGCTAAAAATTGACAGAGACCATCACAGGACGACTCCACATCGTTTGCATATGCTAAATATGCAGTTAATGTTATAACTTTGCACATCTGACACTCAAAAGGCCAAAATGTCAGTCTGAAATCACGTTTGACGTCATTATGACGTCAATTGACGTCCGATTCTGAAAATGACAACATATTTGGAAAGTACTCTCCAAGACCTTTCAAACGAGCTACTACTCGATATTTTTGCAAAAGGTCAAGGTCAAGGTCATTTTTGAGGTCAACTTCGACCTCAGGCGCTTGCAAAGGTTATCGGTCATACGCCTTAGGTGTAAATGCAAAAGTTGTTAGGCTAAGTGAGTGCAATACTCTGGATTTACTTTCGTGTCTCTATCTTGCTTACTTCCTGAGATATAGTCACCCACATGGTTTTCACTTACAGGTCAATATTGACCTTGACTTTCGACATTTGACCTTGAAATTTTCTGGAACAAAAGAACTTATCCTTGACTATAAACTGGAGTATTATCAGATTTTTACGCACATTATTGACGCTTTTATCAGCATCGACAGCTTGAAACATGCAATTTCTCTTATAATGGGGCCGATTTCGTTGCCATAGAAACGTCAATTACGTCATAACGAATTGGCCGATCGGGCTAAAAATTGACATTGAGCATGAGGGATCGGTCCCACATCGTTTCCAAGCATCAGATCGAAAATCGGAGGAGGTGACCTCCAAGGTCAAATATTCGACCTCAGGCGAACTTCTCAAGGTCAAGGTCAAAGGTCAAGGTCAAGGTCTCAGAAGATAGAACTCGAGTTTATCTACAATATGAACTTGATTTGAAGTCTCTAGGATCATTAGAACCGAAGTTATGGCCACTTATGTGTTTTCAACGTTTTGCTTGACCTTGACCTTGACCTTTGACCTAGACACACCAAAATAGGACGTTTTCTGGCCGGTATTCTACAGATTCTGCACACGAATTTTGGAAGCTTTTAATCAAGAACTGTGGACGCTAGAGTGCGAACAAACACACAAACAAACAAACACACAAACACATCCACAAACCGATCAACATACTTGCCGAAATCTTTAGATTCCGGCAAGTAATGAAATCGCTCGCTGCTGCTGACTTGACGGCTGAAAGCCTTCGCTGGTACAGCGAGTACTTGCCGGAATAAAAGAAAAAGAAAACTTTGACCTTGGGTGGTAATGTCAAGTTCAAACGACACGACCAAAGTCCTTCAAGAGAGGGCTTTTAATATGCTACAATATTTCCTAGTTTGAACTCTTTACGACGATTAGTTTCAAAGTTAACTCGATCCAATTTCGATTATTGAAATGTAGGCCCTCTATGCACAGCGCGCAATCGGTTCTTCAAATTGACCATCAAAAGTGGTACATTTCTTCAAACATTCATGGACAAGACTGGTAGGCTGAACAGATTGGTAATACTAAATGCACAGTGGCCTTAAAGAACACACCAATTCAATGCTATAGTTGCAATATATAAATCTATACTCAAAAAGTTTAATGAACTTTTAGTGGCGTATAAACCACACGTTATTGATCGATGCAGAGTGAAAGGAATGTACACACTCCCCTTTTATTATCCATTCTAGGCCTGGATGTACTGGTCCATATATTTGTCAATGCTACGTGTTCTAAATTTGAGTTTGAGGGTTGCACAAGTTAGTGGGCAATCCTCTGTGATAATCAGTGACAATGATGAGCTTATCAGTAGCAAAAAAGACATGCTTTCACGGGAAAATGTGATAATACCGAAAGATTATATTTGCACTGCTTAATTGCACATCTGAAATGAAAAAGTTGGCATTTATGGTCCGACTCCATGATCCGTGTTTTAGTACAGTTTTTTTTCCGGGTTCCGATTATATCTGAAATGTATCTGGTGTAGCATTACAAACGCGACATGTGAGAAACCCGAACATCACGTATGTCGCCTTTCTCATAGTCAAATGCTTATTATCGCCCATGTCGCATTCTTCACGGCTGATGTGATTGGTGGATAATATTCTATTCCAATCTGCTTGCGATATCCACATCAAAGATTATTTGACTTCGTAATACGTTTCAATTAAGTTATTTTTTCATTAGCAAATGTAAACAGACAGTCTTAATGACGATTCGTGTGTTTTGCCAATGGAATGCTTCGAACTCGTACTGCACCACCGTCACCATTTGCACGACTAGAATGGAACGCAGAACATAAGGCACCCAAAACATAGCTCGATGTATTGGTTAATATCGCACCATAAAATCCTGTGTTGTGCTGTTCTGCCAGATCCCCCACCCCCACTCGATTTCAGCGCTGAATCCTGATTCAATATTGAGTGGAAGTCCATGAATTGGACGATAATATGGACATGCATGTCGTGAATTTCACGCACAAAAGCTATTTCAATAGCTCCGCAGTTAATGTTGGGTATTTCACGGGCATGTTGCTTTTTTCACGCCGGAAACACCAACCGTGAAAAAAGCGACATGGTCGGATATTTCACGTGAAAAAAGCGACATGGTCACTTTTATCACATGAGAAACCCGACCATGTCGGGCTTTTCACAATATTCGGTTTTATCATGCAGCATCTGGTAGATCTATACTTCCGGAAGTCAGTGCACATCACATGGTATTTTTGTGTCAATGTTTCGTGATTTGTAAATTTAGTGTAATCAGAGTTAGTGTGAACTATTCTTTCTTTTGCTTGTTGTGAGAAATAGATCTAGATAAGATTGGTACATATATGTACCAATCGTACTCTGCTTGGTTGCGGATGCGCTGGTGCGGATTGATTTTTTTTCCGCATCTGCCCCCCCCCCCCCCTCATTCGCCTCTGGCCCCGCCGAGCCTGCAGCTGGTTTGGTAAAAGCAATTGGTCAAAGCTGAGCTGTTTGTCCAAGTTACCTGTTCAAATTAGTGGACAATTTGGAACACCTGTTCAATTCAGTGGGCAATCCTGCCTTTCCAGATCAATGACAATGATGAGTTAGAGTACTAGTAACATGAAAAATATGATGTGAGCTCAGATGAGAGACATAGATCTAGTTTTGCTGAGTAAATTATGGCAACTTGAACGTCACATTCCAGCAGGTTAAAACACATGCTGGATTGAAGATTCTGGATTTTTTGAGGATGTATTTAATATGCAAATGAGGTATTCGTCTTATAGACAAAGTACGTCTTTCGGGGATACCTGCTGAGGACCGCAGGTCCGAAAGACGAAGTTCCATGCATGATAAAAAGTGTACCTCGATGCGAATGAAATCTATTCGCCGTTTGACACCTCAAAACATGCTGAAAACTAACGAAAATTACAGCTAAACCTACCAAAATGGCTAGGATAATCATTTACAAGTTGTTATCTGCACTAAAATCGCTGATTTATTATGTTTTACAAACATCTTGAATCGTTTGAACCAAAGATGCAAAATCTGGCAAGTTTCTCACTTCGATTCAATGGCGGTTTTATACGATGTTGAATCAAATCGAAACTGGCTTAGTGTTGCGTACATGTTGTTCTGCATTACGCAACACATTTTCCGTTTCGATTTGATTCTACACCATATTTCTGTGTCACGGAGTTTATCGAGGCAATGGTGGAACCGCCATTGAATCGAAGCGAGAAAAATGCCTGATTTTGCTGGTTTAGTTCAAATGATGAATCAACGATATTAACACAGATAACAACTTTGAAATGATTATGCTTGCCATTTTGGTAAGTTTAGCTGCAATTTTTGTTAGTTTTCACCAAGTTTTGAACTCTCAAACAGCGAATAGATTTCGTTCGCATCGAAGTACACTTTTCAACACGCATGGCACTTCGTCTTTTGGACCTGCGGTCCTCAGCAGGTATTCCCGAAAGACGTACTTTGTCTATTCGTCTTAATATAATTGTTCTGATCAGAATTATTCCAAACTTAAACTTTACACATTGATAGATATGGTCAATAATCAGTGTTGTTCAAGGTGTTACTTTTGCCATGGTTACTGTTCACCTGGTGGAGTCCCTAGCAACCGTTGTACTTTGGGCAATTTGAACTTTGAAGCACTGTAACATTTGAAGGAATTGAGATATTCACATGCTGAAAAAAAAAACATTCTGATCAGCCCACTTTGTGCTTCAATCTGAGCTCATATCATTTTCAATTCAATTTATATCAACATCATGTCATAGTACAAAGACACAATACATTCACAGCAATATAGGTATTGAAAGGGGAATGCAGGGAAGCCTAGGATTATACACTTGCAAATCCCCAACTAAAGAAAATAAAAGTTTAATTAATCTGACCTTTCTGTATCAAATATTGGCCTGAAAATCCCAAACCTTAGTTTTGTTCAAGCCCACGAGCCTCAATAAATACAGAGAAATGTCTCCCGCTCAACCAATACTTTACTGATTTTGAAAATTTCTTCACTGGCTAATCAGTATCAAGTCACATAACTACAATACTAGTAACAAAATATGAACTATTCTATCGAAAAACATATTTTTTTACAGCGAAATATCGGTTTTGTCAGTCATACACAGTCTACACAGTAAGTAGACCTGAGCAACTAGGCCTACTTCTATACACTTTTACTGTAATACTTACTATTCTACACTAAAAAAGTTTTTAAATCAGTATGACCAAAACTGACACAGTTAGACCACCCCCAACCCCCCTCAAAATTCATTCTTCACATTGAACCCAGAAGCTTGTATATTATTTACGCTGCAATAAAATTGGTTGAATGAGAATTTTTTATTAGTTAAATACTAACTATGCACATATTTACTTCTAATGTTATGTTTCAGATTGCTGACAGTCATTTGTGTGCTTCCCCGAACTACCTGTGTTGTCTTGCTGTTGTACGTACGTACACTCTGTGTCTCCTGCCGAGTTGTGGCCAGTCTTCGTGTGACTGGGAGGACTGTTGTTGACTGTTGTCGGACTTGTCTCTGTGTCCAGCTTTGTCTGAAGTCCTTCTGACGAGGAGGACTACTGGTGACTGTACAGTCATTGTCTTCTCTGGAGTAGGAGAGCTACCCTGTGTCACCCAGTTGCACAGTTTGTTTTGCACTGTTGGTAGGTACCTTTATCATATAGAGCAATGGTGAGCAGGGCAATCACATAGTGTGTGTACAATACATGAGTCTGCTGCATATATAAATCTGGGCAACACGATAAAATTCAGCGCAATATTTTCTGTGTCATAAATATGATAAATGTATTTGATTTTATATGTGGGATCTTTCCTTAATACCACATAAATTTTCAACGTGTCATTTGTTTTTTGGTTATATATGGCTTTTAATATTTTGTTTTTGTTATCACATGTAACACATTTTATCTTTTTTCAGTATGTTGCACCAGTGCCCAGGTGCTTGAAGGCTCCTCTCCGAACCAAGCATCCTGTAGCAGACCACTTTGGTATATGGACCACTTTTAACCAGCTAACTTATTACAACAATGTGAAATTAACTTTGACATTGGCAAACATTCCAATTACCTGTATCTTGTAAACAAATTGTAGTATATGATGTACAAGTGTACATTACATCTGAATAAGTTAACATTAGTTTCACTAGATTTTACAAGTTAAAATACAAAGGTTTTGGTTGACAGGGATGATGCGGCTTAGGGGATACACCCACGCAGCCGACAGTGAATGCAAAGCGTCTAGTCATTTGTTTTTTTTTCTGTATGCAGCTTCCCCAAGTACGCTGAAGGGGCCCTGGTGCAGGACGAGGCGGAGTCAACTCAGCAAGGCCTAGTCAAAGCTTGACAAGTCGCTGCTCCAGGGAGAGCCATCTACAGCCACTTGTGGTGTGTGATTTGTGTACAAGTGTATATGTTTATACAGTGTATGTAATAAGTGGTCTTTTGTTGCTTTCCCAGTTCAATGTAGCTGGTCACCATTACAATTGTACTAAATTTCATGTATTTAGTTATGATTGTGCTGAGATTATTTAATGCTGTAAAACATTGAATGTCAGTCATTGATTGTGAAATATTTATTGGTACAGGACCTAATTTCTTGGTCAGTTGTTCATAATAATGTGTCCAAATATGTGCATGAATTTACGAGCACCACAATACCAGATATTTCAGAACGTTCTCTTTTTGTATATATAATAGTGTCCACATGTTATGTAGTAATATTTTGTTGATGTGTAATAGATTGATCAGTGATGTCAGTTGCTTTCAACTGTTTTCACACCCTCCTCCTAGGAGGTTCGAAGAATGTGTTGTCTGTGATGGAAAAATGTAAACTGGACATTGTAGTTTCTTTTGGAGGTCTCCAGGCATGAATACAGCCCAGAATATTTACGTCATAATGTTCACCGTAATTTTGATATTGTCAGTTGTTTTAGCCATAGATATAGAAAAAAAGCTCCATTGTGACAAAATAGATGTAATGACGTTGTGAATTTTTCCTGTGTATTCTGCCAAGTTGGCCAAACTGAAACCTTTATAAAAAAAAAAAGGAACCGACTACACGAACAATGTGTATACTATGGAAATTTAGACAGATCAGCCACCCATTTACATTATTGCAGACCACTATTTTAAAAACAATATAGCTAACTTAATCAAGCTAGAATGAAGAATGATTTGTTTTTTTGTTTTTTTTAGAAAACAGGGGTCAGAGATGTTATTAGTATTGTGTTAGTACAATAGCTATGCCTTTAATTTTCAAACAATTTTATTTAGATATAACACTATGACAACCAGGATTTAAATATAGGTGAAATATGATTGCAACTTTCAGTTGTGTGCATGGCATCAGATGTTCACTTGTACTGTATACTGAAATTATTGCCTACTCGGCTACTGTTTCGATATAAAACATTTGATTGATTATTGTATTAGAATACACACAAATCTACTAGAATGGGAAAGGGGAATGGGGAAGACAGGCAGAATTGCCTATCAATATGGACCTATGTTAAACAAATCTGATTATTAGTATTATTATCAGAATAGAGTAAAATTATGTACGTTATATAATTTGTATTTAGGCTTTTGTGTACATTTTGATGTAAAGTATATAACTTTATTTATAACATCATCAAAATAGTGTAGAATCGTGACATGTACATAAAACAGTGCTCTGTGTTACCTGTATGAAAACTAGGGCAAAGTTTTATAGGTTTTTAGTAAATACTAATACTGAATATAAAACTGATACCTGTATAGAAATATCAATACGTTGATTGATGGTTGACATGGAAGCCATTTCAAGTTTAGTGCGTACTGTGGATAGTTTATTGGATCTAATATAGAAATTTCGCTCTAGATTGAACAATCCTGTCATAGTTCTGCATTATGATGTACCGGGTAAGCTGAATTTATTTTTCAATCTACTTGTTGGCAAACGCTGATGGCATTGGCTATGAACTGGGAAAGCAACATAATCTTGGTCACATTAAATATTAGAATAATTGCATGATTAACATTTAATATCTTCTAATATAAGAAAATGAATTCAGTTTCTATTAAATTCATCATGGTATGGGTATGTACATCGAGTTTCATCGCAAACCCTAAGTTTGTTGATTTAATTTTTCTGCTCAAACTGTTTAACGTAAATTAATTGTTTCTTGTCTTCCTTGTATTGTTTCTTGTTTATTGACTGAAAATTGTTGTTCCCAACTCAACAATGACACTAAATAATTCCAGCTTTTGCGAGATGGAATAAAAGTTCAGAAGCATTATTCTATCCATATTACCTTGTAATTATTGAAATTTCATATGATATTAATATAGACATTTGCATCTTGTATCTTTTTTGCAAAAATGTAACAGAAATGTCTTAAAATAAAGAATGCATCTCTCACAGGTATAAAAAAAAAGCAGTGAAGACGAGAAACAATTAATACTGGCCCAAAAGCTGTTGACGTTATACGACGTTGTCCTCCTCGTCCTCGTCTGTTAGCAATTTCTTCAATTATCATCTCCGACGACACCATCCAATGGAATCTTTTGAAACTTGGTCTGTAGTCTATATGGGATAGTCCCCGCAAATGTATGAGAGCAGAATTTTAATTTTTTTTCTAATTGTGAATTTTTAAACTTTGAAAATTGCCATTTCCTTACAAAATGGAAAAATTGGGAATGTCAAAGTCTTCGTTCATATTGCAATATATCGGAATTTTATGACAGAGGATACTTATACAGTATTACCTGAAAGTATCCAATCATAATAAGGTCTTTTTGGATCAGGGGTATACTATATAGCGGTTCCCTGATCACGATCCATCAATGTGAACTATCAAAACATCTGCCGGTGAGCTACAGGGACCTTGGTCCCATGTTTATGAATTTATAACATGCCATATATTGCGTTCTTCTCTTTTCAGGTCTGAAGGTCGTGCGGTAAAAGTCCCAAGTGGCATAGTGAAAAGTCCCAAGTGGCATAGTGAAAAGTCCCAAGTGGCATATGAAAAAGTCCCAAGTGGCATGTGAAAAAGTCCCAAGTGGCATATGAAAAAGTCCCAAGTGGCATATGAAAAAGTCCCAAAGTGGCATATGAAAAAGTCCCAAGTGGCATATGAAAAAGTCCCAAAGTGGCATATGTGAAAGAGTGAATAAGTGTTATTTGTGAAAAAGTGGCATAGTGAAAAGTGGCACTGAATCGTACTGCAAACATTGTTTTGGAATTTCATTTTGCAAGAGGAATAGGAGTTTGCAGAATTACATTTCATATTTTCATGTGAAACACTCGGGGGAAAAAATCAGGGACTTGGCTTTTGTGTTTCTTGACAAAAGCTCAGACACTGGTTTGCAAAATTGAACTTGGCACTAAATTTGTTTTCCTAATCTTGCACTTGCCAAGTTTGAGGATAAACGAGAATTACAGCTTGGATCCAAGTGTGCCTGCTGTGGGAAGGTTTCTTCAAATCGATTGTACACGCGACAACAACCACGGTTATCAAATTGTGTCCCATCATTATTTTAATATACTCTATTGCATTTCTGTATAATTAAGATATATATTGCTAGTAATCATCACCTTGGGAAACAACTTTATAGGGAGGTAGACTACAGAAAAATATTGTGTATTGATATAATTCCAAAATAAACATTACTGCACTTCGTGACTGATTACATCGTATTTTTGTGTTTGAAAATCAATGAATAGCGAGAATAAAAGCTGTGTTTTCATTTATTAATACACAAGTTCTGATAGTTTGTGAATTTGTTGGTAGACACAAACGTTATTAACCGTTTTTACCAGTTGTATTGCTATATTCTGTACTCATTGTTTTCGGATATCCGTTGCTATCCAGCTTTGTCAATAAATTTCGTTTCAACATAAAATACCAAAACACTTCCTCACTATATTGACTGCATTTGGTATTGAATTATTTGTATATATTCAATACTGCTATTTTGTGCAGTACATTCCTATTATCCAAGTAGTGATTGTGAATCTTCGTAATTTTGTTAATTGATATCTGCACATATAATACCTGGGCTTTGGGCCGACTGCCATAGGTTTTTTCTTGTACACCTCATAAACGTTGGTCCGTATTACTGGCACTCAGAGACCCTGTATCATAACGCAATATCATACCGTTTCCGTTGTATACTATTTTCGAAATAAACAGTGGTCATCTTGCGGCTTCTCGAATTTTGAAATTGTGCTTGGACCTATTTTAACTCACACCTATTATTGGGTAATTATTTTTTAATTATTCTAACTTCAAAGCATACGGGTGCACCAGAATACTACTACGAAGCCATAAGAAGTGTTTTCTTTAACAAGAGTAATACATACCAGGGATATACTGATTTGGACTTATGTACAATTGTGGATTTCTAAGTTTGCATCAACAAGTTTGTATATTTAACTGGTAATCATATTTTTAACTTGAATAACACCAATACGGGAGTAGGCGCTGAAAACATTTATTGTGTATCGAACCATTTTTTACGTCAATAAGAATATTACGACACATACATTCGACATAGACCTACATTTTCACCTGAGAAAAATGCCTAGACGCAAGAGTGAAGCACAGCGGAGGAAAGAATCCAGGGAAAGAATGAGAGAATGCAGAGCAAAAGAAACAATAGAACATCGAGAGGACAGACTTGAAAAAGATCGAAAAAGTCGAGCACAAGAACGGATGACAGAAACTCGTGAACATAAGCGGCAGAGACTTGACAATAAAATTGAAATTCAGAGAAAGTTTCATGACAATGAAACTCCAAAACAGAAACGGCAGAGACTTGACAAGCAAATTGATATCCAGAAAGAGTCACGACAGAATGAAACTCCAAAACAAAAGCAGCAGAGACTTGACAAACAGATTGATATCCAGAGAGAGTCACGACAGAATGAAACTCCAAAACAAAAGCAGCAGAGACTCAAAAAGAAAATTGATAACCAGAGACAGTCACGAGAAAATGAAACTCCGAAAGTAAAGCGGCAGAGACTCGACAAGCAAATTGTTATCCAGAAAGAGTCACGAGAGAATGAAACTCAAACACAAAGGCAGCTGAGACTTAACAAAAAAATTGAAACCCAGAGAAAGTCACTAGAGAATGAAACACCTAAACATAAGCGGCAAAGACTTGACAAGAAACTTGAAATCCAGAGAAAGTCACTAGAGAATGAAACACCAAAACAGAAGCGGCAAAGACTTGACAAGAAACTTGAAATCGAGAGTAAGTCACTCCAGAATGAAACACCAAAACAAAAGCGGCAAAGATTGGACAAAAAAAAGAGCATTCAAAAAATCTTGCGAGAGAAACAAAACCGTGAAGATAAATCTGTAATTTATAATTTTCTCAAAAAGGTCAAAGACTCTGCCAACTATATTTGTTGTTCATGTCACCGATTACTGTTCAGGATGACCGTCACCCATCTCAATGAACAAAAGTACCAGAAAGCTAACAAATCGCTTTTAAATGAAGTTCTGTCATTCCGACTTAAGTCTTATGATGGCAATGAATGGATTTGCAGAACATGTGATTTGACTCTAAAGAGGGGCAAGCTACCAGCACAAGCGAAGGCCAACAATTTATCATTGGTACAACAACCACCTGAATTACAAGATCTCAACCCACTGGAAGTAAGACTTTTGTGCCAGAGAATACCATTCATGAAGATGGTTGCCCTACCTAGAGGAAAACAACATGGAATTCATGGTCCAGCTGTGAACGTGCCTGCGAAACTAGATGCAGTGTGTCATCTCTTGCCAAGGCTGCCATCAGAGTCGCAAATCTTACCCATGAAGCTCAAAAGACAATTGAAGCATTCGAGTCATTACATACATGAAAATGTACGCTCTGATGTATTGATGAATGCACTGAGATGGTTGAAACAAAACAATCCTCATTATAGCATGATAGAAATAAATGGTAATTGGGCTGAGGACAGTGCAAAAGATGACATTGAACTTTGGCAGGCAATGAGTTTGGACACTGAATCAGTCTGTGAAAAAGGTGAGGAAAGAGTTGAAAAATATGAAAAAAATGGACATCTTAAACTACCTACGAGGGATGACGAACCGGTTCCTGGAACATCAACCATCAACACTTATGAAGTTGTATCCATGTCTGACATAAAGTCTAGTCGAAATGATTATGAAAAACTAGCTATGCTGGCCAAGAGAAGTGAAATGAACATTATTGATGTGCCAGGAGACGGAAATTGTATGTTTTATGCAGTTTGGTATCACCTTGAACGGTTAGGTATAAGTGATACAAATCCAACCCTGTTACGTACACAAGTTTCTGAGTTCATGCAACAAAATCGAGGAAATTATATCGATTTCATAACAACAAGGATTGCAAGCCAAGATTTGTCGAATGCTGACACTGAACAACCCACTGCAGAAGATATGGTTATCAATGAAATAACAGATCGAGATTCACAGAGAGAAGTCCAATGGGTCAGGTACCTTGGTGAGCTTGAAAACGGAAACCTTTGGGGTGATAACGTAATACTGCAAGCTATCGCTGACATGTACCTTTTGACAGTGAATATCCACGCAACTACATCTGATACAATAATAGTTGTGACACCATCGACTGGAAACAGTAACACACCTGTGATTGATCTTGGGTTAATTGCACAGTCACATTATGTGATTTTCGATCCATGTGTTTCAACTGATGTCGGTGCAGGGCTCAATGCGAATGAGATTGCAGAATGCCCCTCAGAGGCAGACAGTGATCTTGAGACTGATGAATTAGCAGCTGAAGATGAACATGCTTTTGAAGAAGCCTCAAAAGTGCGTGGTCTGCCTTACGAAACAAGCATGGTACATGAAGATCCTGAACTGCTCAACAAACTGATAAGTGTTGCACCAGCAGAAGGTCAGAAACCAATGCCACTTCTGAGTGACCCTAACTTTGAAGAACTCTCGAATCCAGACAAATATCCAGATGGCTCTAATGCAATGACCGCCGATCGCCCCTGTCAACTGACCCCGCGGAGATACTTTAATCAGAGAATATTAGATTTTGATGGTCGGTTTGGTGCAATCGAGTACATTCTGAGTGCACAATATGCAACAGAGTGCAAGCAAGTCACAAGTGACATCAACCACTACATCTTCAGAAGAGCCAGCGGAAAGCATTATCAAGGAAAACCTCTGACTGCCGGGATGGTTAAAAGTGTTGAACAAATGAAAAGTTTTGTAAAATCAGACCATGCTTACAAAATGTTGAAAAATGTGCGAGGAACACCAGCTTACTTCCAGACTGTTTTTTATGATGTCTTAGCTATGGTTCGCCAGCTCGGAATACCCACGTGGTTTTTCACAGTCTCTGCTGCTGACATGCAATGGCCAGATGTTATTCAGACAATAGCTAGACAGTATGGAAAGAGTTTGAGTGACCAAGATGTCAAAGAGTTGTCGTTTGTCCAAAGAGCCCAATGGCTGCGACGGAATCCAGTTACTGCTGCAAGACAGTTCCAGTATAGATTAGAACTTTTGTTCAAAGATGTTCTCAAATCTAATGCACAGCCCTTAGGGGAAATTGTCGACTACGTCATTCGTATTGAATTCCAAGCTCGCGGATCTCCACATGCACATACTTTGTTGTGGGTGAAAAATGCACCAAATATAGACATTGACTCTGATGAAGAAATTGTTTCTTTCATTGATAAGCATATTACCTGTGAAATTCCTGACGATGACACTGTTCTTGGAGAGCTTGTGAAGAACTTACAGACACACACACATTCATCTTACTGCAAGAAAAAGGGACATTGTAGATTCAACTACCCAAGACCACCATGTCCACAAACACTCCTTGCAAGAAAACCAGATGACCCAGAAACTGCAAATTGTAAGAAAGAGCGAGCCGCAAATATTCTGAGGAAAGTGAAGGAGGTTATGTGCAATGAGACCACACCGAAAGACAGTAACCTGGCTGACATTCTAGAGAAAGCAGAGTTATCACCAGAAGAGTACATAAGTGCATTGCAAGTTTCACAGAGAGGTACAAATCTGATTTTAAGGAGGTCACCAGAGGAAATTTGTGTCAATGCTTATAATCCCACTGTACTGAAAGCTTGGCAGGCAAACATTGATGTACAGTACATCTTTGATGCATATGCTTGTATTATGTATGTAGCTGCGTATATGACAAAACACGAAAAAGGTATAGGGGAACTCCTCAAGCAAGTTTGTAAGGAGCATAAAGATCAAGAAATTAAGACTATGCTACGACGTGTGGGTTCCACGTTCCTGAACAAACGTGAACTCAGTGCACAAGAGGCGGTGTACCGAATATTGTCTATGCCAATGAAAAAGTTTAGCAGAGAAGTATTGTTTGTCAGCACTGATCAAAAGTGTAACAGGGCAGCAGTTTTGAAGCCTCGAAAAGAACTTGACGAACTGGAGGAGTGTGATGAAAATATCTTCCAAAGCAATATGATTGAAAGATATTCATTGAGACCTGACTGCATTGAAAACATGTGTCTTGCAGATTTTGCATGTAATTATAAAGTGAGGTATGGGAAACCAGATGATGCTATGGATGACAGTATTCCTCTTGTGTTAGAAATTGAGGAGCAAATGGATAATCGAGAACAACTCCCAAAGAATATCCGTTTGAAAAACTCTGCGGGTGTGATGCTAAAACGAAAACGAGAGGCAGTTATCAGGTTTCACAGGTTCAGTCTTGAAAAAAATCCAAGTGACTTCTATCGGGCGAAGCTGATGCTATACCTGCCATGGAGGAATGAAGATACTGATCTGTTAGCCCAGTATCCAGATTATGCATCACACTATTTTGCAGTACAGGAATCTCTCCATGAAAATGAACGGAAATTCACAGAAAATTTGGAACTGATAGAACAGGCTGTGGAAAACAATGCACGATATGGACCACCCGAACATGTATGGGCAGATATTGCTCCAGGTGCTGAGCATAAAAATTTGCAAGACGTGAATGAAGGTATTGATGTAGAGAGAGACATTGACCAGGAAGATCTTGATGACAATGCTACAATGATAGAACAGACAGGTGTCCATCATGTTACCTCAGAAATTATTGCAAGATATCAAGCAGAGTCTGAAAGAGAGACACTGGAAGATGCTGAATATCGACGTATGGTCCGTGGACTGAATGACAAACAAGCTGAAATTGTGTTTTTCAACAGGAAATGGTGCAAGGAAACTGTGGTTGCTCTTAGAGAAAACAAACCTGTTAAACCATATCACATATTCCTCAGTGGACCAGGTGGTGTTGGAAAATCACACGTTATCAAACTTATCAGGTCAGATACGAGGAAACTGTTGCGGATGCTAAATACCGTAAAGCCATCTGATATCCTTGTACTTCTACTTGGGCCGACTGGTGTTGCTGCTTTCCAAATTGGAGGAATGACTTTCCATTCTGCACTATTGCTGCAAACCAAAAAATATGGTTGTGATCAGCTCTCATTTGAGAAACTTAATAGTTTACGGTCAGTATTCGAGAATCTTCATTTGATTATCATTGATGAGATATCTATGGTAGGATCAGATATGTTACTAGACATCCACAAAAGACTGGAGAAAATCAAAGGTGAAACAGGAGAATCAGTGTTTGGGAATGTATCAGTTCTGGCAGTTGGGGATATGTATCAACTTCCACCTGTGAAACAGGCTAACATTTTTCAACCTGTGCGTGACCCAGTTGAGCGGCTCAGTGGCAACATATGGAAAGATAATTTCAGTCTGCATGAATTGGATGAGGTGGTGCGACAAAAAACCGACAGTACCTTCGCTGAAATGCTTTGTCGTATTAGAATAGGAAAACACACTAAAGACGATATAGCAATGCTGGAATCACGTTCAATAACCGAGGAAGACTCGACATACCCACATGATGCACTACACGTCTTTGCTTACAACAACGATGTTGATGACAGGAACATGAAGAAACTCAGAGATTTGGAGCCAAATGATGAAAATCTTTCTTATATTCACGCATCAGATGACAAAACTGACAGTACTGGTCAACTTGATTTAGATAAAATACACACATTCACAAAACGCTCAGAAACAGCAGGGTTGCACACAGTTTTGATTTTGTCGGAAGGTGCAAGGGTCATGTTGACATACAATGTGGACACAGCTGATGGTCTTGTGAATGGTGTACTTGGAACAGTGGAGCGAATTGTAAAACACACCAATGGAAAAGCGCAGGTGGTTCTGGTCAAGTTTGATAATGACACTGTTGGACGAAACGCCATTACTTTGAGTCAATGGAAACAAGAATACCCAAACGCAGTCCCAATAAAGAGACATGAAGGAAGGTACGAGAAAGGGAATAAGAAAGGTGCTCAAATTGCCAGAAGACAGTTTCCTCTCACGTTGGCATGGGCAGTGACAATTCACAAATGTCAAGGACTTACAGTTGATCAAATAGTTGTCAATATGAAAGGAGCAAAGCGTTTTGGCAAGGGACAAGCATATGTGGCATTCAGTCGTGTGAAGACCTTGCAAGGCTTATTCATAGTAAATTTTGATGCTGGTGGGATAAAAGCTAATGACAAAATGGAAAATGAAATGGAAGAAATGCGTCAAAGCAAAATACCCAAAGAGGAGTTGAAGTTGATGAGTGTGAAAAGACCTGACTGGAAAACGATAGGACAATTGAATGTGCGATATTTCCTTAAGAAACTCCCTGATTTACTCAGTGACAGAGTCAGTAATGTACTGCAATTGGTGGATGTCATGTGTTTCACAGAAACATACTTGACTGATGAGCACAATGTCGATGCTTTCTGTGAGAAGTATGATTACAAGGCATTCAAACAAAATGTTCCATCTACTGATGCACACGACGGTCTCCATGGCATTATGGTATGTGGAAGAAATGAACTGCCAGGTAGAGATATCACACCTCGGAACACTGAGGGCATAGAATGCAAAGCAGTATTGTTTGAAACAATTCAACTAACTATTGTTCTTGTGTATAGAAAACCGTCTTTTCAATTGAACTCATTCCTGACTAAATTTAAAAGTGTGATGTTGAAGCTACCTCTTGACACACCAGTGGTTGTGCTAGGCGACTTTAATGAAGATCTAAGTGACGGACGAAAAAACAAATTAACAGATCTGATGACGGAACTAGGATTTGACCAACTGGTGACAAAACCAACCACAGATAGAGGCACACTGATTGATCACTTATACTACAATAGGTACGAACTGAATGACACTTTTGTTGAGGTACAGGACACATATTTTTCTGATCATGATACAACATATCTATCAGTAAAGGTTCCATGAATATTATGCCGTATAGAAAAATCAACAAAAGAAAAACAAGTTGAGAAGTGCCAGCAAATTTGGTTTTGTATTGTTTTTTTCCTTAGCCATAACATTGCCATCATGAACAATTGACAGAGAATGACAATTATTCAAAGAATGCACATCGGATTTGAATATTTCTATTCGTTTTGACTTATGTGCACTTTTCAGAGCCGGAGTCACATTGGCGATTCTCGTCTAGAAAATAAAATATCAGAATGGTCACTTCAACCAGCACCTTTGCAGCAAGAATCCCAATATGTATGATCAAAGAAGTAAACTCTGCATTTGGAGACACACAATCAGAATTTTTTTTTCACTGATACACGGAAAGAACATCAATGTTGTGTTTGTGTTCACAGAATGAAATCCAGACATTTCTACAACTTTAGCCCTTCGGTCTGACCACTATTTTCGAAAGTAAGTATCAATCTATTACCACCAGTATTTACTTTCTATTCGATTGTGAAACTCACTATGGGGCGTACATGGTTTTTGCGTTGTTGGTGTATTATCTCTATTGTGGACATTTCGGTTTAGTAATCTTCTCAAAGTTAGATGAAATTCCATCACATTAGAATAAGTTATTGCTATCATGGTGCAGTGAATTATCGAATTTACACATGTATCTAAGTATCTCAAATTTATTATCGTGTGAATAATTTTTCTTTTGAGCGGGTGGTGGGGGTGTTCATGATTGTCCACCCCCTCCCCCCTAAATTGCTTACAAGACTTGGGGGAGGGGCGGGGGTCAGGGATGAACATTATTCATCCTCTGCTATGTACATGCATGGTGATATAATTTCAAGAAAAAAAACCTAGGAATTCTATCGAATTCCAATGAGTTATTGTTATTAGGGTGCAGTGAATTATCGAATATAGAGTCTACGCACATATAATCATGGTATGAAAAATTTTTCTTTTGAGCGGGTGGAGGGGGTGTTCATGATTGCCCCTCCCCCTAAATTGTCTACAAGACTGGAGAAGGGGTGGGAAGGGCGGGAGTTTGATATGAACATTGAATCATCCTCTGTTATGTACATGCATGGTTATATTATTTCCAAAAATAAGCTATGATAAACCAATAAGGTGTTTTCATATTGTATTGTATTCACGTTTGAAAATGTTCACAAATATATATGTATGTGCTATATATGTATGCACCATGTTATAAGAGCTTATTATGCTACGGTTAATAATAGTATGGGATCGTCATGTGAAAAAAGAAGAGAATAGTTACGCTTTATCTGTACTGATACACTATTGCATGCTGATATATGACTATCATTTTCCGATTGCTCATTATTCTCATTGTGCTCAAAATCAATACTATCTCTCAAGTTTATTGTCATATCAGTATGTACGTATTCATTAAACCCAACACAAATATATGGAAAAACCCGGTTTATTGTATAATTACGAACTACACGATACAACAATAAAACCGATGTTGAATATGGAGAAAGCGTGAAACAAGTGAACAAATCACCAGAGCAGAACAACTGGGCACTGGGACGGTGAGAAATAATACAGAGCAATATATGTGTGTTGAGTTTAAAACAGGCTTATAAAAAAAACCTGCTCCTATATATACACAAAATGATGGGTAGGAAATATGCATTTTTGTTGGAAAGGTGCATGAATCTATGTTTATTTGTATATGTTTTAATATTAATCATATTAATAGTCAGCTATTATTATGGATATGGTATTATTATTTCATGAAATATGATACAGAATGTTGATACTCGTTACTGTGTTTTTTTTTTTTTTCATATGATATCTGGTCGTTGAAAAACATGCATGGGCTAAAATGTGCACCTTGCATGCAGAATTTGACAATTTCGTTGTTTTTGCTGTACATTACTAGTATGTATACTAAATTGAAAGCAAAACGCAGCGGAAGTCAGTGAAATACATGACTATAAAATTCCCTAGGCATGTGGATATACATACATGTATATATTTGCTCTATCAAATACATGTGTAAGGTGATCTCATTTTGTACCAGGATCACTGATAATATTTATGATTTGCAACACTGCTCATACTTTTCATTCGAGCATTTGTAGCAATTTGATTGTTTGCACATTACAAGAGCTGTGAATATTGTTGCCTGTGAGTTCAATATTAATTTAGTGTCCGATAATATTGAACATGTAGTATCGCAGTTCCTATAGTAAATACTATATTCATCCCAATCGTGAGACTAATTTGACATAGAGTTTTGAGTGTTAATAATCACACAGACCTTCCATATCATCATCGTCAGCATCATCATTTATCTTGCCTCTGGCGTGGCATTGAGTTGCCCGTAAGCAAAGAACTGTAATCACCATCATCCCTCTCATCTCAATCCCGTCATCATCGTAATCATCATTCATCATGCCTGTGGCGTAACATTGAGTTGTCTGTTAGAGAATGATGTGATTCTAGTTGTACAGCTGTACCACCGAAATACATGTTATAATTTAGATCATCATTCACGATGCAACTCTGTCACAGCAAAAATAATTTGAATACTTTTTTATTAAGACACCTTATAACACACATGTCAAGTACACGTTGTTTGTTTGTACCGATATTCAAATATAACATTGACCAGTGTTTTTGTTTTGAAATGATTTGTATCTTGTACATAACATACACAATGTGGCACCTGGATGTATATTGCTGAATAAAATATAATGGAAGATAAAATTCCTGTCTTGTCATTGACCATCAATGAGACTTATTCGGGTGATGTTCTGCCAACAACTGTTGATAATTTACATGTTAGCATAATCATCATTTTCAGAGATACAAAATTGTTTGATGTAATTGTGACCTTGAATGTCAAAATGAGAAATAGGTACAAATAATCTACTGTTCAAACAAGGTCAAGATTAAGATTATTTTAAAAACCACATACCACCTTATGCAAACAAATTATTATCCTTTTCAATTCAGTATACATGATAACCCTAGATTCCAGATGGAACCATGAATAAAATTTGACATGAAGCGTAAGAGACTGACCCCACATTATATCCAAGTATCAAATCTGCATTCAATTGTATGACTTTGCACATCTCATACCCACAACACCTATTATTCTGTCAAAAATCACGTTATGAAATAAAAGTACTCTCAAAGACCTTTCAGAAGAGCTACTCGATATGTTCGAAAAAAATTGAATGTCAAAGTCATGTTTAAGGCAAACTTCTACCTTGAGTGCTTGGAAAGCCTATGAGTAATGGGTCTTAGATATATACAAAAGTTGTTAGGCTATGCGAGTACAACCATCTATGCTTACCTGTGTGTCTCTATCTTTATTGGTCATCAGGTTATGGTCACCTACTTGATTTTCATTTGCATGTCAATATTGGCCTTGACATTTGACTACTGACCTTGATTTTTTGTGAACCGGAAGAACTTGCCTCACTTATGATATGGTTTACTGACAGATTTCAACACTTATTATTCACTTAGATATTGACATCGATCTAGAACTGTGGACGAGAGAGTGCAAACAAACAAATGAAGTTTTACCGATTTGTTGCCACAAAAATGTCAATTACGTCAAAATGGATATATATATATATATTGAGCTATAAATTGCCAGACAGCATCATAGGACGGATCCATATCGTGTGCAGGTGTCAGATCTGCAGTAAATGTTATAAATTTGCACACCTGACAATCAAAAGTCCTGAATATCAGTCTGAAATCACGTTTGACGTCATTATGACGTCATATGACGTCAGATTTGAAAAAATGACAACATACTTGCAAAGTATTCTCAAAGACCTTTCAAACGAGCTACTACTCGATATTTTCGCAAAAGGTCAAGGTCAAGGTCATTTTTGAGGTCAACTTCGACCTCAGGCGCTCGCGAAGGCTATCGGTCCTAGGCCTTAAGTGTGATACAAAAGTTATCAGGCTAAGTGAATGCAATACTTTGGATTTACTTTTGTCTTTCTATCGCGCTTAGTTCCTGAGATATAGTGACCTACATGGTTTTCACTTGTGGGTCAATATTGACCTTGACTTTTTACCTTTGACCTTGAAATTTCTTGGAACAAAAGAACTCATCCTTGGCTATGAACTGGTTCATCATTAGATTTTTATGCACATTACTGACGCTTTTATCAGCATGGACAACTTGAAACATGCAATTTCGCTTATCATGGGACCGATTTCGTTGCCATAGAAACGTCAATTACGTCATAACGGATTGACCGATCGCACTGTAAATTGATATTGACCATAAGGGACCGATCCCACATTGTTTCCAAGCATCAGATCGAAAATCGGAGGTGGTGACCTCCAAGGTCAAATATTCGACCTCAGGCGAACTTCTCAAGGTCAAGGTCAAAGGTCAAGGTCAAGGTCACAAAAGATAGAACTCGAGTATATCTACAATATGCACCTAATTTGAAGTCTCTACGACGATTAGAACCGGACTTATGAACACTTACGTGTTTTCGACATTTTGCGTGACCTTGAACTTGGCCTTTGACCTAGATTCACCAAAATAGTGCGGTGCCTGCCCACTAACCTACAGATATTGGGTATGTAATATGAACCGATTCGATTCAGAACTGTGGACGCTAGAGTGCGAACAGACACACAAACGAGAGGCCATAGGCCACACACTTGCCGGAATGATTACATAATTATGACGTCATTCGTCGTCAATTCTATACTGCAAACTTACTGTGAATGAAGTTTTTGAATATGCATGATAAAAGCGTGTTTATATGAGTTATATCATAAACGGAAAAGATCAAAAAATCTTCAAATAATGAGTTTCCTTTGAAGTTTCACCGATTTGTTGTCACAAAAACGTCAATTACGTCAAAACGGATATATCGATTGAGCTGAAAATTGATAGAGACCATCATAGAAAAAATCCACATCGTTTGCATCTGTTAGATCTGCAGTAAATGTTATAACTTTGCACATCTAACACTGAAAAAGCCTAAATGTCAGCGTGAAATCACGTTTGACGTCATTATGACGTCAATTGACGTTCGATTTCGAAAGTGACAACCGATTTGGAAAGTACTCTCGAAGACCTTTCAAACGAGTTACTACTCGATATTTTTGCAAAAGGTCAAGGTCAAGGTCATTTTTGAGGTCAACTTCGACCTCAGGCGCTTGCAAAGGCTATCGGTCATACGCCTTAGGTGTAAATACAAAAATTATTAGGCTAAGTGAGTGCAATACTGTGGATTTACTTTCATGTCTCTATCTTGCTTACTTCCTGAGATATAGTGACCTACATGGTTTTCACTTGCAGGTTAATATTAACCTTGACTCTCGACCTTTGACCTTGAAATTTTCTGGAACAAAATAACTCACGCTTGACTATAAACAAGTTTATTATTAGATTTTTACGCACATTATTGACGCTTTTATCAGCATAGACAGCTTGAAACATGCAATTTCGCTTATAATGGGACCGATTTCGTTGCCATAGAAACGTCAATTACGTCATAACGGCTTGACCGATCGCGCTAAAAATTGATATTGACCATAAGGGACCGGTCCCACATCGTTTCCAAGCATCAGATCGAAAATCGGAGGAGGTGACCTCCAAGGTCAAATATTCGACCCCAGGCGAACTTCTCAAGGTCAAGGTCAAATGTCAAGGTCAAGGTCACAGAAGATAGAACTCGAGTTTATCTATAATATGAACTTAATTTGAAGTCTCTAGGACCATTAGAACCGGAGTTATGGCCACTTATGTGTTTTCGACGTTTTGCTTGACCTTGACCTTGACCTTTGACCTAGACACACCAAAATAGGATGTTTTCTGGCCGGTATTCTACAGATTTTGCACACGAAGTTTGGAAGCTTTTGATCAAGAACTGTGGACGCTAGAGTGCGAACAAACACACAAACAAACAAACAAACAAACAAACACATCCATCCACAAACCGATCAACATACTTGCCGAAATCTTTAGATTCCGGCAAGTAACAAACCCACAAACACATCCATCCATCCACAAACAGAGTAACATACTTGCCGAAATCTTTAGATTCCGGCAAGTAACGAGAGCCCCTAGGGCACCCACTTGCCGGAATGCATACTCATGATACTTGACAGGTTTCAATGAATTTGAAAACTTGACCTTGAAAATTTACTCATGTGATTTCATGGATTTAACATATAAGTTTGAGTGCCATGCCTGTTCTGAATATGATTCAAATTTCATGAACCTATGACAATATGACCTATGTTATTACCAGTAATGTGTTTTTCTGGGATTTCGATGACCATGACCTACCTCCAGTATTGATGTTGTTATGACCTTTTGAAATTTCAGATATTAGACATTTATGTCGTCATTGTGACGTCACCGAACGTCATAGCGCCAAAATTAAGACATCACTATACTCAGGAGATCGAGACCTTTCCAACTGAATCCTATTCAACATGGTGCACTGAACTTGATATTGACTTGTGGCGAACCTTTCAAGGTCAAGGTCAAAGGTCACATTCAAGGTCACTCATGAAAGGCCTTTTAATATGCCACAATATGGTTTTAGTTTGAACTCTCTGCGACGATTAGTTCGGAAGTTATGGCCATTTATGTGATTTTGACCTTTCCCTTTCCCTTGACCTCGACCTTTGACCTTGAGTCACGAAAATTGTGCATTGTCTGTGCATGAAGACATATATTTTACCTGTATAATTCCATCAGAATCGAACAAGGTTTGTGGACACTATGATCATTTGAAATTTCGAAAAATTAACGTTTATGACGTCACTGTGACGTCAATAGACGTCACATCTCGAAACTGATGAGAAAGTATGTACCAGGGAGTCAAGACCTTTCATTTGATATACTACTTGATAGGTTTCAGTTAGTTTTGAAATTTGACCTTGAAGTTTTCCTCATATGACCTTATTTTTCTGACCAAGTTCAAGGTCAATCATGAAATTGACATATACACTCGATTCCTATGTCTCTTCTGAATGATATGGTTCAAATTTCATGAACCTACGACAATTCAAATGGATGTTATTACCGGAAACGTGTTTTTCTGGGATTTCGATGACCTTGACCTTGACCTTTGACCTTTGTACTTTAGCTACTAGAGGTCATTACTGTCAATATGCATATCAAGTTTTAAGAGATTCCATACAGTATTGACGATGTTATGGCCTTCTGAAATTTCGGAAATTTAACGTTTATGACGTCATTGTGACGTCAGTGTACGTCGCAGCGCCGAAAATAAAATATCACTGCAATCAGGGGGTCAAGACCCTTCCAACGATATACTACTCGATATGGTGCGCTGACCTTCGTACTTGACCTTGACATTCACCTCATGGCGAACTTCTCAGGGTCAAGGTCAAATGTCAAGGTCAAGGCCACGGAAGATAGAACTCGAGTTTATCTACAATATGAACTTGGTTTGAAGTCTCTAGCACAATTAGAACCGGAGTTATGGCCATTTATGTGTTTTCATCGTTTTGCGCGACCTCGACCTTGACCTTGGGCCTAGAATCACCAAAAGTGTGCAGTCACGAGCCATGTACCTACATAATATGCACACTAAGTATGGAAGAAATCGAGCTAAAATTGTGGACGCTAGAGGGCGCACAAACAAACAAACACATAAATGAAATTTCCAACTGTATCCTATTCAATATGGTGCACTGATGTTTCCAACTGTATCCTATTCAATATGGTGCACTGAACTTTGTACTCGACCTTGATATTGACTTGTGGCGAACCTCTCAAGGTCAAGGTCAAAGGTCACATTCAAGGTCACTCATGAAAGGCCTTTTAATATGCCACAATATGGCCTTAGTTTGAACTCTCTGCGACGATTAGTTCCGAAGTTATGGCCATTTATGTGATTTTGACCTTTCTCTTGACCTTGACCTCGACCTTTGACCTTGAGCCACGAAAATTGTGCATTGTCTGTGTATGAAGACATATATTTTACCTGTATAATTCCATCAGAATCGAACAAGGTTTGTGGACACTATGACCATTTGAAAGTTCGAAAAAATTACGTTTATGACGTCATTGTGACGTCAATAAACGTCACATCTCAAAACTGATGAGAAAGTATGTACCAGGGAGTCAAGACCTTTCATTTGATATACTACTTGATAGGTTTCAGTTAGTTTTGAAATTTGACCTTGAAGTTTTCCTCATATGACTTTATTTTCCTGACCAAGTTCAAGGTCAATCATGAAATTGACATATACGCTCGATTGCTATGTCTCTTCTGAATGATATGGTTCGAATTTCATGAACCTACAACAATTAAAATGGATGTTATTACCGGAAACGTGTTTTTCTGGGATTTCGATGACCTTGACCTTGACCTTTGACCTTTGTACTTTAGTTACTAGAGGTCATTACTGTCAATATGCACATCAAGTTTTAAGAGATTCCATACAGTATTGACGATGTTATGGCCTTTTGAAATTTCGGAAATTTGACGTTTATGACGTCATTGGGACGTCAGTGTACGTCGCAGCGCCGAAAATAAGGTATCACTGCAATCAGGGGGCCAAGACCTTTCCAACGATATACTACTCGATATGATTCGCTGACCTTCGTACTTGACCTTGACATTCACCTCATGGCGAACTTCTCAAGGTCAAGGTCAAATGTCAAGGTCAAGTCACAGAAGATAGAACTCGAGTTTATCTACAATATGAACTTAATTTGAAGTCTCTAGGACCATTAGAACCGAAGTTATGGCCACTTATGTGTTTTCGACGTTTTGCTTGACCTTGACCTTGACCTTTGACCTAGACACTCCAAAATAGGACGTTTTTTGGCCATTATCCGAGAGAATATGCACACGAATTTTTGAAGAATTCAGTGAAGAATTGTGGACGCTAGAGCGCGCACAAACAAACAAATGAACCGACATAGTCGACTAACTTGCCGGAAGTGCTGCCAGTGATCTTAACCTTCTACTGGGTAACCTAGATTTTTTACAATCTTCATGTACCTGGCCATTCTGAATGTGAGAGTGAATATTCATCATTTTTCAGTGATAAAAACGTTAGTTACGTCAAAACAAATAGAAGAATCAAACTGAGAATTGAAAATTTTCCTCATTAGATATGTATAAATCTCCCTATAATACCAAATCCAGAAAAAACAAATCCATAATACCAAATGTCCAAATGGGATTTTGATGACCTTGACCTTGGCCTTTGACCTATGTAGTTCAATTCGTAGAGGTCAATGTTATCAATGGGTATATCAAGTTTCAAGATATTCCATACAGTATTGACGCTGTTATGGCCTTTTGGAATTTCGGAAATTTAACCTGTATGATGCAGTCAGAGTTTGATGATGCCAAAAACAAACGTAAAATACAACAGTTTGCAATGAAAATTGTAGCTCGATCAAATAGTTCATCCGAAGACACACTGAAATATTCCACTCATATTCATGAAACACTTTTTTGTTATCTCCATAAAGGCACGAAGTAGTAGATTCTTTGTGCTTTCTGCTTCAGGCTTGATTTTGATTTAATATCGCGAAACTCATGTGGAATAATAATACCCAGCCATACACCGAGGTTGAAGGCTAGAAACGGTTCAATTTTCGTGAAAATCGGTCAAGTGAAGAGGTCACAAAAAATCTCAAAAAATTCCTCACGCTGCCGCCACAGCAGCCACACCAATGCGCAGCCATGAGACATACCTGCATTTATTCTGAGGGCTGTCTCTTGTACGCTATATGCTTCACACTCAACAACTTTCAAGTGACGGTTTGGCTCAGTCAGTAAAGGCGTTAGGTGTTGGTGCGCGGGGTCAGGAGTTCGATTCCTATTGCCACTTTTTTTTTTTAAATTCCAACTAAATTACTTTTTCTGAGTGTTTTTTTTGTATTAATTCTGATATGTTTTCCACAGTCACCCTTTTATCTATTCTATTGTTCTGATAATTACAGTCTAATACCTTTAAATTGAAGTGCACTGTGGATGTTTGAGAGTTTGCTGAAAAGTTGAAATATTGGTATGACAGGCCTTACGTTTATGACGTCATAGCGGAAAATCTATCATGGCGGAAAAGTATCAGACAGTACCCTTCTAAAGCAGAATTCAACGAGCTTTCCAATGGTGCAATTCGCTTTTCTGTACGACAAATACTTTCCGATATATAGCCCCATTTCGAAAAATGACGTTTCACGTCGTGACGTCATTGACGTTTCACCTAGCGTGTTGAGACTCGTTATATGGCTGGGAAGTATCATTCCACATGAGTTCTGATAATTACAGCCTAATATCTTTAAATTTGAGTGCACTGTGGATGTCTGAAAGTTTGCTGAAAGGTCGAAATATCGGTATGACAGGCCATACGTTTATGACGTCATAACGGAAAATCTATCAGGGCGGAAACGTATCGGACAGTACCCTCCTAAACGAGAATTCAACGAGCTTTCGAGTGGTACAATCCGCTTCTCTGTGCGATAAATACTTTCAGATATATAGCCCCATTTTTAAAATTGACGTTTTACGTCATGACGTCATTGACGTTGAACGTAGCGCGTTGAAACTTGGTATATGCCTGTATATTAATATTTCACATAGGTTCTCATAATTACAGTTCCAAACCTTCAAATTTGAGTGCACTGTGGATGTTTGAAATTTTGCTGAAAAGTCGAAAAATTTGTATGACAGGCCTTACGTTTATGACGTCATAGCGGAAAATCTATCATGGCGGAAAAGTATCGGATAGTACCCTTCTGAACCAGAATTCAACGAATTTTCCAATGGTGCAATTTGCTTCTCCGTACGACAGATACTTTTTGATATATAGCCCCATTTCGAAAATTGACGTTTTACGTCATGACGTCATTGACGTTACACGTAGCGTGTTAAAACTTGGTATATGGCTGGGTATCATTATTCCACATAGGTTCTGATAATTACAGCCTATTAACTTTAAAATTGAGTGCACTGTGGATGTTTGAAAGTTTGCTGAAAAGTCGAAAAATTGGTATGACAGGCCTTACGTTTATGACGTCATAGCGGAAAATCTATCATGGCGGAAAAGTATCGGACAGTACCCTTCTGAACCAGAATTCAACGAGCTTTCCAATGGTGCAATTCGCTTCTCTGTACGACAAATACTATCCGATATATAGCCCCATTTTGAAAAATGACGTTTCACGTCGTGACGTCATTGACGTTCAAACAATCCGAGTAAAACTTCGCAGTTTGATGGAGGATACTATTATATATCCCTGTGCTGAATTTCAGAAGTATCGGTTTAAATGTGGCTGCTGTGTGAATTTTTTAAAATTCGCCAATGATGAGAGATAGGGATTTTTTTAGTTTTCAAGAATTTTTGGTGACGTCATCAGTGAACCGATTTTTTCCAAAAACGTGCGGTCCCGTCCCAGAGCGGATACCTATCTATCAAAAAAAATTCGGAATGCTAGCTCGAAAACTGTGGACGCTAGAGTGCGCACAAACAAACGTACAAACAGACAGACAAATCCATAAACAAACCAACCGACCAACATACTTGCCGAAATCTTTAGATTCCGGCAAGTAACAAATGAACCGACATAGTCGACTAACTTGCCGGAAGTGCTGCCAGTGATCTTGACCTTCTACTGGGTAACCTAGATTTTTTACAATCTTCATGTACCTGGCCATTCTGAATGTGAGAGTGAATATTCATCATTTTTCAGTGATAAAAACGTTAGTTACGTCAAAACAAATAGAAGAATCAAACTGAGAATTGAAAATTTTCCTCATTAGATATGTATAAATCTCCCTATAATACCAAATCCAGAAAAAACAAATCCATAATACCAAATGTCCAAATGGGATTTTGATGACCTTGACCTTGGCCTTTGACCTATGTAGTTCAATTCGTAGAGGTCAATGTTATCAATGGGTATATCAAGTTTCAAGATATTCCATACAGTATTGACGCTGTTATGGCCTTTTGGAATTTCGGAAATTTAACCTGTATGATGCAGTCAGAGTTTGATGATGCCAAAAACAAACGTAAAATACAACAGTTTGCAATGAAAATTGTAGCTCGATCAAATAGTTCATCCGAAGACACACTGAAATATTCCACTCATATTCATGAAACACTTTTTTGTTATCTCCATAAAGGCACGAAGTAGTAGATTCTTTGTGCTTTCTGCTTCAGGCTTGATTTTGATTTAATATCGCGAAACTCATGTGGAATAATAATACCCAGCCATACACCGAGGTTGAAGGCTAGAAACGGTTCAATTTTCGTGAAAATCGGTCAAGTGAAGAGGTCACAAAAAATCTCAAAAAATTCCTCACGCTGCCGCCACAGCAGCCACACCAATGCGCAGCCATGAGACATACCTGCATTTATTCTGAGGGCTGTCTCTTGTACGCTATATGCTTCACACTCAAGAACTTTCAAGTGACGGTTTGGCTCAGTCAGTAAAGGCGTTAGGTGTTGGTGCGCGGGGTCAGGAGTTCGATTCCTATTGCCACTTTTTTTTTTTAAATTCCAACTAAATTACTTTTTCTGAGTGTTTTTTTGTATTAATTCTGATATGTTTTCCACAGTCACCCTTTTATCTATTCTATTGTTCTGATAATTACAGTCTAATACCTTTAAATTGAAGTGCACTGTGGATGTTTGAGAGTTTGCTGAAAAGTTGAAATATTGGTATGACAGGCCTTACGTTTATGACGTCATAGCGGAAAATCTATCATGGCGGAAAAGTATCAGACAGTACCCTTCTAAAGCAGAATTCAACGAGCTTTCCAATGGTGCAATTCGCTTTTCTGTACGACAAATACTTTCCGATATATAGCCCCATTTCGAAAAATGACGTTTCACGTCGTGACGTCATTGACGTTTCACCTAGCGTGTTGAGACTCGGTATATGGCTGGGAAGTATCATTCCACATGAGTTCTGATAATTACAGCCTAATATCTTTAAATTTGAGTGCACTGTGGATGTCTGAAAGTTTGCTGAAAGGTCGAAATATCGGTATGACAGGCCATACGTTTATGACGTCATAACGGAAAATCTATCAGGGCGGAAACGTATCGGACAGTACCCTCCTAAACGAGAATTCAACGAGCTTTCGAGTGGTACAATCCGCTTCTCTGTGCGATAAATACTTTCAGATATATAGCCCCATTTTTAAAATTGACGTTTTACGTCATGACGTCATTGACGTTGAACGTAGCGCGTTGAAACTTGGTATATGCCTGTATATTAATATTTCACATAGGTTCTCATAATTACAGTTCCAAACCTTCAAATTTGAGTGCACTGTGGATGTTTGAAATTTTGCTGAAAAGTCGAAAAATTTGTATGACAGGCCTTACGTTTATGACGTCATAGCGGAAAATCTATCATGGCGGAAAAGTATCGGATAGTACCCTTCTGAACCAGAATTCAACGAATTTTCCAATGGTGCAATTTGCTTCTCCGTACGACAGATACTTTTTGATATATAGCCCCATTTCGAAAATTGACGTTTTACGTCATGACGTCATTGACGTTACACGTAGCGTGTTAAAACTTGGTATATGGCTGGGTATCATTATTCCACATAGGTTCTGATAATTACAGCCTAATAACTTTAAAATTGAGTGCACTGTGGATGTTTGAAAGTTTGCTGAAAAGTCGAAAAATTGGTATGACAGGCCTTACGTTTATGACGTCATAGCGGAAAATCTATCATGGCGGAAAAGTATCGGACAGTACCCTTCTGAACCAGAATTCAACGAGCTTTCCAATGGTGCAATTCGCTTCTCTGTACGACAAATACTATCCGATATATAGCCCCATTTTGAAAAATGACGTTTCACGTCGTGACGTCATTGACGTTCAAACAATCCGAGTAAAACTTCGCAGTTTGATGGAGGATACTATTATATATCCCTGTGCTGAATTTCAGAAGTATCGGTTTAAATGTGGCTGCTGTGTGAATTTTTTAAAATTCGCCAATGATGAGAGATAGGGATTTTTTTAGTTTTCAAGAATTTTTGGTGACGTCAACAGTGAACCGATTTTTTCCAAAAACGTGCGGTCCCGTCCCAGAGCGGATACCTATCTATCAAAAAAAATTCGGAATGCTAGCTCGAAAACTGTGGACGCTAGAGCGCGCACAAACAAACGGACAAACAGACAACGCCATAAACAAACAAACCGACCAACATACTTGCCGAAATCTTTAGATTCCGGCAAGTAACAAACACACACACAAATCCACAAACCAACCGACCAACATACTTGCCGGAATTTAAATTCCGGCAAGTAATAAACGAACTGACCAACATACTTGCCGAAATCGAAGATTCCGGCATGTAACAAATGAAATCGCTCGCTGCTGCTGACTTGACGGCTGAAAGCCTTCGCTGGTACAGCGAGTACTTGCCAGAATAGAAGAAAGAAAACTTTGACCTTGAGGGGTAATGTCAAGGTCAAATGACATGACCAAGGTCCTTCAAAAGAGGGCTTTCAATATGCTACAATATTTTCTAGTTGGAACTCTCTGGGTCGATTAGTTCCGAAATTATTGAGATTCATGTTATTTTGACTGATCACTTTTACGTGAACTTGACCTTTGACCTACGATGACTGAAGCAAAAGTTTTACCAAATATGTTTTTTCTTCTGGGATTTCGATGACCTTGACCTCTGTGGTTCTTGTCGTACAGGCCAATGCTGTCAATATGCATATCAAGTTACAGAGGATTCCCTCCAGTATTGACATTGTTATGGCCTTTTGAAATTTCGGAAATTTGACGTTGATGACGTCATTGTGACGTCACTGAACGTCATATGCCAAAATTAAGACATCACTGGACTCAGGAGATCAAGACCTTAACGGTAAACTACTGGGTATGGTTCGCTGAACTGCGTTCTTGACCTTGACATTCACCTCATGGCGAACTTCTCAAGGTCAATGTCAAAAGTCAAGGTCACAGGCGATAGAACTCGAGTTCATCTACAATATGCACCTAATTTGAAGTCTCTAGGACGATTACAGCCGGAGTTATGGCCACTTATGTGTTTTCGACGTTTTGTGTGACCTTGACCTTGACCTTCGACCTATATTCACCAAAATATGATACAATCTACTCAATATCCTACAGAACATGTTCACCAAGTTTGAAAAAAATCGAATGAGAATTGTGGATGCTAGAGTGCGAAAATACATACAAACAAACAAACAAATGAAATTTTTACCGATTTGTTGCCAAAAAAACGTCAATTACGTCAAAACGGATATATCGATTGAGCTAAAAATTGATAGAAACCATCACAGGACGAGTCCACATCGTTTGTATATGCTAGATCTGCAGTAAATGTGATAACTTTGCACATCTGACACTCAAAAGGCCTAAATGTCAGTCTGAAAACACTTTTGACGTCATTATGACGTCAATTAACGTCCGATTCCAAAAATGACAACATATTTGGAAAGTACTCTCGAAGACCTTCCAAACGAGTTACTACTCGATATTTTTGCAAAAGGTCAAGGTCAAGGTCATTTTTTAGGTCAATTTCGACCTTCGGCGCTTGCAAAGGCTATCGCTCATACGCCTTAGGTGTAAATGCAAAAGTTGTTAGGCTAAGTGAGTGCAATACTGTAGATTTACTTTCGTGTCTCTATCTTGCTTAGTTCCTGAGATATAGTGACCTACATGGTTTTCACTTGCGGGTCAATATTGACCTTGACTTTCGACCTACGACCTTGAAATTTCGTGGATCAAAAGAAGTCATCCTTGCTTATTAACAGGTTTATCATTGGATTTTTACGCACATTATTGACGCTTTTATCAGCATGGACAGCTTGAAAATGCAATTTGGCTTATAATGGGACCGATTTCGTTGCCATAGAAACGTCAATTACGTCATAACGAATTGGCCGATTGGGCTAAAAATTGACATTGAGCATAAGGGACCGGTCCCACATCGTTTCGAAGCATCAGATCGAAAATCGGAGGAGGTGACCTCCAAGGTCAAATATTCGACCTCAGGCGAACTTCTCAAGTTCAAGGTCAAATGTCAAGGTCAAGGTCACGAAAGATAGAACTCGAGTTTATCTACAATATGAACTTGATTTGAAGTCTCTAGCACTATTAGAACCGAAGTTATGGCCACTTATGTGTTTTCAACGTTTTGCTTGACCTTGACCTTGACCTTTGACCTTGATACACCAAAATAGGTCGTTTTCTGCGCGGTATTCTAGAGAATATGTGCACCAAATTTGGAGGAAATCGGATGAGAAATGTGGACGCTAGGCTGTAAACAAACAAACAAACAAACGAGAGGCCATAGGCCACACACTTGCCGGACTAAGTACGCAATTATGACGTCATTTGTCGTCAATTCTATACTGCTAACTTACTGTGAATGGAGTTTTTAAATATGCATGATATAATCGTGTTTATATATGTTATATTATAACCAGACAAGATCATAATATCTTCAAATGATGAGTTTCCTTTGAAATTTTACCGATTTGTTGCCACAAAAACGTCAATTACGTCAAAACGAATATGTCAAATGTGCTAAAAATTGACAGAGACCTTCACAGGACGACTCCACATCGTTTGCATATGCTAAATATGCAGTTAATGTTATAACTTTGCACATCTGACACTCGAAAGGCCAAAATGTCAGTCTGAAATCACGTTTGACGTCATTATGACGTCAATTGACGTCCGATTCTGAAAATGACAACATATTTGGAAAGTACTCTCCAAGACCTTTCAAACGAGCTACTACTCGATATTTTTGCAAAAGGTCAAGGTCAAGGTCATTTTTGAGGTCAACTTCGACCTCAGGCGCTTGCAAAGGCTATCGGTCATACGCCTTAGGTGTAAATGCAAAAGTTGTTAGGCTAAGTGAGTGCAATACTCTGGATTTACTTTCGTGTCTCTACCTTGCTTACTTCCTGAGATATAGTGACCCACATGGTTTTCACTTGCAGGTCAATATTGACCTTGACTTTCGACATTTGACCTTGAAATTTTCTGGAACAAAAGAACTTATCCTTGACTATAAACAGGTGTATTATCAGATTTTTACGCACATTATTGACGCTTTTATCAGCATCGACAGCTTGAAACATGCAATTTCTCTTATAATGGGGCCGATTTCGTTGCCATAGAAACGTCAATTACGTCATAACGAATTGGCCGATCGGGCTAAAAATTGACATTGAGCATGAGGGATCGGTCCCACATCGTTTCCAAGCATCAGATCGAAAATCGGAGGAGGTGACCTCCAAGGTCAAATATTCGACCTGAGGCGAACTTCTCAAGGTCAAGGTCAAAGGTCAAGGTCAAGGTCTCAGAAGATAGAACTCGAGTTTATCTACAATATGAACTTAATTTGAAGTCTCTAGGACCACTAGAACCGAAGTTATGGCCACTTATGTGTTTTCGACATTTTGCTTGACCTTGACCTTGACCTTTGACCTAGCTTCACCAAAATAGGACGTTTTCTGCGCGGTATTCTAGAGAATAAGCTCACGAAATTTGGAGAAAATCGGGCAAGAATTGTGGACGCTAGGCTGTAAACAAACAAACAAACAAACAAATGAACCGACATAGTCGACTAACTTGCCGGAATAGCTGGCAATGACCTTGAACTTTTACCAAAGACTTTGAATTTTTTGCAAAGTTGATGCATCTGGTTATTTTAAATATGAGTAATGGCATTTTTCTAGATTTTGTATAGTTGATGGAAAACATTGAAAAAAGTATTATATTTCTTTCCTAGCATAAGCAGTTTGTGGTCATGAAAGACTGATAGGATTCGGATCTTTTGTGACGTCATCAATAAAGCTATTTTTCTCAAAATCATTCTGTCAAGAGCCATTATCCTACAGAATATCTACATCAAATTTGAAAAGAATCAAGCAACAAATGTGGACGCTATGAGTATGAAAAGACAAACAAATGAAATTTTCTCCAATTTTCCGTCATAAAAAGGTCAATTAGGCCATTACCACTGCAATTATTGAACTGATATTTGTCAAATAGCTTCAGTAGGTATCCCCAATACTTACCAGAGCACCGGATCAACAATAATCATAAATGGTTTATGCATCTCATGTAAACAATCAATTGAAGTATGATAAAATCACGTTTCACGTCATTATGACGTCATATGACGTCAGATTCCAAAAATAAGAACATATATCGAAACTACTCCCGAAGACCTTTCAAACGAGTTACTACTCGATATTTTCGCGAAAGGTCAAGGTCAAGGTCATTTTTTGGGTCAACTTCGACCTCAGGCGCTTGCAAAGGCTATCGGCCATACGCCTTAGGTGTAAATACAAAAGTTGATAGGCTAAGTGAGTGCAATACTGTGGATTTACTTTCGTGTCTCTATCTTGCTTACTTCCTGAGATATAGTGACCTACATGGTTTTCACTTGCGGGTCAATATTGACCTTGACTTTCGACCTACGACCTTGAAATTTCGTGGATCAAAAGAAGTCATCCTTGCTTATTAACAGGTTTATCATTGGATTTTTACGCACATTATTGACGCTTTTATCAGCATGGACAGCTTGAAAAATGCAATTTGGCTTATAATGGGACCGATTTCGTTGCCATAGAAACGTCAATTACGTCATAACGGATTGACCGATCGCGCTAAAAATTGACATTGACCATAAGGGACCGGTCCGACATCGTTTCCAAGCATCAGATCGAAAATCGGAGGAGGTGACCTCCAAGGTCAAATATTCGACCTCAGGCGAACTTCTCAAGGTCAAGGTCAAATGTCAAGGTCAAGGTCACAAAAGATAGAACTCGAGTATATCTACAATATGCACTTAATTTGAAGTCTCCACGACGATTAGAACCGGAGTTATGACCATTTATGTGTTTTGGACATTTTGCGCGACCTTGACCTTGACCTTTGACCTGAAATCACCAAAATTGTGCTGTGCCAAGCAGTTGTCCTACAGATTAAATGTGCTAGGTTTGGGAGAAATAGAGGAAGAATTGTGGACGCTACAGGATTAACAAACAAACAAACAAACATATCCACAAACACACAAACTGACAAACCAACCGAGCAACATACTTGCCGAAATCTTTAGATTCCGGCAAGTAACAAACACATCCACAAATCCACAAACAGACCAACATACTTGCCGAAATCTTAGATTCCGGCAAGTAATGAACCGACATAGTCGACTAACTTGCCGGAATAGCTGGCAATGACCTTGAACTTTTACCAAAGACTTTGAATTTTTTGCAAAGTTGATGCATCTGGTTATTTTAAATATGAGTAATGGCATTTTTCTAGATTTTGTATAGTTGATGGAAAACATTGAAAAAAGTATTATATTTCTTTCCTAGCATAAGCAGTTTGTGGTCATGAAAGACTGATAGGATTCGGATCTTTTGTGACGTCATCAATAGAGCTATTTTTCTCAAAATCATTCTGTCAAGAGCCATTATCCTACAGAATATCTACATCAAATTTGAAAAGAATCAAGCAACAAATGTGGACGCTATGAGTATGAAAAGACAAACAAATGAAATTTTCTCCAATTTTCCGTCATAAAAAGGTCAATTAGGCCATTACCACTGCAATTATTGAACTGATATTTGTCAAATAGCTTCAGTAGGTATCCCCAATACTTACCAGAGCACCGGATCAACAATAATCATAAATGGTTTATGCATCTCATGTAAACAATCAATTGAAGTATGATAAAATCACGTTTCACGTCATTATGACGTCATATGACGTCAGATTCCAAAAATAAGAACATATATCGAAACTACTCCCGAAGACCTTTCAAACGAGTTACTACTCGATATTTTCGCGAAAGGTCAAGGTCAAGGTCATTTTTTGGGTCAACTTCGACCTCAGGCGCTTGCAAAGGCTATCGGCCATACGCCTTAGGTGTAAATACAAAAGTTGATAGGCTAAGTGAGTGCAATACTGTGGATTTACTTTCGTGTCTCTATCTTGCTTACTTCCTGAGATATAGTGACCTACATGGTTTTCACTTGCGGGTCAATATTGACCTTGACTTCCGACCTTTGACCTTGAAATTTCGCGGAACAAAAGAACTCGTCCTTGGCTATAAACAGGTGTATCATTAGATTTTTACGCACATTATTGACGCTTTTATCAGCATGGACAGCTTGAAAATGCAATTTGGCTTATAATGGGACCGATTTCGTTGCCATAGAAACGTCAATTACGTCATAACGAATTGGCCGATTGGGCTAAAAATTGACATTGAGCATAAGGGACCGGTCCCACATCGTTTCGAAGCATCAGATCGAAAATCGGAGGAGGTGACCTCCAAGGTCAAATATTCGACCTCAGGCGAACTTCTCAAGTTCAAGGTCAAATGTCAAGGTCAAGGTCACGAAAGATAGAACTCGAGTTTATCTACAATATGAACTTGATTTGAAGTCTCTAGCACTATTAGAACCGAAGTTATGGCCACTTATGTGTTTTCAACGTTTTGCTTGACCTTGACCTTGACCTTTGACCTTGATACACCAAAATAGGACGTTTTCTGCGCGGTATTCTAGAGAATATGTGTACTAAATTTGGAGGAAATCGGATGAGAAATGTGGACGCTAGGCTGTAAACAAACAAACAAACAAATGAAATCGCTCGCTGCTGCTGACTTGACGGCTGAAAGCCTTCGCTGGTACAGCGAGTACTTGCCGGAATGGAAAAAAATAAGAACTTTGACCTTGAACTGTAATGTCATGGTCAAATGACACGACCAAAGTCCCTCAAGGGAGGTCTTTTAATATGTCACAATATTATCTAGATCAAACTGTTTTCAATGATTAGTTTTGAAGTTATAGCCGGTTATGTGATTTTGACCTTTTCCATGACCTTGGCCTTTGACCTAGAATCACCAAAAGTGTGCAGTCGCGAGAAATGAGACTACAGGATATGCACACTAACTTTGAAAGAAATCCAGCGAGAATTGTGGACGCTAGAGGGCGAAAAAACTAATGAGTTTCTTTGAATATTCACCAAATTTGTTCATTAAAACACGTCATTATGACGTTGTATGACGTCAGATTTCGAAAATAAAAACATATTTGGAAAGTACTTCCAAAGACCTTTCAAAAAAGGTACTACTCGATATATTTGCAAAAGGTCAAGGTCAAGGTCATTTTTAAGGTCAACTTTGACCTCAGGCTTCAAAGTCAAAAGTGACATTCAAAATCATTTAAGGTAGACCTTTTGATATGCTATAATATGTTCCTAGTTTGAACTCTTTATGACGATTTTTACCAAAGTTATGGTCATTTATGTAATTTTGACCTTTTCCTTGACCTTGACCTTGACCTTTGACCTTGGGTCACGAAAATTGTGCATTGCCTGTGCATGGAGATGCGGAATATACTTGAACAATTTCATCAGGGTCGAATAACAATTGTGAACACTATGGCCTTTTGAATCTTCGAAATATTGACGTTTATGACGTCACTGTGACGTCAATAAACGTCACATATCAAAACTAATGGAATAGTATGTATCAAGCGATCATGACCTTCCATTTGATATACTACTTGATAGGTTTCAGCTAGTTTGAAAATTTGACCTTGAAATTTTGCTCATGTGACCTCAATTTTATGACCAAGTTCAAGGTCATTCATATCAATGATATATGCGTCTGAAAGTTATATCCCTTCTGAATGGAATGATGTAAATTTCATGGGCCTACGATGATTCAGGCAGATGTTATTACCAAAAAGGTGTTTTTCTGAGATTTTGATGACCTTGAACTTGACCTTTGACCTTTGTACCTCAATTCGTAAAGGTCACTGCTGTCAATATGCATATCAAGTTTCAAGAGATTCCATACAGTATTGAAGAAGTTATGACCAATTGAAATTTCGGAAATTTGACGTTTATGACGTCATTGTGACGTCAGTTTACGTCGCAGCGCCAAAAATAAGGTATCACTGCAATCAGGGGCTCAAGACCTTTCCAACGATATACTACTCAATATGGTGCGCTGACCTTCGTACTTGACCTTGACATTCACCTCATGGCGAACTTCTCAAGGTCAAGGTCAAACGTCGAGGTCAAGGTCACAGAAGATAGAACTTGAGTATATCTACAATATGAACTTGGTTTGAAGTCTCTAAGACGATTAGAACCGAAGTTATGGCCACTTATGTGTTTTCAACGTTTTGCATGACCTTGACCTTGACCTTTGACCTAGATTCACCAAAAATGTGCACGGTCTGTCTTCTAACCTACAGATTACACCCACCAAGTTACGTAACAAACGCTTCAAAATTGCGACCTGTAGAGTGCTAACAAACAAACAAACAATCAAACAAACAAACAAATGAACCGACATAGTCGACTAACTTGCCGGAAGTGCTGCCAGTGATCTTGACCTTCTACTGGGTAACCTAGATTTTTTACAATCTTCATGTACCTGGCCATTCTGAATGTGAGAGTGAATATTCATCATTTTTCAGTGATAAAAACGTTAGTTACGTCAAAACAAATAGAAGAATCAAACTGAGAATTGAAAATTTTCCTCATTAGATATGTATAAATCTCCCTATAATACCAAATCCAGAAAAAACAAATCCATAATACCAAATGTCCAAATGGGATTTTGATGACCTTGACCTTGGCCTTTGACCTATGTAGTTCAATTCGTAGAGGTCAATGTTATCAATGGGTATATCAAGTTTCAAGATATTCCATACAGTATTGACGCTGTTATGGCCTTTTGGAATTTCGGAAATTTAACCTGTATGATGCAGTCAGAGTTTGATGATGCCAAAAACAAACGTAAAATACAACAGTTTGCAATGAAAATTGTAGCTCGATCAAATAGTTCATCCGAAGACACACTGAAATATTCCACTCATATTCATGAAACACTTTTTTGTTATCTCCATAAAGGCACGAAGTAGTAGATTCTTTGTGCTTTCTGCTTCAGGCTTGATTTTGATTTAATATCGCGAAACTCATGTGGAATAATAATACCCAGCCATACACCGAGGTTGAAGGCTAGAAACGGTTCAATTTTCGTGAAAATCGGTCAAGTGAAGAGGTCACAAAAAATCTCAAAAAATTCCTCACGCTGCCGCCACAGCAGCCACACCAATGCGCAGCCATGAGACATACCTGCATTTATTCTGAGGGCTGTCTCTTGTACGCTATATGCTTCACACTCAACAACTTTCAAGTGACGGTTTGGCTCAGTCAGTAAAGGCGTTAGGTGTTGGTGCGCGAGGTCAGGAGTTCGATTCCTATTGCCACTTTTTTTTTTTTAAATTCCAACTAAATTACTTTTTCTGAGTGTTTTTTTTGTATTAATTCTGATATGTTTTCCACAGTCACCCTTTTATCTATTCTATTGTTCTGATAATTACAGTCTAATACCTTTAAATTGAAGTGCACTGTGGATGTTTGAGAGTTTGCTGAAAAGTTGAAATATTGGTATGACAGGCCTTACGTTTATGACGTCATAGCGGAAAATCTATCATGGCGGAAAAGTATCAGACAGTACCCTTCTAAAGCAGAATTCAACGAGCTTTCCAATGGTGCAATTCGCTTTTCTGTACGACAAATACTTTCCGATATATAGCCCCATTTCGAAAAATGACGTTTCACGTCGTGACGTCATTGACGTTTCACCTAGCGTGTTGAGACTCGGTATATGGCTGGGAAGTATCATTCCACATGAGTTCTGATAATTACAGCCTAATATCTTTAAATTTGAGTGCACTGTGGATGTCTGAAAGTTTGCTGAAAGGTCGAAATATCGGTATGACAGGCCATACGTTTATGACGTCATAACGGAAAATCTATCAGGGCGGAAACGTATCGGACAGTACCCTCCTAAACGAGAATTCAACGAGCTTTCGAGTGGTACAATCCGCTTCTCTGTGCGATAAATACTTTCAGATATATAGCCCCATTTTTAAAATTGACGTTTTACGTCATGACGTCATTGACGTTGAACGTAGCGCGTTGAAACTTGGTATATGCCTGTATATTAATATTTCACATAGGTTCTCATAATTACAGTTCCAAACCTTCAAATTTGAGTGCACTGTGGATGTTTGAAATTTTGCTGAAAAGTCGAAAAATTTGTATGACAGGCCTTACGTTTATGACGTCATAGCGGAAAATCTATCATGGCGGAAAAGTATCGGATAGTACCCTTCTGAACCAGAATTCAACGAATTTTCCAATGGTGCAATTTGCTTCTCCGTACGACAGATACTTTTTGATATATAGCCCCATTTCGAAAATTGACGTTTTACGTCATGACGTCATTGACGTTACACGTAGCATGTTAAAACTTGGTATATGGCTGGGTATCATTATTCCACATAGGTTCTGATAATTACAGCCTAATAACTTTAAAATTGAGTGCACTGTGGATGTTTGAAAGTTTGCTGAAAATTCGAAAAATTGGTATGACAGGCCTTACGTTTATGACGTCATAGCGGAAAATCTATCATGGCGGAAAAGTATCGGACAGTACCCTTCTGAACCAGAATTCAACGAGCTTTCCAATGGTGCAATTCGCTTCTCTGTACGACAAATACTATCCGATATATAGCCCCATTTTGAAAAATGACGTTTCACGTCGTGACGTCATTGACGTTCAAACAATCCGAGTAAAACTTCGCAGTTTGATGGAGGATACTATTATATATCCCTGTGCTGAATTTCAGAAGTATCGGTTTAAATGTGGCTGCTGTGTGAATTTTTGAAAATTCGCCAATGATGAGAGATAGGGATTTTTTTAGTTTTCAAGAATTTTTGGTGACGTCATCAGTGAACCGATTTTTTCCAAAAACGTGCGGTCCCATTCCAGAGCGGATACCTATCTATCAAAAAAGTTTCGGGATGTTAGCTCGAAAACTGTGGACGCTAGAGTGCGCACAAACAAACGTACAAACAGACAGACAAATCCATAAACAAACCAACCGACCAACATACTTGCCGAAATCTTTAGATTCCGGCAAGTAATGAACCGACATAGTCGACTAACTTGCCGGAATAGCTGGCAATGACCTTGAACTTTTACCAAAGACTGAATTTTTTGCAAAGTTGATGCATCTGGTTATTTTAAATATGAGTAATGGCATTTTTCTAGATTTTGTATAGTTGATGGAAAACATTGAAAAAAGTATTATATTTCTTTCCTAGCATAAGCAGTTTGTGGTCATGAAAGACTGATAGGATTCGGATCTTTTGTGACGTCATCAATAGAGCTATTTTTCTCAAAATCATTCTGTCAAGAGCCATTATCCTACAGAATATCTACATCAAATTGTTGAAAAGAATCAAGCAACAAATGTGGACGCTATGAGTATGAAAAGACAAACAAATGAAATTTTCTCCAATTTTCCGTCATAAAAAGGTCAATTAGGCCATTACCACTGCAATTATTGAACTGATATTTGTCAAATAGCTTCAGTAGGTATCCCCAATACTTACCAGAGCACCGGATCAACAATAATCCTAAATGGTTTATGCATCTCATGTAAACAATCAATTGAAGTATGATAAAATCACGTTTCACGTCATTATGACGTCATATGACGTCAGATTCCAAAAATAAGAACATATATCGAAACTACTCCCGAAGACCTTTCAAACGAGTTACTACTCGATATTTTCGCGAAAGGTCAAGGTCAAGGTCATTTTTTGGGTCAACTTCGACCTCAGGCGCTTGCAAAGGCTATCGGCCATACGCCTTAGGTGTAAATACAAAAGTTGATAGGCTAAGTGAGTGCAATACTGTGGATTTACTTTCGTGTCTCTATCTTGCTTACTTCCTGAGATATAGTGACCTACATGGTTTTCACTTGCGGGTCAATATTGACCTTGGCTTCCGACGTTTGACCTTGAAATTTCGCGGAACAAAAGAACTCGTCCTTGGCTATAAACAGGTGTATCATTAGATTTTTACGCACATTATTGACGCTTTTATCAGCATGGACAGCTTGAAACATGCAATTTCGCTTATAATGGGACCGATTTCGTTGCCATAGAAACGTCAATTACGTCATAACGGATTGACCGATCGCGCTAAAAGTTAACATTGACCATAACGGACCGGTCCGACATCGTTTCCAAGCATCAGATCGAAAATCGGAGGAGGTGACCTCCAAGGTCAAATATTCGACCTCAGGCGAACTTCTCAAGGTCAAGGTCAAATGTCAAGGTCAAGGTCACAAAGGATAGAACTCGAGTATATCTACAATATGAACTTGATTTGAAGTCTCTAGGACCATTAAAACCGAAGTTATGGCCACTTATGTGTTTTCGACGTTTTGCTTGACCTTGACCTTGACCTTTGACCTAGACTCACCAAAAGTGTGCGGTGCCTGCCTATTATCCTACAGATTACATACCCCAAGTAACGTAACAATCACTGTACAATTGCGACCTGTAGAGCACTAACAGATAAACAAACAATCAATCAATCAATCAATCAATCAAACCAACCGACCAACATACTTGCCGAAATCTTTAGATTCCGGCAAGTAACGAGAGGCCATAGGCCACACACTTGCCGGAATGACTGACCTTTCATGCAGTAGTAGGCCTAGATCTACTAGATCTGTATAATGCGAGTGTTATACCTAAAAGATGCATCCGGTCTGATTTTTCCCAAAAGAGCCCAAAGTAGGCCTATATTTAAATTCATCCATTGTGCAGTGAAACACGCTTTTTGGCTGTAGTTTTTGGAAATAATCGGATCAACTTGATATTTTGTGTGTATTAATTGAGCGTCATGCCGTAATTTTTCACCAAATTTCAGAGCTCTATCTCAAAAATTGAGAAAGTTGACAATCTAAGTCAATGTTAAATTTCAGTTGGAAATGGGATCAAGTACATTTCAACAAATTCAGGGCTTTTATCGTGTTTATGCCCATACAGAATGAACCCATATTGCGTTGATTTAGAGTCAGAAGGCATAGTCTGTGTGCATTAATTAAATATGTTTATTCTGAAGCAATATATAACTCCTACATCAAATAAAAGTTCTTGTTTTTCGTGTAGACTCTGAAATTCCATATTGGGGCCGAAATTTAACATTGGGTTAGATTGCCAACTTTCTCAATTATTGAGGTAGAGCTCTGAAATTTGGTGAAAAATTACGGCATGATGTCCAATTAATACACACAAATTTCCAAGGCGATCCGAGCATTTATAGCAAAAACACGGCCAAAAAGTGTGTTTCACTGATGGATGAACAAGAATTTAGTCCCAAAGAACGTCTCTGCTCCACAGAGCGCCTATCGATTATACACTGTGGTGTTGCCTTGGCTACGGCTTAGTAGCGTTCGTTCGGCTATGCTTGAACGACTGCAGCAGCCCTCGAAACAGATTGTCAGCAGTGAGCCAGTGATGCACGGAGACTTCTTTCGGTAGGGAACTTTTTGTTTTGTTTTGGTCACAAACTTCGAGTTATCATGCATTAAATTTGTCATTTGTGGTATTAATACAAACACAGTATGGGTGCGTAAGTATCATAGATCATGTTCCCGTATCTGAATTTGAAATTCGAACGTTTTAGGTATGTAAACATTGAAAAAAAAGATGCGTAATTTCCGACCGCATGTGGGGCCATCACCGCCATGCGTGCGGCCGAGTGCAAGCAGTGCCTGCATGGCTCGTTGCCCCCATTTTACCAACGCGTCCATTCACTTTTGCTCGGAGCACATGTCGAATCTATAGATATATTGTGGAAAGTGGAAATACCTCTGGCCCCGAGGTGACGTTGGGTAAATAGATTTACAGTAAATTGATGATGTTTGAACTGTGTAATACAAGGGTGCGACCATCATCTACTGGTGAGTGGCGTAACCCCCCCCCCCCCTCTCCCTCCTCTCCCCATAACTTTGGGACAAATTAAATGCTTGCCAATACTATCATTTATCATGTGTATTTCCAAAATGTTAATTTGGAGCGGAGGTTTCGAGACTCTCATTGAACAGACCACCCCCCAACTTTCACACTGTGGTTGCCCTCTTGTTGTGTACAGTGTCGATAATGTACTCATTGTCAGAAAATAAATGTGATAGGCTACAATTTGTCTTGTTGTTTCTCCTGGATGAAGTATTTGATTGTGAATTGACATTGCTATTTTGCTGATAACCTATTGCCGTGGCATTACGTCCGTCGTCCGTCCGCCGTTGTCAACGTTTTCAGGTGACTTTGAATTTGAACTTTGGCCTTATTTTCAAGGTCAGAGAACAAAATGATTAATATATCGCAGAATTTTCGCTTATTATCGACTTTACAGCTTAGGAATCCATAGTGAACATATATGAAATGATATATGCTGAATATTCTGGTGACATTGAATTTGACCTTTGACCTCATTTTGGAAGTCAGAGAACAAAATGGTTAATATTTCGCTTATTATCGACTTTACATCTTAAGAACCAGTTGTTCACTTTGATGTATATAAATGATATATGCATAAAATTCTTATGACCCTGAACTTGACCTTCGACATTTTCAAGGTCAGAGTACAAAATGCAAATGTCTTGCTCATTATTGAGATTAGAGATTAGGAATCAATTGTGGACATAAAGAAAATGATATATTGTGAATATTCTCTTGATCTTGAATTTTAACTTGAACCTATTTTTTTCCTGTTAATGCATAAGACTCCTATGTACCCTTCCTTGAAATTCACCTTTGACCTCATTTTCAAGGTTAGAGGACAAAGTGGTTAATATCTCAGTTATTTTTTACTTTACAACTTGAGAATCAATTGTGAACATACAGGAAGTGTTTTCTGCTGAATATTCTGATGACCTTCAATTTGACATTTATTTCATTTGAAATGTCATCGATATATCTTATTTTTGAATTTCAAGCTTGGTAATTCATTGTGGATATCATAGAAAATGATGTACATGTATACTGAATATTCTGGTGACCTCGAGTTATACTAGTAACTATTTTCAAGGCTACGGGACAAAATAGCTATAATATAATTATTGTCCGGTTACCTTTCTTAGCCCTTGGGCTAATCTTAAAAAATGACTACCACTTTTGACAATAAGCAGCCAATTTCTTTGAATTTTCTTGTTCAATTCCTCAAAAACTGTCTGACCTCCTTTGAGATTTTTGTTTTAAAAGATTCCCCTAATGTGATGTGATGTGTAGAAATTTCGTTGCCCTTGAATCACCGGTCTGCATGTGGCCGCCTGATTTTTCGACGGGTCAGCAAAAAAAAAATGTTTTGCTCCAAATCGAGTCACTTCATTATGAGTCATTTCCAGCAAAAAAAATTAAAAACGATGTTCGCCTATGAATTTGTTTTTTTACTTTTCATCTAAATTCCAAATTTTATCCACTTTTTTCTTCAAAATGGGAGCTGTATGGAGTAAAATCACAGCACATTTCAAGATGGAGCCTAGATATTGGCACATTCAAATGGAATATCATATATTTTGGTTTCAGTGGTAACTTTGAATATGTCCACCAATTACTTTGTGAGGTTAGAACTTTTTAGTTTACCGGACCTATGGTCTGATAACCTATTGGCATGGCGTTGCGCCCGTCATTTATCTTTTATGTTTACTGGCGAATTTTTTTCTGAATTTTTGCACAAAAATACATAAAAATAATTGAAGGAGGAGGTATTTTTTAGTTTTTTGATTTTCACTTTTTTTTTCAAAATGGTGGCTGTTTTCGACGAAAAATGCCTGATTTTGGACTTTGGCAGCCATTTTCTCAAAATCTGTTCAGTAACTTTTTTTTTCTTTTTAATACATAACACACCTCTTGTGTACTCCTTTGATATCTATAAATTTCATTGCGCTTAAATCGCTCGAAGTGGGCCATTTTGGCCCAAACTCGGTCCAAATGGGACTTTCCATTTTAAATGTTAAATTCTCCTATGCTTTATAGTGGGACACATTATGCCTAAGATCTCACTTAATATTGAGACTAGAGACTAGGAATCAGTTGTGAACAATAGGAAATGATATATGCTGAATATTATCGTGACCTTGAATTTGACCTCTGACACATTTTCAAGGTCAGATAAAAAAAGGCTTATATCTCCCCTATTATCGACTCTACAGCTTAGGAATCAATTGAGGTCATATAGGAAATGATATATGCTGAATATTCTGATGACCCTGAATTTGACCTTTGACCCATTTTTCAAGGTCATAGGACAAAATGGCTTATATCTCACTTATTATCGACTCTACAGCTTAGGAATCAATTGTGGAGATATAGGAAATGATATATACTGAATATTCTGATCACCTTAAATTTGACATTTGACCTCATTTTCAAAGTCACAGGAAAAAATGGCTAATATCTCACTCACTATCGATTTTACAGCTTATGAGTCAATTGTTGACTTATATGATATATGCTGAATATTCTCGTGACCTTGAATATGACCTCTGACCTCATTTTCAAGTTCCAAAGACAAACTGGCTCATATCTTGCTCCTTATTTTGTATGGCTTGAGAATCAATTGTGTGCATATAGAAAATGATATATACTGAATATTTTGATGACCTTGAATTCGACCTTTGCCTTCTTTTTCAAGGCCACCGCACAAAACAGCTAAATCTCTCTGATTATTGAATTTACAGCTTAGCAATCAACTGTGGACATGATATATGCTTAATATTATATACGCTCAATATTGAATTTGACCAGTGACTTGGCTAAGATCTGAAATATTAAATATTTTGCGGTAACCTATCTTTGGCCCTTGGCCTAATTTTTTGCTTGTTTTGGTTTTCTTATTTTTGGACTTTGGCAACCATTTTCTCGAAAGCTGTGGGATCCGCTATCATACTTTTTCAAAAGATTCCTTTTATGTACCTTCCCTATGTGCGTAAGTTTCGTTGCCCTTGAGTCGTCGATCTGCGCGTGGCAGCCATTTTGGCAGCATAGCGCATACACTCAAATACACATACCCATGACATTTGGTGAATGTTGTCACCTGATAGAGGTGAAAACATGGTGACTTTATGATATGACTAGAATGATCATAATGCAGTCGTGAGTGCAATGAATTCATTTGGGGATATCAGCCATGTGGTTGTCTACGACCTATTTCTTGGAAAATATGCATACCTAGGTATTTTGATACACGAATAGAATACTTGAATAAGATGACTTTATATATTCACTAGTTTACCGTTTAGCTCAGTGCCCCCAAGCTGGCTGATGCAATGGAGTTTTGCTTTGTTCCTTTTCCAGGTCACTGTCCCAGGCTTTCCTGGTGCTGTTTCGTGCGTGTCGCGTGAGTTCTTGCTTGGCTGGTCTTGTTGAAGCACTCTCTAACTTGTTTGCTATCATTGTCATTTCACATTTTATGAAAACATCAGGAAATGAACAATTGTGTATGGTTATAATTGATGTTTCCTATGGTGACCTCATTAATCAATTCTGAGCAAGTAGTATAATTTTAATGAAGTATAAGTAAGTAGAAATATAATTTGATGTTATTCGATACTGAGGTACAACCATTATAAAAAAGTTGTTAACTGGTAATGGTGATGATGACAACATATCTTGTGTCATTGTTGCAGGAGTTCCAGCCTTAGCTGACTGCAGTCGTGGTCCACTCCAGTCCTGTGGGTGTATTTCCAGTTCCTCTGTTGTAAGATACCTTGCTCGAATTTACTGTTTGTAGTAGCGTTGTGTTGTTGGAATTGTTTGCACAAAGTTTTGTTACAATACAGTATTATTATAAAATGTTTGTATGGAGCACCGTCAACATTTTCAGCATTATCTTGGACAGTTTAAGCAATTTTAATTTCAATAAAGTTCATATAAGTAAGTGCATTATCATTGTATCATGTTACCCTTACTAAGTTATAACCAATTATTATGGTGATGATGAAAGCATATCTTGTTTCATTGTTGCAGGAGCCAGCCTTAGCTTCCAGTCTGACTACAGTCCTGGTCGTTCCCAGTCCGACTACAGTCCTGGAGGCAGATTGTTCGGCTGTCGAAAGATACCGTTTTCTCACTTGCTGTAGGTGTTAAAAATGTGTTGACCCTTTCACTGTCAATTGAAAATTTTAACTTAATTTTTTTAGAAAAGTACAGCCACCGGTACACATTGTAGAATTTGTTGTACTATTGACAGATCTATTAGTGTATTTATCAAACTGTATACAATTTTAGATAAATTAAAAATTTGCATATAGGAATAATATTCATTGTATTTCTGATCCATACTACAAACATAACTGTTCTAGTACCTAATTTGTCCAAAATCTCCTGTGGCAGTTAAAGGTTAAAGGTAGTGTCAACCATGTAGGATAATTGTCCCATTACATAGAGCTACAGAGAAGCAGCTTGGCTTTTACATAACTAGATTAGTTTTCGAGATATACACATGTTAGTGTCTGGAACCAGGTTTGAAGGTTTGCAGCTCAGTAAAGTCAGCATAAGTCAATTTATTTTTTCGAGTGATCATGTTTCGTGCAATATCAAGCATGCGAAAGAGGTAAAAATCAGAGAGTTCAACTCGTGAAAATTTCGAAGTTTCCAGTTGCAGTAGGCAATATTTTAAACAATGTTTCATGGCAGGACAATGTTCCCCATTGCTAGGGACACTGCTAAATTTGACGGAAACATTGTCAACGGTTGATTTTCCAATCAGCTGCCGGGATTCTATTATCCAATGATTGGTTAAATACATCAACTCAAATATACTGTAATTTGCAAAGCTGAATAAAAGCATCTTGCTACATGGTTCGTGCCATGAACACTTCTTATAATAGTTAATAAGGTACCAGATATTAGTCTGAAATCAGCATATCTCGAGGACAATTCGATCGAGAACAGCATCTGTGTAATACTGCAATAATCTTACATGTTAGACCCTACCTTTAAGGAAATATTTGGACAATAAAGTCTTGCTACAGTTAAAAACTAATTATAAATGTGTTTACGGAACTCAGTATTTTCAGTTTTTTGGCAGTATCTCGAACACAATTTTGACTGAGTTACTATACTGTGAACAGACTATTCTTGCAGGACAGTTATTTGTTGATTTTGTGGTAGCATAAAAATACTAAATTAAATTCACGAGAAATTATATTCTATAGTAAAGTTGTATTCTGTATGGATCACAAATATAAATCCTTGCAAAACACATATACATTACAAAACTTAAATTGAGGCCCTGCACAAATAGTTTGTTCATATTATGTATGATTTTTGCTTTAATGTTGTTTTTTTGTCTTTCAGGTCCTGCTGAACTACAAATTAAATACTGATACTCAATCTGAAACACTTTGGAAACACTACTTGCATAACTTTGGAAACTACTTGCCTTACTTTGGAAACACTTGCCTTACTTTGGAAACACTTGCCTTAATTTGGAAACACTTGCCTTAATTTGGAAACACTTGCCTTAATTTGGAAACACTTGCCTTAATTTGGAAACACTTGCCTTAATTTGGAAACCCGTGCTGTCTTACTCATCCTGTTATAGTCCATCCTGTAATAGTCCATCTTTTCATGCTGATTGATCACTCATTGACCATTGTTCATTGTCTCATTCCTCGTATCATTATCACAAAAGTGGTTGATCTCTATATAGCACTACATTGTGTGCATTTGGTCCAGTAAAAACACCACTGAACGAATTCTGATTTTGAAAAATTATAACTTCACTGAATTTTCGTGTCAAAATATTTTGCAAATCTTGGCAGTGAAGTTTTTGCTTGGTATCTGATATTTTTGTGATATAGACACCAAGATTGTTCCATTTAATCTGTCGACAAGATTAAATTGAACTGCAAATTTATAGTTATCTGGGAAATCTATATTTATAAAATTGTGCGAATTTTTCAACGTACAAAAATTGTTTGAATTATTCAACTGTGTATTTAAATCGTGCAAAATAAAGAAAAAAAGTCTGTGTCAAACAGTGAAATATATAAATGTAAACTAACCTTGTTATCTCTACACTAAGGAGAAATATTGATATAAGCTTGTGTTGATTTTCATTATATGTTATATAGTATTTGGTTGTATAGTGCAGTAGACAACTGTGCAAAGTGCACAACCTGCTGGCCGTGGACAAGTGATCTGCATCTCGTCAGAGGAACACCAAAATACTGGAATTAAATTAGTGTATTTGTGCTGACTGTCATATTGTACAGGATATTGTATTTTTGCCAATAAATGTTTGTGTTTACGTTTCGTTAGTGATCAATAGGGCAACTGAATCCATTCTGATTTTAATAAACGAAAATCTTCAGACATATAGTGGAAGCGTTAAACATTTTTAAAACTCAAATTCTTGGTTGTGTCATATTGATTGACTGGTGTTGAAAAGATTATTAAATTCATCCAACATTCGTCGGACTCTGTCCCATTTATATTACGATCATAACGTTCCATAAATATTTTAGCTGGGGACTTTTGTATATAACTTGTGAATTATTCGACTATTTGTATCTTATCTCATTCTGTGATTGATTGACTACATGCACTTATAGTTCGTGCTGATAATATCGGAGAGAAAAAACGAACAACATCAGGAATTTGATTTGTTTAGTTCAAAAGCTTCTTTTGATACCAATAGGAATATTCCGTGAACTTTATTATTTATTTATCATTTTCGAAGTAACGCTGTAGAGCACGCCTATTTTGGATTGACTATTTTGAATTATATTCACTTTGAAGTATAAAATTGCACCAGAAAACTAGTACAAAACCGCAAGAAAAATAGTTGTTTTCTATAACAAATAAATACAAACAAGTAGTATACATTTGTACCGTGTGGATATCAGAGTTTGTGTCAAAGTTTGTATACCTAACTCTGGTGATCCTATCAAGAGGTGTGTTGCATACTAATCCAAAAGTATTAGCCGAGACCACTTATTGTGTATCGCACCAGAATATAACAACAGATACATTAGATACAGAGCTAAATCTTTTACTGAGAAAAATGCCAAAACGCAAGAGTGACGCACAGCGGAGGAAAGAAATGAAGGAGAGAATGAGAATGAAGCGAGAACAAGAAACTATAGAACATCATAAAAACAGACTTGAACAAGAGCGGAAAAGTAGATCAGAAAAACGGGTGAGTGAAACACCGAAACAAAAACGGCACAGACTTGATGAGCAAATTGTTATCCAGAGAGAGTCACGAGAGAATGAAACACCAAAACAAAAGCGGCGAAGACTCGACAAACAAACTAATATCCAGAGAGAGTCACGAGAGAATGAAACACCGAAACAAAAGCAACAGAGACTCGACAAACAAACTGATATCCAGAGAGAGTCACGAGAGAATGAAACACCAAAACAAAAGCGGCAAAGACTCGACAAACAAACTGATATCCAGAGAGAGTCACGAGAGAATGAAACACCAAAACAAAAGCGGCAGAGACTCGACAAACAAACTAATATCCAGAGAGAGTCACGAGAGAACGAAACACCAAAACAAAAGCGGCAGAGACTTGACAAGAAAATTGAAATCCAGAAAAAGTCATTCGATAATGAAACACCAGATAAGAAGCGGCAGAGACTTGACAAGAAAAGGGAAATCCAGAGAGAGTCACAAAAGAATGAAGCACCAAAAAAAACGCGACAGAGACTCGATAAACAGATTGAAATCCAGAAAAGGTCACAAGTGAATGAAACACCAGAAAAGAAGCGACAGAGACTTAACAAGAAAAAGTGTATTCAAAAAGTAACGCGAGAGAAACAAAACAGTGAAGATAAATCTGTAATTTCAAATTTTCTCAAGAAGGTCAAAGACTCCGCCAACTATATTTGCTGTTCATGCCATCGATTACTATTCAGGATGACTGTCACTCGCCTGAATGAACAAAAGTATAAGAAAGCTAATAAATCACTTTTGAATGAAGTTCTGTCATTCCGACTCAAGTCTTATGATGGCAATGAATGGATTTGCAGAACATGTGATTTGACTCTAAAGAGAGGCAAGCTACCAGCACAAGCAAAGGCCAACAACTTATCACTGGTAGAACAACCACCTGAATTACAAGATCTCAACCCACTGGAAGTAAGACTTCTATGTCAGAGAATACCATTCATGAAGATGGTTGCCCTACCTAGAGGCAAACAACATGGAATTCATGGTCCAGCTGTGAATGTGCCGGCAAAACTGGATGCAGTGTGTCAGCTATTGCCAAGACTGCCATCAGAGTCACAAATCTTACCGATGAAGCTCAAAAGACAATTGAAGCATTCTAGTCATTACATACATGAACATGTTAGACCTGATATATTGATGAATGCACTGAGATGGTTAAAACAAAACAACCCTCATTATAGCATGATACAAATAAATGACAATTGGGCTGAGGACAGTGCGAAAGATAACCTCGGTCTATGGCAAGCAATGAGTTTGGACGCTGGAGCAGTCTTTGAAAAAAATGAGAAAACAGTTAAAAAAGGTACAAATTATGGACATAACAAAGTACCTAACACAAATGATGACGAACCGCCTCCTGGAACATCAAGTGTCAACATTTATGAAGTTGTATCTATGTCTGACATCCGAACGTCGAGTCGAAACGATTATGAGAAACTAGGCATGCTGGCAAGGCGAAGTAACATGAACATAATAGATGTGCCCGGAGATGGAAATTGTATGTTTTATGCAATTTGGTATCACCTTGAACGGCTAGGTGTAACGGATACTAATCCAACTCTGTTGCGTACAAAAATATCTGAGTTCATGCAACAAAATCGAGACTGTTATATTGATTTCATAGCAACAAGGATTGCAAACCAAGATTTGTCAAACGCTGACACTGAGCAACCCACAGCAGAAGACATGGTTATCAATGAAATACTAGATCGAGATTCACAAAGAGAAATCCAATGGGTCCGGTATCTTAATGAACTTGAGAACGGAAACCTTTGGGGTGACAATATCATACTGCAAGCCATCGCTGACATGTACCATTTGACGGTGAACATTCACGCAACTACATCTGACTCAATAATAGTTGTGACACCAAAGACTAGAGACAGCAATATGCCCGTGATTGATCTCGGATTGATTGCACAGTCCCATTATGTGATTTTTGATCCATGCGTTTCAACTGTCAATGTCAATGAGATCGAAAGATGCCCTTCAAATGTGGACAGTGATGAAGACACTGATGAACTAGCGGCTGAAGATGAACATGCTTTCGAAGAAGCTTCGAAAGTGCGTGGTCTGCCTTATGAAACAAGCATGGTACATGAAGATCCCGAACTACTCAACAAACTGATCAGTGTAGCACCAGCAGAAGGCCAGAAACCAATGCCCCTTCTGAGCGACCCTAACTTTGAGGAACTCTCAAATCCAGACAAATATCCAGATGGCTCCAATGCAATGACAGCCGAACGCCCCTGTCAACTGACCCCACGAAGATATTTTAACCAAAGAATATTAGATTTTGATGGTCGGTTCGGAGCAATTGAGTATATCCTGAGTGCACAATATGCCACTGAAAGCAAACAAGTTACGAGTGACATCAACCACTATATTTTTAGAAGAGCTAGTGGGAAGCATTTTCAAGGAAAACACCTAACTGCTGGGATGGTTAAAAGTGTTGAACAAATGAAAGGTTTCGTGAAAGCAGATCATGCATATAAAATGTTGAAAAATGTGCGAGGAACACCAGCTTACTTCCAGACTGTTTTTTATGACGTGTTAGCTATGGTTCGTCAGCTTGGAATACCAACATGGTTTTTCACTGTATCTGCTGCTGACATGCAATGGCCAGATGTTATTCAAACGATAGCCAGACAGTTTGGAACACATTTGACTGATCAAGATGTGAAAGAGTTGTCCTTTGTACAAAGAGCACAATGGCTCAGACGGAACCCAGTTACTGCTGCAAGACAGTTTCAGTATAGATTGGAACTTTTGTTCAAAGATGTTATCAGGTCCAATGCTCAGCCGCTAGGAGAAATTGTTGACTATGTTATTCGAATTGAGTTTCAAGCTCGTGGTTCTCCACATGCACACACTCTATTGTGGGTGAAAAATGCACCAAAGATAGACATTGATTCTGATGAAGAAATTGTGTCTTTCATAGACAAGCATATTTCCTGTGAAATTCCTGACAATGACACTGACGTTGGAGAGCTAGTGAAGAACTTGCAGACACACACGCATTCGTCTTACTGTAAAAAAAAGGGACATTGCAGATTCAACTACCCACGACCACCGTGTTCACAAACAATCATTGCGAGAGAACCAGATGACCCAGATAATGCAAAGTGTAAGAAAGAGAAAGCCGCAGATATTCTGAGGAAAGTGAAGGAGGTCATGTGTGATGAGACCACACCAAAAGACAGTAACCTGACTGACATTCTACAAAAAGCTGAGCTATCTCTAGAGGAGTACAATGGAGCATTACATGTGTCACAGAGGGGTACACACCTGATTTTGAAGAGATCATTAGAGGAAACTTGTGTAAATGCTTACAACTCCACTGTATTGAGGGCTTGGCAGGCAAACATTGATGTACAGTACATCTTTGATGCATATGCCTGTGTTATGTACGTAGCAGCATATATGACAAAAAGTGAGAAAGGTATAGGGGAACTTCTGAAACAAGTATGTAAAGAGCATAAAGATCAGGAAATCAAGACTATGCTGCGACGTGTGGGTTCGACTTTCCTCAATAAACGTGAACTCAGTGCACAAGAAGCAGTGTATCGAATATTGTCAATGCCGATGAAAAAATTCAGCAGAGAAGTCCTCTTTGTTAACACTGATCAAAAGTGTGAAAGAGCAGCAGTTTTGAAGCCACAAAAGGAACTTGATGAACTGGAGGAGTCTGATGAGAATATCTTCCAAAGTAATATTATCGAAAGGTATTCACTAAGACCAGACTGCATTGAAAACATGTGCCTTGCAGATTTTGCATGTAATTACAAAGTGACTTATGTAAATCCAGATGATGCCACGGATGACAGTGTTCCTGTTGTGTTAGAAGTTGAGGAGCAAGTGGACGATCGAGAAGGACTCCCGAAGCATATCCGCTTGAAAAACTCTGCTGGTGTTATGCTGAAGCGAAAACGTGAGGCAGTTATCAGGTTTCACAAATTCAGTGTTGAAAAAAACCCGAGTGACTTCTATCGAGCGAAGCTGATGCTATACCTTCCATGGAGAAATGAAGAAACTGATCTGTTGGCCCAGTATCCTGATCATGCATCACACTATTTTGCAGTGAAAGAGTCTATCCGTCTGAATGAAACGAAATTCACAGAAAATTTGGAACTGATAGAACAGGCTGTGGAGAACAATGAACGATATGGACCACCAGAACATGTTTGGGCAGATATCGCACCTTGTGCCGAGCATGAAAACTTGCAAGACGTGAATGAAGGCATTGATGTAGAGAGAGACGTTGACCAGGAGGATCTTGATGATAATGCCGCTATGATAGAACAGGCAGATGTCAAACATACCTCAGAAATTGTTGCAAGATATCAAGCAGAGTCTGAAAAAGAAACACTTGAAGAAGATGAATATCGTCGAATGGTTCGAGAACTGAATAACAAACAAGCCGAAATTGTGTTTTTCAACAGAAAATGGTGCAAGGAAACAGTGATTGCTCTGAGAGAAAACAAGCCTGTTAAACCATATCACATATTCCTAAGTGGACCCGGCGGTGTTGGAAAATCACACGTGATCAAACTTATCCAGTCAGATACCAAGAAACTGTTGCGAATGTTACATAAAATAAAGCCATGTGATATCACTGTACTTCTACTTGGGCCGACTGGTGTTTCTGCTTTCCAGATTCGAGGAATGACCATCCATTCTGCACTATTGCTCCAAACGAAAAAATATGGATGTGATCAGCTTTCATTTGAGAAACTGAATAGTTTGCGATCAATTTTTGAGAATCTTCACTTGATTATCATTGATGAAATTTCTATGGTAGGATCAGACATGTTACTGGACATCCACAAACGACTCGAGAAGATCAAAGGTGAGACAGGAGAATCAGTGTTTGGAAATGTATCAGTCCTGGCAGTTGGAGATATGTATCAACTTCCACCTGTGAAACAAGCTAACATTTTTCAACCTGTGCGTGACCCAGTTGAGCGGCTGAGTGGCAATATATGGAAAGATAATTTCAGTCTGCACGAATTAGATGAGGTGATGCGACAAAAAGATGACAGTACTTTCGCTGAAATGCTTTGTCGAGTTAGAATAGGAAAACACACTGCAGACGATATAGCGATGTTGAAATCACGTTCAATAACTGAGGAAGACTCAACATATCCACATGATGCATTACATGTCTTTGCTTACAACAAAGATGTTGATGACCGGAACATGAAGAAACTCAGAGATTTGGAGCCCAATGACAAAATGCTTTCTTATATCCATGCCTCAGATGACAAAACTGACAGTACTGGTCAACTTAATTTAGATAAAATACACACATCCACAAAACGCTCGGAAACAGCAGGGTTGCACACAGTCCTGATTTTGGCTGAAGGCGCAAGGGTCATGTTGACATACAATGTGGACACGGCTGACGGTCTTGTGAATGGTGTACTCGGAACAGTGGAACAAATTGTGAAACATGCCAATGGAAAAGTGCAGGTAGTTTTGGTCAAGTTCGACAATGACACGGTTGGACGAAATGCCATAAGTTTGAGTCAATGGAAACAAGAATACCCAAACGCAGTCCCAATAAAGAGGCATGAAGGAAGGTACGAGAAAGGGAATAAGAAAGGTGCTCAAATTGCTAGAAGACAGTTTCCTCTCACGTTGGCCTGGGCAGTGACTATCCACAAATGTCAAGGTCTCACAGTCAATAAAATAGTGGTCAATATGAAAGGAGCGAAGCGTTTCGGGAAAGGACAGGCATATGTGGCATTCAGTCGTGTAAGGACCTTGGAAAGTTTATTCATAGTCAATTTTGAAGCCGCCGGAATAAAAGCCAATGACAAAATGGAAATGGAAATGGAAGATATGCGCCAGAACAAAATTCCTGAAGACGACTTGAAGTTGATGAGTGTCACAAGACCTGACTGGAAAACTATAGGACATTTGAATGTGCGATACTTCCTAAAAAAACTCCCTGATTTACTCAGCGACAGAGTCAGTAATATACTACAATTTGTCGATGTCATGTGCTTCACAGAAACATACTTGACTACTGAGCACAATATCAATGTTTTCTGTGAAAAGTATGGGTACAAGACGTTCAGACAGGATGTTCCATCTACTGATGCACACGACGGTCTCCATGGCATTATGGTTTGTGCAAGAAATGAACTGCAAGCTAGAGATATCACGCCTCGAAACACAAAAGGCATAGAATGCAAAGCGGTAGTTTTTGAAACAGTTCAACTGACTATTGTTCTTGTATACAGAAAACCTTCTTTTCAGTTGTCAAGTTTCCTAGACAAGTTTAGAGTTGTTTTATTAAATCTGCCTCTTGACACACCAGTAGTTGTTCTAGGCGACTTCAATGATGATCTAAGTGACAGGAGAGAAAGCAAACTAACAGATCTGATGACGGAACTAGGGTTCAAACAGCTTGTTACAAAACCAACTACGGACAGGGGCACATTGATTGACCACTTATACTACAATGGATATAAATCCAATGATACTATTATTGATGTATATGACACCTATTTTTCTGATCATGACACAACATTTCTTTCAGTAAAGCTTCGATGAACCCATTCTACAATGCTTCAGTCAATCCTTGCTACATGTATGAAGCTTCCAATAACAATTTTAAGCACAATATTATCAAACAGAGACGAAAGTGCTAGCGCATTTCCATTTCTGTAAGCCATAACATTGTGAACTCGAAAACCTGAGAAAAAGCGAATGGTTCAAACATGGTTCAAAGACTACAGCAACCTGGCATTGATATGAATAAGACACAACTTCATTGAAATCATAAGCAAAAGATACAATGTACCATGTTTACACTAAGTCCGACTGTCTAACGTGACATTAAGATTGACGGAATAAGTATGAATAGTGAGATTACCTGGACAAGATAACGTTTTGGATTGTGGCAACCATAGTGCAATACACACAATTACAGAAGTTTGAGTTAGGATCTCAATCTTCCAAAATCAGGAAGATATTCTTTTCATATCAACTGCCGAAGAATTCTATAACCCGCAAACCTTAATACCTCGAGTTATGTCCATAACAGTGAAAAATCTTATGAATGCTATCCCACCATAGCAGCTATCAACTATCAACCATTGCAGTGGTAAATCTTGTAAATTCTAACCCATCATCATAAAATTGCATTGGACTCTCTTTACTTTTATCTAAACCTCGAGTACAATTGTCTCATGCATGCTTTTAACACTTCTCGAACATATAGGTACAATACCATGGACATTCAATAACGACCTATTGACATTTATCCGAACCGTGCATAGGACAAATACATGCTTTTGCACATTTTCGATCATTTCCTTGCTGTTATTATTATAAATCACTGAGTATCATATCAACACAACGACTTCATGAATTGCTTTTGGAACATAGTGAATATTGTCAATGCGAGCTGCATGGTCTGCTTTGAAGTTCTTTTCAGAATATATTCCATACTATAGATGGCATGAACAGTTACTTGGTAAGATATATCTGTACATGTGTACATGGACTCACAATAAGGTTATCAAATCCCAAACTGAAACGATAGTATCGAAGTGAAACGACAAGTCAATCCAAATTTTTAGCGGGGGAGGAGGTGGGGGGGGGGGGGGAGTCTGAGAACTTCTGAAGTTGTGCAATCGACACTGACGTTTAAAATATATTGTTTTTTTATTTGGTCCAGTTAAATCGCTGTTGAGGGGGGGGGGGACTTTTATACTTGTACGTGCTATGTGCTATCGATGCTCTTGTCTCAAAATGTTAATGAATATCCCAAAGGCGATATTCAGTATGTGGACCTGTTATGTCACAGCAGATAACTATGTGGGGAAGGTCGTGCAAAATGGAGAGAAATAATGACATTGTTTTATTCGTAGTGATACATTATTGTATGCTCATTTATAATTTAAGCTACGCTGTCGACCAATTATTGATTATGGATATTTATATTGTTGAGAATTTGCGTGATATGTCACAGTTTCATCCAATGTCGCTTTGTTTTCAATTCTAACAGTGATTCACCAAAATTTGAAGTTTTAAAACAAAATGTGAATGCTCACTGCTGTGTCTTATATATCAGTGTATACACTGTTGTCATGAGTTATGAATATTGTTCTTGGTACATATATGTTCGAAATCGAATAATATTGTAGTATCGCATTTTATATAGAAAATCCCAGATTCATTCCAATGATTTTGATGTCACTGGTATTAGGCCAAAAATGTAGTACATGATTCTGATTAGGCGCACATGTCACTCGAAAAGCCGAGCATCACTTTTTAAAAAAATCATGCGCATCCCTTTCTGAGAGCCTATTTCCTTGATAGTTAACTGACATTCGTACATGATAATTTACCAGAAGTTGTGCATTTTACACTCATGTTTATGGGGATTTTTATTCCCCTGAAATTGATGAGGTGGGTGGGGGGGGGGGGTTTGATATGACCATTGATCTATCATTCGCTGGAATGTGAGGTCAGAGGGATTGTATGGTGTGTAATGTCAAAGACATTAAAAGACATACGTTTTTTTATATTTGTATATAATTGATGCTCATATCTTGAAATGTTTACGAATACATGTCTCAAATGTGATAAGTGGTATATATGAATTTAGTATGACACAACTGATAACATTGTGAGGATGGTCATGCAAAAATGAGAAATAATAACAACATTTTATTGTTCGTGAGGAAACATAATTGTATGCTGACATAACTATAAGACTATCGTTTTCCTGTAGTTGGTTGCCTATGTCATTATGCTTGAAATTTTAAATTGTCAAAGATACAAGAGATAGTCACTGTTCTCAACATGTCATTGACATTGGCAGTATGTACATATTGGATATATGCAGATATATGGCATAACTTAGGATGCAGCGCCAAGTGCTGTATGGGCATCAGAAATATTGCATTTTTGGTGAAAGAGTTAGGTATCTATGTATATTTGTGATGATTTGATACTTGTACGTGCTATGTGCTATCGATGCTCTTGTCTCAAAATGTTAATGAATATCCCAGAGGCGATATTCAGTATGTGGACCTGTTATGTCACAGCAGATAACTATGTGGGGATGGTCGTGCAAAATTGAGAGAAATAATGACATTGTTTTATTCGTAGTGATACATTATTGTATGCTCATTTATAATTTAAGCTACGCTGTCGACCAATTATTGATTATGGATATTTATATTGTTGAAAATTTGCGTGATATGTCACAGTTTCATCCAATGTCGCTTTGTTTTCAATTCTAACAGTGATTCACCAAAATTTGAAGTTTTAAAACAAAATGTGAATGCTCACTGCTGTGTCTTATATATCAGTGTATACACTGTTGTCATGAGTTATGAATATTGTTCTTGGTACATATATGTTCGAAATCGAATAATATTGTAGTATCGCATTTTATATAGAAAATCCCAGATTCATTCCAATGATTTTGATGTCACTGGTATTAGGCCAAAAATGTAGTACATGATTCTGATTAGGCGCACATGTCACTCGAAAAGCCGAGCATCACTTTTTAAAAAAATCATGCGCATCCCTTTCTGAGAGCCTATTTCCTTGATAGTTAACTGACATTCGTACATGATAATTTACCAGAAGTTGTGCATTTTACACTCATGTTTATGGGGATTTTTATTCCCCTGAAATTGATGAGGTGGGTGGGGGGGGGGGGGGTTGATATGACCATTGATCTATCATTCGCTGGAATGTGAGGTCAGATTGTATGGTGTGTAATGTCAAAGACATTAAAAGACATACGTTTTTTATATTTGTATATAATTGATGCTCATATCTTGAAATGTTTACGAATACATGTCTCAAATGTGATAAGTGGTATATATGAATTTAGTATGACACAACTGATAACATTGTGAGGATGGTCATGCAAAAATGAGAAATAATAACAACATTGTATTGTTCGTGAGGAAACATAATTGTATGCTGACATAACTATAAGACTATCGTTTTCCTGTAGTTGGTTGCCTATGTCATTATGCTTGAAATTTTAAATTGTCAAAGATACAAGAGATAGTCACTGTTCTCAACATGTCATTGACATTGGCAGTATGTACATATTGGATATATGCAGATATATGGCATAACTTAGGATGCAGCGCCAAGTGCTGTATGGGCATCAGAAATATTGCATTTTTGGTGAAAGAGTTAGGTATCTATGTATATTTGTGATGATTTGATATCAATAACATATCTGTTGTGATTCGCTTACTGACCATGTACGTTAAAGCTGCACATATAAAATATAGCATGCTTTGACATATTATCAATATTTTTCCGTATATGCGTATGTTGTATGCGTATATCTATGCGCATATTACCTAAAACTATAATGTAAGTCAATCCAATTGTTTAGCGAGCGTAGGGGACGGGAACTTCTGAGGTAGTGCATTCGATACTGACGTTTAAAATATATTGCCTTTTATTTGCTCTGCTGAAAGCGCTGTGGGAGGGACATATTTGTATATGTCATTGGTGATCTTGTCTCAACATCTTTACGAATATACCAAAGGCGATTTTGGTACATGGGCCTGCTAGGACAGAGCAAATAAAGGTGTTGGGACGATCGCGCAAAAAATAGAGAAATATGTCCCCGAGGATACCATCAACTCAGTAGCCTTTTGGCTTGTGATTAGGTACTTATGTACTTGTCATATATCTATTCCATGGGGTTTGTTTCGGATTCTCTAAATTGTTTTCATAGGTTGTTGGGCAGTTGTATACTAATTCCATCAGGTGTACAGTAGAAACAACTACATTTACCACACTGTCTGCCCCTGATGACGCCAGTGTGTCTTTTGATAAAGCAATTGGTCGGGCTTTGTTTCTGTTGCAAAATGTTGTATTTTATGTTTGTTATTGGAATCATCAAAATTTGGATGTATTGGTGGTAATAGATTGATACTTACATTTACATTGTTTTATTCATGGTGATACATTAATGTATACTGAATTATGACATTCGTTTTTCCCTGGTTTATTGTTATCATGCTTCACATTATGAATTTTTCAAAGATTCAAGATATAGTCACTGATGCAAGATATATCATCATTTCATTGACAAACTAGTAGCGGTTTGTATATATTGTGTTTATACATGTATCTGGTTTTACATATGGCGGATGTATATTTTTGGTGAAAGGTTTAGGAATCTATGTATGGGCCTATTTATAGTGTTCTAATATCGACAATATTTCAGTTGTTATTCGGGCACAAACATGTCACTCTACATTACAGCTGGATATATCTGATATAGAATAGTATGTTTTACCCTGCAGTAGTGTTACATAATCAAGTGTTGTGTCAAATAATTTATAATTTTATCTACCCTATCAACCAATTATGGATTATGGATGAATGTATGCGAATTTGCGTGATATGTCACAGATGCAACTACTGTCGCTTTGTTTTCCAATTGAAGTTTTAAAACAAAATGTGAATGCTCAATACTATGTGTTATTCATTTGTGTATCACCTGTTGACATGAGTTGTGAATATTGTTGTCGGTACATGTATGTTCAATGCAAATTCAATGTCGAATAATATTATACTATCGCATTTAAACTACCCCAAATTCCTCGATCTGCCAGTCTTATCAGCCTGATCCATACATATTTAATACATACGCTCAGCCTAGTGTTTTACTGAGTCGTTACATGTAGTACTGCTTTTGTAATGTAGGAGAATATTAATTCAAGTGTTATTTGTTACCGATTTCAAAATAAAACATTGAGCACATTATTGCTTTCGATGTGATTTGTATCATGGACAGAAGTTCACGAGATTGAACTCGAAAATGCACGAATGTGTTGAAGATACAAAATGTAACTTTTTTGCACACCTCCTAGATTGTGTATATAACTAAAATGCTGAATAAAATATAAAGGTTTAGTCTTGTCATTTATTATGAATTAGAAATATAGGAAGATGTTCTGCCAAATAACAATTGTGCCAGGGCCCATTCGGGGTTCGCCCAATTTGGTAGTCAGCATTCCTACTAGCTCGTCTAGTGGGATATCCCTTTAGCTCACTTGGTAGAGTGTTGGACTACTGTTTGTGGGGTACTGGGTTCTTCCGTACCCCCTCTCGTCCAAGTGGATTTTTCCGAACCCTGTAACACAATTGAAGTGGATCCTGTAGATTTTTATAAATTCAACATGTCATTACATTCTTCACTTTCAAAGATACGAAAATCACAATTAACCTTACTTTGAGATTAATGACAAACAAAACTAGGTAAACATTTGAAAACAATTAACCTTACTTTGAGATTAATGACAAACAAAACTAGTTAAAAATTGGAAAACCACTCTCCAGGAAATTCCAAACAAGATAGTACTTGAAAACGGTCAAACTCAAGTTCATTTTTTAAAATCAATTTTGAAATCAATCTGGGTCGTATGCTCTTGGGAAAAACATCACAAGCAATAGGTGTAAATACAAATATTGGTAACTAAAAACGATTGGGAAGGCTATAGGGCATAAACTTATGTCTAAATACAAGAGTTGCTAGGCTATGTGAGTGTACTCATTATGGTTTTACTTTCGTGTTTCTATCCTCAATGGTTGCTGAGATCTAATTACCTACTGGATTGTTACTTGAGAGTCAATACATTGACCTTGACCAATGACTCAACCTTGAAATTTTGTGAGGCATAAGGACTTATCCCTACTTTTGATTTTGTTCACTGCCAGATTCTTACACGTATCATAGAAATGTCAATCGTATCAAAACGGATGATCTGATCAAGCTGAAAATTGCGTGGAGCATTGAAAGTCAGTACCAAAGTGCATCCGAGTTTCAAAATTGCAATCAACTAAATAATTTCGCACACCTGACACCCAAGATGTCTAAATTTCAGTCAAAATAACGTCTGATGCCATAATGACGTGGAATGACGTTAGATTCGAAATTTATTACATATTTGGGAAGTACTGTCAAATACCTTTCAAACAAACTACTACTCGATATATTCGCAAAAGGTCATGTCATTGTCATTTTTTAGGTCAACTTCGACCTCAGGTGCTTGCCAAGGCTATCGATCATAGGCCTTAGATGTAAATACAAAGGTTGCTTGACTAAGTGAGTACAACACTTTCGAGTGCAACACTTATATTCACTTTCGTGTTCACATCTCTCAGGGTTCTTGAAATATAATGGCATACATGGTTTTCATTTGCAGGTCAATATTGACCTGACTTTTGACATTCGACCTTGAAATTTTGTGGGACAAAAAAGTTATTTTTGGCTATAAAGTCGTGCACCATTAGAATTTTATGCACATTATTGATGCTTTTATCAACATGCACGGTTTGAAACATTCAATTTCACACATAAAGGGACTAGTTGTCGCCATAGAATTGGCAATGACGTCATAACGAAATAACTGATTTAGCTAAAAATTGACATGCGGCATAAAATACTGGCGTCACATCATTTGCAACCATCAGATAGAAAATCGGACGGGGTGACTTCCTAGGTCGAATATTCGACCTCATGCGAATTTCTCAAGGTCCAGGTCGAATGTCAAGGTCAAGGTCACAGATGATAGAACTCGAGTTTATCTACAATATGCACTTAGTTTGAAGTGTCTATGACAATTTAAACCAGAGTTATGGCCAATTATGCGTGAACATTTTGACCTTGACTTTTGACCCAAATTCACCAAAATAGGACGTTTTCTGCCCAGTATCCTACAGAATATGTAGATCAAGTTTAAGGAAAGGAGGTAAAAATTGTGGACGCTAGGCTGTAAACAAACTAACAAACAAACAAGACCTTTCTGATAGTATACTACTCGGTATGTTGCGCTGACCTTAGTACATGACTTTGGTATTGACCTATGGCGAGCTTCTCAAGGTCAAGGTTAAAGGTCACATTCAAGACATATAAGAAAGACCTTTTGATATGTTACAACATGGTCCTAGTTTGAACTCTCTACGACGATTAGTTTCGAAGTTATAGCCATTTATGTGATTTTGACGTAATTATGACGTCATTTGTCATCAATTCTATACCGCAAACTTACTGTGAAATGATTTTTTGAATATGCATGTCAATATAATTTATATATGTATTATATTATCAGCAGACAAGATCATGATATCTTCAGATAATAAGTTTCCTTTGAAATTTTATCGATTTATTGCCACATAAACGTCAATTACATAAAAATGGATATATGGATTGAGCTAAAAATTGACAGAGAGCATCACAGGCCGAATCCACATCGTTTGCAGGTGTTAGATCCGCAGTAAATCTTGTAAGTTTGCACACCTGACACTCAAAAGGCCTGAATGTCAATCTGAAATCACGTTTGACGTCATTATGACGTCAAAACGTATGTATCAATTGTGCTACAAATTGATAGAGACCATCACAGGACGACTCCACATCGTTTGCATATGCTAGATCTGCAGTCAATGTTATAACTTTGCACATTTGACACTCCAAAGGCCTAAATATCAGTCTGAAATCACGTTTGACGTCATTATGACGTCAATTGATGTCCGATTCCAAAAATGACAACATATTTGGAAAGTACTCTCGAAGACCTTTCAAACGAGCTACTACTCGATATTTTTGCAAAAGGTCAAGGTCAAGGTCATTTTTGAGGTCAACTTCGACCTCAGGCGCTTGCAAAGGCTATCGGTCATACGCCTTAGGTGTAAACACAAAAGTTATGAGGCTAAGTGAGTGCAATACTGTGGATTTACTTTCGTGTCTCTATCTTGTTTAGATCCTAAGATATAGTGACCTACATGGTTTTCACTTGCGGGTCAATATTGACCTTGACTTTCGACCTTTGACCTTGAAATTTCGTGAAACAGAAGAACTCATCCTCGGCTATGAACAGGTGTAACATTCAATTTTTAAACACATTATTGACGCTTTTATCAGCATGGACAGCTTGAAACATGCAATTTCGCTTATAATGGGACCGATTTTGTTGTCATAGAAACGTCAATTACGTCATAACAAATTGGCCGATCGGGCTAAAAATTGACAATAAGCATAAGGGACCGGTCCCACATCGTTTCCAAGCATCAGATCGAAAATCGGAGGAGGTGACCTCCAAGGTCAAATATTCGACCTGAGGCGAACTTCTCAAGGTCAAGGTCAAATGTCAAGGTCAAGGTCACAGAAGATAGAACTCGAGTTTATCTACAATATGAACTTAATTTGAAGTCTCTAGGGCCATTAGAACCGAAGTTATGGCCACTTATGTGTTTTCAACGTTTTGCTTGACCTTGACCTTGACCTTTGACCTAGATACACCAAAATAGGACGTTTTTGGCGCGGTGTCCTAGAGAATGTGTGCAACAAATTTGGAGGAAATCGGGTGAGAAATGTGGACGCTAGGCTGTAAACAAACAAACAAACAAACAAACGAGGGGCCATAGGCCCGGCAGTTGACGAATTTGCCATAGAAACGTCAATTACGTCATCGACGTTGCACGTAGCGTGTTGAAATTCGTTACGTGGCTGAACAATAATGCTCCACATACGTTCTCATAATTACAGCCTATTGCCTTCAAAATTGAGTGCACTGTGCCTGTTTGAATGTTTGCTGAAAAGCCGTAAATCTTGTATGACAGGCCATACGTTTATGACGTCATAGCGGAAAATCTATCATGGCGGAAAAGTATCGGATAGTACCCTTCCAAACCAGAATTCAACGAGCTTTCTAATGGTGCAATCCGCTTTTCTGTACGACAAATACCTCTCAATATGTAGCTCCATTTTTAAAATTGACGTTTTACGTCATGACGTCATTGACGTTGCACGTAGCGTGTTGAAACTCGGCATGTGGCTGGGTATGACGTTTATGACGTCATAGCGGAAAATTTATCATGGCAGAAAAGTATCGGATAGTAGCCTTCTAAACCAGAATTCAACGAGCTTTCCAATGGTGCAATTCGCTTCTCTGCACGACAAAAACTTTCCGATATATGGCCCCATTTTGAAAATTCACGTTTTACGTCATGACGTCATCAACGTTGCACGTAGCGTGTTGAAACTTGGTATGTGGCTGGGTATTATTATTTCACATATGTTCTAATAATTACAGTCCAATATCTTTAAATTTGAGTGCACTGTGGATGTTTGAACGTTTGCAGAAAAGTCGAAAAATTGGTATGACAGGCCTTACGTTTATGACGTCATAGCGGAAAATCTATCATGGCGGAAAAGTATCGGACATTACTCTTCTAAACCAAAATTCCACGAACTTTTCAATAGTACAATCCGCTTCTCTCTACGACAAATACTTTTTGATATATAGCCCTATTTCGTAAATTGACGTTTTACGTCATGACGTCATTGACGTTGCACGTAGCGTGTTGAAAATTGGCATGTGGCTGGATTTTATTATTTCACATACGTTCTGATAATTACAGTTCAATACCTTCAAATTTGAGTGCACTGTAGATGTTTGAAAGTTTGCTGAAAAGTCGAAAAATTGGTATGACCGGCCTTACGTTTATGACGTCGTAGCGGAAAATCTATCATGGCGGAAAAGTATCGAACAGTACCCTTCTAAACCAGAATTCAACGAGCTTTCCAATGGTGCAAATCGCTTCTCTGTACGACAAATACTTTCCGATATATAGCCCCATTTCTAAAAATGACGTTTCACGTCGTGACGTCATTGACGTTCGAACAATCCGAGTAAAACTTCGCAGTTCAATGGAAGATACCATTATATATCGGTGCGCTGAATTTAAGAGATATCGGTCCAAATGTGAGTGCTGTGTGAATTTTTGAAAATCCGCCAATGATGAGAGATAGGGATTTTTCGATTTTTCAATGTTCTGCGTGCTTTGCTGATTGACTTTCACTATAGCGGTACTTTTATTCAGTACGTACATAAGCGTGGATAGTCATTTAAACTACCCTATTTTGTTTGAGTGGCCCCAGCGGTTCCTATAGATGATGACGAATTTTTGTTTCACATCATACCAAGTACAGGAAAGTATGCATGCAAAAACCTCCAATTGAGGGGTGCTAAGAGGCAAGCCGGCATTTTATTACGGGTGTGTGTCCATGGATTCGCGTAAGAACGAATCATACAGTTTCGAAACCATTTCGACTTTCAGCTTCGTTTGGTGTGTACACGTGAAGCGCTTTTCTTATCTGGAATTTGATCATAATATTGGGCTAATTGCGTGTTTTGTCGCAGAGTTTTGCTTTAATTCACGAACGGGATTGTATAGATCTAGATCATGACTATATATGCTGTATAATGTCAGCATATTATGCGATTTTCCTGTCAAAAGTTACGTGCGCAATTCGTCACATTATCGATTCACCATCCGTCACCGGGGGTCCTGGCCTTTGCGGCTTGCCGTGTGACCGGCAGCGTTCGACCGTTATGATCACGCGCACATCTCCGACTGGATGATCAGAGCATTTAGCCTGCGAGTTGCTGTGCTGTGCAAGCGATACCACACAAGAACTGGACCGAGGGGTAACCTTTTCGGCGTGCTTATACAATAACTTGGGCAATTTTGAGACACACGCACTCTGATTAATGTAATCAAAGTAATCTTTTTAATCAAAAAGTTCACCGAGGATGAACAGTGATGAAGTTGATGATAAAAACAAGTAATCAAGTTTCATGAAACACAATGAATAAGCCAGTTCGGAAATGTTTCCAGGTCAGGTCAAGTGGCATAAACAAATCGTTTGTATGCACAACGAGAGTTATGACTCACGCCATAAACTCGAAATGAACAAATTTACTTAGTGTCGTACAGGCGGAATTGAGTAGAGTGTCAGTGACAGTGACTCGACAATGGTAGCGTGACAACACAAGGTGGCTTTGTTTATACCGCTTGACCTGACCTAAAAACATTTCCGAACTCGGGTATAAAGCGTCAAAATTCAGCATCCCTAACTTGCTATATGACAATATGTTGCCATGACGTTTTTGGTGAAAAAGGTTATTTTGATGACTTTTTTCTGATTCTGATTAACTTGATGAAAAAAAAGTTCAGAAGAAACGTCATCAGTTTGACTGAAATGTGGTGATTAATTCAAACAACAATCTGATGACTTTGATTACATTGATCAGTGTGCGTGAAACATGCCAAATGTATCTATTATGGAGACACACATTATACCGGTGATGGCAGCTATTTTGTGTATTGTGAAAACACGGGATTCCATATGCCTAGTCCTGAGTTTGGTCTATATCAACATAGACCGTATGTCGGGGAAATAGCAAAATGTATCTTTTGATTCAAATATACAACAATACATGTAGTATTTGGCAGGCCCCAAATATAAACATGATCAACTCCTTGAGTTTAATTAAATTGCCCAGACCCCAGATCAGATTCCCGAGATCCCATTTTGGGGTGAAATTCAACATCGAGGTAGATTGCTAGCTATTTTAAATTTTTAGGTTACTGGACCTTTGGTCCAATGAAAATTTTTTTGGACTTTGAAAATTTCACCTAATTTTTCCTTCATAATGGGAACTGTGCAGAGTAAACTCATAGAACACTTCAAGATAGAGCCTAAGTATTGGCACATTCAAATGGGAAATCATATATTGCGGTTTGAGTGGTGACCTCGAATTTGACTTTAATGACCTTAAAAGGTCAAAACGACCTTTTTTGCCGAAAAAACGATGAATTTGGTCTTTGGTGGCCCTTTTTTCAGAGTCTATTCAGACAGTTTTCGTCAAAATCATGTATGAGATTCTCCTAATGTACCTTTGTGATGTTTATTAGTTTTGTTGCCTTTGAAATGACGGTCTGCGTGTGGCGGCCATTCTGATTTTTTGACCGGTAGGCAAAAAAAAAATTTTCGTCCCAAATTGAGTCACTATTCGTTTTGAGCCATTTCCAGCAACAACAAAAAATTTTTGGCCATTGAAAAATGTTTTGGACTTTTGAGCTTAGTTTATGGGGAATTGGACCTATGGCCTAATTGATTGCAGGTGGAGTATATATCAATATTGAACACTGATAATAAGCAATGTATGACCCCGATTGATTTTGATTATGCTATTTTGAGGCCAATGTTGGTGATTTCGATTAACTATGTCAAATAAACGACCCAGAAACCAGTCTGGTGACCCTCCTTTTTCTTTTCATAATAAGAATGCTGAATAAAATACATCAATTTCAAGAGATTCCATCATGGAAAAATATTGAAAAAAAAAGGCATGAAAAACATTAAGCTGTGGCCAAATAATGATACATGTATGTAAGATATACTTATAATATAAATTTCTGATGACCGAGGTCCAGGGGTGGATGTAAGGGTGGGGAGGTCAAGGGGTTCTTTTGTTCTGCTTTGTTCGTAAACGGAGAAGAAGGAGAATAAAAAGAAGAAAAGAGAAGGACGGAGAGAGAAAATTTATCCTGTCTGTGTAACTGCCTCACGGTAAAAGTTCTGGTAGGGGATAATCAACTGATAGACCTCAATATACTGTAGGTAGACCTACCTATTAGTATAAATACACAATAGAGTATACATGTAATGCCATTGCGAGTTAGTCATCTGTCTTATTAATATATAAATATAGGCTATAAATTTAGGGGGCCTAGTTGAGTTATTAAGATATTTTATAATGCCTCATTTTATATTTTGCCTTAAGGCTGGTCCTGAAGGCATGCAGCCACCATATACTAGTAAGTTTAGGGCGACCAAGCTGATGGAACATTCGTTGGTCATGGCTTGGCAACACGGGTGGTCCTGTAGCTGGTATACCTGATAGCGGATGGGGTCGTCACATCTAAACTAGGTAGGTATAGGTATATACTTGTACTTGTTATTGGATATATTAGGACCAAAATGAATGATGTACATCAGTAGTAAAGTGACCAATTAAAAAATTATTGATGTCAAATATCATACCCGTCTTGACCGTTTCTAACAACAGGTCCACTGCTGCTGTGGTGTTTGTGGCACCTGGGTACTCTGGGATGTGGGGTGGTGCAGACTAGCTGTAACAATTTATGATGTACCAATGCATTTGTACAGGACAGATCACCTCGATATTGATGGACATACGGCCAGTCTTCTCTGCTTGTCAGGTGGAGGTAGAGAGTGTGCACTGTTGCCTGGCGTAACAGCCAGCCAGCGGGTTAACGTAACCTGTACTCCATGTCTACAGCAGTAAATAATGTGGATGGGCGGTGTGGACTTGAACGACTAGAAGACAAGAATGGATCGCAGGAGATGCACCTACAGTTGGTACAGTCCATAATTCATACACTACATTGATTTTGATTAATTGATACACTACATTGAAGACTTCAAAGTAAATTAAACATATTGAGTCCAGCATTTCCCTACAAACTTTGTTGATGATAAAAAAATTTCAAATGTTCTTCATGTTTCATATATTTTGTGGAAGTTCATGCCATCTGTGTGCTATTGTTGTTTTCCATGTTGCATCAAGCTGGTGAGGAAGGGCATGTAGTGGGCATTGTTCGATGCATAGATCATTCACAGAACATTCAAGCCTCTTGCCGAACACAACCTCTGTGGATTTTCCTCATGGATGCGGCGCACCAAATGGATGGGTCGTTCAGCACAAGAGTCGCTTGAGTTCGGGCCGCTGCTGTACTCAAAACGGGGAGATTGTGTAGCAGTAAACACGGGCCTGTGGGGGGCAGCAGCTGCGACCACATGTGTAAAGTTTGTTACAAGAAGCGCACCCACTACGCCAAGCTGCACCATGAAGTGAGCTCACACCTGGAGAATCCCCACAAGCATTGCAAAGAGTGCTTCGCGTGTGTGAGGCTGTTTCGCTGGGTGTTTCACGAAAGATTCTATCTGGCATAACAAGAAAGGATTTTGTTACAATTCACTGTTGTTATTATTGCTGATATTTCATTTGAGCATTGTGTCCTAGATGTAATTAGCAGTAGAATATTGTCATTTACTTTATGACATGCATTTAAGTGACCATGGTTCTCTTGTTTGTTTGGTTGTGCAATTGATCACTGAATGTATTGTTATATTTTTTCAAATTCATTGCAAGTACATTTATGTAACATGTTGGAAATCGTCGAATATCTTACGGTCATACAATGTACCCGTTATGATGGGAGAATGGTGTTCCGAGTCATAATGTATCCAATTATCTATGTTCTAGACGGTGCTGACACAATATCAACTAGCGTATATGTTCGTGTAAATTTGCATGATCATGTTTAACGTCATCTTGCGTTACTTATAATGTCAGTTGGTCAGTATCTGCATGATGGAAGGACGTCACTGGATAATTCTCCACATTTCGTTGTGCAGCTCAGTGCACAGTACATTCTCGTGCTGACCAACTGACGGCCTGTAATCTCGCTCTGAGGGTCTATGGATACATTCAGTATTTGTTTGTCCAGTTGAGCCCCCTCACATGTATTTTACATCTACCATCAGTCTATCACTTACAAAATTTTGTTTACCAATATGGACACTATGGTAAATATTGAATACTGTAAAACGACTAATATTGGCAGCTATTAAATTTGGCGAAGATTTAATTTGACGGTTTCCAAACCACATATATATATAGTTTATTTGGCGGATGATTTAATTTGGCAGTTGTTCCCCTACCGCCAAATCCGCCAAATAAATCATTCGCCAATATCAGTCTTTTTACAGTACCTACTATGATAACACCAAGCCTCTTGAAGTGTAAGTGTTTTGTGTGTGTGTATGTATTAGGAATAATTCTGATAACCGTTTGTCATTTTCATCGATATTGGATCCATTCACTTTGGTATTATTTCATTAGTGGTGTTCTGACGGTTGCATTATGATTAGTTCCGTCATATTTTATGTTTCTTTGTGACGTGTTGTCTTGTTATCATAATGTTCATCAGGTGCTGCCTTGCTTCAGTCAGTTCGAGTTTCATTCCCTAGTTGTCACTGCGTATATGTATGAGGAACTAAATGTATCTAGGTATATGGAAAGGAAATACAGGTGCTTGCTATTCTTGACCTCCGTGCAGTAAACTGTGTTTCACTGACAGAAGACAACATCTCTGTTTGTTTTTTTTTCCACAGAGTTGATTTTCTGGTATTATATGTCTTGTCATTAAACATGGAAATACCCTTATGTTATTTGATTCCTTCTTTTTTCAATCTTTCTTCTTACCTTGGGGTCCACACAATCTAGCTACATATGTTTTCCTGTGAAAAGTAATGTATATTCGTTGTTGCTGGAGATGGTAAATGATACCAATGGGCATGTCGAATTTCAAATACCTGACCGATATAGAAAAACAAAATACAAAAAGTGGCAAAACATTACATTTCAGGGATTTTAGCTCTTGTCAATTAAGTACTAGTATATTGTTCATTGCTACTGAACATTTAATGTGCAGTACTATTATTTCATTTTGGTTCATCTGATTTTTTGGGCATTTTCAGGCATGTTCTGTAAAGGGTTAAGTGTTTACTATGGGCACTTTGCTCTTTGTATTTGTAGACTAAACAACTACAATGGAAAGGTGGTAATGAAAGGGTTATTGGTAACGGTAAAACTTTTTGCTTTACATGTGGGTATTTCTCTGCTTTTTTGTAGCTCCCAGTCTGACTCCAGTCCTGGTGCTTTACAGTTCCTAGTTTGACTACAGTCCTGGTGGCAGTTACTGCGTCTGTGTTTGGTGGAACTAGACTCTGTCCTTCCACGTCTTGTAGTGATTCTGCTGTGCTCGGTCGGGTGTGTGAGTTTATTATTATTTCAATGTAAAACAAATATGATGTATGAGTCAATATTAGAGATTTTATTTCATTAGTGATTCTAATAATGCAAGTGTTAAATTGGTTCCCAAATTATGAAAGATAATACTAGTTATCTTCGGATATTTTTACATTGATTTGACATTTGATGAAAAAAAAATATACAATTTGAATTTTATATTGTGTATTTCTGGAATGCAGAGAGTGAAAATATATTTCTTTTCTATTACAGGTGCTGTTCAAGACGTCAGTCACAGTTGCTACTGTGCCCGACCCTGAGCAACTGAGCGTGTTGTTCAGGGGCTTTGTCTGTGACTGCGCGTATCACAGACGCCCAACAGCTGCCCCTTTGGTGACTCTCCATGGGGATAACTTCTGATTGTGCGTTCAGAAGTGTGCTGGTTACCCAGTCTTGTCTTCCCCGACGAGATCTGTGACCAAAGCTTGCTTTGGGAGCCCTTTGGGCTGAATAACCCTTTCCCGTCAGACGTACTTCGGTACTGAGGGTCTGGGGAGTGGCCACGAGGAGAGCGTAGCGGGCCCAAACCTATGTACGACTTATGAGCTTTGATATACACTTGACAAACCTTGGCATATACTGGTTATTATTAATTTTGCTCACTTCAGGCAACTGAACTGACATTGAAATAGTGGTTTTCTTGAATGTGCAATATGTGACTTGATGACCCAAAATTCATACTGTTTTGCTTGCTGATTCGAAACAGAATTTATTCAAAATAAAATTACAAGCAAACAGGAGTATTGTTGCACTGTCAGATTTGTCATTGCATCAATTGATCAATCAAATTTTAAACATAGGACAAAAATTTGATTGAATACTTCATTAAATTGCATGAATTCATGTGATTGTTGTGAATAAACGGCATAATTTCATTGTGTATTTCTACATTTTGTCAAAACGTTCCCATTTTCTTTAAGCAGTGCTTGACATTGATCCGAGTACAGTATTTCATGTTATAAACCCATCTGTTACTGTAACAAATATCACTGTTGAAAAACATTTTTTGATATATATAACTGGAAAAAAATAACTCGAGTAAATAAATCAAACAAGGAATAAATCAATATAAGGTATTGTCTTGTGTATTATAGTAGACTGATATTGGTAATAATAACTATACGTCACCACTGTAAGCAGAAATTGTTCAATAGATACACTATTTGTACAATAGAAATACAGATTCCACATCACTATATATATATTTTGTTATCTCCATCACTACAACTTGTTCTTGGGGAGAAGTTGGCTTGCTGTCTCGACCATCAATGAATAAAAGTTTTGTTGTATAACTTGTATATATTTTACACGTATAAAGTTTATGGTCACAACGTTTTCATTTCACTGCGTTGAATAATTTTTGGAACTTTAGAATAATTTGACAGTATTCAGCACATCATTTCTGACAAATACATTTGTTCACATATTGGTTCAAAAAAACAACTATACAAACTGAATTTTTTTCATCAGCACATCATTTCTGACAAATACATTCGTTCACATATTGGTTAAAAAAAAACAACTATACAAACTGATTTTTTTTCATGAAACGTTAACCATCAGTTCACAAGATTTATCACACTTGCACTGTGAAATTGAATTCAAATAACTTATTTGAACAAGATACAATAGGATCTGCACTTACATATATATGTCAATACATTCTGATAACATAGGCTTTGGGTTTTGAAGTTTAAAAACAATCCTGACCATTGGTATATCATTGAGTATAATTACCACAAGATGCCACGACGTAAGAAAAGTCTTGAGCAAAAACGTAAGGAGTCGAAAATTAGAATGAGAGATAAAAGACGAGAAGAAACAGAAGACAAAAATACTGTATGCTTGAACAAAGACAAGGAAGCCAAGAGAATTAAAAGAGAACACGAATCACGAGATCAACATAGTGAACGCTTGGAAAAAGTGAAAAGAACAATGCGAGATATCAGGCAAAACGAGACAGAAGGCCGACGTAGTGAACGCTTGGAAAAAGTCAGACAAACAGTGCGAGATAACAGGCAAAACGAGACAGAAGGCCGACGTAGTGAACGCTTGGAAAAAGTCAGACAAACAGTGCGAGATAACAGGCAAAACGAGACAGAAGGCCGACGTAGGGAACGCTTGGAAAAAGACAAGGAAGCTAAGAGAATTACTAGAGGACAAGAATCAGGAGACCAACGTAGTGAACGCTTGGAAAAAGTCAGACAAACAGTGCGAGATAGCAGGCAAAATGAGACAGAAGGTCGCCGTAGTGAACGCTTGGAAAAAGTCAGACAAACAGTGCGAGATAACAGGCAAAATGAGACAGAAGGCCGACGTAGTGAACGCTTGAAAAAAGTCAGACAAACAGTGCGAGATAACAGGGAAAACGAGACAGAAGGCCGGCGTAGTGAACGCTTGAAAAAAGTCAGACAAACAGTGCGAGATAACAGGGAAAACGAGACAGAAGGCCAACGTACTGAACGCTTGGAAAAAGACAAGAAAGCTAAAGGAATTGACCGGAAGTTGAAAGAGACCCCAGGAAAACATAAAGAAAGAACTGCTCGTGTGAAAGTTGCAATGAAGACGATGAGACAGATCAGAAAGTGTACCACACCTAGCATGACTCAGGTCGTTAACAACTTTCTGGGCAAAGTGAGAGACTCTTGTAACTATGTTTGCTGCTCTTGTCATCGATTGATGTATAGAATAACTGTTCGTCACCTTGATGATGCACAGTACACGAAAGCACCCAAAAAGCTTGTGAGAGACGTACTTCAGTACAGGGTCAAATCAGCACTTTCAAGCGAATGGATATGTCGTACTTGTCACAACTGCCTGAAGCGTGGAAAAATGCCTGCCCAGTCGAAAGCAAATAAATTAACTTTAGTTGATGTGCCAATGGAACTTCAGAATCTGAACAGTCTCGAGATACGTCTTATTTGTAAACGTATCCCATTCATGAAAATGGTAGGTCTTCCAAGAGGCAGACAACATGGTATTCACGGACCAGCTGTAAACGTTCCATCTAAAGTTGAAACCGTATGTAATTTGTTCCCACGATTGCCGTCTGAAAGCCAACTTATACCTTTAAAATTCAAAAGAAAACGATCGTATAAAAGTCACTACATGTACGAATATGTCGATCCACAAAGAGTACTCAATGCACTGAAATGCCTGAAATCTTGTAATCCTCACTACAAAGATGTAGAAATAAACGAAACTTGGGAAAACGATGCTGAAGTAGACAACTCAGAGCTCTGGCATGCAATGACAGCAAAGTGTGACCAAGTACAGTCTGATCAAGCTAGTTGCAATTTAAGTAATGATGTACATATGATGCCAGAAGAATCCATCGAACCCAGTGAGGACATCACTACAGTCACACAAAAAATGAGGACAAGTGTACAATATGCTGCTCCTGTTGAACAGATTAGTCATGAAAACGACACGATACATGACGTTGCCGATCGCAGGCACATGACCATTATTGAAGTACCAGGTGATGGAAATTGCATGTTTACGTCAGTGTGCTATCACCTTGACCGGCTTAATATAGTCAGTACAACACCACAGAATCAGCGTGTAGTGATATCGCAATACATGAGTGAACATTCAGATTGGTATCGAGAGTTTGTGTGTGCCAGGATACAAACGGACGGTACATGCAGATCTCGACAAGCAGACACTGAACAACCATCTGACGCGGACAGGGCTATAGAAAGAATTGAGGATATTAGGTCACAAACTGAAATACGATGGATAAAATATCTCGATGATCTGGCCTATGGTAATCAGTGGGGAGAACATGTAGCTTTACAAGCAATTGCTGATTATTATTCAGTGAAAGTGATCGTTCACCAGACTGGACATGCAGTACCTATCAATGTCACACCCAGACGTCAGATAAAACATGAGTTTGACTTGGGACTTATTGGGCAGAGTCATTATGTGATTTTTGTACCGTCCGTAAACGAGGGAGCTATTGAAGCAAACCAACAACGCAATGTCGACTTGAGTGGGAATGACAGTGATCAATCAGACGAAGAGCAGAGCGAAGAAGATAAACTTGCATTCGAGAATGCTATAACAACGCATGGATTACCGCATGAGTCTAGCTTGATCAATGATAATGCTCAGTATGAAAATACAACAGTGAACATTGCTCCAGCTGAAAATGAAAAACCAGTACCTCTACTAAGTGACCCTCATTTTGAAGAGCTCTCAAATCCCGACAAGTATCCTGATGGAAGCAATGCACTAACGACAGACAGAGAAGTGCATCTAGTACCAAGAAAGTACTTCAATCAAAGGTTACTCGATAAAGACGGAAGATTCTCACAGTCTGTGGAATACTTACTCAGTGCACAGTACGCGTGTGAAAACCAACAGGTTCACAGTGACATAAACCATTTCATATATCGAAGATGTTCTGGTAAAGAATTTCAAGGACAAAGGTTGAATGCTGGTTTGTTGAAGAACGCAAGTAAATTAAATGATATGTTGAAAGCAGACGTTGCATACAAGATTATGAAAAATGTTCGTGGTACACCAAGTTACTTTCAAACATTATTGTTTGATGTTTTGGCAATGATCAGGCAACTTGGGCTACCTACATTTTTCTTGACTCTTTCATGTGCTGACATGCAATGGCCAGACATACTTCAAACTATTGCACAGCAATATGGGACGATATTGACCGACGAAGACATTGCTAACATGACTTACAAGGAAAAATGTGACTGGTTGAGACGCAATCCTGTAACGGCTGCCAGACAATTCCAATACCGACTGGAACTATTCTTCAAAGATGTTATAAGGTCAAATTCCCATCCCGTGGGTGAAGTATTGCATTACGTGATCAGAATTGAATTTCAAGCTCGTGGCTCACCTCATGCACACTGTCTGCTGTGGATAAAAAATGCCCCCCAAATTGACAAAGATTCTGACAGAAATATATGTGATTTCATTGACAAGTACATAACATGTGCACTGCCGGATGATGATGAAGAACTGTCGGATTTGGTGACCAGGTTACAGAGTCATACTCATTCCCCATACTGCCGAAAAAGAGGATCGTGCCGATTTCATTTTCCAAGACCTCCAAGTTCACAGACAATGATTGCTAGAGAGCCAGAGAATGACCAGTTGAGTAATTCGAGGAAAGACAGTGCTAGAGATGTACTCAAACCTGTACAGGAACTGATGACGAAGAAAGATTGTAGTGGTATCTCATTGACAGAACTGTTAGAAGAAGTTGGTGTTACAGAGGAACACTACATGAAGTCACTATCAGTATCCCAAAAAGGTTCCAATGTGGTTATGGAGAGAACTCCCAGTGAACAAAATGTTAATCCTTACAATCCAACATTAATAAAATCATGGAAGGCAAATATTGACATTCAAATGATACTGGATCCATGGGCTTGTGTTGCATATATTGCCAATTATCTTACAAAAGATGAGAGTGGAATGGGAGAGCTTCTGAAACAAGCTTGCAAAGAATACCAGGACAAAGATGTACACAGCATGTTGAGGCATATTGGAGCAACATTCTTGAATCGGAGAGAACTTAGTGCACAAGAAGCAGCATATAGAGTATTGTCGATACCGTTGAAGAAACTGAGTCGTAAGGTAGTGTTTATCAATACTGATGCAGAAAGTGAGCGAGTTGCCGTGCTGAAAACTAAACAGCAGTTGAAAGATGTTGATGATTCTGATGAAGATGTGTTCCAAAGTAACATAGTGGAGAGATACAGCTTGAGACCTGTTGAATTGGAAAACATGTGTCTGGCAGAATTTGCTGCAAACTACTCGGTTAACTACAATGAGGAAAATGATGCAGACGATTGTGTGCCTCCAGTATTGGACGAAAATCAGGATACAACCGAAGACGCTAGACGATTGGCAATGTCCAAGCAAATTAAACTGAGGGATGGGAAAACAATTATGCGAAAAAGGAGGCAAGAAGCAGTAATAAGGTTCAGAAAAATTAACAGGACAAAGGAGCCGTCGCATTTCTTTCGTTCTAAGTTAATGTTATATCTACCTTGGCGTGTAGAAGAAACTGACTTACTAGGAGACTTTGACAGCTTTGCTGACCATTATGAAAGTGTTATTGATACCGTAAAAAGCAACGAAAGATTGTACTCTTCAGATGTGACAGATATGGAACAAGCTATTGAACACAACCAGCAAAATGGAGTACCAGAACATATATGGGCTGACCTAGCACCAGGCAATGAGCACGCAGAACAACAGGATAGAAATGAACCAATTGAAGTAAATCTTGACATTGATGATGAGGATTTAGCTGCAAATGTTGCAATGTTTGAAAATCCCCAGTGTCGCCCAACATCTGATGTCGCACTTCGTTATGACAAAGAAAAAAAACACACTGAACTATCACCAAAAGAGATCAGAATGATGATGCGTACTCTGAATGAGAAACAAAAAGAAGTTGTCATGTTTCACAGACAATGGTGCAAAAATGCCATACTCGATATGAAAAAGGGGAATCCTTTAAAGCCTTATAGATTGTTTTTGAGTGGACCTGGTGGTGTTGGTAAGAGTCATGTCATCAAACTAATACACGCAGAAACACGTCGTCTTTTACGCTTGTCAAGGAAAGTGAAACCTACTGACATCGTAATATTACTGTTAGCGCCAACTGGTGTGGCAGCATTCAATATCGATGGAATGACAATTCACTCTGGTTTACTGTTACGGACATCAACGTATGGTAATAATGCAGACACATTGACTTTTGAGAAATTGAATACTCTTCGTTCCAACTTGGAAACCGTGGTAGTGGTTGTCATTGACGAGATTTCTATGGTTGGTTCCGACATGTTGCTTAATATCCACAGGCGACTTTGTGATATTAAAGGAGGTACAGAGGATGGTGCACTGTTTGGAAATGTTTGTGTCTTGGCTGTTGGAGATCTATATCAGTTACCACCTGTACGCCAGCCACACATATACAGTCCATATAAGAACGCATTAGCTAATTTGAGTGGGTCACTTTGGAAAGACCATTTCATGTTGCATGAGTTAGATGAAGTTGTGAGACAGAGTGGGGACACAGAGTTTGCCGAGTTATTATGTCGACTGAGAACAGGACATTCCACAGACCAAGACATAGAGATCCTGAAGTCACGAAACATTGACCAATCAGATCCTGATTACCCGCTGGATGCCCTGCACGTCTTTGCCTTTAATGTCGACGTTGATGCATGGAACAAACAAAGGTTAGAAGACACTGCACCTGATGAATTTGATCGAATACAAATCCCTGCAGTTGACAGTAAAAAAGATAGTACTGGGCTAGTTGATCTCACAAACGTTTGCTCTCAGGACAAAAGGTCTGAAACTGGTGGACTTCATACAGTATTAGAATTGGCTGTGGGTGCACGAGTCATGCTTATTTACAACGTTGATGTATCAGATGGACTAGTAAATGGTGTTCTGGGATCAGTACAAGGTATGAAGCAAAATAAAGCTGGAAATGTTGTTGTTGTCTTTGTGAAATTTGACAATAAAAACGTGGGGAAGAAGGCTATTGCGGTTAGTCAATGGACAGATGAGTTTCCAGATGCTGTTCCTATTAAGCGACATGAGGGCATGTTCGATAAAGGACACAAGAGCACACAGGTCACGCGCATACAGTTCCCTTTGACTCTCGCATGGGCAATCACAATTCACAAATGTCAAGGACTGACCTTAGAAAAGATTCTTGTGAGCATGAAAGGTGCCAAAAGGTTTGGACTTGGACAAGCCTATGTGGCCTTCAGTCGTGTTAAACATTTGCATGGTTTGTATATTACAGACTTTGATGCTTCTGGTATACGAGCCAATAAGAGAGTATTACCTGTCATGGAACAAATGCGAAAGACACCATTACCACCTTTGCCTGTTCCACACATGTTTCAACTGGAAAAACCAAAGTGGATCACAATTGGGCATTTGAATATAAGATATTTCATGGAAAAAATAACAGACCTTTGTGAAACGGGTGACAATTTGTATTCACACTGTGAGGTCATGTGTTTCACCGAAACATACTTGACAGATCAAAACATAGATTGTTTTCTCGAGAAATATCATTATGTTGCATCAAGGAAAAATATCCAAGCAGATGGGCAAAAGAAAACTCATGGTCTTTTGATGTGTATTGCTGAATGGTTAGACACTGAAGAACTTGTATTCAATGTTGAAGGATTGGAATCACATGTGATTCTGATAAAAAACCTCACTACTCGTTTGATTATTGTTCTGATTTACAGGCCACCTTCCTCTTCAATGGTGAAATTCTGTAAGCTGCTAGAGTCACTGCTCCAGATGATGCCCCCCAGTGTTCCAACAATAGTTCTTGGAGACTTCAATGACGATTTGAACGAGAATCCTACTTCCACTCTGGTCAGAATGATGGAAATGTACGGATTTGACCAATATGTTGAAACACCAACTACAGATGCTGGGACACTCATCGATCATATATATTTCAACAAAAATGCATCTCAGGCTCAAAGTCATATATTTGTAGATGTGCACGACACATATTACTCAGACCATGATGCAGTTTTTTTAACAACAGCAATGTAATCATGAATTATTATTGTCATTATTGTCATTATGTTGTTGTTGTTGTGTTGCTGTTGTTGTACATGAATACTGCAAATGAAATCCATGTCATGAATGCACATGGAATGGTGTAATTATTGTTTGGTATGTACCATATTTCATGAGGGCTGCATGTTTTATTGAATTTATAGTAACTGAATGAGACCCATTTTTCAAGCAAAAATACATACATGGCTAATCACTACTGAACATCTGAAAATTGAGAGTTATTATTCTTGTATTGGTTTGAAATGAAATATGCATTTGTTATCTTCCTGCTACATTATATTTCTCAGACCATGATGTGGCATTCCCAGCAAAAATCAATGATTGGACATACATTCAATTATATATATCATTGCTACTATTTCGTGGTGTTACAGTTGTTACTCTGCCTGCCTGGCCGCTTGGCCAGGTGGGGAAAGACTAGGGCTTGTAGCCCGATAATGCATCCATTTGAGGATGCTTATATAAATCCTGTAATATATGAGTTGTAATATTATATAACTCGAAGATATGCTTTATTGAAAATAAGATGCTTTTATTATTATTATTATTATTATTTTGTTGTTGTTGTTCACACATAATGAGCTTGTGTGCAATATGTCGCTGTTGTTTCTGTGTAATGATGCTAAGTTTGCACCAAGATTGTCAATGTTATCACAACTTGATACCTAGCACTGCATTGTTCAAATAAAAAATATGTGTATTTATACATCATCATTTATCGTAGTTGAGCCATACAGGCATGAGACTTCCATGTAATTTTATGTGGTTATACCATTTGTTGCCAGTTTGGCATTCCTCAAAACTGTGACCAGACGAATACAGTAATGTGAATATATGTTTAAATTTGTGAATGTTAATTGTTGGACATGAATACTGCACATGAATGCACATGGAATGGTATAGTTATTGTTTGGCATGTACCATATTTCATGAGGGGCTGCATGTTTTACTAAATGGAGAAGAAAAAGTAACCAATTGAAAACCACGTTTCAAGTAAATATACATACATGGCTAATCAGTACTGAACATTTTAAGGCATTTCAGATATTTTATTGTTGAATGTTGCCAGTCTGGCATTCCCCAACACTGATGAGACGAATACAGTAATGTGAATGTGAATTTATATTTGTGAATGTTCATTTGTAATGCACAGAGTTGTTTTTGCATGAATGACTGTTATTGCAAGTGTCTATATTCAACATCTACTCATACTCAGTACCTATGATTGTTGTTTGCCATTTTTTTTCTTAAAGCGTGTTACAAGAATGTCATCAACTCAATATTAAATGAGTGGCTGCATGTTTCCTGTGGTAATGATGCAAATCAGTTAGTTCGATCTGTTGATCAATGTCACATTTAATGTATATATAAGTTAGTGAATATATCCATTCACGTTCCAAATTATCAGGGTACCTACTATGTTGTACATACTGATACATGTCCTCGCTGGTCCACTTGGACATAATTCTTCTTTACAAGATCTGCCTGTATGTTTCATAGTTTCTGCAACGTAGCCTGAAAGTGTCTAGAAAACCATAATATCCTGTCCAACCATGCCAAAATGTTATTAGAAGGCAAAAAATTCTTTCTTACTTCAAATACGAGCTGGCAGTAATTGATTCATTCTCAGAGGGATTTTTGCTGTATCTTTACACAGATATGCATCAACTCATTCACGCACTGTGGCACCACCTTCATGTGGTTGTTTTTTTAGGAATGAGTACCCTGATCTCATTTGCCTCTGGCGCGGCATTGATTTGTCCGTAAGCAATGTTCACTTGATTTCATATGTAATCATTTGCCTCTGGCGTGGCATTAAGTTGTCCGTAAGCAAATGAAATCAATCATTTTCATACTTCATAAGGATACTCATTCCTCACAAATGTGTTGCAGTACTCCTGACAATAATATTCCATTGGATTCCTGAGATTGAATAAACATAGCTAGCACATCAGGTCTGACATCAAAAGAAGTTTCGAATTTGTTTTGAGCATGGTGTGAATGGATAGGTTTAAATGATATAAAATAATGGAGATCATCCGAAAAGTTTGATAGCAAATTTTGTAATTTGATAGACTATAATAAAAGTACACAGTGTTGTTTAAGAAAGTACTTTGTTCATAACAATGCATTGATCAATTGAACAATAAAGAAGGTCATTACTTCAGGTCGTTACTTGATTTCAGACACACAGAATGCACTCAGAATGTACTTAGCAAAGTCATTTCAAGGTGAAGGCCCTGCTCAAAGTCAAGGTTAAGGCCAAAAAAGAAAACCTAAGAAACACTAGGTTCAACAATGCATATTTTTCGAGTTATTACCATCTATGTGTACGATCTTGTATGCAAATATTTTTCTGACTTAATAATATATCATAGCACGAAAATATCGTACACTAACTTCCTTAACCACAATTTAATGGGCTTTTCCATCTGGAATCCATTTCTCTCTAGGACGACAAACATTTCCCATAATATAGCATTATAAAGAAAAAATTACGTTTCATATCATGACATCTTGACGCTTAATTGATCTAAATGAAACTAAGTAAGTCCTCAGTACATCCCTTCACATATTTTACAAATTAGATGCCTAGCAATGCTAAAATTCCAGTGTGTCATAGATGCTTGAATATGACTGACATTTAATCAAAGTAGGTGATAGATACCGTACGTTTATGATGTCATATAGAAAAATATATTATAATTGGATTGGATAGTGCCCTCCTAAACCAGGATTAAATGAGATTTCCAACATCAAATTACCTTCTGTCTGGGACAACCACTTTAGAGCAATGGTCAAATTTCTAAAATCGCCTTTTTACGTCGTGACATCATTGACATTGAAGCGATGCAGTCGAAACTCCACACGTTTTTGGGAAATACCAGCCTAACAAATTTCAGAAAAATACAGTCCAAATTTGACCACTGTCTGAATTTTGGAAAAGTCATCAATTATGAAATGCTAGATGAACATCCATTTAAACGTGAATTACGTCACGATCTGAACATCATCTGATCATGATAAAAATTGACAAATGGCTCGAGTTTATAGAAAAACATGATATCCATCATCAATTCTGTAATTGATAATATAGTTTTGCACACCTGACAATCACAAGGGCTAGATTCCAAGAAATCATGATTGACATCATAATGATGTCTAATTTGAAAACAGAAAATTTGGAAAGAGCTCTCAACAACCATTCAAACGAGGTCAATATCAAACTTAGCGGCTTGGAAACACTATAGGTCATAGGCTTCAGGTCTAAATACAAACGTTATTACGTTTATTGTAACCCTCTGGCTTTCTGACTTCATTGGTTCCTGAGATATTGTGACCTATAACAATCCATGTTGACCTTGACCATTGACTCTTGACCAACATATTTGAACCGAAATAAAAAAATTGAAATATTTTTTGCGAACCTTGCTTATCAGATGGTTTATTGGTAAAAATTCACACTTATTATTTGTCCTAATGTCCACATGGGTAACTTGAAATATGCCATTATGCTTATAATGGTACCATTTTTTGCCATAGAAACGTCAAAATGAATGATGTGATGAAGCTAAATTATGCATTAATTGTCCATGAAGCCATGGATTACACTGGAATAATTCTCTAGAATTGTTGACACTATAGCCTTCTCAACATTTCATAAATTTGACGTTGATGACGTCACTGTGACGTCACTATACATCACATATGGAAACTAATGGATGATATGTATCAGTGCATCCAGACTTCCATCTGATATACTACTTGATAGCTTTCAGTCAGCTTGAAAATTTTACCTCGACGTTTTGCTCATGTGACGTCATTTTTCAGACCAAGTTCGAGGTCAATCAAGGAATTGACATATACGTTTGATTGTCATACCTCTTCTGAATGATATGGTTTAAATTTCATGAGAGTACGACGATAAAACAGATGGTATTACCGAAAAACTGTTTTTTTCTGAGATTTCAATGACCTTGACCTTGACCTTTGACCTTTGTACTTCAATTTGTAGAAGTCAATGCTATCCATAGGCGTACCAAGTTTCAAACGATTCCACACGGTGTTGACGCTGTTATGGCCTTATGAATTTTCGGAAATTTGACGTCATTGTGACGTCACTGTACGTCGCAGCACCAAAAATAAGGTATCACTGGAATCAGTGGCTCAAGACCTTTCCAGCGATATACTACTCGATATGGTGCCATGACCTTGGTACTGGACCTTGATATTCACCTTATTTGAACTTCTCAAGGTCAAGGTCAAATGTCAAGGTCAAGGTCACAGAAGATAGAACTTGAGTTAATATAAATATGAACTTGGTTTGAAGTCTCTAGGGCGATTAGAACCGAAGTTATGGCCATTGATGTGTTTTCGACATTTTATGTGACCTTGACCTTGACCTTTGACCTAGGGTCCCCAAATTTCACCCATTTCCAAGTATATACATAAGCATTTTATACGTACAATTTGGTCATGATGCGTCCAAAACTGTGGCTTGTAGAGCGGTAATATACGAAGAACAAACTAGATTTTGATGATAACAATACAATGCAAAACAGTTTTTCCGTTGCTATGGCAACATTTTTCAGGCGAATTTGACTAAAATCAATGGGTGCCTGGCTTTGAGCCTAAAGAATGTTCCCATAAAGTTTGGTGATGATCCGACCTAAACTGTGATATGTTTCAGTTAGTTTGAAAATTTGACCTTGAAGTTTTTAATGTGTCCTCATTTTTGCGACGAAGTTCAAGGTCAATTATAAAATTGACATGTACGTATGATTACCATGCCTCTTCTGAATGATATCGTTCAAATTTTATGAGACTACAAGGATTCAAGCAGATGTTATAACCGAAAAGGTGTTTTTCTGGGATTTCGATGACCTTGACCTTTGACCTTTGTATTTCAATTCGTAGAGGTCAATGCTATTAATACGCATGTCAAGTTTCAAGATATTCCATACAGTATTGACGCTGTTATGGCCTTTTGAAATTTCGGTAACTTGACGCTTCTGACGTCATTGTGACGTGAGTGTACGTCACAGCGCCGAAAATAAGGTATCATTGCAATCAGGGGGACAAGACCTTTCAAACGATATACTACTCGATATGATTCGCTGACCTTCGTACTTGACCTTGACATTCACCTCATGGCGAACTTCTCAAGGTCAAGGTCAAATGCCAAGGTCAAGGTCACAGAAGATAGAACTCGAGTTTATCTACAATATGAACTTGGTTTGAAGTCGCTAGCACAAATAGAACCGGAGTTATGGCCACTTATGTGTTTTTAACATTTTGCGTGACCTTGACCTTGACTTTGGACCTTGAGTCACAAAAATTGTGCATTGCCTGTGCATGAATATATATATTATATCTGTAAAATTTCATCAGAATCAAACAAACTTTGTAGACACTATGACCGTTTGAAATTTTGAAAAATTAACGTTTATGACGTCACTGTGACGTCAATAAACGTCACATCTCAAAACTGATGAAAAAGTATGTACCAGGGAATCAAGACCTTTCATTTGATATACTACTTGATAGGTTTCAGTTAGTTTAAAAATTTGACTTTGAAGTTCTCCTAATATGACCTTGTTTTCCTGACCAAGTTCAAGGTCAATCATGAAATTGACATATAAGTCCGATTGCTATACCTCTTCTGAATGATATGGTTCAAATTTCATGAACCTACGACAATTCAAACGGATGTTATTATCGGAAACGTGTTTTTCTGGGATTTTGATGACCTTGACCTTGACCTTTGACCTTTGCACTTAAATTCGTAGAGGTCATTGCTGTCAGTATGCATATCAAGTTTCAAGAGATTCCATACAGTATTGACGATGTTATGGCCTTTTGAAATTTCGGGAATTTGACGTTAATGACGTCATTGTGACGTCAGTGTACGTCGCAGCGCCGAAAATAGGGTATCACTGCGATCAGGGGGTCAAGACCTTTCCAACGATATACTACTCGATATGCTGCGCTGATCTTCGTACTTGACCTTGACTTCGACCTGGGGCAAACTTCTCAAGGTCAAGGTCAAATGTCAAGGTCAAGGTCACAGACGATAGAACTCGAGTGTATCTACAATATGCACTTGGTTAGAAGTCTCTAGAACGATTAGAACCGGAGTTATGACCACTTATGTGTTTTCAACGTTTTGTGTGACCTTGACCTTGACCTTTGACTTAGGGTCACCAAAATTCAACGGTTTCCAGGTATATACCTAGGCATTGCATCCATACGATTTGGTGATGATCCGGCCAAAACTGTGGCCTGTAACGTGCAAACAGACAAACAAACAAACAGACAAACAAACAAACAAACAGACAAACCGAACTGACCAACATAGTTGACGAATTTTTAATTCGTCAACTAACAAACGGAACTGACCAACATAGTTGTCGAATTTTCAATTCGTCAACTAACAAACAAACGGAACTGACCAACATAGTTGTCGAATTTTCAATTCGTCAACTAATAAAGCTCCGCAAGTAGAAGAGACCCTGCGTATATCCGTTTCATGTACAGGATCTTTGGTTTTTAGATGAATGGTGCTCCCTACGCGTTTTCGTCACCCCCGATAGTGCTGATATAAAAGATCCCCTCGCTTGCCACAGATTGTATTTAGACAAGGGTTTTAGGCTTTGTTACATCACTTGTGCATCACTGAGTTGGAAAACCACAGAAATGTTGCTTTAGACCAGTATTCAGATGCATACAAGGTATATTGTATTACTACGCTACCGAGTGTTGATATTAGAGACGGTACGTGTGCACAGGGGGTAATCGTTTCCACATCATATTGAATTGTGAACGGGCTGACCAACAGTTTTACCCCAGGTCTCTTTAAGTCTTAATATCTCAGCGAGTTTTCAAGTTATTTTGAAAATAAAAAGTGCACCTTAAACTAGAAATAACACTGCATTTTTCTACATAAACAGCTTCAAAATTCAATATCCAATGATTTTTTTAAAATTGGATCCAGAAGAAAATGAAATGTATCCGTAGAATCCGGAATCCGGATCCGATCCGGATCAAACTTGCAATGTCTGTAGAGGTTGTCATTCTACACATGTGACTAAAATTTCAAGAGAATTCAATAAAAATTAAACGAGTTATGAATTTTTGAAAAATCGCCCCATGTTAAAGATAGGGATTTTTCGAGTTTTCAAGAATTTTTGATGACGTCATCAATAAACCGATTTTCTTCAAAAACTTTCGGTGTCCTTCCTGGGTGAATACCTACCTATCAGAAAAATTTCGTGATGCTCGCACTAAAACTGTGGCCTGTATCGTGCAAACAGACAGACAGACAGACAGACAAACAAACAAACAAACAAACGGAACTGACCAACATAGTTGTCGAATTTTCAATTCGTCAACTAATAAAGCTCCGCAAGTAGAAGAGACCCTGCGTATATCCGTTTCATGTACAGGATCTTTGGTTTTTAGATGAATGGTGCTCCCTACGCGTTTTCGTCACCCCCGATAGTGCTGATATAAAAGATCCCCTCGCTTGCCACAGATTGTATTTAGACAAGGGTTTTAGGCTTTGTTACATCACTTGTGCATCACTGAGTTGGAAAACCACAGAAATGTTGCTTTAGACCAGTATTCAGATGCATACAAGGTATATTGTATTACTACGCTACCGAGTGTTGATATTAGAGACGGTACGTGTGCACAGGGGGTAATCGTTTCCACATCATATTGAATTGTGAACGGGCTGACCAACAGTTTTACCCCAGGTCTCTTTAAGTCTTAATATCTCAGCGAGTTTTCAAGTTATTTTGAAAATAAAAAGTGCACCTTAAACTAGAAATAACACTGCATTTTTCTACATAAACAGCTTCAAAATTCAATATCCAATGATTTTTTTAAAATTGGATCCAGAAGAAAATGAAATGTATCCGTAGAATCCGGAATCCGGATCCGATCCGGATCAAACTTGCAATGTCTGTAGAGGTTGTCATTCTACACATGTGACTAAAATTTCAAGAGAATTCAATAAAAATTAAACGAGTTATGAATTTTTGAAAAATCGCCCCATGTTAAAGATAGGGATTTTTCGAGTTTTCAAGAATTTTTGATGACGTCATCAATAAACCGATTTTCTTCAAAAACTTTCGGTGTCCTTCCTGGGTGAATACCTACCTATCAGAAAAATTTCGTGATGCTCGCACTAAAACTGTGGCCTGTATCGTGCAAACAGACAGACAGACAGACAGACAAACAAACAAACAAACAAACGGAACTGACCAACATAGTTGTCGAATTTTCAATTCGTCAACTAATAAAGCTCCGCAAGTAGAAGAGACCCTGCGTATATCCGTTTCATGTACAGGATCTTTGGTTTTTAGATGAATGGTGCTCCCTACGCGTTTTCGTCACCCCCGATAGTGCTGATATAAAAGATCCCCTCGCTTGCCACAGATTGTATTTAGACAAGGGTTTTAGGCTTTGTTACATCACTTGTGCATCACTGAGTTGGAAAACCACAGAAATGTTGCTTTAGACCAGTATTCAGATGCATACAAGGTATATTGTATTACTACGCTACCGAGTGTTGATATTAGAGACGGTACGTGTGCACAGGGGGTAATCGTTTCCACATCATATTGAATTGTGAACGGGCTGACCAACAGTTTTACCCCAGGTCTCTTTAAGTCTTAATATCTCAGCGAGTTTTCAAGTTATTTTGAAAATAAAAAGTGCACCTTAAACTAGAAATAACACTGCATTTTTCTACATAAACAGCTTCAAAATTCAATATCCAATGATTTTTTTAAAATTGGATCCAGAAGAAAATGAAATGTATCCGTAGAATCCGGAATCCGGATCCGATCCGGATCAAACTTGCAATGTCTGTAGAGGTTGTCATTCTACACATGTGACTAAAATTTCAAGAGAATTCAATAAAAATTAAACGAGTTATGAATTTTTGAAAAATCGCCCCATGTTAAAGATAGGGATTTTTCGAGTTTTCAAGAATTTTTGATGACGTCATCAATAAACCGATTTTCTTCAAAAACTTTCGGTGTCCTTCCTGGGTGAATACCTACCTATCAGAAAAATTTCGTGATGCTCGCACTAAAACTGTGGCCTGTATCGTGCAAACAGACAGACAGACAGACAGACAAACAAACAAACAAACAAACAAACAAACGGAACTGACCAACATAGTTGTCGAATTTTCAATTCGTCAACTAATAAAGCTCCGCAAGTAGAAGAGACCCTGCGTATATCCGTTTCATGTACAGGATCTTTGGGTTTTAGATGAATGGTGCTCCCTACGCGTTTTCGTCACCCCCGATAGTGCTGATATAAAAGATCCCCTCGCTTGCCACAGATTGTATTTAGACAAGGGTTTTAGGCTTTGTTACATCACTTGTGCATCACTGAGTTGGAAAACCACAGAAATGTTGCTTTAGACCAGTATTCAGATGCATACAAGGTATATTGTATTACTACGCTACCGAGTGTTGATATTAGAGACGGTACGTGTGCACAGGGGGTAATCGTTTCCACATCATATTGAATTGTGAACGGGCTGACCAACAGTTTTACCCCAGGTCTCTTTAAGTCTTAATATCTCAGCGAGTTTTCAAGTTATTTTGAAAATAAAAAGTGCACCTTAAACTAGAAATAACACTGCATTTTTCTACATAAACAGCTTCAAAATTCAATATCCAATGATTTTTTTAAAATTGGATCCAGAAGAAAATGAAATGTATCCGTAGAATCCGGAATCCGGATCCGATCCGGATCAAACTTGCAATGTCTGTAGAGGTTGTCATTCTACACATGTGACTAAAATTTCAAGAGAATTCAATAAAAATTAAACGAGTTATGAATTTTTGAAAAATCGCCCCATGTTAAAGATAGGGATTTTTCGAGTTTTCAAGAATTTTTGATGACGTCATCAATAAACCGATTTTCTTCAAAAACTTTCGGTGTCCTTCCTGGGTGAATACCTACCTATCAGAAAAATTTCGTGATGCTCGCACTAAAACTGTGGCCTGTATCGTGCAAACAGACAGACAGACAGACAGACAAACAAACAAACAAACAAACGGAACTGACCAACATAGTTGTCGAATTTTCAATTCGTCAACTAATAAAGCTCCGCAAGTAGAAGAGACCCTGCGTATATCCGTTTCATGTACAGGATCTTTGGTTTTTAGATGAATGGTGCTCCCTACGCGTTTTCGTCACCCCCGATAGTGCTGATATAAAAGATCCCCTCGCTTGCCACAGATTGTATTTAGACAAGGGTTTTAGGCTTTGTTACATCACTTGTGCATCACTGAGTTGGAAAACCACAGAAATGTTGCTTTAGACCAGTATTCAGATGCATACAAGGTATATTGTATTACTACGCTACCGAGTGTTGATATTAGAGACGGTACGTGTGCACAGGGGGTAATCGTTTCCACATCATATTGAATTGTGAACGGGCTGACCAACAGTTTTACCCCAGGTCTCTTTAAGTCTTAATATCTCAGCGAGTTTTCAAGTTATTTTGAAAATAAAAAGTGCACCTTAAACTAGAAATAACACTGCATTTTTCTACATAAACAGCTTCAAAATTCAATATCCAATGATTTTTTTAAAATTGGATCCAGAAGAAAATGAAATGTATCCGTAGAATCCGGAATCCGGATCCGATCCGGATCAAACTTGCAATGTCTGTAGAGGTTGTCATTCTACACATGTGACTAAAATTTCAAGAGAATTCAATAAAAATTAAACGAGTTATGAATTTTTGAAAAATCGCCCCATGTTAAAGATAGGGATTTTTCGAGTTTTCAAGAATTTTTGATGACGTCATCAATAAACCGATTTTCTTCAAAAACTTTCGGTGTCCTTCCTGGGTGAATACCTACCTATCAGAAAAATTTCGTGATGCTCGCACTAAAACTGTGGCCTGTATCGTGCAAACAGACAGACAGACAGACAGACAAACAAACAAACGAGGGGCCATAGGCCCGGCAGTTGACGAATTAGGAAGGTTACCGGACAATATATGTTTTAGATATATGTTTTAGTGAGATATTAGCCATTTTGTGCTCTGACCTCAATTTTCAAATCATGAGAAGATATAACATATATCATTTCCTATACATGTATGTCCAAAGCTGTGAAGTCGATAAAAAGCGATATATTAGCCACATTGTGCTCTGACCTTGAAAATGAGGTCGAAGGTCAAATGTCAAGGTCAAGGTCACAGAAGATAGAACTCGAGTTAATCTACAATATGAACTTGGTTTGAAGTCTCTAGGGCGATTAGAACCGAAGTTATGGCCATTTATGTGTTTTCGACACTTTATGTGACCTTGACCTTGACCTTTGACCTAGGGTCCCCAAATTTCACCCATTTGCAAGTATATACATAAGCATTTTATACGTACAATTTGGTCATGATACGTCCAAAACTGTGGCTTGTAGAGCGGTAATATACGAAGAACAAACTAGATTTTGATGATAACAATAGAATGCAAAGCAGTTTTTCCGTTGCCATGGCAACATTTTTCAGGCGAATTTGACTAAAATCAATGGGTGCCTGGCTTTGAGCCTAAAAAGTGTTCCCATAAAGTTTGGTGATGATCCGACCTAAACTGTGATATGTTTCAGTTAGTTTGAAAATTTGACCTTGAAGTTTTGAATGTGTCCTCATTTTTGCGACCAAGTTCAAGGTCAATTATAAAATTGACATGTACATATGGTTACCATGCCTCTTCTGAATGATATGGTTCAAATTTTATGAGACTACAATGATTCAAGCAGATGTTATAACCGAAAAGGTGTTTTTCTAGGATTTCGATGACCTTGACCTTGACCTTTGACCTTTGTATTTCAATTCGTAGAGGTCAATGCTATTAATATGCATGTCAAGTTTCAAGATATTCCATACAGTATTGACGCTGTTATGGCCTTTTGAAATTTCGGTAATTTGACGTTTATGACGTCATTGTGACGTGAGTGTACGTCGCAGCGCCGAAAATAAGGTATCACTGCAATCAGGGGCCCAAGACCTTTCCAACGATATACTACTCGATATGATTCGCTGACCTTCGTACTTGACCTTGACATTCACCTCATGGCAAACTCTCAAGGTCAAGCTCAAATGCCGAGGTCAAGGTCACAGGAGATAGAACTCGAGTTTATCTACAATATGAACTTGGTTTGAAGTCTCTAGCACGAATAGAACCGGAGTTATGGCCACTTATGTGTTTTTAACATTTTGCGTGACCTTGACCTTGACTTTGGACCTTGAGTCACAAAAATTGTGCATTGTCTGTGCATGAATATATATATTGTATCTGTAAAATTTCATCAGAATCAAACCAAATTTGTGGACACTATGACCGTTTGAAATTTTTAAAAATTAACGTTTATGACGTCACTGTGACGTCAATAAACGTCACAGCTCAAAACTGATGAAAAGGTATGTACCAGGGAATCAAGACCTTTCATTTGATATACTACTTGATAGGTTTCAGTTAGTTTTAAAATTTGACCTTGAAGTTCTCCTCATATGACCTTATTTTCCTGACCAAGTTCAAGGTCAATCATGAAATTGACATATAGGTTCGATTGCTATACCTCTTCTGAACGATATGGTTCTATTTTCATGAACCTACGACAATTCAAACGGATTTTATTACCGGAAACGTGTTTTTCTGGGATTTCGATGACCTTGACCTTGACCTTTGACCTTTGCACTTAAATTCGTAGAGGTCATTGCTGTCAGTATGCATATCAAGTTTCAAGAGATTCCATATAGTATTGACGATGTGATGGCCTTTTGAAATTTCGGGAATTTGACGTTTATGACGTCATTGTGACGTCAGTGTACGTCGCAGCGCCGAAAATAGGGTATCACTGCGATCAGGGGGTCAAGACCTTTCCAACGATATACTACTCAATATGCTGCGCTGACCTTCGTACTTGACCTTGACTTCGACCTGGGGCGAACTTCTCAAGGTCAAAGTCAAATGTCAAGGTCAAGGTCACAGGCGATAGAACTCGAGTGTATCTACAATATGCACTTGGTCAGAAGTCTCTAGAACGATTAGAACCGGAGTTATGACCACTTATGTGTTTTCAACGTTTTGTGTGACCTTGACCTTGACCTTTGACCTAGGGTCACCAAAATTCACCGGTTTCCAGGTATATACCTAGGCATTGTATCCGTACGATTTGGTGATGATCCGGCCAAAACTGTGGCCTGTAACATGCAAACAGACAAACAAACAAACAGACAAACAAACAAACAAACAGACAAACCGAACTGACCAACATAGTTGACGAATTTTTAATTCGTCAACTAACAAACAAACGGAACTGACCAACATAGTTGTCGAATTTTCAATTCGTCAACTAATAAAGCTCCGCAAGTAGAAGAGACCCTGCGTATATCCGTTTCATGTACAGGATCTTTGGTTTTTAGATGAATGGTGCTCCCTACGCGTTTTCGTCACCCCCGATAGTGCTGATATAAAAGATCCCCTCGCTTGCCACAGATTGTATTTAGACAAGGGTTTTAGGCTTTGTTACATCACTTGTGCATCACTGAGTTGGAAAACCACAGAAATGTTGCTTTAGACCAGTATTCAGATGCATACAAGGTATATTGTATTACTACGCTACCGAGTGTTGATATTAGAGACGGTACGTGTGCACAGGGGGTAATCGTTTCCACATCATATTGAATTGTGAACGGGCTGACCAACAGTTTTACCCCAGGTCTCTTTAAGTCTTAATATCTCAGCGAGTTTTCAAGTTATTTTGAAAATAAAAAGTGCACCTTAAACTAGAAATAACACTGCATTTTTCTACATAAACAGCTTCAAAATTCAATATCCAATGATTTTTTTAAAATTGGATCCAGAAGAAAATGAAATGTATCCGTAGAATCCGGAATCCGGATCCGATCCGGATCAAACTTGCAATGTCTGTAGAGGTTGTCATTCTACACATGTGACTAAAATTTCAAGAGAATTCAATAAAAATTAAACGAGTTATGAATTTTTGAAAAATCGCCCCATGTTAAAGATAGGGATTTTTCGAGTTTTCAAGAATTTTTGATGACGTCATCAATAAACCGATTTTCTTCAAAAACTTTCGGTGTCCTTCCTGGGTGAATACCTACCTATCAGAAAAATTTCGTGATGCTCGCACTAAAACTGTGGCCTGTATCGTGCAAACAGACAGACAGACAGACAGACAAACAAACAAACAAACAAACAAACGGAACTGACCAACATAGTTGTCGAATTTTCAATTCGTCAACTAATAAAGCTCCGCAAGTAGAAGAGACCCTGCGTATATCCGTTTCATGTACAGGATCTTTGGTTTTTAGATGAATGGTGCTCCCTACGCGTTTTCGTCACCCCCGATAGTGCTGATATAAAAGATCCCCTCGCTTGCCACAGATTGTATTTAGACAAGGGTTTTAGGCTTTGTTACATCACTTGTGCATCACTGAGTTGGAAAACCACAGAAATGTTGCTTTAGACCAGTATTCAGATGCATACAAGGTATATTGTATTACTACGCTACCGAGTGTTGATATTAGAGACGGTACGTGTGCACAGGGGGTAATCGTTTCCACATCATATTGAATTGTGAACGGGCTGACCAACAGTTTTACCCCAGGTCTCTTTAAGTCTTAATATCTCAGCGAGTTTTCAAGTTATTTTGAAAATAAAAAGTGCACCTTAAACTAGAAATAACACTGCATTTTTCTACATAAACAGCTTCAAAATTCAATATCCAATGATTTTTTTAAAATTGGATCCAGAAGAAAATGAAATGTATCCGTAGAATCCGGAATCCGGATCCGATCCGGATCAAACTTGCAATGTCTGTAGAGGTTGTCATTCTACACATGTGACTAAAATTTCAAGAGAATTCAATAAAAATTAAACGAGTTATGAATTTTTGAAAAATCGCCCCATGTTAAAGATAGGGATTTTTCGAGTTTTCAAGAATTTTTGATGACGTCATCAATAAACCGATTTTCTTCAAAAACTTTCGGTGTCCTTCCTGGGTGAATACCTACCTATCAGAAAAATTTCGTGATGCTCGCACTAAAACTGTGGCCTGTATCGTGCAAACAGACAGACAGACAGACAGACAAACAAACAAACAAACAAACGGAACTGACCAACATAGTTGTCGAATTTTCAATTCGTCAACTAATAAAGCTCCGCAAGTAGAAGAGACCCTGCGTATATCCGTTTCATGTACAGGATCTTTGGTTTTTAGATGAATGGTGCTCCCTACGCGTTTTCGTCACCCCCGATAGTGCTGATATAAAAGATCCCCTCGCTTGCCACAGATTGTATTTAGACAAGGGTTTTAGGCTTTGTTACATCACTTGTGCATCACTGAGTTGGAAAACCACAGAAATGTTGCTTTAGACCAGTATTCAGATGCATACAAGGTATATTGTATTACTACGCTACCGAGTGTTGATATTAGAGACGGTACGTGTGCACAGGGGGTAATCGTTTCCACATCATATTGAATTGTGAACGGGCTGACCAACAGTTTTACCCCAGGTCTCTTTAAGTCTTAATATCTCAGCGAGTTTTCAAGTTATTTTGAAAATAAAAAGTGCACCTTAAACTAGAAATAACACTGCATTTTTCTACATAAACAGCTTCAAAATTCAATATCCAATGATTTTTTTAAAATTGGATCCAGAAGAAAATGAAATGTATCCGTAGAATCCGGAATCCGGATCCGATCCGGATCAAACTTGCAATGTCTGTAGAGGTTGTCATTCTACACATGTGACTAAAATTTCAAGAGAATTCAATAAAAATTAAACGAGTTATGAATTTTTGAAAAATCGCCCCATGTTAAAGATAGGGATTTTTCGAGTTTTCAAGAATTTTTGATGACGTCATCAATAAACCGATTTTCTTCAAAAACTTTCGGTGTCCTTCCTGGGTGAATACCTACCTATCAGAAAAATTTCGTGATGCTCGCACTAAAACTGTGGCCTGTATCGTGCAAACAGACAGACAGACAGACAGACAAACAAACAAACAAACAAACGGAACTGACCAACATAGTTGTCGAATTTTCAATTCGTCAACTAATAAAGCTCCGCAAGTAGAAGAGACCCTGCGTATATCCGTTTCATGTACAGGATCTTTGGTTTTTAGATGAATGGTGCTCCCTACGCGTTTTCGTCACCCCCGATAGTGCTGATATAAAAGATCCCCTCGCTTGCCACAGATTGTATTTAGACAAGGGTTTTAGGCTTTGTTACATCACTTGTGCATCACTGAGTTGGAAAACCACAGAAATGTTGCTTTAGACCAGTATTCAGATGCATACAAGGTATATTGTATTACTACGCTACCGAGTGTTGATATTAGAGACGGTACGTGTGCACAGGGGGTAATCGTTTCCACATCATATTGAATTGTGAACGGGCTGACCAACAGTTTTACCCCAGGTCTCTTTAAGTCTTAATATCTCAGCGAGTTTTCAAGTTATTTTGAAAATAAAAAGTGCACCTTAAACTAGAAATAACACTGCATTTTTCTACATAAACAGCTTCAAAATTCAATATCCAATGATTTTTTTAAAATTGGATCCAGAAGAAAATGAAATGTATCCGTAGAATCCGGAATCCGGATCCGATCCGGATCAAACTTGCAATGTCTGTAGAGGTTGTCATTCTACACATGTGACTAAAATTTCAAGAGAATTCAATAAAAATTAAACGAGTTATGAATTTTTGAAAAATCGCCCCATGTTAAAGATAGGGATTTTTCGAGTTTTCAAGAATTTTTGATGACGTCATCAATAAACCGATTTTCTTCAAAAACTTTCGGTGTCCTTCCTGGGTGAATACCTACCTATCAGAAAAATTTCGTGATGCTCGCACTAAAACTGTGGCCTGTATCGTGCAAACAGACAGACAGACAGACAGACAAACAAACAAACGAGATACCATTGGCCTAAAGGCCAAACTTGTCGAAATCTTTTTCTACATGCGTGGCCTACTTTAAGCATAATTGAATGAGGTTTCCGACGGTGTAATCCATTTCATTAAGGATTAATACTTACCCAGATACAATCCTATTTCGAAAATGGACGTTTGACGTCATGACGTCATTGTTGTTGAATGTAACGTGTTTAAACTCGGTACATGGATGGGTATTAATATACGACATAGGTTCCCATAATTACAGTCTAATAACTTCAAATTTGAGTGCACATCCGCTTCTCTGTGCGACAAATACTTTCAGATATATAGCCCTTTTTTTAAATTGACGTTTTACGTCATGACGTCATTGACGTTGAACGTAGCACGTTGAAACTTGGTATATGGCTGTATATCAGTATTCCACACAGGTTCTCATAATTACAGTTCAATACCTTTAAATTTGAGTGCCCTGTGGATATTTGAAAGTTTGTTGAAAAGTCGAAAAACTTGTATGACAGGCCTTACGTTTATGACGTCATAGCGGAAAATCTGTCATGGCGGAAAAGTATCGGACAGTGCCCTCCTAAACCAGAATTCAACGAGCTTTCCAGTGGTGCAATTCGCTTCTCTGTGCGACAAATACTTTCAGAAATATAGCCCATTTTTAAAATTGACGTTTTACGTCATGACGTCATTCACGTTGAACGTAGCGCATTGAAACTTGGCATATGGCTGTATATTAATATTTTACATAGGTTCTCATAATTACAGTTCAAAACCTTCAAATTTGAGTGCACTGTGGGTGTTTGAATGTTTGCTGAAAAGTCGAAAATTTTGTATGACAGGCCTTACGTTTATGACGTCATAGCGGAAAATCTATCAGGGCGGCAAAGTATCAGATAGTATCCTCTTAAACAAGAATTCAATGAGCTTTCCAGTGGTACAATCCGCTTCTCTGTATGACGGATAGTTTCCGAGATATAGCCCCATTTTCAAAATTGACGTTTTACGTCATGACGTCATTAACGTTGAACGTAACGCGTTGAAACTTGGTATATGGCTGTATAATAAAATTTCTCATAGGTTCTCATAATTACAGTTCAAAACCATGAACTTTGAGTACACTGTAGATGTTTGAATGTTTGCTGAAAAGTCGAAAACTTTGTATGACAGGCTTTACGTTTATGACGTCATAGCGGAAAATCTATCATGGCGGCAAAGTATCGGATAGTACCCTCTTAAACCAGAATTCAACGAGCTTTCCAGTGGTGCAATCCACTTCTCTGTACGACAAATAGTTTCCGAGATATAGCTCCATTTTTAAAATTGACGTTTTACGTCATGACGTCATTGACGTTGAACGTAGCGCGTTGAAACTTGGTGTGTTGCTGTATATTAATGTGTCACATAGGTTCTCATAATTACAGCTCAAAACCTTCAAATTTGAGAGCACTGTGGATGTTTGAATGTTTGCTGAAAAGTCGAAAATTTTGTATGACAGGCCTTACGTTTATGACGTCATAGCGGAAAATCTATCAGGGCGGCAAAGTATCAGATAGTATCCTTTTAAACAAGAATTCAATGAGCTTTCCAGTGGTACAATCCGCTTCTCTGTACGACAAATATTTTCCGAGATATAGCCCCATTTGCAAAATTGACGTTTTACGTCATGACGTCATTGACGTTGAGCGTAGCGCGTTGAAACTTGGTATAGGGCTGTATAATAATATTTCACATAGGTTCTCATAATTACAGTTCAAAACGTTCAAATTTGAGTGCATTGTGGATGTTTGAATGTTTGCTGAAAAGTCGAAAATTTTGTATGACAGGCCTTACGTTTATGACGTCATAGCGGAAAATCTATCATGACGGAAAAGTATCGTACAGTACCCTCCTAAACCAGAATTCAACGAGCTTTCCAGTGGTGCAATTCGCTTCTCTGTACGACGAATAGTTTCCGAGATATAGCTCCATTTTCAAAATTGACGTTTTACGTCATGACGTCATTGACGTTGAACGTAGCGCGTTGGAACTTGGTATGTGGCTGTATATTAATGTTTCAAATAGGTTCTCATAATTACAATTCAAAACCTTCAAATTTGAGTGCCCTGTGGATGTTTGAATGTTTGCTGAAAAGTCCAAAGTTTTGAATGACAGGCCTTACGTTTATGACGTCATAGCGGAAAATCTATCAGGGCGGCAAAGTATCGGATAGTACCCTCTTAAACCAGAATTCAACGAGCTTTCCAGTGGTGCAAACCGCTTCTCTGTACGACGAATAGTTTCCGATATATAGCCCATTTTTGAAAATTGACGTTTTACGTCGTGACGTCATTGACGTTCGATTGATTCAAGTGAAACTTCGCAGTTTGATGGATAATATAAACGTATAACAGTGTGCTAAATTTCAGAAATATGGTTACAAATTTGACTGCTGTGTGAATTTTTGAAAATTCGCCAATGATGAGAGATAGGGATTTTTCGAGTTTTCAAGAATTTTTAGTGACGTCATCAATAAACCGATTATTTCCAAAAACGTGCGGTCCCGTCCTTGGGCGAATACCTATCCCTCAAAAAAGTTTCGAGATGCTAGCGTGAAAACTGTGGCCGCTAGAGCGCGAACAAACATACAAACAAACAAACATCCGCGAGTGACCAACATACTTGGCGAAAATCGAAGATTTCGCCAAGTAACAAACAAACGGAACTGACCAACATAGTTGTCGAATTTTCAATTCGTCAACTAATAAAGCTCCGCAAGTAGAAGAGACCCTGCGTATATCCGTTTCATGTACAGGATCTTTGGTTTTTAGATGAATGGTGCTCCCTACGCGTTTTCGTCACCCCCGATAGTGCTGATATAAAAGATCCCCTCGCTTGCCACAGATTGTATTTAGACAAGGGTTTTAGGCTTTGTTACATCACTTGTGCATCACTGAGTTGGAAAACCACAGAAATGTTGCTTTAGACCAGTATTCAGATGCATACAAGGTATATTGTATTACTACGCTACCGAGTGTTGATATTAGAGACGGTACGTGTGCACAGGGGGTAATCGTTTCCACATCATATTGAATTGTGAACGGGCTGACCAACAGTTTTACCCCAGGTCTCTTTAAGTCTTAATATCTCAGCGAGTTTTCAAGTTATTTTGAAAATAAAAAGTGCACCTTAAACTAGAAATAACACTGCATTTTTCTACATAAACAGCTTCAAAATTCAATATCCAATGATTTTTTTAAAATTGGATCCAGAAGAAAATGAAATGTATCCGTAGAATCCGGAATCCGGATCCGATCCGGATCAAACTTGCAATGTCTGTAGAGGTTGTCATTCTACACATGTGACTAAAATTTCAAGAGAATTCAATAAAAATTAAACGAGTTATGAATTTTTGAAAAATCGCCCCATGTTAAAGATAGGGATTTTTCGAGTTTTCAAGAATTTTTGATGACGTCATCAATAAACCGATTTTCTTCAAAAACTTTCGGTGTCCTTCCTGGGTGAATACCTACCTATCAGAAAAATTTCGTGATGCTCGCACTAAAACTGTGGCCTGTATCGTGCAAACAGACAGACAGACAGACAGACAAACAAACAAACAAACAAACGGAACTGACCAACATAGTTGTCGAATTTTCAATTCGTCAACTAATAAAGCTCCGCAAGTAGAAGAGACCCTGCGTATATCCGTTTCATGTACAGGATCTTTGGTTTTTAGATGAATGGTGCTCCCTACGCGTTTTCGTCACCCCCGATAGTGCTGATATAAAAGATCCCCTCGCTTGCCACAGATTGTATTTAGACAAGGGTTTTAGGCTTTGTTACATCACTTGTGCATCACTGAGTTGGAAAACCACAGAAATGTTGCTTTAGACCAGTATTCAGATGCATACAAGGTATATTGTATTACTACGCTACCGAGTGTTGATATTAGAGACGGTACGTGTGCACAGGGGGTAATCGTTTCCACATCATATTGAATTGTGAACGGGCTGACCAACAGTTTTACCCCAGGTCTCTTTAAGTCTTAATATCTCAGCGAGTTTTCAAGTTATTTTGAAAATAAAAAGTGCACCTTAAACTAGAAATAACACTGCATTTTTCTACATAAACAGCTTCAAAATTCAATATCCAATGATTTTTTTAAAATTGGATCCAGAAGAAAATGAAATGTATCCGTAGAATCCGGAATCCGGATCCGATCCGGATCAAACTTGCAATGTCTGTAGAGGTTGTCATTCTACACATGTGACTAAAATTTCAAGAGAATTCAATAAAAATTAAACGAGTTATGAATTTTTGAAAAATCGCCCCATGTTAAAGATAGGGATTTTTCGAGTTTTCAAGAATTTTTGATGACGTCATCAATAAACCGATTTTCTTCAAAAACTTTCGGTGTCCTTCCTGGGTGAATACCTACCTATCAGAAAAATTTCGTGATGCTCGCACTAAAACTGTGGCCTGTATCGTGCAAACAGACAGACAGACAGACAGACAAACAAACAAACAAACAAACGGAACTGACCAACATAGTTGTCGAATTTTCAATTCGTCAACTAATAAAGCTCCGCAAGTAGAAGAGACCCTGCGTATATCCGTTTCATGTACAGGATCTTTGGTTTTTAGATGAATGGTGCTCCCTACGCGTTTTCGTCACCCCCGATAGTGCTGATATAAAAGATCCCCTCGCTTGCCACAGATTGTATTTAGACAAGGGTTTTAGGCTTTGTTACATCACTTGTGCATCACTGAGTTGGAAAACCACAGAAATGTTGCTTTAGACCAGTATTCAGATGCATACAAGGTATATTGTATTACTACGCTACCGAGTGTTGATATTAGAGACGGTACGTGTGCACAGGGGGTAATCGTTTCCACATCATATTGAATTGTGAACGGGCTGACCAACAGTTTTACCCCAGGTCTCTTTAAGTCTTAATATCTCAGCGAGTTTTCAAGTTATTTTGAAAATAAAAAGTGCACCTTAAACTAGAAATAACACTGCATTTTTCTACATAAACAGCTTCAAAATTCAATATCCAATGATTTTTTTAAAATTGGATCCAGAAGAAAATGAAATGTATCCGTAGAATCCGGAATCCGGATCCGATCCGGATCAAACTTGCAATGTCTGTAGAGGTTGTCATTCTACACATGTGACTAAAATTTCAAGAGAATTCAATAAAAATTAAACGAGTTATGAATTTTTGAAAAATCGCCCCATGTTAAAGATAGGGATTTTTCGAGTTTTCAAGAATTTTTGATGACGTCATCAATAAACCGATTTTCTTCAAAAACTTTCGGTGTCCTTCCTGGGTGAATACCTACCTATCAGAAAAATTTCGTGATGCTCGCACTAAAACTGTGGCCTGTATCGTGCAAACAGACAGACAGACAGACAGACAAACAAACAAACAAACAAACGGAACTGACCAACATAGTTGTCGAATTTTCAATTCGTCAACTAATAAAGCTCCGCAAGTAGAAGAGACCCTGCGTATATCCGTTTCATGTACAGGATCTTTGGTTTTTAGATGAATGGTGCTCCCTACGCGTTTTCGTCACCCCCGATAGTGCTGATATAAAAGATCCCCTCGCTTGCCACAGATTGTATTTAGACAAGGGTTTTAGGCTTTGTTACATCACTTGTGCATCACTGAGTTGGAAAACCACAGAAATGTTGCTTTAGACCAGTATTCAGATGCATACAAGGTATATTGTATTACTACGCTACCGAGTGTTGATATTAGAGACGGTACGTGTGCACAGGGGGTAATCGTTTCCACATCATATTGAATTGTGAACGGGCTGACCAACAGTTTTACCCCAGGTCTCTTTAAGTCTTAATATCTCAGCGAGTTTTCAAGTTATTTTGAAAATAAAAAGTGCACCTTAAACTAGAAATAACACTGCATTTTTCTACATAAACAGCTTCAAAATTCAATATCCAATGATTTTTTTAAAATTGGATCCAGAAGAAAATGAAATGTATCCGTAGAATCCGGAATCCGGATCCGATCCGGATCAAACTTGCAATGTCTGTAGAGGTTGTCATTCTACACATGTGACTAAAATTTCAAGAGAATTCAATAAAAATTAAACGAGTTATGAATTTTTGAAAAATCGCCCCATGTTAAAGATAGGGATTTTTCGAGTTTTCAAGAATTTTTGATGACGTCATCAATAAACCGATTTTCTTCAAAAACTTTCGGTGTCCTTCCTGGGTGAATACCTACCTATCAGAAAAATTTCGTGATGCTCGCACTAAAACTGTGGCCTGTATCGTGCAAACAGACAGACAGACAGACAGACAAACAAACAAACAAACAAACGGAACTGACCAACATAGTTGTCGAATTTTCAATTCGTCAAATACTGGTCTAAAGCAACATTTCTGTGGTTTTCCAACTCAGTGATGCACAAGTGATGTAACAAAGCCTAAAACCCTTGTCTAAATACAATCTGTGGCAAGCGAGGGGATCTTTTATATCAGCACTATCGGGGGTGACGAAAACGCGTAGGGAGCACCATTCATCTAAAAACCAAAGATCCTGTACATGAAACGGATATACGCAGGGTCTCTTCTACTTGCGGAGCTTTATTAGTTGACGAATTGAAAATTCGACAACTATGTTGGTCAGTTCCGTTTGTTTGTTTGTTTGTTTGTCTGTCTGTCTGTCTGTCTGTTTGCACGATACAGGCCACAGTTTTAGTGCGAGCATCACGAAATTTTTCTGATAGGTAGGTATTCACCCAGGAAGGACACCGAAAGTTTTTGAAGAAAATCGGTTTATTGATGACGTCATCAAAAATTCTTGAAAACTCGAAAAATCCCTATCTTTAACATGGGGCGATTTTTCAAAAATTCATAACTCGTTTAATTTTTATTGAATTCTCTTGAAATTTTAGTCACATGTGTAGAATGACAACCTCTACAGACATTGCAAGTTTGATCCGGATCGGATCCGGATTCCGGATTCTACGGATACATTTCATTTTCTTCTGGATCCAATTTTAAAAAAATCATTGGATATTGAATTTTGAAGCTGTTTATGTAGAAAAATGCAGTGTTATTTCTAGTTTAAGGTGCACTTTTTATTTTCAAAATAACTTGAAAACTCGCTGAGATATTAAGACTTAAAGAGACCTGGGGTAAAACTGTTGGTCAGCCCGTTCACAATTCAATATGATGTGGAAACGATTACCCCCTGTGCACACGTACCGTCTCTAATATCAACACTCGGTAGCGTAGTAATACAATATACCTTGTATGCATCTGAATACTGGTCTAAAGCAACATTTCTGTGGTTTTCCAACTCAGTGATGCACAAGTGATGTAACAAAGCCTAAAACCCTTGTCTAAATACAATCTGTGGCAAGCGAGGGGATCTTTTATATCAGCACTATCGGGGGTGACGAAAACGCGTAGGGAGCACCATTCATCTAAAAACCAAAGATCCTGTACATGAAACGGATATACGCAGGGTCTCTTCTACTTGCGGAGCTTTATTAGTTGACGAATTGAAAATTCGACAACTATGTTGGTCAGTTCCGTTTGTTTGTTTGTTTGTTTGTCTGTCTGTCTGTCTGTCTGTTTGCACGATACAGGCCACAGTTTTAGTGCGAGCATCACGAAATTTTTCTGATAGGTAGGTATTCACCCAGGAAGGACACCGAAAGTTTTTGAAGAAAATCGGTTTATTGATGACGTCATCAAAAATTCTTGAAAACTCGAAAAATCCCTATCTTTAACATGGGGCGATTTTTCAAAAATTCATAACTCGTTTAATTTTTATTGAATTCTCTTGAAATTTTAGTCACATGTGTAGAATGACAACCTCTACAGACATTGCAAGTTTGATCCGGATCGGATCCGGATTCCGGATTCTACGGATACATTTCATTTTCTTCTGGATCCAATTTTAAAAAAATCATTGGATATTGAATTTTGAAGCTGTTTATGTAGAAAAATGCAGTGTTATTTCTAGTTTAAGGTGCACTTTTTATTTTCAAAATAACTTGAAAACTCGCTGAGATATTAAGACTTAAAGAGACCTGGGGTAAAACTGTTGGTCAGCCCGTTCACAATTCAATATGATGTGGAAACGATTACCCCCTGTGCACACGTACCGTCTCTAATATCAACACTCGGTAGCGTAGTAATACAATATACCTTGTATGCATCTGAATACTGGTCTAAAGCAACATTTCTGTGGTTTTCCAACTCAGTGATGCACAAGTGATGTAACAAAGCCTAAAACCCTTGTCTAAATACAATCTGTGGCAAGCGAGGGGATCTTTTATATCAGCACTATCGGGGGTGACGAAAACGCGTAGGGAGCACCATTCATCTAAAAACCAAAGATCCTGTACATGAAACGGATATACGCAGGGTCTCTTCTACTTGCGGAGCTTTATTAGTTGACGAATTGAAAATTCGACAACTATGTTGGTCAGTTCCGTTTGTTTGTTTGTTTGTTACTTGGCAAAATAAATTTTGCCAAGTATGTTGGTCAGTCATCTTGTTTGTATGTTTGTCTGTCCGTCAGTTTGCACGATAGCGGCCGCAATCCTCGTCTGAATGACATCAAATTTACACAGAAGATGCGCATAAGCCTGCTTTATAAGCCTATTGAATTTGAAGATCATAGCTCAAAAACTGTTGTCTTGGCGACCAAAAAACGGTTATATTGCGTAAACCTATGGAGATTGGAAAGCCATACATGAGTTGTTACGTGGATGACACCTCCTCCAACTGTCAGCCACGTTAGTGCTGAGCATAGAGCGTACGACTCTCAATCCACAGACCCGGGTTCAAGTCTCTCTTGAAACTTTTTTTTTTTTATTTTTAGCTTACAGAATCATGATCATGCATTTAATCATAAACAAAATAACAACACAATTTAGTAAACGTACAATTTAGTTAACGATAAATAAATAATTGAAAAAAAATATATAACAGTACTATGGTGCAGGGTTTTATAGACCAAAGCTAGTTTATAGACTTCTCTTCAAGATCATTAACTTTATTTTGCCAAGTCCTAGCTCTTTGAGCGATTGCTTCATTTGTCTGTCTGTCTGTCTGTCTGTTTGCACGATACAGGCCACAGTTTTAGTGCGAGCATCACGAAATTTTTCTGATAGGTAGGTATTCACCCAGGAAGGACACCGAAAGTTTTTGAAGAAAATCGGTTTATTGATGACGTCATCAAAAATTCTTGAAAACTCGAAAAATCCCTATCTTTAACATGGGGCGATTTTTCAAAAATTCATAACTCGTTTAATTTTTATTGAATTCTCTTGAAATTTTAGTCACATGTGTAGAATGACAACCTCTACAGACATTGCAAGTTTGATCCGGATCGGATCCGGATTCCGGATTCTACGGATACATTTCATTTTCTTCTGGATCCAATTTTAAAAAAATCATTGGATATTGAATTTTGAAGCTGTTTATGTAGAAAAATGCAGTGTTATTTCTAGTTTAAGGTGCACTTTTTATTTTCAAAATAACTTGAAAACTCGCTGAGATATTAAGACTTAAAGAGACCTGGGGTAAAACTGTTGGTCAGCCCGTTCACAATTCAATATGATGTGGAAACGATTACCCCCTGTGCACACGTACCGTCTCTAATATCAACACTCGGTAGCGTAGTAATACAATATACCTTGTATGCATCTGAATACTGGTCTAAAGCAACATTTCTGTGGTTTTCCAACTCAGTGATGCACAAGTGATGTAACAAAGCCTAAAACCCTTGTCTAAATACAATCTGTGGCAAGCGAGGGGATCTTTTATATCAGCACTATCGGGGGTGACGAAAACGCGTAGGGAGCACCATTCATCTAAAAACCAAAGATCCTGTACATGAAACGGATATACGCAGGGTCTCTTCTACTTGCGGAGCTTTATTAGTTGACGAATTGAAAATTCGACAACTATGTTGGTCAGTTCCGTTTGTTTGTTTGTTTGTTTGTCTGTCTGTCTGTCTGTCTGTTTGCACGATACAGGCCACAGTTTTAGTGCGAGCATCACGAAATTTTTCTGATAGGTAGGTATTCACCCAGGAAGGACACCGAAAGTTTTTGAAGAAAATCGGTTTATTGATGACGTCATCAAAAATTCTTGAAAACTCGAAAAATCCCTATCTTTAACATGGGGCGATTTTTCAAAAATTCATAACTCGTTTAATTTTTATTGAATTCTCTTGAAATTTTAGTCACATGTGTAGAATGACAACCTCTACAGACATTGCAAGTTTGATCCGGATCGGATCCGGATTCCGGATTCTACGGATACATTTCATTTTCTTCTGGATCCAATTTTAAAAAAATCATTGGATATTGAATTTTGAAGCTGTTTATGTAGAAAAATGCAGTGTTATTTCTAGTTTAAGGTGCACTTTTTATTTTCAAAATAACTTGAAAACTCGCTGAGATATTAAGACTTAAAGAGACCTGGGGTAAAACTGTTGGTCAGCCCGTTCACAATTCAATATGATGTGGAAACGATTACCCCCTGTGCACACGTACCGTCTCTAATATCAACACTCGGTAGCGTAGTAATACAATATACCTTGTATGCATCTGAATACTGGTCTAAAGCAACATTTCTGTGGTTTTCCAACTCAGTGATGCACAAGTGATGTAACAAAGCCTAAAACCCTTGTCTAAATACAATCTGTGGCAAGCGAGGGGATCTTTTATATCAGCACTATCGGGGGTGACGAAAACGCGTAGGGAGCACCATTCATCTAAAAACCAAAGATCCTGTACATGAAACGGATATACGCAGGGTCTCTTCTACTTGCGGAGCTTTATTAGTTGACGAATTGAAAATTCGACAACTATGTTGGTCAGTTCCGTTTGTTTGTTTGTTTGTTTGTTTGTCTGTCTGTCTGTCTGTCTGTTTGCACGATACAGGCCACAGTTTTAGTGCGAGCATCACGAAATTTTTCTGATAGGTAGGTATTCACCCAGGAAGGACACCGAAAGTTTTTGAAGAAAATCGGTTTATTGATGACGTCATCAAAAATTCTTGAAAACTCGAAAAATCCCTATCTTTAACATGGGGCGATTTTTCAAAAATTCATAACTCGTTTAATTTTTATTGAATTCTCTTGAAATTTTAGTCACATGTGTAGAATGACAACCTCTACAGACATTGCAAGTTTGATCCGGATCGGATCCGGATTCCGGATTCTACGGATACATTTCATTTTCTTCTGGATCCAATTTTAAAAAAATCATTGGATATTGAATTTTGAAGCTGTTTATGTAGAAAAATGCAGTGTTATTTCTAGTTTAAGGTGCACTTTTTATTTTCAAAATAACTTGAAAACTCGCTGAGATATTAAGACTTAAAGAGACCTGGGGTAAAACTGTTGGTCAGCCCGTTCACAATTCAATATGATGTGGAAACGATTACCCCCTGTGCACACGTACCGTCTCTAATATCAACACTCGGTAGCGTAGTAATACAATATACCTTGTATGCATCTGAATACTGGTCTAAAGCAACATTTCTGTGGTTTTCCAACTCAGTGATGCACAAGTGATGTAACAAAGCCTAAAACCCTTGTCTAAATACAATCTGTGGCAAGCGAGGGGATCTTTTATATCAGCACTATCGGGGGTGACGAAAACGCGTAGGGAGCACCATTCATCTAAAAACCAAAGATCCTGTACATGAAACGGATATACGCAGGGTCTCTTCTACTTGCGGAGCTTTATTAGTTGACGAATTGAAAATTCGACAACTATGTTGGTCAGTTCCGTTTGTTTGTTTGTTTGTTTGTCTGTCTGTCTGTCTGTCTGTTTGCACGATACAGGCCACAGTTTTAGTGCGAGCATCACGAAATTTTTCTGATAGGTAGGTATTCACCCAGGAAGGACACCGAAAGTTTTTGAAGAAAATCGGTTTATTGATGACGTCATCAAAAATTCTTGAAAACTCGAAAAATCCCTATCTTTAACATGGGGCGATTTTTCAAAAATTCATAACTCGTTTAATTTTTATTGAATTCTCTTGAAATTTTAGTCACATGTGTAGAATGACAACCTCTACAGACATTGCAAGTTTGATCCGGATCGGATCCGGATTCCGGATTCTACGGATACATTTCATTTTCTTCTGGATCCAATTTTAAAAAAATCATTGGATATTGAATTTTGAAGCTGTTTATGTATAAAAATGCAGTGTTATTTCTAGTTTAAGGTGCACTTTTTATTTTCAAAATAACTTGAAAACTCGCTGAGATATTAAGACTTAAAGAGACCTGGGGTAAAACTGTTGGTCAGCCCGTTCACAATTCAATATGATGTGGAAACGATTACCCCCTGTGCACACGTACCGTCTCTAATATCAACACTCGGTAGCGTAGTAATACAATATACCTTGTATGCATCTGAATACTGGTCTAAAGCAACATTTCTGTGGTTTTCCAACTCAGTGATGCACAAGTGATGTAACAAAGCCTAAAACCCTTGTCTAAATACAATCTGTGGCAAGCGAGGGGATCTTTTATATCAGCACTATCGGGGGTGACGAAAACGCGTAGGGAGCACCATTCATCTAAAAACCAAAGATCCTGTACATGAAACGGATATACGCAGGGTCTCTTCTACTTGCGGAGCTTTATTAGTTGACGAATTGAAAATTCGACAACTATGTTGGTCAGTTCCGTTTGTTTGTTTGTTTGTCTGTCTGTCTGTCTGTCTGTTTGCACGATACAGGCCACAGTTTTAGTGCGAGCATCACGAAATTTTTCTGATAGGTAGGTATTCACCCAGGAAGGACACCGAAAGTTTTTGAAGAAAATCGGTTTATTGATGACGTCATCAAAAATTCTTGAAAACTCGAAAAATCCCTATCTTTAACATGGGGCGATTTTTCAAAAATTCATAACTCGTTTAATTTTTATTGAATTCTCTTGAAATTTTAGTCACATGTGTAGAATGACAACCTCTACAGACATTGCAAGTTTGATCCGGATCGGATCCGGATTCCGGATTCTACGGATACATTTCATTTTCTTCTGGATCCAATTTTAAAAAAATCATTGGATATTGAATTTTGAAGCTGTTTATGTAGAAAAATGCAGTGTTATTTCTAGTTTAAGGTGCACTTTTTATTTTCAAAATAACTTGAAACTCGCTGAGATATTAAGACTTAAAGAGACCTGGGGTAAAACTGTTGGTCAGCCCGTTCACAATTCAATATGATGTGGAAACGATTACCCCCTGTGCACACGTACCGTCTCTAATATCAACACTCGGTAGCGTAGTAATACAATATACCTTGTATGCATCTGAATACTGGTCTAAAGCAACATTTCTGTGGTTTTCCAACTCAGTGATGCACAAGTGATGTAACAAAGCCTAAAACCCTTGTCTAAATACAATCTGTGGCAAGCGAGGGGATCTTTTATATCAGCACTATCGGGGGTGACGAAAACGCGTAGGGAGCACCATTCATCTAAAAACCAAAGATCCTGTACATGAAACGGATATACGCAGGGTCTCTTCTACTTGTGGAGCTTTATTAGTTGACGAATTGAAAATTCGACAACTATGTTGGTCAGTTCCGTTTGTTTGTTTGTTTGTTTGTCTGTCTGTCTGTCTGTCTGTTTGCACGATACAGGCCACAGTTTTAGTGCGAGCATCACGAAATTTTTCTGATAGGTAGGTATTCACCCAGGAAGGACACCGAAAGTTTTTGAAGAAAATCGGTTTATTGATGACGTCATCAAAAATTCTTGAAAACTCGAAAAATCCCTATCTTTAACATGGGGCGATTTTTCAAAAATTCATAACTCGTTTAATTTTTATTGAATTCTCTTGAAATTTTAGTCACATGTGTAGAATGACAACCTCTACAGACATTGCAAGTTTGATCCGGATCGGATCCGGATTCCGGATTCTACGGATACATTTCATTTTCTTCTGGATCCAATTTTAAAAAAATCATTGGATATTGAATTTTGAAGCTGTTTATGTAGAAAAATGCAGTGTTATTTCTAGTTTAAGGTGCACTTTTTATTTTCAAAATAACTTGAAAACTCGCTGAGATATTAAGACTTAAAGAGACCTGGGGTAAAACTGTTGGTCAGCCCGTTCACAATTCAATATGATGTGGAAACGATTACCCCCTGTGCACACGTACCGTCTCTAATATCAACACTCGGTAGCGTAGTAATACAATGTACCTTGTATGCATCTGAATACTGGTCTAAAGCAACATTTCTGTGGTTTTCCAACTCAGTGATGCACAAGTGATGTAACAAAGCCTAAAACCCTTGTCTAAATACAATCTGTGGCAAGCGAGGGGATCTTTTATATCAGCACTATCGGGGGTGACGAAAACGCGTAGGGAGCACCATTCATCTAAAAACCAAAGATCCTGTACATGAAACGGATATACGCAGGGTCTCTTCTACTTGCGGAGCTTTATTAGTTGACGAATTGAAAATTCGACAACTATGTTGGTCAGTTCCGTTTGTTTGTTTGTTTGTCTGTCTGTCTGTCTGTCTGTTTGCACGATACAGGCCACAGTTTTAGTGCGAGCATCACGAAATTTTTCTGATAGGTAGGTATTCACCCAGGAAGGACACCGAAAGTTTTTGAAGAAAATCGGTTTATTGATGACGTCATCAAAAATTCTTGAAAACTCGAAAAATCCCTATCTTTAACATGGGGCGATTTTTCAAAAATTCATAACTCGTTTAATTTTTATTGAATTCTCTTGAAATTTTAGTCACATGTGTAGAATGACAACCTCTACAGACATTGCAAGTTTGATCCGGATCGGATCCGGATTCCGGATTCTACGGATACATTTCATTTTCTTCTGGATCCAATTTTAAAAAAATCATTGGATATTGAATTTTGAAGCTGTTTATGTAGAAAAATGCAGTGTTATTTCTAGTTTAAGGTGCACTTTTTATTTTCAAAATAACTTGAAAACTCGCTGAGATATTAAGACTTAAAGAGACCTGGGGTAAAACTGTTGGTCAGCCCGTTCACAATTCAATATGATGTGGAAACGATTACCCCCTGTGCACACGTACCGTCTCTAATATCAACACTTGGTAGCGTAGTAATACAATATACCTTGTATGCATCTGAATACTGGTCTAAAGCAACATTTCTGTGGTTTTCCAACTCAGTGATGCACAAGTGATGTAACAAAGCCTAAAACCCTTGTCTAAATACAATCTGTGGCAAGCGAGGGGATCTTTTATATCAGCACTATCGGGGGTGACGAAAACGCGTAGGGAGCACCATTCATCTAAAAACCAAAGATCCTGTACATGAAACGGATATACGCAGGGTCTCTTCTACTTGCGGAGCTTTATTAGTTGACGAATTGAAAATTCGACAACTATGTTGGTCAGTTCCGTTTGTTTGTTTGTTTGTTTGTCTGTCTGTCTGTCTGTCTGTTTGCACGATACAGGCCACAGTTTTAGTGCGAGCATCACGAAATTTTTCTGATAGGTAGGTATTCACCCAGGAAGGACACCGAAAGTTTTTGAAGAAAATCGGTTTATTGATGACGTCATCAAAAATTCTTGAAAACTCGAAAAATCCCTATCTTTAACATGGGGCGATTTTTCAAAAATTCATAACTCGTTTAATTTTTATTGAATTCTCTTGAAATTTTAGTCACATGTGTAGAATGACAACCTCTACAGACATTGCAAGTTTGATCCGGATCGGATCCGGATTCCGGATTCTACGGATACATTTCATTTTCTTCTGGATCCAATTTTAAAAAAATCATTGGATATTGAATTTTGAAGCTGTTTATGTAGAAAAATGCAGTGTTATTTCTAGTTTAAGGTGCACTTTTTATTTTCAAAATAACTTGAAAACTCGCTGAGATATTAAGACTTAAAGAGACCTGGGGTAAAACTGTTGGTCAGCCCGTTCACAATTCAATATGATGTGGAAACGATTACCCCCTGTGCACACGTACCGTCTCTAATATCAACACTCGGTAGCGTAGTAATACAATATACCTTGTATGCATCTGAATACTGGTCTAAAGCAACATTTCTGTGGTTTTCCATCTCAGTGATGCACAAGTGATGTAACAAAGCCTAAAACCCTTGTCTAAATACAATCTGTGGCAAGCGAGGGGATCTTTTATATCAGCACTATCGGGGGTGACGAAAACGCGTAGGGAGCACCATTCATCTAAAAACCAAAGATCCTGTACATGAAACGGATATACGCAGGGTCTCTTCTACTTGCGGAGCTTTATTAGTTGACGAATTGAAAATTCGACAACTATGTTGGTCAGTTCCGTTTGTTTGTTTGTTTGTTTGTCTGTCTGTCTGTCTGTCTGTTTGCACGATACAGGCCACAGTTTTAGTGCGAGCATCACGAAATTTTTCTGATAGGTAGGTATTCACCCAGGAAGGACACCGAAAGTTTTTGAAGAAAATCGGTTTATTGATGACGTCATCAAAAATTCTTGAAAACTCGAAAAATCCCTATCTTTAACATGGGGCGATTTTTCAAAAATTCATAACTCGTTTAATTTTTATTGAATTCTCTTGAAATTTTAGTCACATGTGTAGAATGACAACCTCTACAGACATTGCAAGTTTGATCCGGATCGGATCCGGATTCCGGATTCTACGGATACATTTCATTTTCTTCTGGATCCAATTTTAAAAAAATCATTGGATATTGAATTTTGAAGCTGTTATGTAGAAAAATGCAGTGTTATTTCTGGTTTAAGGTGCACTTTTTATTTTCAAAATAACTTGAAAACTCGCTGAGATATTAAGACTTAAAGAGACCTGGGGTAAAACTGTTGGTCAGCCCGTTCACAATTCAATATGATGTGGAAACGATTACCCCCTGTGCACACGTACCGTCTCTAATATCAACACTCGGTAGCGTAGTAATACAATATACCTTGTATGCATCTGAATACTGGTCTAAAGCAACATTTCTGTGGTTTTCCAACTCAGTGATGCACAAGTGATGTAACAAAGCCTAAAACCCTTGTCTAAATACAATCTGTGGCAAGCGAGGGGATCTTTTATATCAGCACTATCGGGGGTGACGAAAACGCGTAGGGAGCACCATTCATCTAAAAACCAAAGATCCTGTACATGAAACGGATATACGCAGGGTCTCTTCTACTTGCGGAGCTTTATTAGTTGACGAATTGAAAATTCGACAACTATGTTGGTCAGTTCCGTTTGTTTGTTTGTTTGTTTGTCTGTCTGTCTGTCTGTCTGTTTGCACGATACAGGCCACAGTTTTAGTGCGAGCATCACGAAATTTTTCTGATAGGTAGGTATTCACCCAGGAAGGACACCGAAAGTTTTTGAAGAAAATCGGTTTATTGATGACGTCATCAAAAATTCTTGAAAACTCGAAAAATCCCTATCTTTAACATGGGGCGATTTTTCAAAAATTCATAACTCGTTTAATTTTTATTGAATTCTCTTGAAATTTTAGTCACATGTGTAGAATGACAACCTCTACAGACATTGCAAGTTTGATCCGGATCGGATCCGGATTCCGGATTCTACGGATACATTTCATTTTCTTCTGGATCCAATTTTAAAAAAATCATTGGATATTGAATTTTGAAGCTGTTTATGTAGAAAAATGCAGTGTTATTTCTAGTTTAAGGTGCACTTTTTATTTTCAAAATAACTTGAAAACTCGCTGAGATATTAAGACTTAAAGAGACCTGGGGTAAAACTGTTGGTCAGCCCGTTCACAATTCAATATGATGTGGAAACGATTACCCCCTGTGCACACGTACCGTCTCTAATATCAACACTCGGTAGCGTAGTAATACAATATACCTTGTATGCATCTGAATACTGGTCTAAAGCAACATTTCTGTGGTTTTCCAACTCAGTGATGCACAAGTGATGTAACAAAGCCTAAAACCCTTGTCTAAATACAATCTGTGGCAAGCGAGGGGATCTTTTATATCAGCACTATCGGGGGTGACGAAAACGCGTAGGGAGCACCATTCATCTAAAAACCAAAGATCCTGTACATGAAACGGATATACGCAGGGTCTCTTCTACTTGCGGAGCTTTATTAGTTGACGAATTGAAAATTCGACAACTATGTTGGTCAGTTCCGTTTGTTTGTTTGTTTGTTTGTCTGTCTGTCTGTCTGTCTGTTTGCACGATACAGGCCACAGTTTTAGTGCGAGCATCACGAAATTTTTCTGATAGGTAGGTATTCACCCAGGAAGGACACCGAAAGTTTTTGAAGAAAATCGGTTTATTGATGACGTCATCAAAAATTCTTGAAAACTCGAAAAATCCCTATCTTTAACATGGGGCGATTTTTCAAAAATTCATAACTCGTTTAATTTTTATTGAATTCTCTTGAAATTTTAGTCACATGTGTAGAATGACAACCTCTACAGACATTGCAAGTTTGATCCGGATCGGATCCGGATTCCGGATTCTACGAATACATTTCATTTTCTTCTGGATCCAATTTTAAAAAAATCATTGGATATTGAATTTTGAAGCTGTTTATGTAGAAAAATGCAGTGTTATTTCTAGTTTAAGGTGCACTTTTTATTTTCAAAATAACTTGAAAACTCGCTGAGATATTAAGACTTAAAGAGACCTGGGGTAAAACTGTTGGTCAGCCCGTTCACAATTCAATATGATGTGGAAACGATTACCCCCTGTGCACACGTACCGTCTCTAATATCAACACTCGGTAGCGTAGTAATACAATATACCTTGTATGCATCTGAATACTGGTCTAAAGCAACATTTCTGTGGTTTTCCAACTCAGTGATGCACAAGTGATGTAACAAAGCCTAAAACCCTTGTCTAAATACAATCTGTGGCAAGCGAGGGGATCTTTTATATCAGCACTATCGGGGGTGACGAAAACGCGTAGGGAGCACCATTCATCTAAAAACCAAAGATCCTGTACATGAAACGGATATACGCAGGGTCTCTTCTACTTGCGGAGCTTTATTAGTTGACGAATTGAAAATTCGACAACTATGTTGGTCAGTTCCGTTTGTTTGTTTGTTTGTTTGTCTGTCTGTCTGTCTGTCTGTTTGCACGATACAGGCCACAGTTTTAGTGCGAGCATCACGAAATTTTTCTGATAGGTAGGTATTCACCCAGGAAGGACACCGAAAGTTTTTGAAGAAAATCGGTTTATTGATGACGTCATCAAAAATTCTTGAAAACTCGAAAAATCCCTATCTTTAACATGGGGCGATTTTTCAAAAATTCATAACTCGTTTAATTTTTATTGAATTCTCTTGAAATTTTAGTCACATGTGTAGAATGACAACCTCTACAGACATTGCAAGTTTGATCCGGATCGGATCCGGATTACGGATTCTACGGATACATTTCATTTTCTTCTGGATCCAATTTTAAAAAAATCATTGGATATTGAATTTTGAAGCTGTTTATGTAGAAAAATGCAGTGTTATTTCTAGTTTAAGGTGCACTTTTTATTTTCAAAATAACTTGAAAACTCGCTGAGATATTAAGACTTAAAGAGACCTGGGGTAAAACTGTTGGTCAGCCCGTTCACAATTCAATATGATGTGGAAACGATTACCCCCTGTGCACACGTACCGTCTCTAATATCAACACTCGGTAGCGTAGTAATACAATATACCTTGTATGCATCTGAATACTGGTCTAAAGCAACATTTCTGTGGTTTTCCAACTCAGTGATGCACAAGTGATGTAACAAAGCCTAAAACCCTTGTCTAAATACAATCTGTGGCAAGCGAGGGGATCTTTTATATCAGCACTATCGGGGGTGACGAAAACGCGTAGGGAGCACCATTCATCTAAAAACCAAAGATCCTGTACATGAAACGGATATACGCAGGGTCTCTTCTACTTGCGGAGCTTTATTAGTTGACGAATTGAAAATTCGACAACTATGTTGGTCAGTTCCGTTTGTTTGTTTGTTAGTTGACGAATTAAAAATTCGTCAACTATGTTGGTCAGTTCGGTTTGTCTGTTTGTTTGTTTGTCTGTTTGTTTGTCTGTTTGCACGTTACAGGCCACAGTTTTGGCCGGATCATCACCAAATCGTACGGATACAATGCCTAGGTATATACCTGGAAACCGGTGAATTTTGGTGACCCTAGGTCAAAGGTCAAGGTCAAGGTCACACAAAACGTTGAAAACACATAAGTGGTCATAACTCCGGTTCTAATCGCTCTAGAGACTTCTGACCAAGTGCATGTTGTAGATACACTCGAGTTCTGTCGTCTGTGACCTTGACCTTGACATTTGACTTTGACCTTGAGAAATTCGCCCCAGGTTGAAGTCAAGGTCAAGTACGAAGGTCAGCGCAGCATATTGAGTAGTATATCGTTGGAAAGGCCTTGACCCCCTGATCGCAGTGATACCCTATTTTCGGCGCTGCGACGTACACTGACGTCACAATGACGTCATAAACGTCAAATTCCCGAAATTTCAAAAGGCCATCACATCGTCAATACTATATGGAATCTCTTGAAACTTGATATGCATACTGACAGCAATGACCTCTACGAATTTAAGTGCAAAGGTCAAAGGTCAAGGTCAAGGTCATCGAAATCCCAGAAAAACACGTTTCCGGTAATAACATCTGTTTGAATTGTCATAGGTTCATGAAAATAGAACCATATCGTTCAGAAGAGGTATAGCAATCGAACCTATATGTCAAATTCATGATTGACCTTGAACTTGGTCAGGAAAAAAAGGTCATATGAGGAGAACTTCAAGGTCAAATTTTAAAACTAACTGAAACCTATCAAGTAGTATATCAAATGAAAGGTCTTGATTCCCTGGTACATACCTTTTCATCAGTTTTGAGCTGTGACGTTTATTGACGTCACAGTGACGTCATAAACGTTAATTTTAAAAAATTTCAAACGGTCATAGTGTCCACAAATTTTGTTTGATTCTGATGAAATTTTACAGATACAATATATATATTCATGCACAGACAATGCACAATTTTTGTGACTCAAGGTCCAAAGTCAAGGTCAAGGTCACGCAAAATGTTAAAAACACATAAGTGGCCATAACTCCGGTTCTATTCGTGCTAGAGACTTCAAACCAAGTTCATATTGTAGATAAACTCGAGTTCTATCTTCTGTGACCTTGACCTCGGCATTTGAGCTTGACCTTGAGAGTTTGCCATGAGGTGAATGTCAAGGTCAGGTACGAAGGTCAGCGAATCATATCGAATAGTATATCGTTGGAAAGGTCTTGGGCCCCTGATTGCAGTGATACCTTATTTTCGGCGCTGCGACGTACACTCACGTCACAATGACGTCATAAACGTCAAATTACCGAAATTTCAAAAGGCCATAACAGCGTCAATACTGTATGGAATATCTTGAAACTTGACATGCATATTAATAGCATTGACCTCTACGAATTGAAATACAAAGGTCAAAGGTCAAGGTCATCGAAATCCTAGAAAAACACCTTTTCGGTTATAACATCTGCTTGAATCCTTGTAGTCTCATAATATTTGAACCATATCATTCAGAAGAGGCATGGTAATCATACGTACATGTCAATTTCATAATTGACTTTGAACTTGGTCGCAAAAATGAGGACACATTCAAAACTTCAAGGTCAAATTTTCAAACTAACTGAAACATATCACAGTTTAGGTCGGATCATCACCAAACTTTATGGAAACATTCTTTAGGCTCAAAGCCAGGCACCCATTGATTTTAGTCAGATTCGCCTGTAAAATGTTGCCATGGCATTCTATTGTTATCATCAAAATCTAGTTTGTTCTTCGTATATTACCGCTCTACAAGCCACAGTTTTGGACGTATCATGACCAAATTGTACATATGAAATGCTTTTGTGTATACTTGGAAATGAGTGAAATTTGGGGACACTAGGTCAAAGGTCAAGGTCAAATAAAATGTCAAAAACACATAAATGCCCATAACTTCGGTTCTAATCGCCCTAGAGACTTCAAACCAAGTTCATATTGTAGATTAACTCGAGTTCTATCTTCTGTGACCTTGACCTTGACATTTGACCTTTGACCTCATTTCAAGGTCAGAGCACAATGTGGCTAATATATCGCTTTTTATCGACTTTACAGCTTTGGACATACATGTATAAGAAATGATATATGTTAAATCTTCTCATGATTTGAAAATTCAGGTCAGAGCACAAAATGGCTAATATCTCACTAAAACATATATCTAAAACATATATTGTCCGGTAACCTTCCTAATTCGTCAACTGCCGGGCCTATGGCCCCTCGTAATTGTATGTCCATCAGTAAGATGTCTGTTAGCACGATAGCGACCACAATTCTGGAGATATTTTCACGAAAATTTACACGGTTATTCTTTATGTTAAAGACTAGAAATGGTTCAATTTTCGTGAAAATCGGTTGAGTGAAGACGTTACAAAAATATCTAAAAAATTCCTCACGCTGCCGCCACAGTAGCCACACCAATGCCCAGCCATGGGATATACCAGCATTTATTCTGAGCGCGGTCTCTCGTACGCTATATACTTCACGCGCAGCAACTTCAAGCGACAGATTGGCTCAGTCAGTAAAGGCGTTAGGTGTTGGTGCGCGGGGTCATGGGTTCGATTCCTATTGTCTTTTTTTTTTTTTTAAATTCCGACTAAATGACTTTTTCTGTTTCTGAGTGTTTTTTTGTATTAATTCTGATATGTTTTCCACAGTCACCCTTTTATCTAATTATATTGTTTCGCGATATTAAATCAAAATCAAGCCTGAAGCAGAAAACACAAAGAATCCACTACTTGGTGCCTTTATCACTGTTTATGGAGTTTGAAAAAAAAAACGTTTCATGAAAAGGCATGAGTGGAATATTTCAGTGTGTCTTCGGATGAATTATTTGATCCAGCTACAATTTTCATTGCAAAATGTTGTATTTTACGTTTGTTTCTGGCATCATCAAAATCTGATTGCATCCTACACGTACGTTTAATTTCCGAAATTTCAAAAGGCAATAACAGCGTCAATACTGTATGGAGTATCTTGAAACTTGTTATACCCATTGATAGTATTGACCTCTATGAATTGTAGTACAAAGGTCAAAGATCAAGGTCAAAGTCATCGAAATCCCAGAAAAACACCTGTCCAGTAATAACATTTGCTTGAATCGTCGGAATCTCATCGATTTTGAACCACTTCATTCGGAAGCGGCAAAACAATCAAATGTGTATGTCATTTCCAGATAATAACATTACTATGACCTTGACCTTTCACATTGAGATGAAAGTTTGCGAATTCGTCAACTGCCGGGCCTATGGCCCCTCGTAATTGTATGTCCATCAGTAAGATGTCTGTTAGCACGATAGCGACCACAATTCTGGAGATATTTTCACGAAAATTTACACGGTTATTCTTTATGTTAAAGACTAGAAATGGTTCAATTTTCGTGAAAATCGGTTGAGTGAAGACGTTACAAAAATATCTAAAAAATTCCTCACGCTGCCGCCACAGTAGCCACACCAATGCCCAGCCATAGGATATACCAGCATTTATTCTGAGCGCGGTCTCTCGTACGCTATATACTTCACGCGCAGTAACTACAAGTGACAGATTGGCTCAGGCAGTAAAGGCGTTAGGTGTTGGTGCGCGGGGTGACGGGTTCGATTCCTATTGTCTCTTTTTTTTTTTAAATTCCGACTAAATGACTTTTTCTGTTTCTGAGTGTTTTTTTTGTATTAATTCTGATATGTTTTCCACAGTCACCCTTTTATCTAATTCTATTGTTTCGCGATATTAAATCAAAATCAAGCCTGAAGCAGAAAACACAAAGAATCCACTGCTTGGTGCCTTTATCACTGTTTATGGAGTTTGAAAAAAAAAACGTTTCATGAATATGCATGAGTGGAATATTTCAGTGTGTCTTCGAATGAATTATTTGATCCAGCTACAATTTTCATTGCAAAATGTTGTATTTTACGTTTGTTTCTGGCATCATCAAAATCTGATTGCATCCTACACGTACGTTTAATTTCCGAAATTTCAAAAGGCAATAACAGCGTCAATACTGTATGGAGTATCTTGAAACTTGTTATACCCATTGATAGTATTGACCTCTACGAATTGTAGTACAAAGGTCAAAGATCAAGGTCAAATTCATCGAAATCCCAGAAAAAACACCTGTCCAGTAATAACATTTGCTTGAATCGTCGGAGTCTCATCGATTTTGAACCACTTCATTCGGAAGCGGCAAAACAATCAAATGTGTATGTCATTTCCAGATAATAACATTACTATGACCTTGACCTTTCACATTGAGATGAAAGTTTGCGAATTCGTCAACTGCCGGGCCTATGGCCCCTCGTTTGTTTGTCTGTCTGTCTGTCTGTCTGTTTGCACGATACAGGCCACAGTTTTAGTGCGAGCATCACGAAATTTTTCTGATAGGTAGGTATTCACCCAGGAAGGACACCGAAAGTTTTTGAAGAAAATCGGTTTATTGATGACGTCATCAAAAATTCTTGAAAACTCGAAAAATCCCTATCTTTAACATGGGGCGATTTTTCAAAAATTCATAACTCGTTTAATTTTTATTGAATTCTCTTGAAATTTTAGTCACATGTGTAGAATGACAACCTCTACAGACATTGCAAGTTTGATCCGGATCGGATCCGGATTCCGGATTCTACGGATACATTTCATTTTCTTCTGGATCCAATTTTAAAAAAATCATTGGATATTGAATTTTGAAGCTGTTTATGTAGAAAAATGCAGTGTTATTTCTAGTTTAAGGTGCACTTTTTATTTTCAAAATAACTTGAAAACTCGCTGAGATATTAAGACTTAAAGAGACCTGGGGTAAAACTGTTGGTCAGCCCGTTCACAATTCAATATGATGTGGAAACGATTACCCCCTGTGCACACGTACCGTCTCTAATATCAACACTCGGTAGCGTAGTAATACAATATACCTTGTATGCATCTGAATACTGGTCTAAAGCAACATTTCTGTGGTTTTCCAACTCAGTGATGCACAAGTGATGTAACAAAGCCTAAAACCCTTGTCTAAATACAATCTGTGGCAAGCGAGGGGATCTTTTATATCAGCACTATCGGGGGTGACGAAAACGCGTAGGGAGCACCATTCATCTAAAAACCAAAGATCCTGTACATGAAACGGATATACGCAGGGTCTCTTCTACTTGCGGAGCTTTATTAGTTGACGAATTGAAAATTCGACAACTATGTTGGTCAGTTCCGTTTGTTTGTTACTTGGCGAAATCTTCGATTTTCGCCAAGTATGTTGGTCACTCGCGGATGTTTGTTTGTTTGTATGTTTGTTCGCGCTCTAGCGGCCACAGTTTTCACGCTAGCATCTCGAAACTTTTTTGAGGGATAGGTATTCGCCCAAGGACGGGACCGCACGTTTTTGGAAATAATCGGTTTATTGATGACGTCACTAAAAATTCTTGAAAACTCGAAAAATCCCTATCTCTCATCATTGGCGAATTTTCAAAAATTCACACAGCAGTCAAATTTGTAACCATATTTCTGAAATTTAGCACACTGTTATACGTTTATATTATCCATCAAACTGCGAAGTTTCACTTGAATCAATCGAACGTCAATGACGTCACGACGTAAAACGTCAATTTTCAAAAATGGGCTATATATCGGAAACTATTCGTCGTACAGAGAAGCGGTTTGCACCACTGGAAAGCTCGTTGAATTCTGGTTTAAGAGGGTACTATCCGATACTTTGCCGCCCTGATAGATTTTCCGCTATGACGTCATAAACGTAAGGCCTGTCATTCAAAACTTTGGACTTTTCAGCAAACATTCAAACATCCACAGGGCACTCAAATTTGAAGGTTTTGAATTGTAATTATGAGAACCTATTTGAAACATTAATATACAGCCACATACCAAGTTCCAACGCGCTACGTTCAACGTCAATGACGTCATGACGTAAAACGTCAATTTTGAAAATGGAGCTATATCTCGGAAACTATTCGTCGTACAGAGAAGCGAATTGCACCACTGGAAAGCTCGTTGAATTCTGGTTTAGGAGGGTACTGTACGATACTTTTCCGTCATGATAGATTTTCCGCTATGACGTCATAAACGTAAGGCCTGTCATACAAAATTTTCGACTTTTCAGCAAACATTCAAACATCCACAATGCACTCAAATTTGAACGTTTTGAACTGTAATTATGAGAACCTATGTGAAATATTATTATACAGCCCTATACCAAGTTTCAACGCGCTACGCTCAACGTCAATGACGTCATGACGTAAAACGTCAATTTTGCAAATGGGGCTATATCTCGGAAAATATTTGTCGTACAGAGAAGCGGATTGTACCACTGGAAAGCTCATTGAATTCTTGTTTAAAAGGATACTATCTGATACTTTGCCGCCCTGATAGATTTTCCGCTATGACGTCATAAACGTAAGGCCTGTCATACAAAATTTTCGACTTTTCAGCAAACATTCAAACATCCACAGTGCTCTCAAATTTGAAGGTTTTGAGCTGTAATTATGAGAACCTATGTGACACATTAATATACAGCAACACACCAAGTTTCAACGCGCTACGTTCAACGTCAATGACGTCATGACGTAAAACGTCAATTTTAAAAATGGAGCTATATCTCGGAAACTATTTGTCGTACAGAGAAGTGGATTGCACCACTGGAAAGCTCGTTGAATTCTGGTTTAAGAGGGTACTATCCGATACTTTGCCGCCATGATAGATTTTCCGCTATGACGTCATAAACGTAAAGCCTGTCATACAAAGTTTTCGACTTTTCAGCAAACATTCAAACATCTACAGTGTACTCAAAGTTCATGGTTTTGAACTGTAATTATGAGAACCTATGAGAAATTTTATTATACAGCCATATACCAAGTTTCAACGCGTTACGTTCAACGTTAATGACGTCATGACGTAAAACGTCAATTTTGAAAATGGGGCTATATCTCGGAAACTATCCGTCATACAGAGAAGCGGATTGTACCACTGGAAAGCTCATTGAATTCTTGTTTAAGAGGATACTATCTGATACTTTGCCGCCCTGATAGATTTTCCGCTATGACGTCATAAACGTAAGGCCTGTCATACAAAATTTTCGACTTTTCAGCAAACATTCAAACACCCACAGTGCACTCAAATTTGAAGGTTTTGAACTGTAATTATGAGAACCTATGTAAAATATTAATATACAGCCATATGCCAAGTTTCAATGCGCTACGTTCAACGTGAATGACGTCATGACGTAAAACGTCAATTTTAAAAATGGGCTATATTTCTGAAAGTATTTGTCGCACAGAGAAGCGAATTGCACCACTGGAAAGCTCGTTGAATTCTGGTTTAGGAGGGCACTGTCCGATACTTTTCCGCCATGACAGATTTTCCGCTATGACGTCATAAACGTAAGGCCTGTCATACAAGTTTTTCGACTTTTCAACAAACTTTCAAATATCCACAGGGCACTCAAATTTAAAGGTATTGAACTGTAATTATGAGAACCTGTGTGGAATACTGATATACAGCCATATACCAAGTTTCAACGTGCTACGTTCAACGTCAATGACGTCATGACGTAAAACGTCAATTTAAAAAAAGGGCTATATATCTGAAAGTATTTGTCGCACAGAGAAGCGGATGTGCACTCAAATTTGAAGTTATTAGACTGTAATTATGGGAACCTATGTCGTATATTAATACCCATCCATGTACCGAGTTTAAACACGTTACATTCAACAACAATGACGTCATGACGTCAAACGTCCATTTTCGAAATAGGATTGTATCTGGGTAAGTATTAATCCTTAATGAAATGGATTACACCGTCGGAAACCTCATTCAATTATGCTTAAAGTAGGCCACGCATGTAGAAAAAGATTTCGACAAGTTTGGCCTTTAGGCCAATGGTATCTCGTTTGTTTGTTTGTCTGTCTGTCTGTCTGTCTGTTTGCACGATACAGGCCACAGTTTTAGTGCGAGCATCACGAAATTTTTCTGATAGGTAGGTATTCACCCAGGAAGGACACCGAAAGTTTTTGAAGAAAATCGGTTTATTGATGACGTCATCAAAAATTCTTGAAAACTCGAAAAATCCCTATCTTTAACATGGGGCGATTTTTCAAAAATTCATAACTCGTTTAATTTTTATTGAATTCTCTTGAAATTTTAGTCACATGTGTAGAATGACAACCTCTACAGACATTGCAAGTTTGATCCGGATCGGATCCGGATTCCGGATTCTACGGATACATTTCATTTTCTTCTGGATCCAATTTTAAAAAAATCATTGGATATTGAATTTTGAAGCTGTTTATGTAGAAAAATGCAGTGTTATTTCTAGTTTAAGGTGCACTTTTTATTTTCAAAATAACTTGAAAACTCGCTGAGATATTAAGACTTAAAGAGACCTGGGGTAAAACTGTTGGTCAGCCCGTTCACAATTCAATATGATGTGGAAACGATTACCCCCTGTGCACACGTACCGTCTCTAATATCAACACTCGGTAGCGTAGTAATACAATATACCTTGTATGCATCTGAATACTGGTCTAAAGCAACATTTCTGTGGTTTTCCAACTCAGTGATGCACAAGTGATGTAACAAAGCCTAAAACCCTTGTCTAAATACAATCTGTGGCAAGCGAGGGGATCTTTTATATCAGCACTATCGGGGGTGACGAAAACGCGTAGGGAGCACCATTCATCTAAAAACCAAAGATCCTGTACATGAAACGGATATACGCAGGGTCTCTTCTACTTGCGGAGCTTTATTAGTTGACGAATTGAAAATTCGACAACTATGTTGGTCAGTTCCGTTTGTTTGTTACTTGGCGAAATCTTCGATTTTCGCCAAGTATGTTGGTCACTCGCGGATGTTTGTTTGTTTGTATGTTTGTTCGCGCTCTAGCGGCCACAGTTTTCACGCTAGCATCTCGAAACTTTTTTGAGGGATAGGTATTCGCCCAAGGACGGGACCGCACGTTTTTGGAAATAATCGGTTTATTGATGACGTCACTAAAAATTCTTGAAAACTCGAAAAATCCCTATCTCTCATCATTGGCGAATTTTCAAAAATTCACACAGCAGTCAAATTTGTAACCATATTTCTGAAATTTAGCACACTGTTATACGTTTATATTATCCATCAAACTGCGAAGTTTCACTTGAATCAATCGAACGTCAATGACGTCACGACGTAAAACGTCAATTTTCAAAAATGGGCTATATATCGGAAACTATTCGTCGTACAGAGAAGCGGTTTGCACCACTGGAAAGCTCGTTGAATTCTGGTTTAAGAGGGTACTATCCGATACTTTGCCGCCCTGATAGATTTTCCGCTATGACGTCATAAACGTAAGGCCTGTCATTCAAAACTTTGGACTTTTCAGCAAACATTCAAACATCCACAGGGCACTCAAATTTGAAGGTTTTGAATTGTAATTATGAGAACCTATTTGAAACATTAATATACAGCCACATACCAAGTTCCAACGCGCTACGTTCAACGTCAATGACGTCATGACGTAAAACGTCAATTTTGAAAATGGAGCTATATCTCGGAAACTATTCGTCGTACAGAGAAGCGAATTGCACCACTGGAAAGCTCGTTGAATTCTGGTTTAGGAGGGTACTGTACGATACTTTTCCGTCATGATAGATTTTCCGCTATGACGTCATAAACGTAAGGCCTGTCATACAAAATTTTCGACTTTTCAGCAAACATTCAAACATCCACAATGCACTCAAATTTGAACGTTTTGAACTGTAATTATGAGAACCTATGTGAAATATTATTATACAGCCCTATACCAAGTTTCAACGCGCTACGCTCAACGTCAATGACGTCATGACGTAAAACGTCAATTTTGCAAATGGGGCTATATCTCGGAAAATATTTGTCGTACAGAGAAGCGGATTGTACCACTGGAAAGCTCATTGAATTCTTGTTTAAAAGGATACTATCTGATACTTTGCCGCCCTGATAGATTTTCCGCTATGACGTCATAAACGTAAGGCCTGTCATACAAAATTTTCGACTTTTCAGCAAACATTCAAACATCCACAGTGCTCTCAAATTTGAAGGTTTTGAGCTGTAATTATGAGAACCTATGTGACACATTAATATACAGCAACACACCAAGTTTCAACGCGCTACGTTCAACGTCAATGACGTCATGACGTAAAACGTCAATTTTAAAAATGGAGCTATATCTCGGAAACTATTTGTCGTACAGAGAAGTGGATTGCACCACTGGAAAGCTCGTTGAATTCTGGTTTAAGAGGGTACTATCCGATACTTTGCCGCCATGATAGATTTTCCGCTATGACGTCATAAACGTAAAGCCTGTCATACAAAGTTTTCGACTTTTCAGCAAACATTCAAACATCTACAGTGTACTCAAAGTTCATGGTTTTGAACTGTAATTATGAGAACCTATGAGAAATTTTATTATACAGCCATATACCAAGTTTCAACGCGTTACGTTCAACGTTAATGACGTCATGACGTAAAACGTCAATTTTGAAAATGGGGCTATATCTCGGAAACTATCCGTCATACAGAGAAGCGGATTGTACCACTGGAAAGCTCATTGAATTCTTGTTTAAGAGGATACTATCTGATACTTTGCCGCCCTGATAGATTTTCCGCTATGACGTCATAAACGTAAGGCCTGTCATACAAAATTTTCGACTTTTCAGCAAACATTCAAACACCCACAGTGCACTCAAATTTGAAGGTTTTGAACTGTAATTATGAGAACCTATGTAAAATATTAATATACAGCCATATGCCAAGTTTCAATGCGCTACGTTCAACGTGAATGACGTCATGACGTAAAACGTCAATTTTAAAAATGGGCTATATTTCTGAAAGTATTTGTCGCACAGAGAAGCGAATTGCACCACTGGAAAGCTCGTTGAATTCTGGTTTAGGAGGGCACTGTCCGATACTTTTCCGCCATGACAGATTTTCCGCTATGACGTCATAAACGTAAGGCCTGTCATACAAGTTTTTCGACTTTTCAACAAACTTTCAAATATCCACAGGGCACTCAAATTTAAAGGTATTGAACTGTAATTATGAGAACCTGTGTGGAATACTGATATACAGCCATATACCAAGTTTCAACGTGCTACGTTCAACGTCAATGACGTCATGACGTAAAACGTCAATTTAAAAAAAGGGCTATATATCTGAAAGTATTTGTCGCACAGAGAAGCGGATGTGCACTCAAATTTGAAGTTATTAGACTGTAATTATGGGAACCTATGTCGTATATTAATACCCATCCATGTACCGAGTTTAAACACGTTACATTCAACAACAATGACGTCATGACGTCAAACGTCCATTTTCGAAATAGGATTGTATCTGGGTAAGTATTAATCCTTAATGAAATGGATTACACCGTCGGAAACCTCATTCAATTATGCTTAAAGTAGGCCACGCATGTAGAAAAAGATTTCGACAAGTTTGGCCTTTAGGCCAATGGTATCTCGTTTGTTTGTTTGTCTGTCTGTCTGTCTGTCTGTTTGCACGATACAGGCCACAGTTTTAGTGCGAGCATCACGAAATTTTTCTGATAGGTAGGTATTCACCCAGGAAGGACACCGAAAGTTTTTGAAGAAAATCGGTTTATTGATGACGTCATCAAAAATTCTTGAAAACTCGAAAAATCCCTATCTTTAACATGGGGCGATTTTTCAAAAATTCATAACTCGTTTAATTTTTATTGAATTCTCTTGAAATTTTAGTCACATGTGTAGAATGACAACCTCTACAGACATTGCAAGTTTGATCCGGATCGGATCCGGATTCCGGATTCTACGGATACATTTCATTTTCTTCTGGATCCAATTTTAAAAAAATCATTGGATATTGAATTTTGAAGCTGTTTATGTAGAAAAATGCAGTGTTATTTCTAGTTTAAGGTGCACTTTTTATTTTCAAAATAACTTGAAAACTCGCTGAGATATTAAGACTTAAAGAGACCTGGGGTAAAACTGTTGGTCAGCCCGTTCACAATTCAATATGATGTGGAAACGATTACCCCCTGTGCACACGTACCGTCTCTAATATCAACACTCGGTAGCGTAGTAATACAATATACCTTGTATGCATCTGAATACTGGTCTAAAGCAACATTTCTGTGGTTTTCCAACTCAGTGATGCACAAGTGATGTAACAAAGCCTAAAACCCTTGTCTAAATACAATCTGTGGCAAGCGAGGGGATCTTTTATATCAGCACTATCGGGGGTGACGAAAACGCGTAGGGAGCACCATTCATCTAAAAACCAAAGATCCTGTACATGAAACGGATATACGCAGGGTCTCTTCTACTTGCGGAGCTTTATTAGTTGACGAATTGAAAATTCGACAACTATGTTGGTCAGTTCCGTTTGTTTGTTTGTTTGTTTGTCTGTCTGTCTGTCTGTCTGTCTGTTTGCACGATACAGGCCACAGTTTTAGTGCGAGCATCACGAAATTTTTCTGATAGGTAGGTATTCACCCAGGAAGGACACCGAAAGTTTTTGAAGAAAATCGGTTTATTGATGACGTCATCAAAAATTCTTGAAAACTCGAAAAATCCCTATCTTTAACATGGGGCGATTTTTCAAAAATTCATAACTCGTTTAATTTTTATTGAATTCTCTTGAAATTTTAGTCACATGTGTAGAATGACAACCTCTACAGACATTGCAAGTTTGATCCGGATCGGATCCGGATTCCGGATTCTACGGATACATTTCATTTTCTTCTGGATCCAATTTTAAAAAAATCATTGGATATTGAATTTTGAAGCTGTTTATGTAGAAAAATGCAGTGTTATTTCTAGTTTAAGGTGCACTTTTTATTTTCAAAATAACTTGAAAACTCGCTGAGATATTAAGACTTAAAGAGACCTGGGGTAAAACTGTTGGTCAGCCCGTTCACAATTCAATATGATGTGGAAACGATTACCCCCTGTGCACACGTACCGTCTCTAATATCAACACTCGGTAGCGTAGTAATACAATATACCTTGTATGCATCTGAATACTGGTCTAAAGCAACATTTCTGTGGTTTTCCAACTCAGTGATGCACAAGTGATGTAACAAAGCCTAAAACCCTTGTCTAAATACAATCTGTGGCAAGCGAGGGGATCTTTTATATCAGCACTATCGGGGGTGACGAAAACGCCATTCATCTAAAAACCAAAGATCCTGTACATGAAACGGATATACGCAGGGTCTCTTCTACTTGCGGAGCTTTATTAGTTGACGAATTGAAAATTCGACAACTATGTTGGTCAGTTCCGTTTGTTTGTTACTTGGCGAAATCTTCGATTTTCGCCAAGTATGTTGGTCACTCGCGGATGTTTGTTTGTTTGTATGTTTGTTCGCGCTCTAGCGGCCACAGTTTTCACGCTAGCATCTCGAAACTTTTTTGAGGGATAGGTATTCGCCCAAGGACGGGACCGCACGTTTTTGGAAATAATCGGTTTATTGATGACGTCACTAAAAATTCTTGAAAACTCGAAAAATCCCTATCTCTCATCATTGGCGAATTTTCAAAAATTCACACAGCAGTCAAATTTGTAACCATATTTCTGAAATTTAGCACACTGTTATACGTTTATATTATCCATCAAACTGCGAAGTTTCACTTGAATCAATCGAACGTCAATGACGTCACGACGTAAAACGTCAATTTTCAAAAATGGGCTATATATCGGAAACTATTCGTCGTACAGAGAAGCGGTTTGCACCACTGGAAAGCTCGTTGAATTCTGGTTTAAGAGGGTACTATCCGATACTTTGCCGCCCTGATAGATTTTCCGCTATGACGTCATAAACGTAAGGCCTGTCATTCAAAACTTTGGACTTTTCAGCAAACATTCAAACATCCACAGGGCACTCAAATTTGAAGGTTTTGAATTGTAATTATGAGAACCTATTTGAAACATTAATATACAGCCACATACCAAGTTCCAACGCGCTACGTTCAACGTCAATGACGTCATGACGTAAAACGTCAATTTTGAAAATGGAGCTATATCTCGGAAACTATTCGTCGTACAGAGAAGCGAATTGCACCACTGGAAAGCTCGTTGAATTCTGGTTTAGGAGGGTACTGTACGATACTTTTCCGTCATGATAGATTTTCCGCTATGACGTCATAAACGTAAGGCCTGTCATACAAAATTTTCGACTTTTCAGCAAACATTCAAACATCCACAATGCACTCAAATTTGAACGTTTTGAACTGTAATTATGAGAACCTATGTGAAATATTATTATACAGCCCTATACCAAGTTTCAACGCGCTACGCTCAACGTCAATGACGTCATGACGTAAAACGTCAATTTTGCAAATGGGGCTATATCTCGGAAAATATTTGTCGTACAGAGAAGCGGATTGTACCACTGGAAAGCTCATTGAATTCTTGTTTAAAAGGATACTATCTGATACTTTGCCGCCCTGATAGATTTTCCGCTATGACGTCATAAACGTAAGGCCTGTCATACAAAATTTTCGACTTTTCAGCAAACATTCAAACATCCACAGTGCTCTCAAATTTGAAGGTTTTGAGCTGTAATTATGAGAACCTATGTGACACATTAATATACAGCAACACACCAAGTTTCAACGCGCTACGTTCAACGTCAATGACGTCATGACGTAAAACGTCAATTTTAAAAATGGAGCTATATCTCGGAAACTATTTGTCGTACAGAGAAGTGGATTGCACCACTGGAAAGCTCGTTGAATTCTGGTTTAAGAGGGTACTATCCGATACTTTGCCGCCATGATAGATTTTCCGCTATGACGTCATAAACGTAAAGCCTGTCATACAAAGTTTTCGACTTTTCAGCAAACATTCAAACATCTACAGTGTACTCAAAGTTCATGGTTTTGAACTGTAATTATGAGAACCTATGAGAAATTTTATTATACAGCCATATACCAAGTTTCAACGCGTTACGTTCAACGTTAATGACGTCATGACGTAAAACGTCAATTTTGAAAATGGGGCTATATCTCGGAAACTATCCGTCATACAGAGAAGCGGATTGTACCACTGGAAAGCTCATTGAATTCTTGTTTAAGAGGATACTATCTGATACTTTGCCGCCCTGATAGATTTTCCGCTATGACGTCATAAACGTAAGGCCTGTCATACAAAATTTTCGACTTTTCAGCAAACATTCAAACACCCACAGTGCACTCAAATTTGAAGGTTTTGAACTGTAATTATGAGAACCTATGTAAAATATTAATATACAGCCATATGCCAAGTTTCAATGCGCTACGTTCAACGTGAATGACGTCATGACGTAAAACGTCAATTTTAAAAATGGGCTATATTTCTGAAAGTATTTGTCGCACAGAGAAGCGAATTGCACCACTGGAAAGCTCGTTGAATTCTGGTTTAGGAGGGCACTGTCCGATACTTTTCCGCCATGACAGATTTTCCGCTATGACGTCATAAACGTAAGGCCTGTCATACAAGTTTTTCGACTTTTCAACAAACTTTCAAATATCCACAGGGCACTCAAATTTAAAGGTATTGAACTGTAATTATGAGAACCTGTGTGGAATACTGATATACAGCCATATACCAAGTTTCAACGTGCTACGTTCAACGTCAATGACGTCATGACGTAAAACGTCAATTTAAAAAAAGGGCTATATATCTGAAAGTATTTGTCGCACAGAGAAGCGGATGTGCACTCAAATTTGAAGTTATTAGACTGTAATTATGGGAACCTATGTCGTATATTAATACCCATCCATGTACCGAGTTTAAACACGTTACATTCAACAACAATGACGTCATGACGTCAAACGTCCATTTTCGAAATAGGATTGTATCTGGGTAAGTATTAATCCTTAATGAAATGGATTACACCGTCGGAAACCTCATTCAATTATGCTTAAAGTAGGCCACGCATGTAGAAAAAGATTTCGACAAGTTTGGCCTTTAGGCCAATGGTATCTCGTTTGTTTGTTTGTCTGTCTGTCTGTCTGTCTGTTTGCACGATACAGGCCACAGTTTTAGTGCGAGCATCACGAAATTTTTCTGATAGGTAGGTATTCACCCAGGAAGGACACCGAAAGTTTTTGAAGAAAATCGGTTTATTGATGACGTCATCAAAAATTCTTGAAAACTCGAAAAATCCCTATCTTTAACATGGGGCGATTTTTCAAAAATTCATAACTCGTTTAATTTTTATTGAATTCTCTTGAAATTTTAGTCACATGTGTAGAATGACAACCTCTACAGACATTGCAAGTTTGATCCGGATCGGATCCGGATTCCGGATTCTACGGATACATTTCATTTTCTTCTGGATCCAATTTTAAAAAAATCATTGGATATTGAATTTTGAAGCTGTTTATGTAGAAAAATGCAGTGTTATTTCTAGTTTAAGGTGCACTTTTTATTTTCAAAATAACTTGAAAACTCGCTGAGATATTAAGACTTAAAGAGACCTGGGGTAAAACTGTTGGTCAGCCCGTTCACAATTCAATATGATGTGGAAACGATTACCCCCTGTGCACACGTACCGTCTCTAATATCAACACTCGGTAGCGTAGTAATACAATATACCTTGTATGCATCTGAATACTGGTCTAAAGCAACATTTCTGTGGTTTTCCAACTCAGTGATGCACAAGTGATGTAACAAAGCCTAAAACCCTTGTCTAAATACAATCTGTGGCAAGCGAGGGGATCTTTTATATCAGCACTATCGGGGGTGACGAAAACGCGTAGGGAGCACCATTCATCTAAAAACCAAAGATCCTGTACATGAAACGGATATACGCAGGGTCTCTTCTACTTGCGGAGCTTTATTAGTTGACGAATTGAAAATTCGACAACTATGTTGGTCAGTTCCGTTTGTTTGTTTGTTTGTTTGTCTGTCTGTCTGTCTGTCTGTTTGCACGATACAGGCCACAGTTTTAGTGCGAGCATCACGAAATTTTTCTGATAGGTAGGTATTCACCCAGGAAGGACACCGAAAGTTTTTGAAGAAAATCGGTTTATTGATGACGTCATCAAAAATTCTTGAAAACTCGAAAAATCCCTATCTTTAACATGGGGCGATTTTTCAAAAATTCATAACTCGTTTAATTTTTATTGAATTCTCTTGAAATTTTAGTCACATGTGTAGAATGACAACCTCTACAGACATTGCAAGTTTGATCCGGATCGGATCCGGATTCCGGATTCTACGGATACATTTCATTTTCTTCTGGATCCAATTTTAAAAAAATCATTGGATATTGAATTTTGAAGCTGTTTATGTAGAAAAATGCAGTGTTATTTCTAGTTTAAGGTGCACTTTTTATTTTCAAAATAACTTGAAAACTCGCTGAGATATTAAGACTTAAAGAGACCTGGGGTAAAACTGTTGGTCAGCCCGTTCACAATTCAATATGATGTGGAAACGATTACCCCCTGTGCACACGTACCGTCTCTAATATCAACACTCGGTAGCGTAGTAATACAATATACCTTGTATGCATCTGAATACTGGTCTAAAGCAACATTTCTGTGGTTTTCCAACTCAGTGATGCACAAGTGATGTAACAAAGCCTAAAACCCTTGTCTAAATACAATCTGTGGCAAGCGAGGGGATCTTTTATATCAGCACTATCGGGGGTGACGAAAACGCGTAGGGAGCACCATTCATCTAAAAACCAAAGATCCTGTACATGAAACGGATATACGCAGGGTCTCTTCTACTTGCGGAGCTTTATTAGTTGACGAATTGAAAATTCGACAACTATGTTGGTCAGTTCCGTTTGTTTGTTTGTTTGTTTGTCTGTCTGTCTGTCTGTCTGTTTGCACGATACAGGCCACAGTTTTAGTGCGAGCATCACGAAATTTTTCTGATAGGTAGGTATTCACCCAGGAAGGACACCGAAAGTTTTTGAAGAAAATCGGTTTATTGATGACGTCATCAAAAATTCTTGAAAACTCGAAAAATCCCTATCTTTAACATGGGGCGATTTTTCAAAAATTCATAACTCGTTTAATTTTTATTGAATTCTCTTGAAATTTTAGTCACATGTGTAGAATGACAACCTCTACAGACATTGCAAGTTTGATCCGGATCGGATCCGGATTCCGGATTCTACGGATACATTTCATTTTCTTCTGGATCCAATTTTAAAAAAATCATTGGATATTGAATTTTGAAGCTGTTTATGTAGAAAAATGCAGTGTTATTTCTAGTTTAAGGTGCACTTTTTATTTTCAAAATAACTTGAAAACTCGCTGAGATATTAAGACTTAAAGAGACCTGGGGTAAAACTGTTGGTCAGCCCGTTCACAATTCAATATGATGTGGAAACGATTACCCCCTGTGCACACGTACCGTCTCTAATATCAACACTCGGTAGCGTAGTAATACAATATACCTTGTATGCATCTGAATACTGGTCTAAAGCAACATTTCTGTGGTTTTCCAACTCAGTGATGCACAAGTGATGTAACAAAGCCTAAAACCCTTGTCTAAATACAATCTGTGGCAAGCGAGGGGATCTTTTATATCAGCACTATCGGGGGTGACGAAAACGCGTAGGGAGCACCATTCATCTAAAAACCAAAGATCCTGTACATGAAACGGATATACGCAGGGTCTCTTCTACTTGCGGAGCTTTATTAGTTGACGAATTGAAAATTCGACAACTATGTTGGTCAGTTCCGTTTGTTTGTTTGTTTGTTTGTTTGTCTGTCTGTCTGTCTGTCTGTTTGCACGATACAGGCCACAGTTTTAGTGCGAGCATCACGAAATTTTTCTGATAGGTAGGTATTCACCCAGGAAGGACACCGAAAGTTTTTGAAGAAAATCGGTTTATTGATGACGTCATCAAAAATTCTTGAAAACTCGAAAAATCCCTATCTTTAACATGGGGCGATTTTTCAAAAATTCATAACTCGTTTAATTTTTATTGAATTCTCTTGAAATTTTAGTCACATGTGTAGAATGACAACCTCTACAGACATTGCAAGTTTGATCCGGATCGGATCCGGATTCCGGATTCTACGGATACATTTCATTTTCTTCTGGATCCAATTTTAAAAAAATCATTGGATATTGAATTTTGAAGCTGTTTATGTAGAAAAATGCAGTGTTATTTCTAGTTTAAGGTGCACTTTTTATTTTCAAAATAACTTGAAAACTCGCTGAGATATTAAGACTTAAAGAGACCTGGGGTAAAACTGTTGGTCAGCCCGTTCACAATTCAATATGATGTGGAAACGATTACCCCCTGTGCACACGTACCGTCTCTAATATCAACACTCGGTAGCGTAGTAATACAATATACCTTGTATGCATCTGAATACTGGTCTAAAGCAACATTTCTGTGGTTTTCCAACTCAGTGATGCACAAGTGATGTAACAAAGCCTAAAACCCTTGTCTAAATACAATCTGTGGCAAGCGAGGGGATCTTTTATATCAGCACTATCGGGGGTGACGAAAACGCGTAGGGAGCACCATTCATCTAAAAACCAAAGATCCTGTACATGAAACGGATATACGCAGGGTCTCTTCTACTTGCGGAGCTTTATTAGTTGACGAATTGAAAATTCGACAACTATGTTGGTCAGTTCCGTTTGTTTGTTTGTTTGTTTGTCTGTCTGTCTGTCTGTCTGTTTGCACGATACAGGCCACAGTTTTAGTGCGAGCATCACGAAATTTTTCTGATAGGTAGGTATTCACCCAGGAAGGACACCGAAAGTTTTTGAAGAAAATCGGTTTATTGATGACGTCATCAAAAATTCTTGAAAACTCGAAAAATCCCTATCTTTAACATGGGGCGATTTTTCAAAAATTCATAACTCGTTTAATTTTTATTGAATTCTCTTGAAATTTTAGTCACATGTGTAGAATGACAACCTCTACAGACATTGCAAGTTTGATCCGGATCGGATCCGGATTCCGGATTCTACGGATACATTTCATTTTCTTCTGGATCCAATTTTAAAAAAATCATTGGATATTGAATTTTGAAGCTGTTTATGTAGAAAAATGCAGTGTTATTTCTAGTTTAAGGTGCACTTTTTATTTTCAAAATAACTTGAAAACTCGCTGAGATATTAAGACTTAAAGAGACCTGGGGTAAAACTGTTGGTCAGCCCGTTCACAATTCAATATGATGTGGAAACGATTACCCCCTGTGCACACGTACCGTCTCTAATATCAACACTCGGTAGCGTAGTAATACAATATACCTTGTATGCATCTGAATACTGGTCTAAAGCAACATTTCTGTGGTTTTCCAACTCAGTGATGCACAAGTGATGTAACAAAGCCTAAAACCCTTGTCTAAATACAATCTGTGGCAAGCGAGGGGATCTTTTATATCAGCACTATCGGGGGTGACGAAAACGCGTAGGGAGCACCATTCATCTAAAAACCAAAGATCCTGTACATGAAACGGATATACGCAGGGTCTCTTCTACTTGCGGAGCTTTATTAGTTGACGAATTGAAAATTCGACAACTATGTTGGTCAGTTCCGTTTGTTTGTTTGTTTGTTTGTCTGTCTGTCTGTCTGTCTGTTTGCACGATACAGGCCACAGTTTTAGTGCGAGCATCACGAAATTTTTCTGATAGGTAGGTATTCACCCAGGAAGGACACCGAAAGTTTTTGAAGAAAATCGGTTTATTGATGACGTCATCAAAAATTCTTGAAAACTCGAAAAATCCCTATCTTTAACATGGGGCGATTTTTCAAAAATTCATAACTCGTTTAATTTTTATTGAATTCTCTTGAAATTTTAGTCACATGTGTAGAATGACAACCTCTACAGACATTGCAAGTTTGATCCGGATCGGATCCGGATTCCGGATTCTACGGATACATTTCATTTTCTTCTGGATCCAATTTTAAAAAAATCATTGGATATTGAATTTTGAAGCTGTTTATGTAGAAAAATGCAGTGTTATTTCTAGTTTAAGGTGCACTTTTTATTTTCAAAATAACTTGAAAACTCGCTGAGATATTAAGACTTAAAGAGACCTGGGGTAAAACTGTTGGTCAGCCCGTTCACAATTCAATATGATGTGGAAACGATTACCCCCTGTGCACACGTACCGTCTCTAATATCAACACTCGGTAGCGTAGTAATACAATATACCTTGTATGCATCTGAATACTGGTCTAAAGCAACATTTCTGTGGTTTTCCAACTCAGTGATGCACAAGTGATGTAACAAAGCCTAAAACCCTTGTCTAAATACAATCTGTGGCAAGCGAGGGGATCTTTTATATCAGCACTATCGGGGGTGACGAAAACGCGTAGGGAGCACCATTCATCTAAAACCCAAAGATCCTGTACATGAAACGGATATACGCAGGGTCTCTTCTACTTGCGGAGCTTTATTAGTTGACGAATTGAAAATTCGACAACTATGTTGGTCAGTTCCGTTTGTTTGTTTGTTTGTTTGTTTGTTTGTCTGTCTGTCTGTCTGTCTGTTTGCACGATACAGGCCACAGTTTTAGTGCGAGCATCACGAAATTTTTCTGATAGGTAGGTATTCACCCAGGAAGGACACCGAAAGTTTTTGAAGAAAATCGGTTTATTGATGACGTCATCAAAAATTCTTGAAAACTCGAAAAATCCCTATCTTTAACATGGGGCGATTTTTCAAAAATTCATAACTCGTTTAATTTTTATTGAATTCTCTTGAAATTTTAGTCACATGTGTAGAATGACAACCTCTACAGACATTGCAAGTTTGATCCGGATCGGATCCGGATTCCGGATTCTACGGATACATTTCATTTTCTTCTGGATCCAATTTTAAAAAAATCATTGGATATTGAATTTTGAAGCTGTTTATGTAGAAAAATGCAGTGTTATTTCTAGTTTAAGGTGCACTTTTTATTTTCAAAATAACTTGAAAACTCGCTGAGATATTAAGACTTAAAGAGACCTGGGGTAAAACTGTTGGTCAGCCCGTTCACAATTCAATATGATGTGGAAACGATTACCCCCTGTGCACACGTACCGTCTCTAATATCAACACTCGGTAGCGTAGTAATACAATATACCTTGTATGCATCTGAATACTGGTCTAAAGCAACATTTCTGTGGTTTTCCAACTCAGTGATGCACAAGTGATGTAACAAAGCCTAAAACCCTTGTCTAAATACAATCTGTGGCAAGCGAGGGGATCTTTTATATCAGCACTATCGGGGGTGACGAAAACGCGTAGGGAGCACCATTCATCTAAAAACCAAAGATCCTGTACATGAAACGGATATACGCAGGGTCTCTTCTACTTGCGGAGCTTTATTAGTTGACGAATTGAAAATTCGACAACTATGTTGGTCAGTTCCGTTTGTTTGTTTGTTTGTTTGTCTGTCTGTCTGTCTGTCTGTTTGCACGATACAGGCCACAGTTTTAGTGCGAGCATCACGAAATTTTTCTGATAGGTAGGTATTCACCCAGGAAGGACACCGAAAGTTTTTGAAGAAAATCGGTTTATTGATGACGTCATCAAAAATTCTTGAAAACTCGAAAAATCCCTATCTTTAACATGGGGCGATTTTTCAAAAATTCATAACTCGTTTAATTTTTATTGAATTCTCTTGAAATTTTAGTCACATGTGTAGAATGACAACCTCTACAGACATTGCAAGTTTGATCCGGATCGGATCCGGATTCCGGATTCTACGGATACATTTCATTTTCTTCTGGATCCAATTTTAAAAAAATCATTGGATATTGAATTTTGAAGCTGTTTATGTAGAAAAATGCAGTGTTATTTCTAGTTTAAGGTGCACTTTTTATTTTCAAAATAACTTGAAAACTCGCTGAGATATTAAGACTTAAAGAGACCTGGGGTAAAACTGTTGGTCAGCCCGTTCACAATTCAATATGATGTGGAAACGATTACCCCCTGTGCACACGTACCGTCTCTAATATCAACACTCGGTAGCGTAGTAATACAATATACCTTGTATGCATCTGAATACTGGTCTAAAGCAACATTTCTGTGGTTTTCCAACTCAGTGATGCACAAGTGATGTAACAAAGCCTAAAACCCTTGTCTAAATACAATCTGTGGCAAGCGAGGGGATCTTTTATATCAGCACTATCGGGGGTGACGAAAACGCGTAGGGAGCACCATTCATCTAAAAACCAAAGATCCTGTACATGAAACGGATATACGCAGGGTCTCTTCTACTTGCGGAGCTTTATTAGTTGACGAATTGAAAATTCGACAACTATGTTGGTCAGTTCCGTTTGTTTGTTTGTTTGTTTGTCTGTCTGTCTGTCTGTCTGTTTGCACGATACAGGCCACAGTTTTAGTGCGAGCATCACGAAATTTTTCTGATAGGTAGGTATTCACCCAGGAAGGACACCGAAAGTTTTTGAAGAAAATCGGTTTATTGATGACGTCATCAAAAATTCTTGAAAACTCGAAAAATCCCTATCTTTAACATGGGGCGATTTTTCAAAAATTCATAACTCGTTTAATTTTTATTGAATTCTCTTGAAATTTTAGTCACATGTGTAGAATGACAACCTCTACAGACATTGCAAGTTTGATCCGGATCGGATCCGGATTCCGGATTCTACGGATACATTTCATTTTCTTCTGGATCCAATTTTAAAAAAATCATTGGATATTGAATTTTGAAGCTGTTTATGTAGAAAAATGCAGTGTTATTTCTAGTTTAAGGTGCACTTTTTATTTTCAAAATAACTTGAAAACTCGCTGAGATATTAAGACTTAAAGAGACCTGGGGTAAAACTGTTGGTCAGCCCGTTCACAATTCAATATGATGTGGAAACGATTACCCCCTGTGCACACGTACCGTCTCTAATATCAACACTCGGTAGCGTAGTAATACAATATACCTTGTATGCATCTGAATACTGGTCTAAAGCAACATTTCTGTGGTTTTCCAACTCAGTGATGCACAAGTGATGTAACAAAGCCTAAAACCCTTGTCTAAATACAATCTGTGGCAAGCGAGGGGATCTTTTATATCAGCACTATCGGGGGTGACGAAAACGCGTAGGGAGCACCATTCATCTAAAAACCAAAGATCCTGTACATGAAACGGATATACGCAGGGTCTCTTCTACTTGCGGAGCTTTATTAGTTGACGAATTGAAAATTCGACAACTATGTTGGTCAGTTCCGTTTGTTAGTTGACGAATTAAAAATTCGTCAACTATGTTGGTCAGTTCGGTTTGTCTGTTTGTTTGTTTGTTTGTCTGTTTGTTTGTTTGTCTGTTTGCATGTTACAGGCCACAGTTTTGGCCGGATCATCACCAAATCGTACGGATACAATGCCTAGGTATATACCTGGAAACCGGTGAATTTTGGTGACCCTAGGTCAAAGGTCAAGGTCAAGGTCACACAAAACGTTGAAAACACATAAGTGGTCATAACTCCGGTTCTAATCGTTCTAGAGACTTCTGACCAAGTGCATATTGTAGATACACTCGAGTTCTATCGCCTGTGACCTTGACCTTGACATTTGACTTTGACCTTGAGAAGTTCGCCCCAGGTCGAAGTCAAGGTCAAGTACGAAGGTCAGCGCAGCATATTGAGTAGTATATCGTTGGAAAGGTCTTGACCCCCTGATCGCAGTGATACCCTATTTTCGGCGCTGCGACGTACACTGACGTCACAATGACGTCATAAACGTCAAATTCCCGAAATTTCAAAAGGCCATCACATCGTCAATACTATATGGAATCTCTTGAAACTTGATATGCATACTGACAGCAATGACCTCTACGAATTTAAGTGCAAAGGTCAAAGGTCAAGGTCAAGGTCATCGAAATCCCAGAAAAACACGTTTCCGGTAATAAAATCCGTTTGAATTGTCGTAGGTTCATGAAAATAGAACCATATCGTTCAGAAGAGGTATAGCAATCGAACCTATATGTCAATTTCATGATTGACCTTGAACTTGGTCAGGAAAATAAGGTCATATGAGGAGAACTTCAAGGTCAAATTTTAAAACTAACTGAAACCTATCAAGTAGTATATCAAATGAAAGGTCTTGATTCCCTGGTACATACCTTTTCATCAGTTTTGAGCTGTGACGTTTATTGACGTCACAGTGACGTCATAAACGTTAATTTTTAAAAATTTCAAACGGTCATAGTGTCCACAAATTTGGTTTGATTCTGATGAAATTTTACAGATACAATATATATATTCATGCACAGACAATGCACAATTTTTGTGACTCAAGGTCCAAAGTCAAGGTCAAGGTCACGCAAAATGTTAAAAACACATAAGTGGCCATAACTCCGGTTCTATTCGTGCTAGAGACTTCAAACCAAGTTCATATTGTAGATAAACTCGAGTTCTATCTCCTGTGACCTTGACCTCGGCATTTGAGCTTGACCTTGAGAGTTTGCCATGAGGTGAATGTCAAGGTCAAGTACGAAGGTCAGCGAATCATATCGAGTAGTATATCGTTGGAAAGGTCTTGGGCCCCTGATTGCAGTGATACCTTATTTTCGGCGCTGCGACGTACACTCACGTCACAATGACGTCATAAACGTCAAATTACCGAAATTTCAAAAGGCCATAACAGCGTCAATACTGTATGGAATATCTTGAAACTTGACATGCATATTAATAGCATTGACCTCTACGAATTGAAATACAAAGGTCAAAGGTCAAGGTCAAGGTCATCGAAATCCTAGAAAAACACCTTTTCGGTTATAACATCTGCTTGAATCATTGTAGTCTCATAAAATTTGAACCATATCATTCAGAAGAGGCATGGTAACCATATGTACATGTCAATTTTATAATTGACCTTGAACTTGGTCGCAAAAATGAGGACACATTCAAAACTTCAAGGTCAAATTTTCAAACTAACTGAAACATATCACAGTTTAGGTCGGATCATCACCAAACTTTATGGGAACACTTTTTAGGCTCAAAGCCAGGCACCCATTGATTTTAGTCAAATTCGCCTGAAAAATGTTGCCATGGCAACGGAAAAACTGCTTTGCATTCTATTGTTATCATCAAAATCTAGTTTGTTCTTCGTATATTACCGCTCTACAAGCCACAGTTTTGGACGTATCATGACCAAATTGTACGTATAAAATGCTTATGTATATACTTGCAAATGGGTGAAATTTGGGGACCCTAGGTCAAAGGTCAAGGTCAAGGTCACATAAAGTGTCGAAAACACATAAATGGCCATAACTTCGGTTCTAATCGCCCTAGAGACTTCAAACCAAGTTCATATTGTAGATTAACTCGAGTTCTATCTTCTGTGACCTTGACCTTGACATTTGACCTTCGACCTCATTTTCAAGGTCAGAGCACAATGTGGCTAATATATCGCTTTTTATCGACTTCACAGCTTTGGACATACATGTATAGGAAATGATATATGTTATATCTTCTCATGATTTGAAAATTGAGGTCAGAGCACAAAATGGCTAATATCTCACTAAAACATATATCTAAAACATATATTGTCCGGTAACCTTCCTAATTCGTCAACTGCCGGGCCTATGGCCCCTCGTTTGTTTGTTTGTTTGTCTGTCTGTCTGTCTGTCTGTTTGCACGATACAGGCCACAGTTTTAGTGCGAGCATCACGAAATTTTTCTGATAGGTAGGTATTCACCCAGGAAGGACACCGAAAGTTTTTGAAGAAAATCGGTTTATTGATGACGTCATCAAAAATTCTTGAAAACTCGAAAAATCCCTATCTTTAACATGGGGCGATTTTTCAAAAATTCATAACTCGTTTAATTTTTATTGAATTCTCTTGAAATTTTAGTCACATGTGTAGAATGACAACCTCTACAGACATTGCAAGTTTGATCCGGATCGGATCCGGATTCCGGATTCTACGGATACATTTCATTTTCTTCTGGATCCAATTTTAAAAAAATCATTGGATATTGAATTTTGAAGCTGTTTATGTAGAAAAATGCAGTGTTATTTCTAGTTTAAGGTGCACTTTTTATTTTCAAAATAACTTGAAAACTCGCTGAGATATTAAGACTTAAAGAGACCTGGGGTAAAACTGTTGGTCAGCCCGTTCACAATTCAATATGATGTGGAAACGATTACCCCCTGTGCACACGTACCGTCTCTAATATCAACACTCGGTAGCGTAGTAATACAATATACCTTGTATGCATCTGAATACTGGTCTAAAGCAACATTTCTGTGGTTTTCCAACTCAGTGATGCACAAGTGATGTAACAAAGCCTAAAACCCTTGTCTAAATACAATCTGTGGCAAGCGAGGGGATCTTTTATATCAGCACTATCGGGGGTGACGAAAACGCGTAGGGAGCACCATTCATCTAAAAACCAAAGATCCTGTACATGAAACGGATATACGCAGGGTCTCTTCTACTTGCGGAGCTTTATTAGTTGACGAATTGAAAATTCGACAACTATGTTGGTCAGTTCCGTTTGTTTGTTTGTTTGTTTGTCTGTCTGTCTGTCTGTCTGTTTGCACGATACAGGCCACAGTTTTAGTGCGAGCATCACGAAATTTTTCTGATAGGTAGGTATTCACCCAGGAAGGACACCGAAAGTTTTTGAAGAAAATCGGTTTATTGATGACGTCATCAAAAATTCTTGAAAACTCGAAAAATCCCTATCTTTAACATGGGGCGATTTTTCAAAAATTCATAACTCGTTTAATTTTTATTGAATTCTCTTGAAATTTTAGTCACATGTGTAGAATGACAACCTCTACAGACATTGCAAGTTTGATCCGGATCGGATCCGGATTCCGGATTCTACGGATACATTTCATTTTCTTCTGGATCCAATTTTAAAAAAATCATTGGATATTGAATTTTGAAGCTGTTTATGTAGAAAAATGCAGTGTTATTTCTAGTTTAAGGTGCACTTTTTATTTTCAAAATAACTTGAAAACTCGCTGAGATATTAAGACTTAAAGAGACCTGGGGTAAAACTGTTGGTCAGCCCGTTCACAATTCAATATGATGTGGAAACGATTACCCCCTGTGCACACGTACCGTCTCTAATATCAACACTCGGTAGCGTAGTAATACAATATACCTTGTATGCATCTGAATACTGGTCTAAAGCAACATTTCTGTGGTTTTCCAACTCAGTGATGCACAAGTGATGTAACAAAGCCTAAAACCCTTGTCTAAATACAATCTGTGGCAAGCGAGGGGATCTTTTATATCAGCACTATCGGGGGTGACGAAAACGCGTAGGGAGCACCATTCATCTAAAAACCAAAGATCCTGTACATGAAACGGATATACGCAGGGTCTCTTCTACTTGCGGAGCTTTATTAGTTGACGAATTGAAAATTCGACAACTATGTTGGTCAGTTCCGTTTGTTTGTTTGTTTGTTTGTCTGTCTGTCTGTCTGTCTGTTTGCACGATACAGGCCACAGTTTTAGTGCGAGCATCACGAAATTTTTCTGATAGGTAGGTATTCACCCAGGAAGGACACCGAAAGTTTTTGAAGAAAATCGGTTTATTGATGACGTCATCAAAAATTCTTGAAAACTCGAAAAATCCCTATCTTTAACATGGGGCGATTTTTCAAAAATTCATAACTCGTTTAATTTTTATTGAATTCTCTTGAAATTTTAGTCACATGTGTAGAATGACAACCTCTACAGACATTGCAAGTTTGATCCGGATCGAATCCGGATTCCGGATTCTACGGATACATTTCATTTTCTTCTGGATCCAATTTTAAAAAAATCATTGGATATTGAATTTTGAAGCTGTTTATGTAGAAAAATGCAGTGTTATTTCTAGTTTAAGGTGCACTTTTTATTTTCAAAATAACTTGAAAACTCGCTGAGATATTAAGACTTAAAGAGACCTGGGGTAAAACTGTTGGTCAGCCCGTTCACAATTCAATATGATGTGGAAACGATTACCCCCTGTGCACACGTACCGTCTCTAATATCAACACTCGGTAGCGTAGTAATACAATATACCTTGTATGCATCTGAATACTGGTCTAAAGCAACATTTCTGTGGTTTTCCAACTCAGTGATGCACAAGTGATGTAACAAAGCCTAAAACCCTTGTCTAAATACAATCTGTGGCAAGCGAGGGGATCTTTTATATCAGCACTATCGGGGGTGACGAAAACGCGTAGGGAGCACCATTCATCTAAAAACCAAAGATCCTGTACATGAAACGGATATACGCAGGGTCTCTTCTACTTGCGGAGCTTTATTAGTTGACGAATTGAAAATTCGACAACTATGTTGGTCAGTTCCGTTTGTTTGTTTGTTTGTTTGTCTGTCTGTCTGTCTGTCTGTTTGCACGATACAGGCCACAGTTTTAGTGCGAGCATCACGAAATTTTTCTGATAGGTAGGTATTCACCCAGGAAGGACACCGAAAGTTTTTGAAGAAAATCGGTTTATTGATGACGTCATCAAAAATTCTTGAAAACTCGAAAAATCCCTATCTTTAACATGGGGCGATTTTTCAAAAATTCATAACTCGTTTAATTTTTATTGAATTCTCTTGAAATTTTAGTCACATGTGTAGAATGACAACCTCTACAGACATTGCAAGTTTGATCCGGATCGGATCCGGATTCCGGATTCTACGGATACATTTCATTTTCTTCTGGATCCAATTTTAAAAAAATCATTGGATATTGAATTTTGAAGCTGTTTATGTAGAAAAATGCAGTGTTATTTCTAGTTTAAGGTGCACTTTTTATTTTCAAAATAACTTGAAAACTCGCTGAGATATTAAGACTTAAAGAGACCTGGGGTAAAACTGTTGGTCAGCCCGTTCACAATTCAATATGATGTGGAAACGATTACCCCCTGTGCACACGTACCGTCTCTAATATCAACACTCGGTAGCGTAGTAATACAATATACCTTGTATGCATCTGAATACTGGTCTAAAGCAACATTTCTGTGGTTTTCCAACTCAGTGATGCACAAGTGATGTAACAAAGCCTAAAACCCTTGTCTAAATACAATCTGTGGCAAGCGAGGGGATCTTTTATATCAGCACTATCGGGGGTGACGAAAACGCATAGGGAGCACCATTCATCTAAAAACCAAAGATCCTGTACATGAAACGGATATACGCAGGGTCTCTTCTACTTGCGGAGCTTTATTAGTTGACGAATTGAAAATTCGACAACTATGTTGGTCAGTTCCGTTTGTTTGTTTGTTTGTTTGTCTGTCTGTCTGTCTGTCTGTTTGCACGATACAGGCCACAGTTTTAGTGCGAGCATCACGAAATTTTTCTGATAGGTAGGTATTCACCCAGGAAGGACACCGAAAGTTTTTGAAGAAAATCGGTTTATTGATGACGTCATCAAAAATTCTTGAAAACTCGAAAAATCCCTATCTTTAACATGGGGCGATTTTTCAAAAATTCATAACTCGTTTAATTTTTATTGAATTCTCTTGAAATTTTAGTCACATGTGTAGAATGACAACCTCTACAGACATTGCAAGTTTGATCCGGATCGAATCCGGATTCCGGATTCTACGGATACATTTCATTTTCTTCTGGATCCAATTTTAAAAAAATCATTGGATATTGAATTTTGAAGCTGTTTATGTAGAAAAATGCAGTGTTATTTCTAGTTTAAGGTGCACTTTTTATTTTCAAAATAACTTGAAAACTCGCTGAGATATTAAGACTTAAAGAGACCTGGGGTAAAACTGTTGGTCAGCCCGTTCACAATTCAATATGATGTGGAAACGATTACCCCCTGTGCACACGTACCGTCTCTAATATCAACACTCGGTAGCGTAGTAATACAATATACCTTGTATGCATCTGAATACTGGTCTAAAGCAACATTTCTGTGGTTTTCCAACTCAGTGATGCACAAGTGATGTAACAAAGCCTAAAACCCTTGTCTAAATACAATCTGTGGCAAGCGAGGGGATCTTTTATATCAGCACTATCGGGGGTGACGAAAACGCGTAGGGAGCACCATTCATCTAAAAACCAAAGATCCTGTACATGAAACGGATATACGCAGGGTCTCTTCTACTTGCGGAGCTTTATTAGTTGACGAATTGAAAATTCGACAACTATGTTGGTCAGTTCCGTTTGTTTGTTTGTTTGTTTGTCTGTCTGTCTGTCTGTCTGTTTGCACGATACAGGCCACAGTTTTAGTGCGAGCATCACGAAATTTTTCTGATAGGTAGGTATTCACCCAGGAAGGACACCGAAAGTTTTTGAAGAAAATCGGTTTATTGATGACGTCATCAAAAATTCTTGAAAACTCGAAAAATCCCTATCTTTAACATGGGGCGATTTTTCAAAAATTCATAACTCGTTTAATTTTTATTGAATTCTCTTGAAATTTTAGTCACATGTGTAGAATGACAACCTCTACAGACATTGCAAGTTTGATCCGGATCGGATCCGGATTCCGGATTCTACGGATACATTTCATTTTCTTCTGGATCCAATTTTAAAAAAATCATTGGATATTGAATTTTGAAGCTGTTTATGTAGAAAAATGCAGTGTTATTTCTAGTTTAAGGTGCACTTTTTATTTTCAAAATAACTTGAAAACTCGCTGAGATATTAAGACTTAAAGAGACCTGGGGTAAAACTGTTGGTCAGCCCGTTCACAATTCAATATGATGTGGAAACGATTACCCCCTGTGCACACGTACCGTCTCTAATATCAACACTCGGTAGCGTAGTAATACAATATACCTTGTATGCATCTGAATACTGGTCTAAAGCAACATTTCTGTGGTTTTCCAACTCAGTGATGCACAAGTGATGTAACAAAGCCTAAAACCCTTGTCTAAATACAATCTGTGGCAAGCGAGGGGATCTTTTATATCAGCACTATCGGGGGTGACGAAAACGCGTAGGGAGCACCATTCATCTAAAAACCAAAGATCCTGTACATGAAACGGATATACGCAGGGTCTCTTCTACTTGCGGAGCTTTATTAGTTGACGAATTGAAAATTCGACAACTATGTTGGTCAGTTCCGTTTGTTTGTTTGTTTGTTTGTCTGTCTGTCTGTCTGTCTGTTTGCACGATACAGGCCACAGTTTTAGTGCGAGCATCACGAAATTTTTCTGATAGGTAGGTATTCACCCAGGAAGGACACCGAAAGTTTTTGAAGAAAATCGGTTTATTGATGACGTCATCAAAAATTCTTGAAAACTCGAAAAATCCCTATCTTTAACATGGGGCGATTTTTCAAAAATTCATAACTCGTTTAATTTTTATTGAATTCTCTTGAAATTTTAGTCACATGTGTAGAATGACAACCTCTACAGACATTGCAAGTTTGATCCGGATCGGATCCGGATTCCGGATTCTACGGATACATTTCATTTTCTTCTGGATCCAATTTTAAAAAAATCATTGGATATTGAATTTTGAAGCTGTTTATGTAGAAAAATGCAGTGTTATTTCTAGTTTAAGGTGCACTTTTTATTTTCAAAATAACTTGAAAACTCGCTGAGATATTAAGACTTAAAGAGACCTGGGGTAAAACTGTTGGTCAGCCCGTTCACAATTCAATATGATGTGGAAACGATTACCCCCTGTGCACACGTACCGTCTCTAATATCAACACTCGGTAGCGTAGTAATACAATATACCTTGTATGCATCTGAATACTGGTCTAAAGCAACATTTCTGTGGTTTTCCAACTCAGTGATGCACAAGTGATGTAACAAAGCCTAAAACCCTTGTCTAAATACAATCTGTGGCAAGCGAGGGGATCTTTTATATCAGCACTATCGGGGGTGACGAAAACGCGTAGGGAGCACCATTCATCTAAAAACCAAAGATCCTGTACATGAAACGGATATACGCAGGGTCTCTTCTACTTGCGGAGCTTTATTAGTTGACGAATTGAAAATTCGACAACTATGTTGGTCAGTTCCGTTTGTTTGTTTGTTTGTCTGTCTGTCTGTCTGTCTGTTTGCACGATACAGGCCACAGTTTTAGTGCGAGCATCACGAAATTTTTCTGATAGGTAGGTATTCACCCAGGAAGGACACCGAAAGTTTTTGAAGAAAATCGGTTTATTGATGACGTCATCAAAAATTCTTGAAAACTCGAAAAATCCCTATCTTTAACATGGGGCGATTTTTCAAAAATTCATAACTCGTTTAATTTTTATTGAATTCTCTTGAAATTTTAGTCACATGTGTAGAATGACAACCTCTACAGACATTGCAAGTTTGATCCGGATCGGATCCGGATTCCGGATTCTACGGATACATTTCATTTTCTTCTGGATCCAATTTTAAAAAAATCATTGGATATTGAATTTTGAAGCTGTTTATGTAGAAAAATGCAGTGTTATTTCTAGTTTAAGGTGCACTTTTTATTTTCAAAATAACTTGAAAACTCGCTGAGATATTAAGACTTAAAGAGACCTGGGGTAAAACTGTTGGTCAGCCCGTTCACAATTCAATATGATGTGGAAACGATTACCCCCTGTGCACACGTACCGTCTCTAATATCAACACTCGGTAGCGTAGTAATACAATATACCTTGTATGCATCTGAATACTGGTCTAAAGCAACATTTCTGTGGTTTTCCAACTCAGTGATGCACAAGTGATGTAACAAAGCCTAAAACCCTTGTCTAAATACAATCTGTGGCAAGCGAGGGGATCTTTTATATCAGCACTATCGGGGGTGACGAAAACGCGTAGGGAGCACCATTCATCTAAAAACCAAAGATCCTGTACATGAAACGGATATACGCAGGGTCTCTTCTACTTGCGGAGCTTTATTAGTTGACGAATTGAAAATTCGACAACTATGTTGGTCAGTTCCGTTTGTTTGTTTGTTTGTTTGTCTGTCTGTCTGTCTGTCTGTTTGCACGATACAGGCCACAGTTTTAGTGCGAGCATCACGAAATTTTTCTGATAGGTAGGTATTCACCCAGGAAGGACACCGAAAGTTTTTGAAGAAAATCGGTTTATTGATGACGTCATCAAAAATTCTTGAAAACTCGAAAAATCCCTATCTTTAACATGGGGCGATTTTTCAAAAATTCATAACTCGTTTAATTTTTATTGAATTCTCTTGAAATTTTAGTCACATGTGTAGAATGACAACCTCTACAGACATTGCAAGTTTGATCCGGATCGGATCCGGATTCCGGATTCTACGGATACATTTCATTTTCTTCTGGATCCAATTTTAAAAAAATCATTGGATATTGAATTTTGAAGCTGTTTATGTAGAAAAATGCAGTGTTATTTCTAGTTTAAGGTGCACTTTTTATTTTCAAAATAACTTGAAAACTCGCTGAGATATTAAGACTTAAAGAGACCTGGGGTAAAACTGTTGGTCAGCCCGTTCACAATTCAATATGATGTGGAAACGATTACCCCCTGTGCACACGTACCGTCTCTAATATCAACACTCGGTAGCGTAGTAATACAATATACCTTGTATGCATCTGAATACTGGTCTAAAGCAACATTTCTGTGGTTTTCCAACTCAGTGATGCACAAGTGATGTAACAAAGCCTAAAACCCTTGTCTAAATACAATCTGTGGCAAGCGAGGGGATCTTTTATATCAGCACTATCGGGGGTGACGAAAACGCGTAGGGAGCACCATTCATCTAAAAACCAAAGATCCTGTACATGAAACGGATATACGCAGGGTCTCTTCTACTTGCGGAGCTTTATTAGTTGACGAATTGAAAATTCGACAACTATGTTGGTCAGTTCCGTTTGTTTGTTTGTTTGTTTGTCTGTCTGTCTGTCTGTCTGTTTGCACGATACAGGCCACAGTTTTAGTGCGAGCATCACGAAATTTTTCTGATAGGTAGGTATTCACCCAGGAAGGACACCGAAAGTTTTTGAAGAAAATCGGTTTATTGATGACGTCATCAAAAATTCTTGAAAACTCGAAAAATCCCTATCTTTAACATGGGGCGATTTTTCAAAAATTCATAACTCGTTTAATTTTTATTGAATTCTCTTGAAATTTTAGTCACATGTGTAGAATGACAACCTCTACAGACATTGCAAGTTTGATCCGGATCGGATCCGGATTCCGGATTCTACGGATACATTTCATTTTCTTCTGGATCCAATTTTAAAAAAATCATTGGATATTGAATTTTGAAGCTGTTTATGTAGAAAAATGCAGTGTTATTTCTAGTTTAAGGTGCACTTTTTATTTTCAAAATAACTTGAAAACTCGCTGAGATATTAAGACTTAAAGAGACCTGGGGTAAAACTGTTGGTCAGCCCGTTCACAATTCAATATGATGTGGAAACGATTACCCCCTGTGCACACGTACCGTCTCTAATATCAACACTCGGTAGCGTAGTAATACAATATACCTTGTATGCATCTGAATACTGGTCTAAAGCAACATTTCTGTGGTTTTCCAACTCAGTGATGCACAAGTGATGTAACAAAGCCTAAAACCCTTGTCTAAATACAATCTGTGGCAAGCGAGGGGATCTTTTATATCAGCACTATCGGGGGTGACGAAAACGCGTAGGGAGCACCATTCATCTAAAAACCAAAGATCCTGTACATGAAACGGATATACGCAGGGTCTCTTCTACTTGCGGAGCTTTATTAGTTGACGAATTGAAAATTCGACAACTATGTTGGTCAGTTCCGTTTGTTTGTTTGTTTGTTTGTCTGTCTGTCTGTCTGTCTGTTTGCACGATACAGGCCACAGTTTTAGTGCGAGCATCACGAAATTTTTCTGATAGGTAGGTATTCACCCAGGAAGGACACCGAAAGTTTTTGAAGAAAATCGGTTTATTGATGACGTCATCAAAAATTCTTGAAAACTCGAAAAATCCCTATCTTTAACATGGGGCGATTTTTCAAAAATTCATAACTCGTTTAATTTTTATTGAATTCTCTTGAAATTTTAGTCACATGTGTAGAATGACAACCTCTACAGACATTGCAAGTTTGATCCGGATCGGATCCGGATTCCGGATTCTACGGATACATTTCATTTTCTTCTGGATCCAATTTTAAAAAAATCATTGGATATTGAATTTTGAAGCTGTTTATGTAGAAAAATGCAGTGTTATTTCTAGTTTAAGGTGCACTTTTTATTTTCAAAATAACTTGAAAACTCGCTGAGATATTAAGACTTAAAGAGACCTGGGGTAAAACTGTTGGTCAGCCCGTTCACAATTCAATATGATGTGGAAACGATTACCCCCTGTGCACACGTACCGTCTCTAATATCAACACTCGGTAGCGTAGTAATACAATATACCTTGTATGCATCTGAATACTGGTCTAAAGCAACATTTCTGTGGTTTTCCAACTCAGTGATGCACAAGTGATGTAACAAAGCCTAAAACCCTTGTCTAAATACAATCTGTGGCAAGCGAGGGGATCTTTTATATCAGCACTATCGGGGGTGACGAAAACGCGTAGGGAGCACCATTCATCTAAAAACCAAAGATCCTGTACATGAAACGGATATACGCAGGGTCTCTTCTACTTGCGGAGCTTTATTAGTTGACGAATTGAAAATTCGACAACTATGTTGGTCAGTTCCGTTTGTTTGTTTGTTTGTTTGTCTGTCTGTCTGTCTGTCTGTTTGCACGATACAGGCCACAGTTTTAGTGCGAGCATCACGAAATTTTTCTGATAGGTAGGTATTCACCCAGGAAGGACACCGAAAGTTTTTGAAGAAAATCGGTTTATTGATGACGTCATCAAAAATTCTTGAAAACTCGAAAAATCCCTATCTTTAACATGGGGCGATTTTTCAAAAATTCATAACTCGTTTAATTTTTATTGAATTCTCTTGAAATTTTAGTCACATGTGTAGAATGACAACCTCTACAGACATTGCAAGTTTGATCCGGATCGGATCCGGATTCCGGATTCTACGGATACATTTCATTTTCTTCTGGATCCAATTTTAAAAAAATCATTGGATATTGAATTTTGAAGCTGTTTATGTAGAAAAATGCAGTGTTATTTCTAGTTTAAGGTGCACTTTTTATTTTCAAAATAACTTGAAAACTCGCTGAGATATTAAGACTTAAAGAGACCTGGGGTAAAACTGTTGGTCAGCCCGTTCACAATTCAATATGATGTGGAAACGATTACCCCCTGTGCACACGTACCGTCTCTAATATCAACACTCGGTAGCGTAGTAATACAATATACCTTGTATGCATCTGAATACTGGTCTAAAGCAACATTTCTGTGGTTTTCCAACTCAGTGATGCACAAGTGATGTAACAAAGCCTAAAACCCTTGTCTAAATACAATCTGTGGCAAGCGAGGGGATCTTTTATATCAGCACTATCGGGGGTGACGAAAACGCGTAGGGAGCACCATTCATCTAAAAACCAAAGATCCTGTACATGAAACGGATATACGCAGGGTCTCTTCTACTTGCGGAGCTTTATTAGTTGACGAATTGAAAATTCGACAACTATGTTGGTCAGTTCCGTTTGTTTGTTTGTTTGTTTGTCTGTCTGTATGTCTGTCTGTTTGCACGATACAGGCCACAGTTTTAGTGCGAGCATCACGAAATTTTTCTGATAGGTAGGTATTCACCCAGGAAGGACACCGAAAGTTTTTGAAGAAAATCGGTTTATTGATGACGTCATCAAAAATTCTTGAAAACTCGAAAAATCCCTATCTTTAACATGGGGCGATTTTTCAAAAATTCATAACTCGTTTAATTTTTATTGAATTCTCTTGAAATTTTAGTCACATGTGTAGAATGACAACCTCTACAGACATTGCAAGTTTGATCCGGATCGGATCCGGATTCCGGATTCTACGGATACATTTCATTTTCTTCTGGATCCAATTTTAAAAAAATCATTGGATATTGAATTTTGAAGCTGTTTATGTAGAAAAATGCAGTGTTATTTCTAGTTTAAGGTGCACTTTTTATTTTCAAAATAACTTGAAAACTCGCTGAGATATTAAGACTTAAAGAGACCTGGGGTAAAACTGTTGGTCAGCCCGTTCACAATTCAATATGATGTGGAAACGATTACCCCCTGTGCACACGTACCGTCTCTAATATCAACACTCGGTAGCGTAGTAATACAATATACCTTGTATGCATCTGAATACTGGTCTAAAGCAACATTTCTGTGGTTTTCCAACTCAGTGATGCACAAGTGATGTAACAAAGCCTAAAACCCTTGTCTAAATACAATCTGTGGCAAGCGAGGGGATCTTTTATATCAGCACTATCGGGGGTGACGAAAACGCGTAGGGAGCACCATTCATCTAAAAACCAAAGATCCTGTACATGAAACGGATATACGCAGGGTCTCTTCTACTTGCGGAGCTTTATTAGTTGACGAATTGAAAATTCGACAACTATGTTGGTCAGTTCCGTTTGTTTGTTTGTTTGTCTGTCTGTCTGTCTGTCTGTTTGCACGATACAGGCCACAGTTTTAGTGCGAGCATCACGAAATTTTTCTGATAGGTAGGTATTCACCCAGGAAGGACACCGAAAGTTTTTGAAGAAAATCGGTTTATTGATGACGTCATCAAAAATTCTTGAAAACTCGAAAAATCCCTATCTTTAACATGGGGCGATTTTTCAAAAATTCATAACTCGTTTAATTTTTATTGAATTCTCTTGAAATTTTAGTCACATGTGTAGAATGACAACCTCTACAGACATTGCAAGTTTGATCCGGATCGGATCCGGATTCCGGATTCTACGGATACATTTCATTTTCTTCTGGATCCAATTTTAAAAAAATCATTGGATATTGAATTTTGAAGCTGTTTATGTAGAAAAATGCAGTGTTATTTCTAGTTTAAGGTGCACTTTTTATTTTCAAAATAACTTGAAAACTCGCTGAGATATTAAGACTTAAAGAGACCTGGGGTAAAACTGTTGGTCAGCCCGTTCACAATTCAATATGATGTGGAAACGATTACCCCCTGTGCACACGTACCGTCTCTAATATCAACACTCGGTAGCGTAGTAATACAATATACCTTGTATGCATCTGAATACTGGTCTAAAGCAACATTTCTGTGGTTTTCCAACTCAGTGATGCACAAGTGATGTAACAAAGCCTAAAACCCTTGTCTAAATACAATCTGTGGCAAGCGAGGGGATCTTTTATATCAGCACTATCGGGGGTGACGAAAACGCGTAGGGAGCACCATTCATCTAAAAACCAAAGATCCTGTACATGAAACGGATATACGCAGGGTCTCTTCTACTTGCGGAGCTTTATTAGTTGACGAATTGAAAATTCGACAACTATGTTGGTCAGTTCCGTTTGTTTGTTTGTTTGTTTGTCTGTCTGTCTGTCTGTCTGTTTGCACGATACAGGCCACAGTTTTAGTGCGAGCATCACGAAATTTTTCTGATAGGTAGGTATTCACCCAGGAAGGACACCGAAAGTTTTTGAAGAAAATCGGTTTATTGATGACGTCATCAAAAATTCTTGAAAACTCGAAAAATCCCTATCTTTAACATGGGGCGATTTTTCAAAAATTCATAACTCGTTTAATTTTTATTGAATTCTCTTGAAATTTTAGTCACATGTGTAGAATGACAACCTCTACAGACATTGCAAGTTTGATCCGGATCGGATCCGGATTCCGGATTCTACGGATACATTTCATTTTCTTCTGGATCCAATTTTAAAAAAATCATTGGATATTGAATTTTGAAGCTGTTTATGTAGAAAAATGCAGTGTTATTTCTAGTTTAAGGTGCACTTTTTATTTTCAAAATAACTTGAAAACTCGCTGAGATATTAAGACTTAAAGAGACCTGGGGTAAAACTGTTGGTCAGCCCGTTCACAATTCAATATGATGTGGAAACGATTACCCCCTGTGCACACGTACCGTCTCTAATATCAACACTCGGTAGCGTAGTAATACAATATACCTTGTATGCATCTGAATACTGGTCTAAAGCAACATTTCTGTGGTTTTCCAACTCAGTGATGCACAAGTGATGTAACAAAGCCTAAAACCCTTGTCTAAATACAATCTGTGGCAAGCGAGGGGATCTTTTATATCAGCACTATCGGGGGTGACGAAAACGCGTAGGGAGCACCATTCATCTAAAAACCAAAGATCCTGTACATGAAACGGATATACGCAGGGTCTCTTCTACTTGCGGAGCTTTATTAGTTGACGAATTGAAAATTCGACAACTATGTTGGTCAGTTCCGTTTGTTTGTTTGTTTGTTTGTCTGTCTGTCTGTCTGTCTGTTTGCACGATACAGGCCACAGTTTTAGTGCGAGCATCACGAAATTTTTCTGATAGGTAGGTATTCACCCAGGAAGGACACCGAAAGTTTTTGAAGAAAATCGGTTTATTGATGACGTCATCAAAAATTCTTGAAAACTCGAAAAATCCCTATCTTTAACATGGGGCGATTTTTCAAAAATTCATAACTCGTTTAATTTTTATTGAATTCTCTTGAAATTTTAGTCACATGTGTAGAATGACAACCTCTACAGACATTGCAAGTTTGATCCGGATCGGATCCGGATTCCGGATTCTACGGATACATTTCATTTTCTTCTGGATCCAATTTTAAAAAAATCATTGGATATTGAATTTTGAAGCTGTTTATGTAGAAAAATGCAGTGTTATTTCTAGTTTAAGGTGCACTTTTTATTTTCAAAATAACTTGAAAACTCGCTGAGATATTAAGACTTAAAGAGACCTGGGGTAAAACTGTTGGTCAGCCCGTTCACAATTCAATATGATGTGGAAACGATTACCCCCTGTGCACACGTACCGTCTCTAATATCAACACTCGGTAGCGTAGTAATACAATATACCTTGTATGCATCTGAATACTGGTCTAAAGCAACATTTCTGTGGTTTTCCAACTCAGTGATGCACAAGTGATGTAACAAAGCCTAAAACCCTTGTCTAAATACAATCTGTGGCAAGCGAGGGGATCTTTTATATCAGCACTATCGGGGGTGACGAAAACGCGTAGGGAGCACCATTCATCTAAAAACCAAAGATCCTGTACATGAAACGGATATACGCAGGGTCTCTTCTACTTGCGGAGCTTTATTAGTTGACGAATTGAAAATTCGACAACTATGTTGGTCAGTTCCGTTTGTTTGTTTGTTTGTTTGTCTGTCTGTCTGTCTGTCTGTTTGCACGATACAGGCCACAGTTTTAGTGCGAGCATCACGAAATTTTTCTGATAGGTAGGTATTCACCCAGGAAGGACACCGAAAGTTTTTGAAGAAAATCGGTTTATTGATGACGTCATCAAAAATTCTTGAAAACTCGAAAAATCCCTATCTTTAACATGGGGCGATTTTTCAAAAATTCATAACTCGTTTAATTTTTATTGAATTCTCTTGAAATTTTAGTCACATGTGTAGAATGACAACCTCTACAGACATTGCAAGTTTGATCCGGATCGGATCCGGATTCCGGATTCTACGGATACATTTCATTTTCTTCTGGATCCAATTTTAAAAAAATCATTGGATATTGAATTTTGAAGCTGTTTATGTAGAAAAATGCAGTGTTATTTCTAGTTTAAGGTGCACTTTTTATTTTCAAAATAACTTGAAAACTCGCTGAGATATTAAGACTTAAAGAGACCTGGGGTAAAACTGTTGGTCAGCCCGTTCACAATTCAATATGATGTGGAAACGATTACCCCCTGTGCACACGTACCGTCTCTAATATCAACACTCGGTAGCGTAGTAATACAATATACCTTGTATGCATCTGAATACTGGTCTAAAGCAACATTTCTGTGGTTTTCCAACTCAGTGATGCACAAGTGATGTAACAAAGCCTAAAACCCTTGTCTAAATACAATCTGTGGCAAGCGAGGGGATCTTTTATATCAGCACTATCGGGGGTGACGAAAACGCGTAGGGAGCACCATTCATCTAAAAACCAAAGATCCTGTACATGAAACGGATATACGCAGGGTCTCTTCTACTTGCGGAGCTTTATTAGTTGACGAATTGAAAATTCGACAACTATGTTGGTCAGTTCCGTTTGTTTGTTTGTTTGTTTGTCTGTCTGTCTGTCTGTCTGTTTGCACGATACAGGCCACAGTTTTAGTGCGAGCATCACGAAATTTTTCTGATAGGTAGGTATTCACCCAGGAAGGACACCGAAAGTTTTTGAAGAAAATCGGTTTATTGATGACGTCATCAAAAATTCTTGAAAACTCGAAAAATCCCTATCTTTAACATGGGGCGATTTTTCAAAAATTCATAACTCGTTTAATTTTTATTGAATTCTCTTGAAATTTTAGTCACATGTGTAGAATGACAACCTCTACAGACATTGCAAGTTTTATCCGGATCGGATCCGGATTCCGGATTCTACGGATACATTTCATTTTCTTCTGGATCCAATTTTAAAAAAATCATTGGATATTGAATTTTGAAGCTGTTTATGTAGAAAAATGCAGTGTTATTTCTAGTTTAAGGTGCACTTTTTATTTTCAAAATAACTTGAAAACTCGCTGAGATATTAAGACTTAAAGAGACCTGGGGTAAAACTGTTGGTCAGCCCGTTCACAATTCAATATGATGTGGAAACGATTACCCCCTGTGCACACGTACCGTCTCTAATATCAACACTCGGTAGCGTAGTAATACAATATACCTTGTATGCATCTGAATACTGGTCTAAAGCAACATTTCTGTGGTTTTCCAACTCAGTGATGCACAAGTGATGTAACAAAGCCTAAAACCCTTGTCTAAATACAATCTGTGGCAAGCGAGGGGATCTTTTATATCAGCACTATCGGGGGTGACGAAAACGCGTAGGGAGCACCATTCATCTAAAAACCAAAGATCCTGTACATGAAACGGATATACGCAGGGTCTCTTCTACTTGCGGAGCTTTATTAGTTGACGAATTGAAAATTCGACAACTATGTTGGTCAGTTCCGTTTGTTTGTTTGTTTGTTTGTCTGTCTGTCTGTCTGTCTGTTTGCACGATACAGGCCACAGTTTTAGTGCGAGCATCACGAAATTTTTCTGATAGGTAGGTATTCACCCAGGAAGGACACCGAAAGTTTTTGAAGAAAATCGGTTTATTGATGACGTCATCAAAAATTCTTGAAAACTCGAAAAATCCCTATCTTTAACATGGGGCGATTTTTCAAAAATTCATAACTCGTTTAATTTTTATTGAATTCTCTTGAAATTTTAGTCACATGTGTAGAATGACAACCTCTACAGACATTGCAAGTTTGATCCGGATCGGATCCGGATTCCGGATTCTACGGATACATTTCATTTTCTTCTGGATCCAATTTTAAAAAAATCATTGGATATTGAATTTTGAAGCTGTTTATGTAGAAAAATGCAGTGTTATTTCTAGTTTAAGGTGCACTTTTTATTTTCAAAATAACTTGAAAACTCGCTGAGATATTAAGACTTAAAGAGACCTGGGGTAAAACTGTTGGTCAGCCCGTTCACAATTCAATATGATGTGGAAACGATTACCCCCTGTGCACACGTACCGTCTCTAATATCAACACTCGGTAGCGTAGTAATACAATATACCTTGTATGCATCTGAATACTGGTCTAAAGCAACATTTCTGTGGTTTTCCAACTCAGTGATGCACAAGTGATGTAACAAAGCCTAAAACCCTTGTCTAAATACAATCTGTGGCAAGCGAGGGGATCTTTTATATCAGCACTATCGGGGGTGACGAAAACGCGTAGGGAGCACCATTCATCTAAAAACCAAAGATCCTGTACATGAAACGGATATACGCAGGGTCTCTTCTACTTGCGGAGCTTTATTAGTTGACGAATTGAAAATTCGACAACTATGTTGGTCAGTTCCGTTTGTTTGTTTGTTTGTTTGTCTGTCTGTCTGTCTGTCTGTTTGCACGATACAGGCCACAGTTTTAGTGCGAGCATCACGAAATTTTTCTGATAGGTAGGTATTCACCCAGGAAGGACACCGAAAGTTTTTGAAGAAAATCGGTTTATTGATGACGTCATCAAAAATTCTTGAAAACTCGAAAAATCCCTATCTTTAACATGGGGCGATTTTTCAAAAATTCATAACTCGTTTAATTTTTATTGAATTCTCTTGAAATTTTAGTCACATGTGTAGAATGACAACCTCTACAGACATTGCAAGTTTGATCCGGATCGGATCCGGATTCCGGATTCTACGGATACATTTCATTTTCTTCTGGATCCAATTTTAAAAAAATCATTGGATATTGAATTTTGAAGCTGTTTATGTAGAAAAATGCAGTGTTATTTCTAGTTTAAGGTGCACTTTTTATTTTCAAAATAACTTGAAAACTCGCTGAGATATTAAGACTTAAAGAGACCTGGGGTAAAACTGTTGGTCAGCCCGTTCACAATTCAATATGATGTGGAAACGATTACCCCCTGTGCACACGTACCGTCTCTAATATCAACACTCGGTAGCGTAGTAATACAATATACCTTGTATGCATCTGAATACTGGTCTAAAGCAACATTTCTGTGGTTTTCCAACTCAGTGATGCACAAGTGATGTAACAAAGCCTAAAACCCTTGTCTAAATACAATCTGTGGCAAGCGAGGGGATCTTTTATATCAGCACTATCGGGGGTGACGAAAACGCGTAGGGAGCACCATTCATCTAAAAACCAAAGATCCTGTACATGAAACGGATATACGCAGGGTCTCTTCTACTTGCGGAGCTTTATTAGTTGACGAATTGAAAATTCGACAACTATGTTGGTCAGTTCCGTTTGTTTGTTTGTTTGTTTGTCTGTCTGTCTGTCTGTCTGTTTGCACGATACAGGCCACAGTTTTAGTGCGAGCATCACGAAATTTTTTTGATAGGTAGGTATTCACCCAGGAAGGACACCGAAAGTTTTTGAAGAAAATCGGTTTATTGATGACGTCATCAAAAATTCTTGAAAACTCGAAAAATCCCTATCTTTAACATGGGGCGATTTTTCAAAAATTCATAACTCGTTTAATTTTTATTGAATTCTCTTGAAATTTTAGTCACATGTGTAGAATGACAACCTCTACAGACATTGCAAGTTTGATCCGGATCGGATCCGGATTCCGGATTCTACGGATACATTTCATTTTCTTCTGGATCCAATTTTAAAAAAATCATTGGATATTGAATTTTGAAGCTGTTTATGTAGAAAAATGCAGTGTTATTTCTAGTTTAAGGTGCACTTTTTATTTTCAAAATAACTTGAAAACTCGCTGAGATATTAAGACTTAAAGAGACCTGGGGTAAAACTGTTGGTCAGCCCGTTCACAATTCAATATGATGTGGAAACGATTACCCCCTGTGCACACGTACCGTCTCTAATATCAACACTCGGTAGCGTAGTAATACAATATACCTTGTATGCATCTGAATACTGGTCTAAAGCAACATTTCTGTGGTTTTCCAACTCAGTGATGCACAAGTGATGTAACAAAGCCTAAAACCCTTGTCTAAATACAATCTGTGGCAAGCGAGGGGATCTTTTATATCAGCACTATCGGGGGTGACGAAAACGCGTAGGGAGCACCATTCATCTAAAAACCAAAGATCCTGTACATGAAACGGATATACGCAGGGTCTCTTCTACTTGCGGAGCTTTATTAGTTGACGAATTGAAAATTCGACAACTATGTTGGTCAGTTCCGTTTGTTTGTTTGTTTGTTTGTCTGTCTGTCTGTCTGTCTGTTTGCACGATACAGGCCACAGTTTTAGTGCGAGCATCACGAAATTTTTCTGATAGGTAGGTATTCACCCAGGAAGGACACCGAAAGTTTTTGAAGAAAATCGGTTTATTGATGACGTCATCAAAAATTCTTGAAAACTCGAAAAATCCCTATCTTTAACATGGGGCGATTTTTCAAAAATTCATAACTCGTTTAATTTTTATTGAATTCTCTTGAAATTTTAGTCACATGTGTAGAATGACAACCTCTACAGACATTGCAAGTTTGATCCGGATCGGATCCGGATTCCGGATTCTACGGATACATTTCATTTTCTTCTGGATCCAATTTTAAAAAAATCATTGGATATTGAATTTTGAAGCTGTTTATGTAGAAAAATGCAGTGTTATTTCTAGTTTAAGGTGCACTTTTTATTTTCAAAATAACTTGAAAACTCGCTGAGATATTAAGACTTAAAGAGACCTGGGGTAAAACTGTTGGTCAGCCCGTTCACAATTCAATATGATGTGGAAACGATTACCCCCTGTGCACACGTACCGTCTCTAATATCAACACTCGGTAGCGTAGTAATACAATATACCTTGTATGCATCTGAATACTGGTCTAAAGCAACATTTCTGTGGTTTTCCAACTCAGTGATGCACAAGTGATGTAACAAAGCCTAAAACCCTTGTCTAAATACAATCTGTGGCAAGCGAGGGGATCTTTTATATCAGCACTATCGGGGGTGACGAAAACGCGTAGGGAGCACCATTCATCTAAAAACCAAAGATCCTGTACATGAAACGGATATACGCAGGGTCTCTTCTACTTGCGGAGCTTTATTAGTTGACGAATTGAAAATTCGACAACTATGTTGGTCAGTTCCGTTTGTTTGTTTGTTTGTTTGTCTGTCTGTCTGTCTGTCTGTTTGCACGATACAGGCCACAGTTTTAGTGCGAGCATCACGAAATTTTTCTGATAGGTAGGTATTCACCCAGGAAGGACACCGAAAGTTTTTGAAGAAAATCGGTTTATTGATGACGTCATCAAAAATTCTTGAAAACTCGAAAAATCCCTATCTTTAACATGGGGCGATTTTTCAAAAATTCATAACTCGTTTAATTTTTATTGAATTCTCTTGAAATTTTAGTCACATGTGTAGAATGACAACCTCTACAGACATTGCAAGTTTGATCCGGATCGGATCCGGATTCCGGATTCTACGGATACATTTCATTTTCTTCTGGATCCAATTTTAAAAAAATCATTGGATATTGAATTTTGAAGCTGTTTATGTAGAAAAATGCAGTGTTATTTCTAGTTTAAGGTGCACTTTTTATTTTCAAAATAACTTGAAAACTCGCTGAGATATTAAGACTTAAAGAGACCTGGGGTAAAACTGTTGGTCAGCCCGTTCACAATTCAATATGATGTGGAAACGATTACCCCCTGTGCACACGTACCGTCTCTAATATCAACACTCGGTAGCGTAGTAATACAATATACCTTGTATGCATCTGAATACTGGTCTAAAGCAACATTTCTGTGGTTTTCCAACTCAGTGATGCACAAGTGATGTAACAAAGCCTAAAACCCTTGTCTAAATACAATCTGTGGCAAGCGAGGGGATCTTTTATATCAGCACTATCGGGGGTGACGAAAACGCGTAGGGAGCACCATTCATCTAAAAACCAAAGATCCTGTACATGAAACGGATATACGCAGGGTCTCTTCTACTTGCGGAGCTTTATTAGTTGACGAATTGAAAATTCGACAACTATGTTGGTCAGTTCCGTTTGTTTGTTTGTTTGTTTGTCTGTCTGTCTGTCTGTCTGTTTGCACGATACAGGCCACAGTTTTAGTGCGAGCATCACGAAATTTTTCTGATAGGTAGGTATTCACCCAGGAAGGACACCGAAAGTTTTTGAAGAAAATCGGTTTATTGATGACGTCATCAAAAATTCTTGAAAACTCGAAAAATCCCTATCTTTAACATGGGGCGATTTTTCAAAAATTCATAACTCGTTTAATTTTTATTGAATTCTCTTGAAATTTTAGTCACATGTGTAGAATGACAACCTCTACAGACATTGCAAGTTTGATCCGGATCGGATCCGGATTCCGGATTCTACGGATACATTTCATTTTCTTCTGGATCCAATTTTAAAAAAATCATTGGATATTGAATTTTGAAGCTGTTTATGTAGAAAAATGCAGTGTTATTTCTAGTTTAAGGTGCACTTTTTATTTTCAAAATAACTTGAAAACTCGCTGAGATATTAAGACTTAAAGAGACCTGGGGTAAAACTGTTGGTCAGCCCGTTCACAATTCAATATGATGTGGAAACGATTACCCCCTGTGCACACGTACCGTCTCTAATATCAACACTCGGTAGCGTAGTAATACAATATACCTTGTATGCATCTGAATACTGGTCTAAAGCAACATTTCTGTGGTTTTCCAACTCAGTGATGCACAAGTGATGTAACAAAGCCTAAAACCCTTGTCTAAATACAATCTGTGGCAAGCGAGGGGATCTTTTATATCAGCACTATCGGGGGTGACGAAAACGCGTAGGGAGCACCATTCATCTAAAAACCAAAGATCCTGTACATGAAACGGATATACGCAGGGTCTCTTCTACTTGCGGAGCTTTATTAGTTGACGAATTGAAAATTCGACAACTATGTTGGTCAGTTCCGTTTGTTTGTTTGTTTGTTTGTCTGTCTGTCTGTCTGTCTGTTTGCACGATACAGGCCACAGTTTTAGTGCGAGCATCACGAAATTTTTCTGATAGGTAGGTATTCACCCAGGAAGGACACCGAAAGTTTTTGAAGAAAATCGGTTTATTGATGACGTCATCAAAAATTCTTGAAAACTCGAAAAATCCCTATCTTTAACATGGGGCGATTTTTCAAAAATTCATAACTCGTTTAATTTTTATTGAATTCTCTTGAAATTTTAGTCACATGTGTAGAATGACAACCTCTACAGACATTGCAAGTTTGATCCGGATCGGATCCGGATTCCGGATTCTACGGATACATTTCATTTTCTTCTGGATCCAATTTTAAAAAAATCATTGGATATTGAATTTTGAAGCTGTTTATGTAGAAAAATGCAGTGTTATTTCTAGTTTAAGGTGCACTTTTTATTTTCAAAATAACTTGAAAACTCGCTGAGATATTAAGACTTAAAGAGACCTGGGGTAAAACTGTTGGTCAGCCCGTTCACAATTCAATATGATGTGGAAACGATTACCCCCTGTGCACACGTACCGTCTCTAATATCAACACTCGGTAGCGTAGTAATACAATATACCTTGTATGCATCTGAATACTGGTCTAAAGCAACATTTCTGTGGTTTTCCAACTCAGTGATGCACAAGTGATGTAACAAAGCCTAAAACCCTTGTCTAAATACAATCTGTGGCAAGCGAGGGGATCTTTTATATCAGCACTATCGGGGGTGACGAAAACGCGTAGGGAGCACCATTCATCTAAAAACCAAAGATCCTGTACATGAAACGGATATACGCAGGGTCTCTTCTACTTGCGGAGCTTTATTAGTTGACGAATTGAAAATTCGACAACTATGTTGGTCAGTTCCGTTTGTTTGTTTGTTTGTTTGTCTGTCTGTCTGTCTGTCTGTTTGCACGATACAGGCCACAGTTTTAGTGCGAGCATCACGAAATTTTTCTGATAGGTAGGTATTCACCCAGGAAGGACACCGAAAGTTTTTGAAGAAAATCGGTTTATTGATGACGTCATCAAAAATTCTTGAAAACTCGAAAAATCCCTATCTTTAACATGGGGCGATTTTTCAAAAATTCATAACTCGTTTAATTTTTATTGAATTCTCTTGAAATTTTAGTCACATGTGTAGAATGACAACCTCTACAGACATTGCAAGTTTGATCCGGATCGGATCCGGATTCCGGATTCTACGGATACATTTCATTTTCTTCTGGATCCAATTTTAAAAAAATCATTGGATATTGAATTTTGAAGCTGTTTATGTAGAAAAATGCAGTGTTATTTCTAGTTTAAGGTGCACTTTTTATTTTCAAAATAACTTGAAAACTCGCTGAGATATTAAGACTTAAAGAGACCTGGGGTAAAACTGTTGGTCAGCCCGTTCACAATTCAATATGATGTGGAAACGATTACCCCCTGTGCACACGTACCGTCTCTAATATCAACACTCGGTAGCGTAGTAATACAATATACCTTGTATGCATCTGAATACTGGTCTAAAGCAACATTTCTGTGGTTTTCCAACTCAGTGATGCACAAGTGATGTAACAAAGCCTAAAACCCTTGTCTAAATACAATCTGTGGCAAGCGAGGGGATCTTTTATATCAGCACTATCGGGGGTGACGGCGTATGAATCAATACTGTTGCCGGTTTTTAGCAGTAATTTGACCGAGGACCAAAGGTTCTGTTCATGCACCAGATATATTTTTTCTTGAGTTTCTTCTGTTACTTGGCGAAATCATTGTTCGCAACAATGCAGCCACAATTTGCGTGTGATCCAAACCACGCTCACCACATGTAACAATCTGCCTCCAACCTAAAGCAGCCCAATTACGAGGGCCGAATGGTGATGTCACTAGACACTGCCAAACATTGGCAAAATCCTCATCTCTCATCATTGCCAAAGTACAAAACAAATTTAAAAATTCAAAAAGCATTCAAATTGAGACCGACTTCCTTCAAATTTGGTATGCCTCTACATGTTAACATTTTTCATCAATGTATGAAGTTTTGACTGGATCATTTAAACGCCAATGACGTCATGACGTCAAATGTCAATTTTCGAAATATGGCTGTATCTCGGTAAATATTTCTCCCAGAATGGATCGGATTACACCATTGGAAAGCTTGTTCAATTCTGCTTGAGGCAGGTGATGTGTGATTCTATCCCGCCATGACAAATTTTCAGTATGACGACATAAACGTAGTTCCCATAATGCCAGTGTTTGAAAATGTCAATGTTCTATGAAAGCCTATCATTTTCACATTCAATTTTGCTGCAAATGAATTGTAATTGTCTGCGAATGTGTAGCAATATCAATCGTATGTCATGTTTCAACTGATTGGTGAAATGCCATTGACGTCATAAATATTATCTTAAGATATTATTATAATGTTTTCCAACCTGAATATAACATTTGACCTTGGTAACTATAATAAATGATACTATATCAAATCAGTAAAAATTTATAAACATAATATTAACAGGTATATTTAGAAACACCAGTATATCAGGTTTGTAGCATGCCATTGACGTTATATGACGTCATAATAACATAAGATTTCCAGCATGGGTGTGACCTGTAGCCTCTGGTTCGCTTTTTTTTTCATTAGCACTTGACCGTCCATATTTCTAGCTTGAATTCTTCTAAGCTTGGAGGATGTATTCTGCAGAACGAGCGCTCCAGGCCACGTGATTTTGGTGCTCCTAATATGAAGAAAAATTTTGACAAGTTTGGCCTTTAGGCCAATGGTATCTGCTTGACAAAATTAAGATTTCGACTTCCGGAGATGTATTTATCTCGGATCATTTATCCACGACATGTACAATGTCTAAAGGGTGGCCCCATTACTATAACCTTGACCTTTACATTAAAACGAAAGTTTGCGAATTCGTCAACTGCCGGGCCTATGGCCCCTCGTAATTGTATGTCCATCAGTAAGATGTCTGTTAGCACGATAGCGACCACAATTCTGGAGATATTTTCACGAAAATTTACACGGTTATTATTTATGTTAAAGACTAGAAATGGTTCAATTTTCGTGAAAATCGGTTGAGTGAAGACGTTACAAAAATATCTAAAAAATTCCTCACGCTGCCGCCACAGTAGCCACACCAATGCCCAGCCATGGGATATACCAGCATTTATTCTGAGCGCGGTCTCTCGTACACTATATACTTCACGCGCAGTAATTTCAAGCGACAGATTGGCTCAGTCAGTAAAGGCGTTAGGTGTTGGTGCGCGGGGTCACGGGTTCGATTCCCATTGTCTTTTTTTTTTTTTATATTCCGACTAAATGACTTTTTCTGTTTCTGAGTGTTTTTTTGTATTAATTCTGATATGTTTCCCACAGTCACCCTTTTATCTAATTCTATTGTTTCGCGATATTAAATCAAAATCAAGCCTGAAGCAGAAAACACAAAGAATCCACTACTTGGTGCCTTTATCACTGTTTATGGAGTTTGAAAAAAAAAAAACGTTTCATGAATATGCATGAGTGGAATATTTCAGTGTGTCTTCGGATGAATTATTTGATCCAGCTACAATTTTCATTGCAAAATGTTGTATTTTACGTTTGTTTCTGGCATCATCAAAATCTGATTGCATCCTACACGTACGTTTAATTTCCGAAATTTCAAAAGGCAATAACAGCGTCAATACTGTATGGAGTATCTTGAAACTTGTTATACCCATTGATAGTATTGACCTCTACGAATTGTAGTACAAAGGTCAAAGATCAAGGTCAAAGTCATCGAAATCCCAGAAAAAACACCTGTCCAGTAATAACATTTGCTTGAATCGTCGGAGTCTCATCGATTTTGAACCACTTCATTCGGAAGCGGCAAAACAATCAAATGTGTATGTCATTTCCAGATAATAACATTACTATGACCTTGACCTTTCACATTGAGATGAAAGTTTGCGAATTCGTCAACTGCCGGGCCTATGGCCCCTCGTTTGTTTGTTTGTTAGCGCTCTACAGGTCACAATTTTGATCGTAAAGTCCCGAAAATTTGTCAGAAGATGTGCAGTCAGTACTCGACCAAGTGATTAACTTTTATGAGGTCAAGGTCAAATATTGAGGTCAAGGTCACGCAAAACGATAAAAACACATAAATTGTCATAACTCCAGTTCTATTCGTTATAGAGACTTCAAACCAAGTTCATATTGTAGATAAACTCGAGTTCTATCTTTTGTGACCTTGACCTTGGCATTTGACCTTGACCTTGAGAAGTTCGTTATGAGGTGAATGTCAACAGTCAGGAACACTAGGTTTTACAGTAAACCAGCATTTACCTCAATACATAAACTTTTTTTTACTCTGTCAAGTCAACAATTTTTTTTACTGCAGCAGGTGATCTGCCACTAGGCGGCAGCACTTGAGATTGTGACACCATAAACTGAAATTAGTCATGGTGTTGGCCACTGCCACCAGGGGCAGTGTAGTGCACAATGGAATGCACTATACATGAGTAAAAATAAATTGACTGCTATAAGTCAATTTAAGTCAACTGTTGTATATTATTTCTTATAGTTCACCAGTAACAATATAATTATGATCAAGAAAGCCACACTCTAGTCTGGCCGTAGTATTCCTACTGTGGCCAGTGCGGTTAGTTTTTTTTTTCAAAAAGTTGACTGCTGCAAGTAAATAAATTGTTGCTTGAAACAGTGGTAGGGCTGACATTTTATGCTGAATGAAGTTAACAGTATTCACACTAGTACCCCACTACACATATATGTTTGTTGTCAGCCAACAACAATAATAATAATATAAATAACCATACTGGCCATAGTATTTCTACTATGGCCAGTATGGTAATTTTTTTTATAAAAGTTGACTGCTACGAGTAAATAAATTTTTGCTTGAAACAGTGATAGAGCTGGTAAGCCCACTTTGTGCTGAATGAAGATAACAGTATTCACATATACTACAGGTATATGTTTGTTGTTAGCCAACAATAATAATAATAATCAAAATAACCATACTGGTCATAATATTTCTACTATGGCCAGTATGGTATTTTTTTCTTCAAAAGTTGACTGCTACGAGTAAATACATTTTTGCATGAAACAGTGGTAGGGCTGACTTTCCCATTTTGTGCTGAATGAAGTTAACAGTATTCACATACTAGTACCCCACTACAGGTATATGTTTGTTGTTAGCCAACAATAATAATACTAATCAAAATAACCATACTGGCCTATGGCCAGTATGGTATTTTCTTTTATAAAAGTTGACTGGTACGAGTAAATAAATTTTTGCCTGAAATAGTGGTAGGGCTGACTTTCCCATTTTGTGCTGAATGAAGTTAACAGTATTCACATACTAGTACCCTACTACAGGTATATGTTCGTTGTTAGCCAACAACAATAATAATAATAATAATCAAAATAACCATACTGGCCATAGTATGTCTACTATGCCCAGTATGGTAATTTGTGTTATAAAAGTTGACTGCTACGAGTAAATAAATTTTTGCTTGAAACAGTGGTAGGGCTGACTTCTATTTTACGCTGAATGAAGTTAACAGTATTCACATACTAGTACTCTACTACAGGTATATATGTTTGTTGTTAGCCAATAATAATAATAATAATCAAAATAACCATACTGGCCATGGTATTTCTACTATGGCCAGTATGGTAATTTGTTTTATAAAAGTTGACTGCTACGAGTAAATAAATTTTTGCCTGAAACAGTGGTAGGGCTGACTTTGCTATTTTATGCTGAATGAAGTTAACAGTATTCACATACTAGTACTCTACTACAGGTATATGTTTGTTGTTAGCCAACAATAATAATAATAATCAAAATAACCATACTGGTCATAGTATTTCTACTATGGCCAGTATGGTATTTTTTTTTATAACAGTTGGCTGCTAGAAGTAAAAATAATTTTGCTTGAAACAGTGTGGAGCTGGCAAGCCTACTTGATGCTGAATGAAGTTAATGGTATTCACATAAGTTGACTGCTACAAGTAAATAAATTTTTGCTTGAAACAGTGGTAGAGCTGACAAGCCCAGTTTATGCTGAATGAAGTTAACAGTATTCACATACTAGTACCCTACTACAGGTATATATTTGTTGTGAGCCAACAATGATAATAATAATCAAAACAACCATACTGTTTTGCCATAAGGCCGAAATTAATCTCTGTTTCGCTCTGTGACGCACCATTTCCGAGATACGGCCAAACAGTAGGTGCCTAGTCGGGAAAGAAATTCGACACCAGGGTGTTTGTATAGTGCCAGGAGGCCAAAAAAAGTTTTGCTCTACGATGCACCGTTTCCGAGATATGGCCAAACAAAAAGGGCCGAGTCGTAGAAAAAAAATCAACACCAGGAGTCGTCTCGACCCAAGATACCCTAGTCTAGTTTGACTAGTGCCAGTGGGCTGAAATTGAGCTCCGTTTTGCTCTAAGGCACACCGTTTCCGAGAAACAGGCAATCAAGAAGTGCTGAGTCGGCGAAAAAAAAATCGACACCAGGGGTCGTCTCGATCAAAGTTACCCCTAGACTAGTTTGCCAGATGCCAGGAGGCAGAAATTTAGCTCCATTTCGCTTTACGAAGTACTGTTTTTGAGATACGGCCAAACAAGGAGTGTCAAGTCCGCGAAGAAAAAATTGACACCAGGGGTCATCTCAACCCAAGATACCCAAGATATTGGTTCCGAGCTCTTGGTCAAAATCATTTGATGGCTTGATCCCCAAATTAATAGGGTTCTTCCCTGGTGGTATTTGAACCTCCATGCAAAGTTCTGCAGCCATTGCATGAATACTTTTTGAGTAATCGATTGGAAACCAAGTCTCAAAATCTATCCTTGATTTCATCCTCACGAACCTCACACACCCCGGGGCAGGTGTAAATGTCCCATGTATTTTAGGTCCCCCCGGACATATATTCCTCGGGAAATAGTCTGCCTGGACATGAGTGTCGGAGAAATATGTCCCTGGACATGTTTTCCTGGGGAATTAGGTCCGTCTGATATATATTACTGAGAATATTATCCCACTGGACAACATTTCCTAGGAATATTCTCAGTAATATATATCAGACGGACCTAATTCCCCAGGTAAACATGTCCAGGGACATATGTCCAGTGATATAAATATGTCCCTGGACATGTTTTCCTGGGGAATTAGATCCGTCTGATATATATTACTGAGAATATTGTCCCACTGGACAACATTTCGTAGTAATACTTGTGTGTGGGACCTATTTTATGTAGGCCGTAAATTTCTTTTACACCTACTCCAAAACAATAGGGGTCTTCCACGTAATATTTCTGAACACTGATGAAAATTTGGACAAGATCCGTTCAGGAACTCATAAGATATGGGTCGGAAACAAAAATGGCAAAAGTAAAAGAAAAAAAAAAATAGAATGTTTCGTGCCGAAATGCCCTAATAAATATTTCTACTATGGCCAGTATGGTAATTTTTTTTTATAAAAGTTGACTGCTATGAGTAAATAAATTTTAGCTTGAAACAGGGGCAGAGCTGGCAAGCCCACTTCGTGCTGAAAGAAGTTAACAGTATCACATACTAGTAACCACTACACGTACATGTATATGTTAGTTGTTAGCCAACAATAATACTAATAATAAAAATAACCATACTGGTCATGTTATTTCTACTATGGCCAGTATGTTTTTTATATAAAAGTTCACTGCTACGAGTAAATAAATGTTTGCTTGAAACAGTGGTGGAGCTGGCAAGCCATTAGTCATACCGGTAATTGACATGCTATGACCAGATTATCATTTGTTGCTGTTGTTCGAAATTTTCACTGCAACTAGTAACAATGAGTAAAGAAAGACGACCAACAGCATCTGCATATCTAACAGCAATAACAATCAAAAATGGTTTGTTTGCCATATTTGGTAAAATGACAATAATCAATCTGCAAACAAATTTTTTTCTGGAAATTTCGACTGGTAAAAAAAATTGAGCTTGTCACGGTGATAGAGTTGGATCACAATGTGTGTAACTATGCTGCAGTCAAACCTCTCGTGAATGAATGCCTTTTTGACCCAAGCAAAGAATGTTAAAAGTGTTCACTAATCAGTGGGGCATCACAATGTTAAAAGATGCCTGTTAACTAATTGAGAAAATATGTTCAGTAACTGAGAGTTGTCCCTAGCTGGAGGTGTTCACTTCACAGCAAAAGAGTGAATACAACATGCATAGAAACACTTGAAAATGTCAGTGACAATGGTGTTTATTTTTTCAACATGTTGATAACTAATTTGGAAATATTTACACATTAAAAATATAATGCAGTACATGCATATGAATGAAGCTCATGAATTATCCATGATACAGTGACAGATACAGTGCATGAAAAGACATTATCATGAGCATGTCGCGATGAACATTAAAAATGTACAAACTGACAATGAAAAACATTATTCTGATCATATAATACAAGTGACTCCCCAGTGTTATACAAGTCACTGCTATTAGGCTGGCTGACAGGGTTTTCAGACACAAGCACAGTCAGTCAGTGAATACAGTAACCTTGCTTTGTAGCAGTAGGCCCCAGCATCAGTACTTTCTGGTGCAGGATCACCAGGTCTCACAGTATTCAGCTGCATGTGGAGTCATCATCTGCATGGATGAAGGTGAGGGAAAAATTATGATTCCCAAAAAAGACACCCAAAAATCTTGACATCTGGTGCTGACTGACCAGGCTTCACAGTATCCAGCCACATGGGGAGCCAGCATTTTCAATTGGGATGCCTGATTATGTACAATAAACTTTGTTCTTCAAGAATAATCAAGACAAAAAACAATGGTGTACATGTGAGCAATGAAAAGCAGTATTCTGAACACATTTTCACTACATCGAGTGATGCCAGTATATGAGTGACAGGCACATTGCATGAACATTCATTGAAATATGCTGAAATATACGAATTCTGGTGGGGTCCAAAATTAGGCTGGTTACTCTACTAGTTACACATGTACATATGGTGTAGGGCACACAATGAAACCTCAATTTGACTTTCCGGTTAACCTCGAGGGAGTATCTTTTTCTGAAGAACTCATCTATGCTTGTGAGATGAGATGACATGGAGATTGAGGTGTGCTATACCACACGTTTTACTGTAATACTAACACATACTTAAGATGTTAGCCATTTTGTTGATTACCCCACCTGATGAATGCGTATGCATCCCCATTGAGAAGATGGGGGATCCCGGGTCAACAGGCTTGCTTCACACTAATCCTTGACAAGTTGATAAGTGTTTCATTAACATGCAAGGGATCGAAACTACATGTTTGACCCATAGAAATTTTGGAATGTATATATCGTAGTAATAATGAAACAAATATTTGCTTAACAAGATGAACATATAGTTGTGGGGATATTTGTGTTTTGCCTGCTGTGAAGTCATTACTTGTGTACATGACTATGAATCACAAAAAAGTACGGAGTACTTTTTAGGTTTAACAAATTCAATTCATTTTGTTGTCATAACATTGTGTTTGCTGGAAAATGACAGAAAATGCATCTTGTTTAAATGAGGGAGCCAATAAAATCATTGTTAACATCATAATTTGATAGAGACAGCTCGTATTTGCTTATGATATACAGTCAGTCCAATTTGTTAGTCCAAATGTTCTAAAAAAAATCCACGAAACCTTTACTTTCTTGAGCTCAATAATAAATGTTTCTTGTCTTAACTACATTGTATTTTTATTGTGGGCATTAATATACTTAACTAGCAAAAATAATGTTAACTAAATTTTGGTTACAGTCATAGAATTTCTACTGGCCAGAGCCTTTATTTTGTTGAGCCCAATAATAAATATTTCTCGTCTCAACTATTGTTTATTGTGGCCAATAATAGACTTAACTAGTAAAAACAATGTTAAATTATTCGGTAACACCCGTGAAATCTCTACTGGACAAAACCTTTACTTTGATGAGCTCAATAATAAATATTTCTGGTCTTAACCATTCTTACTGTGGTCAATAATAGACTTAACTAGTAAAATTAATGTTAATTTATTCGGTTACACCCGTGAAATCTCTACTGGACAAAACCTTTACTTTGTTGAGCTCAATAATAAATATTTCTCGTCTTAACCAGTTTTATTGTGGTTAATAATAGACTTAACAAGTAAAAATAATCTAAACTTATTCGGTTACACCCGTGAAATCTCTACTGGACAAAACCTTTACTTTGTTGAGCTCAATAATAAATATTTCTTGTCTTAACCATTTTTATTGTGGTCAATAATAGACTTAACTAGTAAAATAATGTTAACTTATTCGGTAATATTGTTTTGTTTTCACCAAAAAACTTCAGTTCTAAATTCTGAGTAAGAAACCAGTGGCATTTGCTTTCATAGTACAGGGTATTGGAGTGAACACAGGTGTCCAAGTGGGTATTTTAATGGACGTAATAAGTTAGCCTGTTAACTAATTAATGTTTATTTGATCATTCTGAAAAACAACATTCTACGTGGGACAGTTTTTCTTATCGTGCCTCTGCGATTTCGTCATCATGCGTCAAAAACTCCCACCCGTACAGCATTCACAAGCCATGTGTGTTAAACAGGCTAATTTTAGGATGAAATGTGTTGCCAGTCAATCAACCAAGATCGATTGGTGTCGGGATATTACCACAAGATGTGTCTGTATAAAAAATTATTAGAATCAGTTAAGATTCGCAACCTGTAGAGAGTTCACAAGAAATTACCTACGGTTGACACAGACACGGCGACGCGGCGGAGACAAATCCATAGTATCCGCCGAACTTTGTTCTGGGGGATACAATAATAGTATATTACAGCCTCCAGTGAAAAAGACTAGAAGACACACATTACAAATTATTGACTGTTGACAGTGTAATTTAATTCACTGCTGTAGGTGAATATAACTTGAGCACAGTGTGATTCAAAGCCAAAAAATATTAACATGAGAGTTCATGCCATGCCATGCCATGCACCATAAACGCACATTACTGTTGGTAATGTTAAATTTGTGTTGGTAGTGTAATTCAATTTACTGCTGAAAGTAAATAAAAGTCAAGCACATCAGTTTGAATGTAAATTATGAGGTATGCTTGCATGATAGATGTTATGCTAATATAAAATACATAGGCAATATTCAATTATTTGCTTTGTGAAATATATGATGTGCTTGACATATTGGAACTATACGTACTTAGCATCATATTGACATATGTCTACTTTGAAGGTTCGAAGACCGAGCTTTAAATCATTTTTGAAAACTAATGATGCCTGTAAGGTATGAATATTCCACGGCTCGCTCTCAACGATATAATATCACTGAAATTTGAACTGTGTTGAACAGTTGACTGCTTGTTGTATACAAATTTGTGTGACATGTACCCCGTGTACATGATATATTGCCATCTTTATTTCATGTCAAATTATGTTTTTTTCATATTGGTCTCAACTGGTAGTTAACAGAATAAAAATTTAAAATCTCTGATTGTTCCAAGTTACAGCGTGTGTTGGTGTGTGTGTGTATATGTGTGGGTGTGATGATACAAAACTGAGTTTGTATATATATGAGTCCTCTTACCATGGTTACTAGTTACATGTATATGTATGGCACAATTTATTGACTAGTGGCAGTGTAATTTAATTTACTGCTAAAAGTAAATAAACCTTGTGTATACCGGTACCACCTTTGCGATGTGCATGATCTCATGATACATATGATGCAAGGTATCTCATACTTTTTTTTATCTTTCCACTAATCATGCTAATACTGTCTTGGCACATGAGCAATAAAAAAAAAATCATTCTTTACTTGGAGAATTTACATGTATGTATAAATGTTAATGTAAAAAATCAAACTCAACAATCAACATGCATGCCTATCATTTTCATGCCCCTTGTTTCTGTTTCTATATGTCCAATAATGTCGTTTGTACGTGTACATATACTGTCATATCGTGTGTACATGATCCATGAGTCGTACCTCTTTTTGTGAAGAAATATCTTCATCTATACGTCGATACAACATTGTTACTGTGAGAAGTCAAACATTGTTTACTTACACACGTCAACAAGTTATCTTAGGGAAAAATTTTACTGGCTATAACTACCATGATTGCGATGAATGATTCCTGTACATATTCATCAAACCATGGGATATGGTGTACACTTACAGCAATTGTGAATCTTATTCTGAAGGTAGTAATTAAACTTTTGTGTTCTATCTTCATGATATTGCTAATCAATGTCCTGTTACCATTGTCATGATTTGTATTCGTCTTGGCTCTACACATGCTAATGATGCTATATATTCATTGTATTCTCAGCTGATGGAGTCTGAACGTAAATTTTGAGGTATACTTGCATGATAGATGTTATGCTAATATAAAATACATAGGCAATGTTCAACTATTGTTTTTAAATCTTTTATATTTGTCAATGTCAGGGGTGATTGGCACGTGGAACTAATTGCTGTCTGTGACCTATTCAAAAAGGTGTGAATTATCAATCAAAGATGTTATTTCCTGGTATAAATAGATTTTGGGCTATTGATTGTCAATCAAGTGTGCCGTACAAAACAAAATTGCTTTGTGACATATAATAATAATAATAATAATAATAATAATAATAATAATAATAATAATAATATTATTATTATTATTATTATTATTATTATTATTATATTTATGATGTGCTTGACATATTGGAACTATACGTACTGAACATCTTATTGACATATGTCTACTTTGAAAAGGTTCGAAGACCGAGCTTTAAATCATTTTTGAAAACCATTGATGACTGTAAGGTATGAATATTCCACGGATTGCTCTCAACGATATAATCTAAAATGTGTGTATGTGTGGGTGTGATGATACAAAAATGAGTTCGTATATCCATGAGTCCTCTTACCATAGTTACTTGTTACATATATATGTATGGCACAATTTATTGACTAGTGGCAGTGTAATTTAATTTACTGCTGAAAGTAAATAAACCTTGTGTATACCGGTCCCACCTATCCCGATGTGCATGAGCTCATGATACATATGATGCAAGGTACCTCATAGTTTTTTTCCATCTTTCCACTTATCATGATAATACTGTATTGGCACTTGAACAATAAAAAATATTTAATTCTTTACTTGGGGAATTTACATGTGCGTGTATCAAACTCAACAATCAACATGCATGCCTATCATTTTCATGCCCCTTATTTCTGTTTCCATATGTCCAATAATGTCGTCTGTACATGTACATATAGTGTCATATCGTGTGTACATGATCCATGAGTCGTACCTCTTTTTGTGAAGAATTTTCTTCGTCTATACGTCGATACAACATTGTTACTATGAGAGTCAAATATTCTTTACTTACACACGTCAACAAGTTATCTCAAGGAAAGATTATACTGGCTATAACTACCATGATAACCAATTACGATGAACGATTCCTGTACATATTCATCAAACCATGGGAAATGGTGTACACTTACATCAAATGTGAATCTCATTCTGATGGTAGTAATTCAACTTTTGTGTTCTATTTTCATGCTAATCAATGTCCTGTTACCATTGTTATGATTTGTATTCATCGCGGCTCTATACATGCTAATCATGTTATATATTGATTGTATTCTCAGCTGTCGGATTCTGCACCACAACACAAGCTGGGCATACTAAATTTTTATGCACCAGTTCGTGTCTGTTGAACAGCATGACTTGAATTGTAAGCATTTCTCAGCAATATATACATGTACACACATGATGCTGGATACAGGTTGCCAGTAATTGATTTTACAGTGGCACGTGAAAAACTGAAGAATAATCTGCCGGATGAAGTGTACTGTTAAAGTTAAATCGTTCTTACTGGCACGAGTCAGTTTTGCCCAAAAGTACGAGTAAAACAAGCATCAACCGATGTGTACATGTACATGTGCCGCTTTCATACAATCTAGAGATCCTAAGGGATTATATGTTCAATTTGGTGGGTAATTTCATTCCGACCTGATTTCTATAGTTAAGATCCGGAATGACAACTGGTTATGATAGGAAAATGTATTTTATATCACACACTATTTGTTCTTTTTATATATCATTTTGTACGACTGATAAACTCATCATTTGGCCTAAAATTTATTATCACGAGAAACATAATTGCTCACTAAATTGAACGCCTTTTCCATTCCAAGAAATGCACTGTTTGTTCCTTCCATGTAGATATATCCGGGTACTACGTGTAACCATGTTAACCGTTGGGATCATATTTGTGGGTCTCACGTGAGGGGCATGGAGTCCTCGGCAAATGTTGCGTTGTTTACCATTGGTTATCACGGGATAGTGCTTGCTTATTACCATGATTACTTGTATCATATACTTAGGTGTCATTATACTTTCTGTGGTCGTCATCATCGATCTTCAGCAACATACCAATGATACCATGGATGCATACAGCCTCATAATGAAGCTCATGTTGCTTGTGCACAATTCTGTCAGATGTATGAAAACAAAAATTGGAGTAATTGGTTACTGTGACAAGTCAAACATTGTTTACTTGAACACGTAAATTTTGTTTTAAAAAATAATAAACTACACACAAACACCAAACAGCAGGGAGTAAGCCATCCCTGTGTAATAATGTGTGTACTTTTCACGTAAACTTGACTACTAGTATGTATTTGTTGAAATAATATATATGTGGGTAACATGAAGGGCATGGATTGCTCAAACATTACACATTTGATCTTCTGCATGGGCTACCACGTAGTAGTGCTTGCTCACTAGCACAATCAATAAACAAGATGAAGCATGTATACTTATTATGTTTCGTGTGCGAATACACGATTTATCTGAAATCCCATATAATTTTGCTGCTTTATTTAGCAGTGGTTTGTAATTGTGTGTCTGCAGACGTTTGGAACGACATAGAATAGGCCTACATGTTATAAACCGTTCTTTATACTCTCTATGATAGTTATCCGTAATTGCCGAGGGGGAGGGGGTACCTTAATCACTGTGAATAAATCCAATATGGTATGGTACTTCAACAGTTTAAATCCCGTCCATATCTTCCAGCAACATACCCACGATACACACAAAGTAAACACGCAACCTCATTGCTTACGTGTCACTGTGGTGAGACTGGATGCACTAACGATCGTTAGTGCATCCCGCAATGGCGAACCCACTCGCGGTTCGTTTGAATTTTCTTCATTTTCCCGATAATTACGATTGTGATCGATACACACATACATCGGCTGATTCTTATGTGCACGAAACAACCGTTCGTTGCAAATACATGGCGATTTATGTTGGTTTGAGCATGAACAACTCGTCTGAAAAAAAGCCGAAAGATTCCCTAACGATTGTTTTTGTAAAATCGAAGATTGACTAACGAACATGTGAAGATTCCCTAACGATCTTTTCTTTATTAATTCAAATCTACGTTATTTAAATGTTGAACGTGAAATAAGGTACCAATTGACATGTATTGATGTGTACAGATGATCTTCTAGTACAGATTTCCTATTTTTAATGTGACATTAGCTAATTTATGTCGCATAAATCAACGAATTCACAATGGTGTATGATATGGACCTAGTACAATATACACGTATTAGGCCTATATCGTTAGGGAATCTCACTTTTGTCGTTGGTGAATCTTATCGCTAATTCTTTTCCTCAACATATCTAAACAATAAAGCGTGATTCGCTTGAAATAACTACGCATGTCTTTGACCAAAACACTAAGCTACCTTCAGAGTATCCATTTATCACAAATGGACCTATCATTTGATAAAATACGCTTAAAAACCAAACTGACCGTGTTTACTGTCCGCCATTGCGGGATGCACTAACGATCGTTAGTGCATCCAGTATCACCACAGTGCGTGTGCACAATTTCACCGGTCGTGTAGTACAACAGTAATTATTGAGTAAAAATTTCTTTACGCATGTGCGTCAATTACAATCAGAGTAAAATAATGTTTACTTGAACACGTGAACTTTGTCAAAGAATAAAAAAAATCCACACGCACACCAGACATGGGTGTCAGCCATCATTCATGTCAATATCACATGATGCATCATGCACTTTTCATGCACTTTTGATTATAATGTTTGTGGATTACTTAGGGTTCGTTTGGCTAACGCTGACATCAGGCAATTTGTTATTCAAAAGTGTCACATACATGGGTATATCCTGGCTGTTTATGGAACATTAACGCCAGTATATTGATATATACACATTCTATTATACACGTTGTAGTCATCAGGAAATATCAGACGTCAAAATATGCCCTAAAATGCAAAATGGTCTTGTACTTGGAGTTCATTGACCTTCCCTCAACTGATATACATGTACATTGGGTACATGTATATAGAGCAATACGTGTAAAATAACAAATGTCTAAATTTTGCCGTTTTCTCAGACAATCCAATTTGGCGGGGACTTATTTTCGTTTTTCAATCAACCAAACAAATTGAAAAGTTTATTGACCACACTATAGTATTTGTCTTCAAAACAATAATATGAATAATAATTAAAACCAACAAGTATATGTAGTACAGTGAGCTTTACAATGTACTGATCTGATGGCTTTTGACAGCTACTAGCCCGGATGCTATCTTGGTAACCCATGTCATCTTTTATTCTGAATCCACAAATCATAATGATACAGGATGTGTGCTTCTCAGATCATGTCAGATTAAAAACACAAGTCATGACATACTAAACACTAAATTGTATTGTCAAAAACAAGGTACTAGTACATGTATTTGATGCACATTTTTGCTGGAGAGTAATCTCCTCATCCCTTCCACACTGACCCCCATCCCCCACCCCTATAACGCAGACATACAATACTAATACTTAACGTTCATCATAATTGTTATTGTATATTAGTGCTAGTATTGCTTTTGAAATTTCACATATATATGAGCATACGAAATACCCACAAACCATCTCCACCGCACATCTCCCACCCCGCACCCCCCCCCCCCCCCCCCCGCCCCTCCCAACCAGTGACATCACCTGAATTCTCCTGAACCGGTCTATATATAGCTATCTCTACACATGGCTGAGTGATTCAGGATAGACAGAAGGGGTGGAGTAGATCGAGTGAATGGGAGGGTGGTTTGTACACATGCTGTTTGGTCCAGTGGAATGGGGAGGCTGATGCAGAATATAATGCAACGGTCCGTGTGTAAGTAAGTTTGTTACATTTATGTGCAATTATAGTAATGTGCATTCAAGTCATGCACAGGGCCTCGCATTGTCGGGGCAGGGAGTGCTAGGAATGGTAGGCCTACATTTGAGTTGCAGACCAATAGCCAGGCAAAGAATTACCACGAACAATAGGGTTATGTTTGCTTTGATTCCCAAACAAGGGTTATGTCGAATGCTAGTACTATTTAAAATCTACTAAATTTGGTTGAATCACTAACTACAGAACAACAATCCAACACAGAGAATATTCGCTGTGTAATCTAAAGGTTCATTAAATGTTAACTATCTCGTCATTCAAATTCCAGTTATTTCGTTGAAATTCGATACCCGCCTGTCGGGCGTGCAAATTTCGTGATTTACTGGCCAGATGACATTTTTACCCGCCTCGGGCTGATGTCCATTTCACACGCTGCTGATGCTACTTGGTTCTGAGTCTTTTCTTGATATCACCGATGTGGATGACATAGAAATATTTGGCGAGGCTTACATTTGGCGATTTTTTTTCTTTATTCGCGAAATAAATACCTCGCAAACATTTCTGGTTTTACAGTATGTATGAAGTACAAACAACTACGATATAGTATTTCAGTGTCTGTCACTGACACCAGTGTGGATTGTGCTACAACTGTTTGAAAAGGGCTTTATTTCTATTCCAACAGTTATTCATATTGAGTGTTTTATATTTTCCTCATTATAATCATATCTATCGATATTAGGTCCATAAATATATGCATGTACATGATGAGGGGGATGATGATGATGATGATGATGATGATCATCATGTAGGCCTACATGTATGTGTGTCTAAAACCTGATCTTCTTTTTACTAAAACCTGACCTTTTTCTCATTACACCCCGTGTATGGCAATATACACCTATCAGAGCAAAACTTTTTTTACGTGTGCACATCAACTAAAATTAGTTACTGCGAGGAGTCAAACATAGTTTACTTACACACGTCAACGGTTTGAAAAAAAGGTGCACAAATACATCAGGCAGGGCCGGTAAGCCACCACTGCCCGATGTATATATGCGCTTTTCAATTAACCATGGTAACCTTGATACGTTTATCGTGCTTTTAAGTATATTATTATAATATACTCTATGTGGCTAAGTTATCCCTGGCGTGTTAATTAACAAGATTAAAGAGCAACATGAACATTGCTTTTCCCACCAGTCCATGACCCACAGCATATCGGTATTCATTGTACATGTTGGAGCAGCTAGATAAATATATAAATGTACATTATCATGATGATGTAGGCCTATACATTGTATGTATATCTAAAACCTGATCGTTTTTTAATTTTACCCCCTTGTATGGCAATAGACACTTTTCAGAGCAAAACTTTTTTTACGTCTGCACGTCAACTAAAATTAGTTACTGCGATGAGTCAAACATAGTTTACTTGCACACGTCAATGATTTAAAAAAAAAGGTGCACAAATACATTAGGCAGGGACGGTAAACCACCACTGCCCGATGTATATGTGCACTTTTTAGCTAACCCGGTAACCCTGATGTATTCATGGTGCTTTCAAGTCTGTGATTATAATATATCATGTATACTTTTATCACTTAATAATAGTTATCACATGCATGGCGCGTGTGAACATGGTGGAGAGCAATAATATGATCTTTGCTTTTTCGACCAGTCCATGACCCACGTGGGTAAGCGCTCGCAGCAACGGCAGCACATGCATCTTCAATCTTCCCAAAGCAATCTAGGATGGATTGATATCAATCTGAAATAGAGAAACAAAAGACAACACTGGTGTATATATTTATCTCGACAGCATTTGCTAATTCAAAAACATAACATACCCTCATTGGTATGATAGTTACATTCATTTCCAAAATACAGTTACCGTCTTGCCATGCTCAAAGCCACAGATACGCACATAATTGTATACAGGGCTGCACAAACGCCATGAATCAGAGGTAGAGACGTTGGAATTTGACAGGTAATGCAGTGCAAAGACAAACAAGCGTCTCCTCTCATGTCTTTGAAATATTGATGCGTATAAATAACAAGCTCCTGTCCAGATTTCGGTGAACGGTCACGAGTAACAAAGTTTTTACGCACAGCCGTCTCCCAAAATCCACGACACTCGGTAAAAATAAATTGACTTGTCAGAGTAAACTAACCACACCGATGCACCTGCCACCTGTCGGCAATGTCGGAAAGCAAAACAAAATGTCCCTGCACAGACCGGCAAAAAAACACTGTATTAAAGCGGCGTCACACTGGATACCCCACGATACCCCATAGTACCCCTTTGCTTGTGGATTTATTATGTTCTTGGGTACATCTGTGCGAAATATGTAGTGTCTCAAGATGTTCCTTCATCATGAAAACGATCACCAAAGTTGACCAATTTCCAACATTTTTTACTCCTAGAAGTAAATAAAAATTTACTGCAACTTTTGTCAACGCTGGTAGGTAAATAATTTTTTTTACTTGATTTTTTTTTTACTCGTAGCAGTCAACTTCGGTTTACTGTAAAACCTAGTGTTCCTGACTGGTCAAGGTCAAGTACGAAGGTCAGCGCACCATATCGAGTAGTATATTGTTGGAAAGGTCTTGAGCCCCTGATTCCAGTGATATCTCATTTTTGGCGCTGCGACATAAACTGATGTCACAATGACGTCATAAACGTCAAAAATCCGAAATTTCAAAGTGCCATAACATGGTCAATAGTGTATGGAATCCCTTGAAATTTGATATGCATTTTGACAGCATTGACCTCTACGAACTGAAGTACAAAGGTCAAAGGTCAAGGTCAAGGTCATTGAAATCCCAGAAAAACACGTTTCTTGTAATAACATCCGTTTGAATTGTCGTAGGTTCATGGAATTTGAACCATATCATTCAGAAGAGGTATAGCAATCGGACCTATATGTCAATTCCATGATTGACCTCAAACTTTGTCTATAATCTGACAAAACTTAATCAGAATCCTATGATAATTCTGGTTTTTACAGATATTTTTTATGTTTTCATGGCTCCAATTTTCACAAATTTACTGAACATTTAATTCTAAATCATTTATGCAGTCAGTTGCAGTGTTATTTCTAGTTTATGGTCCACTTTTCACATTTGGAATAAATTGAAAACTCGCCGAGATATCAAAGTAGAAAGAGAAGTGGGGTGAATCTGATTCTCAATCCGTTCACACACCAATAAGCTGTAGAAACGATTACCCCCTGTGGACATGTCCCCTTCTGAATATACACACTCGGTTGAGCAGTAGTACAGTATATCATATATGTATCCAAGTGCACATCTCAAACAACAAAACAATTCTTTTGTTTTCTGACTCAGAGGTGTCAAACTGGTATAATAAAGCCTAAAACTCATGTCTAAATACAGTCTGGGTCAAGCGACAGCCCACTTTATATCAGAACTTTTATTACTTTGATTTTGGCAATTATTACTTGACGAAATGTAAATTTCGTCAAGTATGTTGGTCAGTCGAGTTTGTCTGTCTGTCTGTTTGTTTGTTTGTTTGTTAGCGCTCTACAGGTCACAATTTTGATCGTAAAGTCCCGAAAATTTGTCAGAAGATGTGCAGTCAGTACTCGACCAAGTGATTAACTTTTATGAGGTCAAGGTCAAATATTGAGGTCAAGGTCACGCAAAACGATAAAAACACATAAATTGTCATAACTCCAGTTCTATTCGTTATAGAGACTTCAAACCAAGTTCATATTGTAGATAAACTCGAGTTCTATCTTTTGTGACCTTGACCTTGGCATTTGACCTTGACCTTGAGAAGTTCGTTATGAGGTGAATGTCAAGGTCAAGTACGAAGGTCAGCGCACCATATCGAGTAGTATATTGTTGGAAAGGTCTTGAGCCCCTGATTCCAGTGATATCTCATTTTTGGCGCTGCGACATAAACTGATGTCACAATGACGTCATAAACGTCAAAAATCCGAAATTTCAAAGTGCCATAACATGGTCAATAGTGTATGGAATCCCTTGAAATTTGATATGCATTTTGACAGCATTGACCTCTACGAACTGAAGTACAAAGGTCAAAGGTCAAGGTCAAGGTCATTGAAATCCCAGAAAAACACGTTTCTTGTAATAACATCCGTTTGAATTGTCGTAGGTTCATGGAATTTGAACCATATCATTCAGAAGAGGTATAGCAATCGGACCTATATGTCAATTCCATGATTGACCTCAAACTTTGTCTATAATCTGACAAAACTTAATCAGAATCCTATGATAATTCTGGTTTTTACAGATATTTTTTATGTTTTCATGGCTCCAATTTTCACAAATTTACTGAACATTTAATTCTAAATCATTTATGCAGTCAGTTGCAGTGTTATTTCTAGTTTATGGTCCACTTTTCACATTTGGAATAAATTGAAAACTCGCCGAGATATCAAAGTAGAAAGAGAAGTGGGGTGAATCTGATTCTCAATCCGTTCACACACCAATAAGCTGTAGAAACGATTACCCCCTGTGGACATGTCCCCTTCTAAATATACACACTCGGTTGAGCAGTAGTACAGTATATCATATATGTATCCAAGTGCACATCTCAAACAACAAAACAATTCTTTTGTTTTCTGACTCAGAGGTGTCAAACTGGTATAATAAAGCCTAAAACTCATGTCTAAATACAGTCTGGGTCAAGCGACAGCCCACTTTATATCAGAACTTTTATTACTTTGATTTTGGCAATTATTACTTGACGAAATGTAAATTTCGTCAAGTATGTTGGTCAGTCGAGTTTGTCTGTCTGTCTGTTTGTTTGTTTGTTTGTTAGCGCTCTACAGGTCACAATTTTGATCGTAAAGTCCCGAAAATTTGTCAGAAGATGTGCAGTCAGTACTCGACCAAGTGATTAACTTTTATGAGGTCAAGGTCAAATATTGAGGTCAAGGTCACGCAAAACGATAAAAACACATAAATTGTCATAACTCCAGTTCTATTCGTTATAGAGACTTCAAACCAAGTTCATATTGTAGATAAACTCGAGTTCTATCTTTTGTGACCTTGACCTTGGCATTTGACCTTGACCTTGAGAAGTTCGTTATGAGGTGAATGTCAAGGTCAAGTACGAAGGTCAGCGCACCATATCGAGTAGTATATTGTCGGAAAGGTCTTGAGCCCCTGATTCCAGTGATATCTCATTTTTGGCGCTGCGACATAAACTGATGTCACAATGACGTCATAAACGTCAAAAATCCGAAATTTCAAAGTGCCATAACATGGTCAATAGTGTATGGAATCCCTTGAAATTTGATATGCATTTTGACAGCATTGACCTCTACGAACTGAAGTACAAAGGTCAAAGGTCAAGGTCAAGGTCATTGAAATCCCAGAAAAACACGTTTCTTGTAATAACATCCGTTTGAATTGTCGTAGGTTCATGGAATTTGAACCATATCATTCAGAAGAGGTATAGCAATCGGACCTATATGTCAATTCCATGATTGACCTCAAACTTTGTCTATAATCTGACAAAACTTAATCAGAATCCTATGATAATTCTGGTTTTTACAGATATTTTTTATGTTTTCATGGCTCCAATTTTCACAAATTTACTGAACATTTAATTCTAAATCATTTATGCAGTCAGTTGCAGTGTTATTTCTAGTTTATGGTCCACTTTTCACATTTGGAATAAATTGAAAACTCGCCGAGATATCAAAGTAGAAAGAGAAGTGGGGTGAATCTGATTCTCAATCCGTTCACACACCAATAAGCTGTAGAAACGATTACCCCCTGTGGACATGTCCCCTTCTAAATATACACACTCGGTTGAGCAGTAGTACAGTATATCATATATGTATCCAAGTGCACATCTCAAACAACAAAACAATTCTTTTGTTTTCTGACTCAGAGGTGTCAAACTGGTATAATAAAGCCTAAAACTCATGTCTAAATACAGTCTGGGTCAAGCGACAGCCCACTTTATATCAGAACTTTTATTACTTTGATTTTGGCAATTATTACTTGACGAAATGTAAATTTCGTCAAGTATGTTGGTCAGTCGAGTTTGTCTGTCTGTCTGTTTGTTTGTTTGTTTGTTAGCGCTCTACAGGTCACAATTTTGATCGTAAAGTCCCGAAAATTTGTCAGAAGATGTGCAGTCAGTACTCGACCAAGTGATTAACTTTTATGAGGTCAAGGTCAAATATTGAGGTCAAGGTCACGCAAAACGATAAAAACACATAAATTGTCATAACTCCAGTTCTATTCGTTATAGAGACTTCAAACCAAGTTCATATTGTAGATAAACTCGAGTTCTATCTTTTGTGACCTTGACCTTGGCATTTGACCTTGACCTTGAGAAGTTCGTTATGAGGTGAATGTCAAGGTCAAGTACGAAGGTCAGCGCACCATATCGAGTAGTATATTGTCGGAAAGGTCTTGAGCCCCTGATTCCAGTGATATCTCATTTTTGGCGCTGCGACATAAACTGATGTCACAATGACGTCATAAACGTCAAAAATCCGAAATTTCAAAGTGCCATAACATGGTCAATAGTGTATGGAATCCCTTGAAATTTGATATGCATTTTGACAGCATTGACCTCTACGAACTGAAGTACAAAGGTCAAAGGTCAAGGTCAAGGTCATTGAAATCCCAGAAAAACACGTTTCTTGTAATAACATCCGTTTGAATTGTCGTAGGTTCATGGAATTTGAACCATATCATTCAGAAGAGGTATAGCAATCGGACCTATATGTCAATTCCATGATTGACCTCAAACTTTGTCTATAATCTGACAAAACTTAATCAGAATCCTATGATAATTCTGGTTTTTACAGATATTTTTTATGTTTTCATGGCTCCAATTTTCACAAATTTACTGAACATTTAATTCTAAATCATTTATGCAGTCAGTTGCAGTGTTATTTCTAGTTTATGGTCCACTTTTCACATTTGGAATAAATTGAAAACTCGCCGAGATATCAAAGTAGAAAGAGAAGTGGGGTGAATCTGATTCTCAATCCGTTCACACACCAATAAGCTGTAGAAACGATTACCCCCTGTGGACATGTCCCCTTCTAAATATACACACTCGGTTGAGCAGTAGTACAGTATATCATATATGTATCCAAGTGCACATCTCAAACAACAAAACAATTCTTTTGTTTTCTGACTCAGAGGTGTCAAACTGGTATAATAAAGCCTAAAACTCATGTCTAAATACAGTCTGGGTCAAGCGACAGCCCACTTTATATCAGAACTTTTATTACTTTGATTTTGGCAATTATTACTTGACGAAATGTAAATTTCGTCAAGTATGTTGGTCAGTCGAGTTTGTCTGTCTGTCTGTTTGTTTGTTTGTTTGTTAGCGCTCTACAGGTCACAATTTTGATCGTAAAGTCCCGAAAATTTGTCAGAAGATGTGCAGTCAGTACTCGACCAAGTGATTAACTTTTATGAGGTCAAGGTCAAATATTGAGGTCAAGGTCACGCAAAACGATAAAAACACATAAATTGTCATAACTCCAGTTCTATTCGTTATAGAGACTTCAAACCAAGTTCATATTGTAGATAAACTCGAGTTCTATCTTTTGTGACCTTGACCTTGGCATTTGACCTTGACCTTGAGAAGTTCGTTATGAGGTGAATGTCAAGGTCAAGTACGAAGGTCAGCGCACCATATCGAGTAGTATATTGTTGGAAAGGTCTTGAGCCCCTGATTCCAGTGATATCTCATTTTTGGCGCTGCGACATAAACTGATGTCACAATGACGTCATAAACGTCAAAAATCCGAAATTTCAAAGTGCCATAACATGGTCAATAGTGTATGGAATCCCTTGAAATTTGATATGCATTTTGACAGCATTGACCTCTACGAACTGAAGTACAAAGGTCAAAGGTCAAGGTCAAGGTCATTGAAATCCCAGAAAAACACGTTTCTTGTAATAACATCCGTTTGAATTGTCGTAGGTTCATGGAATTTGAACCATATCATTCAGAAGAGGTATAGCAATCGGACCTATATGTCAATTCCATGATTGACCTCAAACTTTGTCTATAATCTGACAAAACTTAATCAGAATCCTATGATAATTCTGGTTTTTACAGATATTTTTTATGTTTTCATGGCTCCAATTTTCACAAATTTACTGAACATTTAATTCTAAATCATTTATGCAGTCAGTTGCAGTGTTATTTCTAGTTTATGGTCCACTTTTCACATTTGGAATAAATTGAAAACTCGCCGAGATATCAAAGTAGAAAGAGAAGTGGGGTGAATCTGATTCTCAATCCGTTCACACACCAATAAGCTGTAGAAACGATTACCCCCTGTGGACATGTCCCCTTCTGAATATACACACTCGGTTGAGCAGTAGTACAGTATATCATATATGTATCCAAGTGCACATCTCAAACAACAAAACAATTCTTTTGTTTTCTGACTCAGAGGTGTCAAACTGGTATAATAAAGCCTAAAACTCATGTCTAAATACAGTCTGGGTCAAGCGACAGCCCACTTTATATCAGAACTTTTATTACTTTGATTTTGGCAATTATTACTTGACGAAATGTAAATTTCGTCAAGTATGTTGGTCAGTCGAGTTTGTCTGTCTGTCTGTTTGTTTGTTTGTTTGTTAGCGCTCTACAGGTCACAATTTTGATCGTAAAGTCCCGAAAATTTGTCAGAAGATGTGCAGTCAGTACTCGACCAAGTGATTAACTCTTATGAGGTCAAGGTCAAATATTGAGGTCAAGGTCACGCAAAACGATAAAAACACATAAATTGTCATAACTCCAGTTCTATTCGTTATAGAGACTTCAAACCAAGTTCATATTGTAGATAAACTCGAGTTCTATCTTTTGTGACCTTGACCTTGGCATTTGACCTTGACCTTGAGAAGTTCGTTATGAGGTGAATGTCAAGGTCAAGTACGAAGGTCAGCGCACCATATCGAGTAGTATATTGTTGGAAAGGTCTTGAGCCCCTGATTCCAGTGATATCTCATTTTTGGCGCTGCGACATAAACTGATGTCACAATGACGTCATAAACGTCAAAAATCCGAAATTTCAAAGTGCCATAACATGGTCAATAGTGTATGGAATCCCTTGAAATTTGATATGCATTTTGACAGCATTGACCTCTACGAACTGAAGTACAAAGGTCAAAGGTCAAGGTCAAGGTCATTGAAATCCCAGAAAAACACGTTTCTTGTAATAACATCCGTTTGAATTGTCGTAGGTTCATGGAATTTGAACCATATCATTCAGAAGAGGTATAGCAATCGGACCTATATGTCAATTCCATGATTGACCTCAAACTTTGTCTATAATCTGACAAAACTTAATCAGAATCCTATGATAATTCTGGTTTTTACAGATATTTTTTATGTTTTCATGGCTCCAATTTTCACAAATTTACTGAACATTTAATTCTAAATCATTTATGCAGTCAGTTGCAGTGTTATTTCTAGTTTATGGTCCACTTTTCACATTTGGAATAAATTGAAAACTCGCCGAGATATCAAAGTAGAAAGAGAAGTGGGGTGAATCTGATTCTCAATCCGTTCACACACCAATAAGCTGTAGAAACGATTACCCCCTGTGGACATGTCCCCTTCTAAATATACACACTCGGTTGAGCAGTAGTACAGTATATCATATATGTATCCAAGTGCACATCTCAAACAACAAAACAATTCTTTTGTTTTCTGACTCAGAGGTGTCAAACTGGTATAATAAAGCCTAAAACTCATGTCTAAATACAGTCTGGGTCAAGCGACAGCCCACTTTATATCAGAACTTTTATTACTTTGATTTTGGCAATTATTACTTGACGAAATGTAAATTTCGTCAAGTATGTTGGTCAGTCGAGTTTGTCTGTCTGTCTGTTTGTTAGTTGACGAATTAAAAATTCGTCAACTATGTTGGTCAGTTCGGTTTGTTTGTTTATTTGTATGTTTGTTTGTCTGTTAGCACGTTACAGGCCACAGTTTTCGAGCTAGCATCCCGAAACTTTTTTGATAGATAGGTATCCGCCCTGGGAGGGCACCGAACGTTTTTGAAAGAAATCGGTTCATTGATGACGTCACCAAAAATCATTGAAAAATCGAAAAATCCCTATCTCTCATCATTGGCGGATTTTCAAAAATTCACACAGCAGTCACATTTGGACCGATATCTCTGAAATTCAGCACACCGATATATAATGGTATCTTCCATCGAACTGCGAAGTTTTACTCGGATTGTTCGAACGTCAATGACGTCACGACGTGAAACGTCATTTTTCGAAATGGGGCTATATATCGAAAAGTATTTGTCGTAGAGAGAAGCGGATTGCACCATTGGAAAGCTCGTTGAATTCTGGTTTAGAAGGGTACTGTCCGATACTTTTCCGCCATGATAAATTTTCCGCTATGACGTCATAAACGTAAGGCCTGTCATACCAATTTTTCGACTTTTCAGCAAACTTTCAAACATCCACAGTGCACTCAATTTTGAAGATATTAGACTGTAATTGTCAGAACTTATATGGAATAATGATACCCAGCCATACACAAAGCTTCAACACGCTACGTGCAACGTCAATGACGTCATGACGTAAAACGTCAATTTTTGGAATGGGGTTATATATCGGAAAGTATTTGTCGTACAGAGAAGCGAATTGCACCATTGGAAAGCCCGTTGAATTCTGGTTTAGAAGGGTACTGTCCAATTCTTTTCCGCCATGATGGATTTTCCGCTATGAGGTCATAAACGTAAGGCCTGTCATACAAGATTTACGGCTTTTCAGCAAACTTTCAAACAAGCACAGTGCACTCAATTTTGAAGGTAATAGGCTGTAATTATGAGAACGTATGTGGAGCGTTATTATTCAGGGACGTCCCAAGTTTCAACACGCTACGTGCAACGTCAATTCGGTATGACGTAATTGACGTTCCTATGGCAAATTCGTCAACTGCCGGGCCTATGGCCCCTCGTTTGTATGTTTGTTTGTCTGTTAGCACGTTACAGGCCACAGTTTTCGAGCTAGCATCCCGAAACTTTTTTGATAGATAGGTATCCGCCCTGGGAGAGCACCGAACGTTTTTGAAAGAAATCGGTTCATTGATGACGTCACCAAAAATCATTGAATAATCGAAAAATCCCTATCTCTCATCATTGGCGGATTTTCAAAAATTCACACAGCAGTCACATTTGGACCGATATCTCTGAAATTCAGCACACCGATATACAATGGTATCTTCCATCGAACTGCGAAGTTTTACTCGGATTGTTCGAACGTCAATGACGTCACGACGTGAAACGTCATTTTTCGAAATGGGGCTATATATCGAAAAGTATTTGTCATAGAGAGAAGCGGATTGCACCATTGGAAAGCTCGTTGAATTCTGGTTTAGAAGGGTACTGTCCGATACTTTTCCGCCATGATAGATTTTCCGCTATGACGTCATAAACGTAAGGCCTGTCATACCAATTTTTCGACTTTTCAGCAAACTTTCAAACATCCACAGTGCACTCAATTTTGAAGATATTAGACAGTAATTGTCAGAACTTATATGAAATAATGATACCCAGCCATACACCAAGTTTCAACACGCTACGTGCAACGTCAATGACGTCATGACGTAAAACGTCAATTTTTGGAATGGGGTTATATATCGGAAAGTATTTGTCGTACAGAGAAGCGAATTGCACCATTGGAAAGCCCGTTGAATTCTGGTTTAGAAGGGTACTGTCCGATACTTTTCCGCCATGATGGATTTTCCGCTATGACGTCATAAACGTATGGCCTGTCATACCAATTTTTCGACTTTTCAGCAAACTTTCAAACATTTACAGTGCACTCAAATTTGAAGGTATTTATCAGAACGTATGTGAAATAATGATATCCAGCCACCTATCAAGTTTCAACACGCTACTTGCAACGTCAATGACGTCATGACGTAAAACGTCAATTTACGAAATAGGGCTATATATCAAAAAGTATTTGTCGTAGAGAGAAGCGGATTGTACCATTGAAAAGTTCGTTGAATTTTGGTTCAGGATGGTATTGTCCGATACTTTTCCGCCATGACAGATTTTCCGCTATGACGTCATAAACGTAAGGCCTGTCATACAAGATTTACGGCTTTTCAGCAAACTTTCAAACATCCACAGTGCACTCAATTTTGAAGATATTAGGTTGTAATTATCAGAACGTATATGGAATAATGATACCCAGCCATGCACCAAGTTTCAACACCCTACGTGCAACGTAAATGACGTCATGACGTAAAACGTCAATTTTTGAAATGGGGCTATATATCGAAAAGTATTTGTCGTACAGAGAAGCTAATTGCACCATTGGAAAGCTCGGTGAATCCTGGTTTAGAAGGGTACTGTCCAATTCTTTTCCGCCATGATGGATTTTCCGCTATGAGGTCATAAACGTAAGGCCTGTCATACAAGATTTACGGCTTTTCAGCAAACTTTCAAACAAGCAGAATGCACTCAATTTTGAAGGTAATAGGCTGTAATTATGAGAACGTATGTGGAGCGTTATTATTCAGGGACGTCCCAAGTTTCAACACGCTACGTGCAACGTCAATTCGGTATGACGTAATTGACGTTCCTATGGCAAATTCGTCAACTGCCGGGCCTATGGCCCCTCGTTTGTTTGTTTGTTAGCGCTCTACAGGTCACAATTTTGATCGTAAAGTCCCGAAAATTTGTCAGAAGATGTGCAGTCAGTACTCGACCAAGTGATTAACTCTTATGAGGTCAAGGTCAAATATTGAGGTCAAGGTCACGCAAAACGATAAAAACACATAAATTGTCATAACTCCAGTTCTATTCGTTATAGAGACTTCAAACCAAGTTCATATTGTAGATAAACTCGAGTTCTATCTTTTGTGACCTTGACCTTGGCATTTGACCTTGACCTTGAGAAGTTCGTTATGAGGTGAATGTCAAGGTCAAGTACGAAGGTCAGCGCACCATATCGAGTAGTATATTGTTGGAAAGGTCTTGAGCCCCTGATTCCAGTGATATCTCATTTTTGGCGCTGCGACATAAACTGATGTCACAATGACGTCATAAACGTCAAAAATCCGAAATTTCAAAGTGCCATAACATGGTCAATAGTGTATGGAATCCCTTGAAATTTGATATGCATTTTGACAGCATTGACCTCTACGAACTGAAGTACAAAGGTCAAAGGTCAAGGTCAAGGTCATTGAAATCCCAGAAAAACACGTTTCTTGTAATAACATCCGTTTGAATTGTCGTAGGTTCATGGAATTTGAACCATATCATTCAGAAGAGGTATAGCAATCGGACCTATATGTCAATTCCATGATTGACCTCAAACTTTGTCTATAATCTGACAAAACTTAATCAGAATCCTATGATAATTCTGGTTTTTACAGATATTTTTTATGTTTTCATGGCTCCAATTTTCACAAATTTACTGAACATTTAATTCTAAATCATTTATGCAGTCAGTTGCAGTGTTATTTCTAGTTTATGGTCCACTTTTCACATTTGGAATAAATTGAAAACTCGCCGAGATATCAAAGTAGAAAGAGAAGTGGGGTGAATCTGATTCTCAATCCGTTCACACACCAATAAGCTGTAGAAACGATTACCCCCTGTGGACATGTCCCCTTCTAAATATACACACTCGGTTGAGCAGTAGTACAGTATATCATATATGTATCCAAGTGCACATCTCAAACAACAAAACAATTCTTTTGTTTTCTGACTCAGAGGTGTCAAACTGGTATAATAAAGCCTAAAACTCATGTCTAAATACAGTCTGGGTCAAGCGACAGCCCACTTTATATCAGAACTTTTATTACTTTGATTTTGGCAATTATTACTTGACGAAATGTAAATTTCGTCAAGTATGTTGGTCAGTCGAGTTTGTCTGTCTGTCTGTTTGTTTGTTTGTTTGTTAGCGCTCTACAGGTCACAATTTTGATCGTAAAGTCCCGAAAATTTGTCAGAAGATGTGCAGTCAGTACTCGACCAAGTGATTAACTTTTATGAGGTCAAGGTCAAATATTGAGGTCAAGGTCACGCAAAACGATAAAAACACATAAATTGTCATAACTCCAGTTCTATTCGTTATAGAGACTTCAAACCAAGTTCATATTGTAGATAAACTCGAGTTCTATCTTTTGTGACCTTGACCTTGGCATTTGACCTTGACCTTGAGAAGTTCGTTATGAGGTGAATGTCAAGGTCAAGTACGAAGGTCAGCGCACCATATCGAGTAGTATATTGTTGGAAAGGTCTTGAGCCCCTGATTCCAGTGATATCTCATTTTTGGCGCTGCGACATAAACTGATGTCACAATGACGTCATAAACGTCAAAAATCCGAAATTTCAAAGTGACATAACATGGTCAATAGTGTATGGAATCCCTTGAAATTTGATATGCATTTTGACAGCATTGACCTCTACGAACTGAAGTACAAAGGTCAAAGGTCAAGGTCAAGGTCATTGAAATCCCAGAAAAACACGTTTCTTGTAATAACATCCGTTTGAATTGTCGTAGGTTCATGGAATTTGAACCATATCATTCAGAAGAGGTATAGCAATCGGACCTATATGTCAATTCCATGATTGACCTCAAACTTTGTCTATAATCTGACAAAACTTAATCAGAATCCTATGATAATTCTGGTTTTTACAGATATTTTTTATGTTTTCATGGCTCCAATTTTCACAAATTTACTGAACATTTAATTCTAAATCATTTATGCAGTCAGTTGCAGTGTTATTTCTAGTTTATGGTCCACTTTTCACATTTGGAATAAATTGAAAACTCGCCGAGATATCAAAGTAGAAAGAGAAGTGGGGTGAATCTGATTCTCAATCCGTTCACACACCAATAAGCTGTAGAAACGATTACCCCCTGTGGACATGTCCCCTTCTAAATATACACACTCGGTTGAGCAGTAGTACAGTATATCATATATGTATCCAAGTGCACATCTCAAACAACAAAACAATTCTTTTGTTTTCTGACTCAGAGGTGTCAAACTGGTATAATAAAGCCTAAAACTCATGTCTAAATACAGTCTGGGTCAAGCGACAGCCCACTTTATATCAGAACTTTTATTACTTTGATTTTGGCAATTATTACTTGACGAAATGTAAATTTCGTCAAGTATGTTGGTCAGTCGAGTTTGTCTGTCTGTCTGTTTGTTTGTTTGTTTGTTAGCGCTCTACAGGTCACAATTTTGATCGTAAAGTCCCGAAAATTTGTCAGAAGATGTGCAGTCAGTACTCGACCAAGTGATTAACTTTTATGAGGTCAAGGTCAAATATTGAGGTCAAGGTCACGCAAAACGATAAAAACACATAAATTGTCATAACTCCAGTTCTATTCGTTATAGAGACTTCAAACCAAGTTCATATTGTAGATAAACTCGAGTTCTATCTTTTGTGACCTTGACCTTGGCATTTGACCTTGACCTTGAGAAGTTCGTTATGAGGTGAATGTCAAGGTCAAGTACGAAGGTCAGCGCACCATATCGAGTAGTATATTGTTGGAAAGGTCTTGAGCCCCTGATTCCAGTGATATCTCATTTTTGGCGCTGCGACATAAACTGATGTCACAATGACGTCATAAACGTCAAAAATCCGAAATTTCAAAGTGACATAATATGGTCAATAGTGTATGGAATCCCTTGAAATTTGATATGCATTTTGACAGCATTGACCTCTACGAACTGAAGTACAAAGGTCAAAGGTCAAGGTCAAGGTCATTGAAATCCCAGAAAAACACGTTTCTTGTAATAACATCCGTTTGAATTGTCGTAGGTTCATGGAATTTGAACCATATCATTCAGAAGAGGTATAGCAATCGGACCTATATGTCAATTCCATGATTGACCTCAAACTTTGTCTATAATCTGACAAAACTTAATCAGAATCCTATGATAATTCTGGTTTTTACAGATATTTTTTATGTTTTCATGGCTCCAATTTTCACAAATTTACTGAACATTTAATTCTAAATCATTTATGCAGTCAGTTGCAGTGTTATTTCTAGTTTATGGTCCACTTTTCACATTTGGAATAAATTGAAAACTCGCCGAGATATCAAAGTAGAAAGAGAAGTGGGGTGAATCTGATTCTCAATCCGTTCACACACCAATAAGCTGTAGAAACGATTACCCCCTGTGGACATGTCCCCTTCTAAATATACACACTCGGTTGAGCAGTAGTACAGTATATCATATATGTATCCAAGTGCACATCTCAAACAACAAAACAATTCTTTTGTTTTCTGACTCAGAGGTGTCAAACTGGTATAATAAAGCCTAAAACTCATGTCTAAATACAGTCTGGGTCAAGCGACAGCCCACTTTATATCAGAACTTTTATTACTTTGATTTTGGCAATTATTACTTGACGAAATGTAAATTTCGTCAAGTATGTTGGTCAGTCGAGTTTGTCTGTCTGTCTGTTTGTTTGTTTGTTTGTTAGCGCTCTACAGGTCACAATTTTGATCGTAAAGTCCCGAAAATTTGTCAGAAGATGTGCAGTCAGTACTCGACCAAGTGATTAACTTTTATGAGGTCAAGGTCAAATATTGAGGTCAAGGTCACGCAAAACGATAAAAACACATAAATTGTCATAACTCCAGTTCTATTCGTTATAGAGACTTCAAACCAAGTTCATATTGTAGATAAACTCGAGTTCTATCTTTTGTGACCTTGACCTTGGCATTTGACCTTGACCTTGAGAAGTTCGTTATGAGGTGAATGTCAAGGTCAAGTACGAAGGTCAGCGCACCATATCGAGTAGTATATTGTTGGAAAGGTCTTGAGCCCCTGATTCCAGTGATATCTCATTTTTGGCGCTGCGACATAAACTGATGTCACAATGACGTCATAAACGTCAAAAATCCGAAATTTCAAAGTGCCATAACATGGTCAATAGTGTATGGAATCCCTTGAAATTTGATATGCATTTTGACAGCATTGACCTCTACGAACTGAAGTACAAAGGTCAAAGGTCAAGGTCAAGGTCATTGAAATCCCAGAAAAACACGTTTCTTGTAATAACATCCGTTTGAATTGTCGTAGGTTCATGGAATTTGAACCATATCATTCAGAAGAGGTATAGCAATCGGACCTATATGTCAATTCCATGATTGACCTCAAACTTTGTCTATAATCTGACAAAACTTAATCAGAATCCTATGATAATTCTGGTTTTTACAGATATTTTTTATGTTTTCATGGCTCCAATTTTCACAAATTTACTGAACATTTAATTCTAAATCATTTATGCAGTCAGTTGCAGTGTTATTTCTAGTTTATGGTCCACTTTTCACATTTGGAATAAATTGAAAACTCGCCGAGATATCAAAGTAGAAAGAGAAGTGGGGTGAATCTGATTCTCAATCCGTTCACACACCAATAAGCTGTAGAAACGATTACCCCCTGTGGACATGTCCCCTTCTAAATATACACACTCGGTTGAGCAGTAGTACAGTATATCATATATGTATCCAAGTGCACATCTCAAACAACAAAACAATTCTTTTGTTTTCTGACTCAGAGGTGTCAAACTGGTATAATAAAGCCTAAAACTCATGTCTAAATACAGTCTGGGTCAAGCGACAGCCCACTTTATATCAGAACTTTTATTACTTTGATTTTGGCAATTATTACTTGACGAAATGTAAATTTCGTCAAGTATGTTGGTCAGTCGAGTTTGTCTGTCTGTCTGTTTGTTTGTTTGTTTGTTAGCGCTCTACAGGTCACAATTTTGATCGTAAAGTCCCGAAAATTTGTCAGAAGATGTGCAGTCAGTACTCGACCAAGTGATTAACTTTTATGAGGTCAAGGTCAAATATTGAGGTCAAGGTCACGCAAAACGATAAAAACACATAAATTGTCATAACTCCAGTTCTATTCGTTATAGAGACTTCAAACCAAGTTCATATTGTAGATAAACTCGAGTTCTATCTTTTGTGACCTTGACCTTGGCATTTGACCTTGACCTTGAGAAGTTCGTTATGAGGTGAATGTCAAGGTCAAGTACGAAGGTCAGCGCACCATATCGAGTAGTATATTGTTGGAAAGGTCTTGAGCCCCTGATTCCAGTGATATCTCATTTTTGGCGCTGCGACATAAACTGATGTCACAATGACGTCATAAACGTCAAAAATCCGAAATTTCAAAGTGCCATAACATGGTCAATAGTGTATGGAATCCCTTGAAATTTGATATGCATTTTGACAGCATTGACCTCTACGAACTGAAGTACAAAGGTCAAAGGTCAAGGTCAAGGTCATTGAAATCCCAGAAAAACACGTTTCTTGTAATAACATCCGTTTGAATTGTCGTAGGTTCATGGAATTTGAACCATATCATTCAGAAGAGGTATAGCAATCGGACCTATATGTCAATTCCATGATTGACCTCAAACTTTGTCTATAATCTGACAAAACTTAATCAGAATCCTATGATAATTCTGGTTTTTACAGATATTTTTTATGTTTTCATGGCTCCAATTTTCACAAATTTACTGAACATTTAATTCTAAATCATTTATGCAGTCAGTTGCAGTGTTATTTCTAGTTTATGGTCCACTTTTCACATTTGGAATAAATTGAAAACTCGCCGAGATATCAAAGTAGAAAGAGAAGTGGGGTGAATCTGATTCTCAATCCGTTCACACACCAATAAGCTGTAGAAACGATTACTCCCTGTGGACATGTCCCCTTCTGAATATACACACTCGGTTGAGCAGTAGTACAGTATATCATATATGTATCCAAGTGCACATCTCAAACAACAAAACAATTCTTTTGTTTTCTGACTCAGAGGTGTCAAACTGGTATAATAAAGCCTAAAACTCATGTCTAAATACAGTCTGGGTCAAGCGACAGCCCACTTTATATCAGAACTTTTATTACTTTGATTTTGGCAATTATTACTTGACGAAATGTAAATTTCGTCAAGTATGTTGGTCAGTCGAGTTTGTCTGTCTGTCTGTTTGTTACTTGGCGAAATCTTCGATTTTCGCCAAGTATGTTGGTCACTCGCGGATGTTTGTCTGTCTGTTTGTTTGTTTGTATGTTACCTCTCTAGCGGCCACAGTTTTACCGCTAACTTCTCGAAACTTTTTTGTTGGATAGGTATTTGGCCAAGGACGGGACCGAACGTTTTTGAAAAAAATCGGTCCATTGATGACGTCACCAAAAATTCTTAAAAACTCGAAAAATCCCTATCTCTCATTATTGGCGAATTTTAAAAAATTCGCACAGCAGTCAAATTTGAACCGATTGTTCTGAAATTTGGTACACTGATATATGTTCATATCCTCCATCGAAAAACAAACTTGTACGTTGATCGGTTGAACGTCAATGACGTCATGACGTAAAATGTCAATTTTTGAAATGGGGCCATATATCAGAAAGTATTTGTCGTAAAGAGAAGCAGATTGCACCATTGAAAAGCTTGTTGAATTCTGGTTCAAGAGGGTACTGTCCGATACTTTTCCGCCCTGATAGATTTTCCGCTATGATGTCATAAACGTAAGGCCTGTCATGCCAGTATTTCGATTTTTCAGCAAAATTTCAAACATCCACAGTGCACTCAAATTTGAAGGTACTGGACTGTAATTATGACACCGTATGTGGAACTTTATTACCCAGCCACATACCGAGTTTCAACACGCTACGTGCAACGTCAATGACGTCATGACGTAAAACGTCAATTTTAAAAATGGAGCTATATATCAAGAGGTATTTGTCGTACAGAAAAGCGGATTGCACCGTTGGAAAGCTCGTTCAATTCTGGTTTAGGAGGGTACTGTCCGACACTTTTCCGCCATGATAGATTTTCCGCTATGACGTCATAAACGTAAGGCCTGTCATACACGTTTTTCGGCTTTTCAGCAAACTTTCAAACACCGACAGTGCACTCAGTTTTGAAGGAATTTGTCTGCAATTATGAGACCGTATGTGTAATGTTAATACCCAGCAAAACGCCGATTATCAACACGCTACGTGCAACGCCAATGACGTCATGACGTAAAACTTCAATTTTAAAAATGGACCTATATATCGAGAGGTATTTGTCGTACAGAAAAGCGGATTGCACCACTGGAAAGCTCGTTACATTCTGGTTCAAGAGGGCTCTGTCCGATACTTTTCTGCCATGATAGATTTTCCGCTATGACGTCATAAACGTAAGGCCTGTCATACCAGTTTTTCGACTTTTCACCAAACATTCAAACATCCACAGTGCACTCAAATTTGAAGGAATTGGATTGCAATTATGACATCATATGTGTAATATTAATACCCAGCAATACAGCGATTTTCAACACTCTACGGGCAGTGTCAAATACGTCATGACGTCAAACGTCAGTTTTCGAAATATGGTTGTATCTCCTTTGGTGTTTCTCCTAGAACGGAACGAATTACAGCATCGGAAACTTCGTTCAATTCTGCTTAAAACAAGTCATGTAGGTTTTTTCCGTCATGATATTGTTTTTTGGTATGACGTCATAAACGTAAGGTCCATCATACTTTTCAGCAAACTTTCAAACATCCATATTGCACTAAAATTTGAAGAAATACGACTACAGTTTGAGATCATATGTGAAATATTAGTACCCATGCCATTTACAACATGGTTTCAACATGGTAAGTACAGTGTAGAACGTCAATGACGCCATAACGTCAAACGTCAATATACGACTCTAAGTAAGTTTTTATCCTACAGTGAAATGGTATCCACCATTGGAAAACTCTTTTGTTTGTATGTTTGTTACCTGTCTAACGACCACAGTTTTCGCGCTAGCATCCCGAAACTTTTTTGATGGATAGATATGTGCCCTAGGACGGGATAGCACGTTTTTGAAAAAAATCTTACCATTGATGACGTCATTAAAAATTCTTGAAAACTCGAAAAGTCCCTATCTTTAACATGGGGCGATGTATATTTCACATTGATATTTCGCTAAAAGTGGCGGATTATTATTGGGCATAATATTTCAAAATTTGATCCTGATGCGATCCGGATTACGGATTTGACAGCCATTTAATTTTAACATTGAAAACTCCTTTCCACACATACAGTTTTCGTGCAAGCACCTCAAAAATTTGTTATTGGATAGGTATGTCCCCTCAGACTGCACCGCCTATTTTTGAGAGAAAGTTTCTTATCGATGACGTCACCAAAAATTCTTTAAAACTAAAAAAATCCCTATATCTAACATGGAGATATTTTTTTAAAAAATCATAACTCGTTAATTTTTTGATAAATTGTTCTGAAATGTGAGACAGACGTGTACAGTGACAACTCCTTCTTACCACAAAAGTTTGATCTCGATCTGATCCGGATTACGGATTTGACAACCGTTTGAGCATTTACATTGAAAACTACGTTCACCAGCTACTTTTGATGTGTTTTGCATAGTTCACGTTGATTTTATTTTGCACAAATTGGCGAAAAGTTACTGTGCACAAACTTACATCAAGTTGTCTGGATCTGATCCAGATTACGGATTGTGAATTGACCAGTTGTGAATATATCGAGTAGTAGCTCGTTTGAAAGGTCTGCGCGAGTGCTTGCCAAATCTGTCCTTATTTCCGAAATCTGAACTTAGGTAATGGCATTATGATGTCAAACCTTAATTCTATCATAGAATTTCACTTTTTACATGATGTGTATCAATCGGTCATGATCATTTTTGATCTGATGCTTTAGTATGTATATATGATGTAAAATGAAAAACATAAATAATGATTATGGCGTTAATAATTCTCCTAGAAACTTGAATCCAATTGCATAGTATAGATAAACTCTCTCTCTAAGCTTTATTATGCATTACCTTGGTCGTGAGCATTGACATCAACCTTGACATAACCGCTGAGAGTCAAACTTGCATGAAAAAGGTATTTTTCTATTCGTTGCATGAATACAATGTGTCAATCTTGACCCATGCCCCATCTCAATTTCTAGGGTGATCTGATCTCTCATTATGACCTAATTACCGTTTCGATGATGGAAAGAATCGCTTTTATCATGAGCGAAATTGAAGGTGTTTGAGTGTTTTTCGAATCTGTCATTATTTTCGAAATCCGACGTATCATTCATTATTATACATATGACAGGTCATACGACGTCATTATGATGTCAAACTTGATTGATATCAGCATTCCCAAACAAGGTCTGAACGTGATCTTAACTAGTACATCTCAGATCACACGTAACATAAGTTTCCTAGTCCAGAAAGGGTACACTGTCGCTAATTACTACTACTACTCCAAGATAGATAGATGTGGGAGAGATAAGTGAGAGATAAATGGGAGATAGATAATTTATTTTGTACACACATGATATAAGTACATCTTAGATCAAAATGATAAAATAATACATGGTAGTTTTTGTACAGGAGACCAAAGGAGACGACGCTAATCGAGCTGGCGACCTTACAGTTGCAGTTGATACATGTGTATCACACAGAAACCATTTGCCAAACCAATACGGCCTATGTATCGCAGGTTACTCTTTGTTCTAAATTAAATGAAGATCAAAAATGTGCCAGACGGATTAAATATAGTATCCATCCAATTTAGAACAAAGAGTTATGTATTACATATATATTTCCGTGTAAAGTTCATGATGCAATCTTGGATGTAAATAATGAATGAAGCGTGACATTTAATCCCAATAACAACTTTATGTTATTGAATACAGAAGAACGACCAGTATAACATAAATGGATCAATTATATTTCTATATACATTGTATACCACACCTGTATTTGTTGTATTTGCATATTCATCCATTGGAAAGAGATGAACGATTCACATGCTGCCATTTATTTCAACAGGCATTTGGCATTTCATTTTCTTAAAGAATGCTAAATTTAATACATGATGAATTCAACACACCATTAATACCCAAAACATGATATTATATTTGCCGTCAGCCATGAGTTTATGTGATAATGAGTTCAGATGAATACAGTAAACCCAGAAACATTCACCTACATAAAACCTTCGCGATTTTCACAATTGAATCTTATGGCCACGAATGTTGTAATTCACAATCTTGAAACAGGTATTTTCATTGGTATTATATTGGTGTTATTGGTTTGCGTATCTGTTGCGGTGCCGATATAACAGGTACACGCCAAGGGTCTGCATAGCAGGCTCTGGTGATCGCCCACATCGGCTCTGAAGCGAAACATAAGGGGACAAAATTATATGGACATACATTGTTTCAAGAAACTTCATAATATTCATACCAATATACAATTCCAGGATGATCCAAGATTTCATGTCTGTGATAACTTACAACTAGTGTCTTGGTGTACCAATAACTCTTGATGAACAATAAAAATTCAGGACAAATTTGATTGCATGGCTCATATTTTAGACGTGGCTGACTCAGACCCACCTTGAATATCAAGTTAGCCAATTTTTCGTTGTCTACTGGAGGCAGCTGTAGATCTGTTGAGAGGTGATGTGGAGTGTAATTCACCATTGTGATCACCACGAGTTTCGCTGCCTATTTTTCTGAAATTATATAGTAAAAAGTATTGTATATTAAAATAAGTCCAAACATTTTTATTTACCACCAATATGGGTGGTAAATAAAAATGTTTGGACTTATTTTAATATGCGAGTTGTGAGCATTAACTGTGACCCAGCAATTACAAACTGTGTTTGGACATAAAAGACATTAAAATTGACAAAAATGTAAGCTTCATTATTTTTTACAACGATTGGTGAACACGTATGAGCTTATATAAACATCTTTTGTTGGCACAGATCTTGGCGTACGGGTGGTTATTAATATCAGAGGAAATCAGTGAGCTGGTGAGAATCCATCAGCCTGATTTGGGAACCACGTACCACGTAGAGGACACTCCATATACGTACTGAGCTAACCGGGCATCAGAGACATTGAAAAATTCACACCATGGATGATGTGCAATTTGTCATCATCATCTGCCCTGTCAGATAATATTATATCCGGGGGAGGGGGGAGTTGGGGTGGGGGAGTTGGGGGGGGGGGGTGAGTAGGTTATGAAAAATGTCCCATTTCTCCTTACAACAGCTATAAAATGTGTTCTTCTCGATGATACAGTTTGGTTCAATTACCAGTCACACTACAAACACATGAATGAAAGCGTACTCAAAACTATCTAGCTCCCTACATATTAGACAGATAGGGAGATAGACGGGGAGATAGATAAATAGATAGATAGGGAGATGCAGTTTATTTCAAATGTGCAATGCAACAAATAGTTGTATTATAATACGATTCATAATACATGTGTGCTGCACATTGATGGAAGCTGTCTGTAACACGCGAGTGCCCTGACTTCCACAGATACATATATAGCACATAATATATAGTATACAAGCTACAGGCAGTTGGAATTGAAAGCGTAAGAATGTCATTTTTTTGCCGAAACATTTTGAATATGCTGTTGAACTGATTGCTATGATATGGTTTGTATTACAGTATTTGTAATTATATGTAGGGCCTATTGATTCAGAAGACTGTTTCGCAGAAATAAGTTGGATACCACATATGTCATGTGCACATGCGATTCCGTTGTAACGAATGAAATACCGACAACGCATCAATCCAAACCGCACCTTTGAGGTGATTCCTTGTCCATCGATACCCAAATTGTCTGCACAGATTTTTTTTTCGGCCGTTTATTCCCAGACCAGATATTTCGTGGATGTTTATGTTAGCCTTAGGCCTAATAGATTCTAGCTGTTACATCAGCCCGTGCAAATATTCACTGGCCTGGGCAGATCGACGGACCGACCACATTGCGACCCCCGCTGTATGACACAGACGTGTGACGCGTATGACGTGTGACACGAGACAATTGTAAACTACAATTCACAGAATACTAGTAACTAGGCGAAGCCCGCACAATGCGCGCAACATTTGTCCATCGTGGAATCGCTCGAAGCCCGTCAATGCGGAGACCTGCCAAGCGGACAACTTACCACGATCATAGTAGTACCGGGCGCGAGCCCGGAGATCAAACAGGACCAATGAACTAAATGACGTATAACTTATACTAAGTCCCTTAACTGTACTAACATGCAGTGGACATGGCAAATACGGGATGATGTAGAACCAAGCTTTTGTGAGAATACTAATTGTAAAGTGATATTTGGATATTTCGTTGCAACTAGGTATTACGTGTATTGTGCTCCAGGATTGATACAATGTCAAGAGGTAGTTAAATAGCCTCCCACACAAAAGACCCTCTTTGTCCCACACTTCAAAGTAACAAGGTTTGAATGCGACCTAAAATTATCTTGTAGTCAAATGAAATGTCACAGATGTGACACCGATACTGCAATAAGTGTACGCCATGCCCAAGCAAATACATATATCAGGTACCTAAAATATTACAAGTGTAAAGCTTTCCAATTCATCAAAACAAATACATAGATCGCACAGGAATATATATATCAAAAGGCTACAGAAATATATGGGCAAATTACCTGAGGCATCACAGATTATGATATGCCTTGGTGACGAATATGATACGAATATGATCATAATTTACTATTATGCATATCAAAGCAAGAAAAATGATTACATGGTGTTAAGCAATATTTTTTTCCTCGAACCATTACTATTGATATCATTCATTTCGCACACTTGATGGTGGACAATACTAAATCATGATCAGAATAATACACATCATGAATGTCAATTACTACTTTTGCACTGCCATCTTTTTCCAGGCCGTTGAAATACACGTGATCTATAAGAGTTCCACTATCAGTTGTTGCATTCGAAACAAACTGGTAAAATCCAAAGTTTTCCATTAATCGTGTCAACTTTGTTTGTTTGCCTTCCACAATATTATCATTGAAATCACCGATCACCACTGTTGGTACACCGGGAGCGAGCAAACTCAACAGGGTTTCTAACTTCCTCAGGAATGTCACTATTGGCAAAGAGGGTGGTCTGTAAATGAGTACTATACAAAATGGAGATGGCACATTAAGAACAACTACCTTCGATTCCAAACCAAGAACAGACAACATGTCAAGCTCTTTGGGTTTGCGATCTGCAGAGGCGCATATCATAAGTCCATGATTCTGTCCATCATTTCTGCAGTCGTCACGAAATGCGACAAAATTATGCAATTCTAGAAAGTTGCTGATGTCTTGATTTTCATTCAAGTACGTTTCAGTGAAACACAACACTCCAGTACGGTGAATTATTTCTCTTTCGTATTGACTATTGAGGTCTTCAATTTTGTCCAGAAAGTAATGAACATTTAAGTGACCAACAGTGATATAATCTAGATTTTCTAGTTCCATCAAGTTCGGAAAAGCTGGCGGGCATAACATGTTTTCCCTCATGCTGTCCATTTCATGTTTGATTACTTTGTCTGCTTTAATTCCACGCCGATCAAAATCAAGAATATGTAGTCCCTTGAGTGATTTAACGCGACTAAATGCTACGTAAGCCTGACCTTTCCCAAATCTGGTTGCCCCCTTCATGCTAACTACAATCTCATTCATTGTTAAACCTTGACATTTGTGAATTGTAACTGCCCATGCCAAAGTTAGAGGAAATTGTCTTCGTGATACTTGTGAACCTTTCCTGCCAGCTTTCTCGAACTTCCCTTCTTGTCGTAATATCGGAATAGCATCTGGATATTCTAGTTTCCATTGACTGTTACGATATGCTTTTTTACCCACACTTTCCTCGTCAAATTGTACTAGCACGACGGATACACGGTTGTTGGAGTTCTTTATTATACCTTTAACTGTTCCTAGAACGCCGTTCACTAAGCCATCTGATGTGTCTACGTTGTATGTCAGCATGACGCGCGCACCAACAGCCAGTACAAGAACAGTGTGCAGTCCAGCAGTTTCGGATCGTTTTTGTGTAGTCCCACTATTTCCAAGATCCAGTTGACCTGTTTTGTCTGTTTTGTCATCTGCTGCGATAATTTTTACATGCGAAGATTCATCAGGAGCTAAGCACCTCAACATTTCTTCATTTCTCGTGTCAACGTCCTTGTTATAAGCATATACGTGAAGAACGTTTTGAGGATACTCTGGATCTTCCCTGCTGATTTCTCTTGATTTCAGAACTTCAACATCGTGGTCAGTACATTCACCAGTTCGAACACGTGACAACAGTTGTGCAAATTCCTCATCGCCTTTCTGACGCATTATTTCATCTAACTCGTGCAGCATAAAATTGTCTCTCCATAGTGATCCATTGAGGTTTGCTAATGGATCCCGAACATTGTCAAATATCCGTGACTGCAAAACGGGCGGAAGCTGATATAAATCTCCTACTGCCAGGATACAAACATTTCCAAACAGAACATCATCTGGTACTCCCTTGATCTCATTCAGTCGTTTGTGTATAGTCAGAAGCATGTCTGAACCTACCATCGATATTTCATCAATTACCACTACACACAGATTCTCCATGTTTGATCGTAGGGTGTTCAGTTTTTCGAACGTGAGAGTATCACTGGCTTTGTCATACTTTGTAACCCTTATCAGTAATGCCGAATGAATTGTCATTCCCCTTATACTAAAACTAGCAACACCAGTGGGGCCTAGGAGCAATACTGTGAGGTCTGTCGGTTTGATTGTATTTGACAATGCTAACAGTCGTCTGGTCTCAAAGTGTATCAGTTTTATCACGTGTGATTTTCCCACGCCACCTGGACCACTTAGAAACAGTCTATAAGGAACCACGGGCTGACCCTTTTTCATTGCAATAACTGTTTCTTTGCACCACTTGCGGTGATACCTTACAATCTGGCGCTGTTTCGTATTCAAGGCACGCATCATTTTCCTATACTCAGTCAATGACATAACACCTTTGTCAATTTCTGCTTGATAACGTAACCCTAAATCAGTAACAGGATTGCTATTCTGATTCTCAATCAGTGCTGCATTGGCATCCACATCTTCTTGTTCGATATCTCGTTCTGTTTCAGGTCCTTCAGCTTCTGCCTGTTCATTGTTATGCTCTGTTTCGGGTGCAACACTCGCCCACACGTGTTCTGGTGGTCCACACAAAGAATTCAGACGTATCGCTTCATCAATCAACTCTGTGTTTTCAGTAAATCGCTGTTCGTTTTCACGTAGTTCATCAGCAATTGCCATGTAGTGATCTTGAAAACTTGCATAACCACCAATCAAATCTGTGTTTTCGTGTCCCCAGTGTTTGTAGAGCATCAATTTGGCTCTGTAAAAATTCCCTGTGTCCAGTTCAATGTCAAACTTTCGAAAACGAATAACAGCTTCGGTTTTGCGTTTATGCATTCTCCCCAGTCCATTCTTCAGAACAATATGTTTTGGAAGATCATCTCTCTGTGGCGAAGGGTCACCTTTATTTTCATCCATGTCCAACACCACTGGTACACTATCATCGACAGCTTCTTTGTCATTGTAACTAACTGTGTAGTTGGCAGCAAAGGCAGCAAGGCACATGTGTTCCAGTGAATTGGGTCGAGATGCATACCGGGTAATAACGTTTTTCTGAAATATGTCCTCATCGGTTTCATCTTTGTGTTGCAGTTCTTTCATTGGTTTCAGGACACCAATACGTTCTGACGGCGGATCAGTGTTAACAAACAAAACTTGTCTGCTCAGTTTTCGCATTGGAATAGACAATATTCTGTAGGCTGCTTCTTGAGCGCTGACCTCACGGTGATTCAGAAACACAGATCCAACTCTTTTTAGCATGCTCTTTATGTCACCATCTTTGTACTCGCGACATGTCTGTCTCAATAGTTCTCCCATTCCACTCTCGTTTTTTGTCATATACGCTGCTACGTACATGATCACTGCGTAAGGGTCCAACAAATATTGAATGTCCATGTTCGCCTGCCACGCTCTCAATATCGTGGGGTTGTAGGGATTTGTATTACATTCACAGGGATCTCTCTTCAGAACAACATTATTCCCTCGCTGGGAAACTTTAAGTGCTTTTTCGTAATCTTCTCCTTCGACATTCATATTGTCCAGCAAATCTCCAAGCTTCTGCGCAGAATTCTCGTGTATATCAAGTTCATTGCGAACCAAATTTAGCACCTGTTGAGCTTGACTTTTGGTTTCTTTTGGGTCTTCGCCTGCCAGAGGTTCACTAGCTATTAGTGTGTCTTCACTTGGTGGTCGCGGGTAACCAAACCTACATGAACCTCTTTTGCGGCAGTACGAGGAATGGCTGTGTGTCTGTAGTTTTCGCACGAGTGATTCTAGCTCAGGATCTTCCTCTGGCAATTCACAAGTAACATGTTTATCAATGAATTCACACACCTCTTTCTCAGATTGTTCGCCCAGCTTTGGTGCATCCTTTACCCATAATATTGTGTGAGCATGTGGAGACCCTCGAGCTTGAAACTCTATACGAATGACGTAGTCTACGACTTCTCCCAGTGGTTTAGCATTGGACATCAACACAGTTTTTAACAGAAGCTCAAGTCTGTAATGAAAATGACGCGCTGCAGTAACTGGATTATTCCGAAGCCATCCAACTCTTTCTTGAAAACTTAGGTTTTTTACATCTTCGTCGGTCAAAGTTGTACCATACTGTCTCGCAATTGTCTGTATCAGATCAGGCCACTGCATATCAGCTGCAGACACTGTGAAAAACCACGTTGGTATACCTAATTGTCTCACCATTGCTAGAACATCATAATACAATGTCTGGAAATATGCTGGCGAACCTCTTATATTTGTTAAGATTTTATATGCATGGTCAGATTGTATGAGGGCAGTTAGTTTGTGTGCATTGTTTACCATTCCAGCATTTATGCACTTTCCTTGAAAATGTTTACCAGACACCCTTCTAAATACGAAATGATTTATGTCACTCTGCAACTGTTTACTTTCAACTGCATACTGTGCACTTAGCAGGTACTCAGGAGACTTAGCGAATCTACCCTCACAATCGAGCAGACGTTGGTTAAAATATCGTCGTGGGGTAATTTCAACCTCGCGTTCACTTGTTAAGGCAAATTTGCCATTCGGGTATTTGTCAGGAAAAGCAAGTTCTTCAAAATTAGGATCAGATAGGAGTGGTTGTGGTTTCTCTGTTTGTCCTGGGGCGACATTAACTACCAGATTCGACATATCTTGACTCTCTCTCATCAAACATGTTTCAAATGGGAGACCTCGAATTTTGCTTGCTTCTTCTGAAGCGGTTTCATCCTCTTCAATTTCGTCATCAGAACATTCGTTTTTTGTTCTCTTATCACTGGAGTGTCCTTCTGCAATTACATCAACTTGATCGGAAACATCAGGAGGTGCGTTTGGGGAAACCAGTGCCTCATCAGTATGGTCTTTGTTTGATTTTTCAACACTGCATGGTTCCAATACAACGTAATGATTTTGATCTAGTAAACCGAGGTCAAACTCATATCGCGACTCTGATCTGGAGACTACAGTGAGACAAGTTCTGTTTGTGGTTTTGTGCACCTTCACAGTAAGCGCGAACATGTCAACGAGTGCTTGTAAAGCTATGTGCTCTCCCCACTGCTTACTATACTGGAGGCCATCGAGATATTCTATCCACTGAATCTCCTGCCGGCTGTGGTCATCGGTTATTTCTGCAATTGCCCTATCTGTGTTCGTGGGTGGTTCCGTGTCTCCATTACCAACATGTGCACACACAAAATCTCGATATTGGTCGGGATTCTTGGACATGTACTTCGCTAACAACGCACGCAATTTAGTTGGGGATATTTTTGAAATACCCAGCCTCTCAAGTTGATAGCATACTGCATAAAACAGACAATCGCCATCGCCGGGGGTGTCTATGATGTTCATGTCCATGTTTCTAGCCAGTTCACTAAGTTGCCGCATGTCCGAATTGTCAGCAGAGGCGAAGACGCAATATGTCATGGCACTTTCCTTGGCGACTTCGACAGCAGTTTGGATATTTTTATCAGTCTTTGCACCACTACCATCAAACGCTGTAAGGCATGAAATATTCTGCTCAACGCCTTCAACAGATCGCTTTTGACTTATGCGTGTGCTTATACACCTTGAACTCTTGGATGTTTCTTCTTGTCCAATGATTCGAGTTCGCTCCAAACCAAATGATTTCTTACATTTTTCATCAACTACATTATCAAAGTTGTTGCACCTTTTACTAATTTTGTCAACTGCAGTGACTGACTTTTCTATTTCAAACGATTTCACAGTCTCTGTACTTATTTCCACTTGCATTTCGTTTTCAGCTTTCTCGGTTTCACAGGATGTCATTGCCGTCCACATGTCATGATCATCTTCCGCTGAATCTTTCACCCAATCCTCATTGATCTCGATATCAGCATACAATGGATTGTTTGCTTTTAGGTATCTAAGTGCTGACAGTACTTTATCAGGTCTAACGTAATCAAAAATATAGAAACTTTTATATCGAAGATTGCGTTTGAATTTCAGTGGTAACAGTTGTGTCTGTGAAGGCAATCGTGGCAACTGTTCACACACGAAATCGAGTTTTGCAGGAACGTTAACAGCCGGACCATGTATTCCAAGTTGCCTTCCACGTGGCAATGCCACCATTTTCAGAAATGGTATCCGTTGTGAAATTAAACGTAACTCCAATCCATTCAATCCTTTCAGCTCTTCAGGTATTTCAACTAAATCTAAGTTGTTTGCCTTGGCTTGAGCTGGTAACTTGCCTTTTCTAAGTGATGCTCTGCATGTTAAACATATCCATTCTTTGCCGCCGGGCGAGGTACGTCTGAATGGTAGGATTAAATCTAGTGTCCGCTTCGATATCTTACAATAATTGTCTGCCTTGAATTCCACAACAGTAGACCGATACATCAACCTGTTACAACAACAGCAAACAAAGTCTGCAGAGCATTGGACACTCTTGAGAAATTTGTTCACCAATGCCTGATTGCTTAATATCTGCGTCCTTGTCCTGTTTCTTTTCTCCTTGATATATTGTTTGTGTTTCTCAAGCCTTTGACGCTTCTTGCCTGGTGCTTCCATTTCTCTGTTAGCAGACATTGAACGTTTCACTTTGTCAAGTCTGTCACTTTTTTTCTCTGATACCTCCAACATTCTCTTAGCTGACTTCGAGCATTTATCTTTATCTAGTCTTTGTTGTTTCTCGTATGGCGCTTCCTTCTCTCGCTTAGCTGACTTCGAGCATTTATCTTTATCTAGTCTTTGCCGTTTCTCCTCTGGTTCTTCCTTCTCTCGTTTAGCAGACACAGAGCGTTTCACCTTTGCAAGCCTTTGCTTTTTCTCCTCTGCTACTTCCTTCTCTCGTTTAGCAGACACAGAGCGTTTCACCTTTGCAAGCCTTTGCTTTTTCTCCTCTGGTACTTCCTTCTCTCGTTTAGCAGACACAGAGCGTTTCACCTTTGCAAGCCTTTGCTTTTTCTCCTCTGGTACTTCCTTCTCTCGTTTAGCAGACACAGAGCGTTTCATCTTTGCAAGCCTTTGTTCCCTTTCTTCTGCACTCTCCAGTTCGCGAAGTTTTCGCATGTATAATTTGCACTCTTTTCGTTTTTGGTCTGCACTTTTCTTCCGCCCCATTGTCAAATTCTACAAATGTCAAAACTGATATGATAGCGAAATACACTTATGGTTTTGTGAAATCAAAAGATTAGTCTATAATTATTATCGATAATTCAATGCAGACTAAGTAGATTTTAAACATATGGAGCTGCGCTGCTTTAATAAAAATGCCCAGTCCCAGTTATCAGGTTATGTACGCGTATCGGAGCTGTGCTGCTTTAATAAAAATGCCCAGTCCCAGTTATCAGGTTATGTACGCGTATCTGTTTTCTGACAAATTCTTTGTGCAAAAATCTGCTTGCAAGTCAATATTATCAAATCAAGCTGTTGTATAAACTCCCAATAACAAACTTAACGAATATGTTTCTTGTAGTGTGTGAATATTCTTCACAAATTCCACTCTTATCAATCAACAAATAATAAAAGTACCAAAGTTTATTTTCAGCAATACAGCACAAGGTATATCGAACAGCAATGAACAGTACTTATATGTTAATGTACTTTTCCCTTCACACCTGTAAACCAGTGAATCTTGTAAGTAATTCAATAATTTCAAAACTTGTGTGTTAACAACATTGGATTCAAAGTACTAAATACAGCTGTACTATGTGACTCAGTCTTTTCCAGATTTTATTTTCCAACAGTTATCACTCGGCAGATTTATGGCAGAGAACCACAATTGATAGGAAAATAGCACAAGGAACAATTCCTTCGTGCATGCAAATCTGTTTTCCGACAGCTATTGTGCAGCAATTGGTTAATGCAGAGCAATGTGATATAGATATATATACCAGACAAGTTTAAATTCAGAATCAAGGTGCTAAGGATCAGAATCAAGCTTTCAATGACAAAATCAACGACTTTGTTTATTCTGTGATGGATATTGTTCAGATTTTACTCTTGTCAACAAACAAATATCCCAACAGAAAGTTATGTTCTGCAATACAACAGAATATTACAGAATACAATGTGCAGTGCTTGCTCAAATCTACTTTTGTTTTCACAGCTAGTATATACTTTGTCTACCTTCAAATTTCCTAACACAACTCAGCCACGTGCAACAAGCTTATTCCAAGTGCAACAAGCTTATCACAAAAACACGTTCAATTCAATCTTGATGTTAAGATGGAAGTGAACTCAAGACACCAATCGACTTCACTTGAAAGATTTTGAAAACTATTTTGACACGAAAATAAGTGAAGTCACAATTTCACAGCCAGATATTCACGTATTTTCCAAACTTTTAAGCAATCGAAAGCACACAACGTAGTGCACACGAATTCAATCTCAAGCAATATCAGGTCAATGCAGTTCAATCTCAGTTCAATAGCAATACAGCCGCAGTACTGGACAGAACAAGCTGTCACACCCCAGCGATCTACGTCGAGATCGTCTGAGTTAGTGCTAGCCCTCCAAGCTAGACTCCCTGTCAAGCACGCTGTGTTCGACAGGTCGCAGAGTGAAGTGTACGTTGACACGACCCCCTGGCACCCGTAACGTCTGAGACGTCACTGTGGCAACCTGAAAAAATAAAAATATACATGTATTCACCATACTGCAGCTTGTTGAAATTATATCATATTTAGCTACGGCCTGATCACATACGACCATGTGGGCAGATCCCCCAATATAGATCATCCCTGCCATCCGAAACATTCTTGAATTGATATACCACATAGTTACAGATAGTGGTATGTTTACATTTAAGTTTGAAATCAATACCAGTAAGAAATGCTTTGAACTGGAAAGCAGTGAAGTTCTAAATCAATACTAGTAGTATTAGTTTCGAGACAGATGGTACCTCACCAGCAACATACTTGCTATTATGCTGCATTTCATAATGTCTCGCCATAGAAAATTCATGCAATGAAATACAACACACAATTGGATCATTATATTCCACATTTGTAAAATCTCCAGGGCCAAATTATTATCAGGCACATGTATTTGTTAGGTTTTCTACACCTCTACTACATATAGTGATATCAGACCTGTTCAAATTACTCTTATCGACTATTAATTAAACGAAACATACTTCAGGTCAGATCCTTTCTGAACATGTATGTGGAAATTGCCACATGTAGAGAACGCACAGTGCATCTGTCTAACAGTGTTAATTTCGAAAACAAAATTGTGTTGCCAAGTAAGCCATCTGGTTGCTATGTCAACCAAAATAGATAAGGTGTTCTAAAAAAAATATATGATCTATCTGATCCGAGTTCGGATGAAATATGCAATATGTAGCCTTCACAAAGAATTTCGAAAGACGCAATGGATGATCACATAACCATAGTATTAGTATGTTCTGCTATGACAGAGAAAAATAGATGTAGTTTACCGAGAGTAGAGATTAATAATGTCACAGTTACCACAACATGATCCGAGGTTAAGTTGCTTCCCAGTTATTGAGTATTCATGTCAATTCTCAGTTTGTCAGTTTCTACAGAACATTGACCCACTAGGCCAAATAGGTACAAGTCTGTCTCAATGGTTCGTTAAATTACCAGTATATGGCAAATATTTGTGACATCACATACATTGTAGCTTCGAAGCTTAGTTCCCAAATTAATCATATCAGTTCAAATTTACTACAGTTGATTTGACGAATATAGCATGAACATAAACACTGTCAAGCCTCTGAACGCGCCTCTTTACCTCGCCAGATCAACATTTCCCGGGATATTTATCATGAGCACTGAAATATTTTTCTACACGTGTGAACTTCATAGACAATTTTCTTCCTTCCATAAAAACATAGTATAGTATACATATAGTCAACAAAAAATAGTGCAAATTAGAAATAATTCTTAATTTGTGTACATCATGACTATACTATATTTCACTGATGTTTTAAAAGTGTAGTTTACCACATGACATATGAATGTATAAATGCACATTGACAAACGGATATGTATTTGTTTTGTAATCTTGCTATCTAGTGGATTTTGTGGATTCTAACACAATCTTCGTTCAACAGTTTGTTCATCGAAACAATTTTGGTGTATTGAGTGCACTTAATTCGAGATACAACTAGTTGATCATAGTTCTAAAACTATGAGGTCTACAATGTTCACCAAATGATGAGCAAAGCATTATCATGTAAAATGATGTCTGATTGGACTATCTTACATTTCATAGTAACAAATATTGTCCTCGAATAATTGGATGTGAATGTTCTCACGAAACATTCTGCTAGCAGCAATTCATTATAATTGACAACAGAAAGAACTATAATGCTGGAATATTAAAGCACAAGCTGACATTATCGAGGTATATCGTACATACAAAATAAGAACAATTCCGGAATACAATACATGTACATTGGGGGCTAGTACTTACAAGCACATATTTTTCTACTTATTCAGCACAACTAACAAAGGAGTCAAGTTTTTATACCAACACAAATGTTCATTCATATGAAAATCAATGAACCACAGTGAATGTTCTATAGCTGGAAACATTCTGATCTCATACAATGATCTCTTGTGCATTATAAACAAATACAACTGGACATTCTAGTCACTAATGACCGCATGGGTGTATCACTGAAGCCCCCTTTCAACCCTATTGCCCAAAACATAAATGCAGACTCTGAACTATTTTTTACTGTCAGGCCCTGGCAATATTAATGTCAATTTTTTTGGTGACATCAACATTCCTACAGCCACCAACAATACAGCCAAAGAGTCTCAAAAAGAACATCAGCTCTGTACTCTAATCTACATCCACTGCAATTCGTTAGGTAAATGTTCGCAGATACCAAAGTATATTTCTCATTTTTGTACTAAATAAACTGGTTAACCTACTGACATTCATTCTATCATCATCCTGGAAAACAAATTGTTTCTGCAGATGACCTTTGCCAAACAGGCCTGTGCAATATCGTTGTTTTTCATTGAAAACACCCACCAGAGCGTTCACATGAAAGTATCCTAAACAGGCTAATATTAGTGTGACATGTGTCGGCAGTCAGCCATTTTGGTTGCTATGCCAACCAAAGTTAATGATCTTAATCAAGCGACCTGTAGAGCATTCACACGAAGTGTCTATGGCGGATATCGCGGATATAATGGCATGAAAGCTGACAAGCGTAAATCCAATGATAATTGTACAGATAGACAGCAACAATAAACTGGGAATGCAAACTTAACAACAGATCACTATCTATGTGCAAAACACTTGTGCACAGATAGCGTACCACAAGTAACACTGGTAGTGGCCTCTCCCTGGTGCAGCGACTGGTCAAGCTTTGCTTGACTGGGCCTTGCTCGGGTGAGTCTGCCTCGTCCTGCACCGAGGCCCCTTTAGCGTAACTGGGGAATCTGTGAACAGAAAAAAAACAAATCAGAATTAAAATGGTATTCTGGTGAAGCAAGCTTTAATCCCAAAAATCTATATTTTAAATTGGCACTTTCAGGTCAAATGATACATGAAACTTATACATGATGTGAGCTGTTTGTTTACCTTTTGAGAAACAAAATAACAATGTATTCAACTCTTTCATATCGTCAACATTATTGTAATCGTCATATTTGTAAGGTATCATATATTGCACACTATTGCTCATTCCATGCTCATATAGATTCCATTAAACAAACTGCTTATCAACTGTGATTAACAACTTATCAACGAAATGTTTAAATACCAAGGTGGTTCTGCCACAGGATGCTGACTTCAAGGAACAGCCCTCAAGTAGCCGGGTGCAGCAAACTGTGAACAAATAAGAAGTCTCAGATGCCCTAATACATGTAAATCAACTGAAAACATAGAAATTGATGTAGTGTGCAGAATTCAAATATATATAATATAATAATAGGCAATACAATGTGTAAATATGATAAAATTATATCCTAATTTCCCAAGACTTTTACTAGTATATGTAGCAAATACATATGCAGAGTCACAGTATACATTGTACAGTATTTTAATGTTAGCCCATTGGAGCTTTATATTGTATGTGATGAAGGAACATACCACCGAAGTGAAACAAACTGGATGGCACTGGGTAGTCCTCCTAGTAGCACGAGGACAAAACAGGAACTGTACAGTCACCAGCAGCCTTCTTGGTCACAAGAGGACTGCACACAAAGCTGGACACCACAGGGTCACTGGTAGCAGTTCTCCCAGTCACAAAAAGTTACACAAACAGGTGAACACCACCGGCAGAAGTCACTAGGGACAGTCGCCGATAGTCCTCCCAGTCGCACAAGGGCCAGGCACAACCCAAACACAGGCTGGAACTGTTAACTGGTCCGCCCAGTCACCGAAACACACGAAAGCACAGGAAGTACGGTAGTACAAAGTCTGATTGTCAGCAATCTGAAAGATAACTCTTGAGGTAAGTATATTCACAACAAGTTATTACTAATATCATTGCAAAAGTTCGCCCAAGTACTAAGATAGGTTACCAGACAATTTTGGTTCAAGCACCACAGGCGAGATACGACATTGAGATTTACCAATCAAGTTCATCTTTGTGAACTTCAGTGTCACCATTAGGTGTGCTGCATATAATTTTGTGGCCTTTCCAGCCCATATATTCGGCTTTTTCGGAGACTCAAGGCACTTCATCTTTATAAATAATGTCAACGACCCCAGTTAACATGTATGGAAACAAAAATCTTAAAATTAATCTGATAGTTTCCGAGAAAACAGCAAAAAATTGAATTTTGGGCTCTTTGGGCCGGCTTTTCAGGCCTATCGATCGACTCAAGGCACTCCATCTTTATAAACAATGACAAGGACCCCAATTAGCATGTTTTGCAATGAAAATATCAAAACTGATCAGATAGTTTTTGAGAAAACGGATGAAAACTTAAATTTAGGCCTTTTTGGGCCTTTTGAGCCTAGATTTTTCGCCTTTCATCGATTCAAGGCACTCATCTTTATACACAATGACAAGGACCCAATAAGCATATAGAGAAACAAAAATCTCAAAACTGATCAGGTAGTTCTCAAGAGATCAGCCAATAACTGAATTTTGGGACTTTTTGGGCCATTTGAGCCTGAATTTTTGGGCCTATCGATGAACTCAAGGCACTTCATCATAATACACAATGTCGAGGACGCCAATTAGCATGCTTTGAAATGAAATTCTCAAAACTGATCATATAGTTCTTGAGACAATAGCCAAAAACTGAAATTTACAGGTGCGGAACCAAATGTTGAACAGTACCAAATGTCAAACACAGTTGTTCACTTTATCAGTGTTCAAAGAGCATGTAATTAAATCAAACTTTCATGAGTAAGAGTTGCTTACATTTAACATTGGTACGCTCATGTGCAGTGAATTATAATTTTGTTCATGCGTTTTTGAGGATTGATAAATTTAAAAACTGTGTTCGACATTTGGTACTGTTCAATATTTGGTCCCCCACCTGTAGGCCTTTTAAGCCTAGATTTTGGGCCTTTCGAGCAATTCAACGCAGTCCTTCTTTATACACAATGTCAAGGACCCCAATTAGCATGTTTTGAAACAAAAATCTCAAAACTGATCAGACAGTTTTTGAGAAAATGGCCGTCAAATTTTAGAATTGAGCATTTTTCGACAAAAAAAAAAGTGAAAGTCAAAATTAAACCAAGGGCTTAGAAAGGTTACCAAACATCATATATTCAGGTATTAGCCTTTTGGTATAAATTTTGGTATAAATCCTGACCCACTGTGACACGGTGTCAGGTGAAAGCCGTTGTCATTTCAGAAAGGGACTAACACTTAACTCTGTTATTGGGCTGAACTAAAACTCGTATAGGCCTATGTATGGTATATTATAGTGATGTAACCCCAAATATTTAGTTTGATTCTTTTGTGTTGCAAACAACGACTACATGGGGAAGTTCATGTCTTTGTTCATGTTAGCGCAGATGTAAACAATTCGTTCACATTGTGCGTTTTTTCGGTATGTTCAAAATCCACTGCCGGATCATGCGGACGTATTTTGGGGGTTGTAACGGTGCTATATCATCTAATAATTGCTAGCCAATTGATTGATAACGAATTTCAGAAACCGATTATTCCACTTTAAGTGAGATATTTAGAAAAACATTCCCCATTATAAAGCATAAGAGAATTTAGCTTGGGAAAGTCCCATTTGGCCCGAATTCGGACCCAAAATACCTAGCCCACTTTGAGTGATTCAAGGGCAAAGAAACTCATACACCTCACAGGGGTACATATGAGGACTGTTATGCATCAATAAGAGAAAAAGGTACAGAACAGATATTGACAAAACAACCGTCGAAGTCCAAAATTCGATGTTTTTTAATTTGTCAAAAATGGCAGCCATAAGATTAAACCGTACAGTTTGAAGATGTTAACGCCGGATGGACGAATACACGGCCAAACGGATGCAACGCCATGCCAATAGGTTACTGTATCGGACCAAAGGTAGAAAGTAGGGGTAAAGCTAACACTGTTCCAGGGCTACGTTTCCAGCCTTGCGTTCAGTGAACAAAACGTTCTGTGGCGCTACGGGACGGAAGTAGCATTTTCTATTGTTCTTGGATAGCAACTAGGGGGCAACGGCGAACGTTCGCAGAGCGCTCGCTGTCACTGAACGCAAGGCTGAGTTAGGGTAAGGATGGGGCGAGTGAGGGCTGAACAACGCGAGCTGCTGCCATGGCTGCTGCCGCCGTGCCGGTGAGCCGCTAGCCTGTTGGCCGCTATCCCGGTCACATGAAAATCACCGATGTTCATCTGAATACACTCGCGAACCACAGTTTCGATACAGAAACATGATCTAGAACATATAATCTATTCGCGCACATCAATTTTATCCGTTTTGTCGAGCTAACACCGACATAATCCAAGGTTTTCGTACATGAAGAACTTGAGCAAAACAAAAACACCTCACCGGAAATCAGTCCGTCCAACACTATGACCACACGTGATTCAGCAACTGCAGTTACGGAAATAGGGAATAGGGTCAATAGGCCTATCAAAATGGCATGGCACGCAATCAAAACAATGAATTTGAACTGTTGAAACATCACGGCATCTTGCGTTTGCCTCATCATTTTGGTTCTATCTAGGCTTATAAACATGTAGATATAAATTTCCGCTGAATATTCGTTCAAATATTCCATCTGATTTAGGGCGTTCCAAACCAGGAATTTTGTTCACTTAACACACTGTTAACACATTGTCCCGGATTACACAAAGTACAAATTTTGCTTGAAATATTTTAAAGAATAAGACCTCGATACCTGTGCACATATTAAAACTTTTGATGAGCAAGAAATAGCCATGAAACATTTAGGCCAATAGGCTCAATTGTGAATGATAAACTAGGCTACATTTCTGATAGGACTTTGTGAAGGAGTGTTTTTAGCTTGAAAAAATACGGAAACATTTATATCGGGTAAAACCAGAGTAACTTTATTACATTACAGAATGAGTTGTAAATATACGTGTGGACTATTAAAATATAGCTACATTGTATAATTGTTGTAAGATATGCCTAATTGCGAAATCAGCAAAATAGTCACGTGGCACTGTTTGCCCTGGAAATACAAGATTGCATCGAAAGACGTTATTTCATGTAGGCTACATAGTGTCCATCATTCTGCAGACTCCCATGCTCTGCTCAAAAGTATCTAGATTCACTCACAGGATGAATCCATCTAATGTGTTACTTCCCGGTTCAGTGTCGAGCCAGTGATAACCTATCGTTGTCCCTGGTAACGTGCCTACAACAGTCATTGTCTACTGAAATGAAAGTACGGGTGTAATAGAACTGCGACCTTATTTTTTTCGCACTTTACAAGCCACAATTCCAATTGGTTCATTCGTGAAATAGTAGGCCTAACACAAGTGTTCCCATTCCAAGAATAAATACCAAATAATTTAGCCAAATGGAGAACAGAAATTCCTTAGAAAAAAAAAACAACAGAACATCCCTATATCTCAGTATTTTTGACGAAAACTCTAACATCGGGTAATTTCTATGTGGGTGTTTCTGAAGCTCAGCACCCGAGTTGACACATGTCTCAATATAAGACATCATCGCGCTGAGCTACACACAGATCAGTCAAACGGCAATAGCGCCGAGACGCAAAACGTCATTTTTAAAAATAAAGGTGTATAGTAAGTAACTCGGGAATAGTTGCTCCAGAGAGAATTGGATTTCACTATTGGAAAACTTGTTGAATTCTTTTTTGGGAGAGTACTGTTCAATATTTTTCCATGATAGATTTTTTTAATACGACATACCCGTCATGGCGATCTTCGTGAAATATCAGTGATATATTCAAGCATTTATATAGTATATAGATCTACTGCACTCGAAATTGGGCTTTCGGGAATTTGTCGTACAGAGATATGTTTTTTTTTTCTTTAAATATTTTTGTTGGGCGAACCCATTTCGTGTATATGCTGTGCGACTTAATTATGGAGTGTGATATATATACAACTGTGGAGTTCCATTCCGGTTTGGGACTGCATGACAGGGCTATGACACACACTACCTATCATACCGTTCATGGACCTGGCATGGGGGTGTCCCTACCAGACCATGAAGCTATCCTGGTGTTAACCAGGCCTGGTGAACATAGCACCTGCGGACCCTATGGTGTAATCATCCCCATTCCTGAGTCATACCACCAGGAAGTCCCCCAATATCGTACTCGTATGTGAGTAACTCACGGCTGAGTGGTCAGCCTTCCCATTGAGCCCACAGCACACCCATCCTGGGTGGGGATCGGCCATGACAAATCCCTCGGTCACCGATAGGATTCGAACCCACAACCTCCCGGCTTTCAATCCTACAGCTTAACCACTGCGCTACAGGGGCCGTACAGAGAAATGTGTTTACAACCACCTGCTTTAATTTTGCATAAAAACCGAGTTGCATGGGGGTGTCCACTCTTTCCGTCATGGCAGATTACTCACACACAGATGACACACATGCGTTAAAAAGATTTCGACAAGTTTGGCCTTCAGGCCAATGGTATCTCGTTTGTTTGTTTGTTAGCGCTCTACAGGTCACAATTTTGATCGTAAAGTCCCGAAAATTTGTCAGAAGATGTGCAGTCAGTACTCGACCAAGTGATTAACTTTTATGAGGTCAAGGTCAAATATTGAGGTCAAGGTCACGCAAAACGATAAAAACACATAAATTGTCATAACTCCAGTTCTATTCGTTATAGAGACTTCAAACCAAGTTCATATTGTAGATAAACTCGAGTTCTATCTTTTGTGACCTTGACCTTGGCATTTGACCTTGACCTTGAGAAGTTCGTTATGAGGTGAATGTCAAGGTCAAGTACGAAGGTCAGCGCACCATATCGAGTAGTATATTGTTGGAAAGGTCTTGAGCCCCTGATTCCAGTGATATCTCATTTTTGGCGCTGCGACATAAACTGATGTCACAATGACGTCATAAACGTCAAAAATCCGAAATTTCAAAGTGCCATAACATGGTCAATAGTGTATGGAATCCCTTGAAATTTGATATGCATTTTGACAGCATTGACCTCTACGAACTGAAGTACAAAGGTCAAAGGTCAAGGTCAAGGTCATTGAAATCCCAGAAAAACACGTTTCTTGTAATAACATCCGTTTGAATTGTCGTAGGTTCATGGAATTTGAACCATATCATTCAGAAGAGGTATAGCAATCGGACCTATATGTCAATTCCATGATTGACCTCAAACTTTGTCTATAATCTGACAAAACTTAATCAGAATCCTATGATAATTCTGGTTTTTACAGATATTTTTTATGTTTTCATGGCTCCAATTTTCACAAATTTACTGAACATTTAATTCTAAATCATTTATGCAGTCAGTTGCAGTGTTATTTCTAGTTTATGGTCCACTTTTCACATTTGGAATAAATTGAAAACTCGCCGAGATATCAAAGTAGAAAGAGAAGTGGGGTGAATCTGATTCTCAATCCGTTCACACACCAATAAGCTGTAGAAACGATTACCCCCTGTGGACATGTCCCCTTCTAAATATACACACTCGGTTGAGCAGTAGTACAGTATATCATATATGTATCCAAGTGCACATCTCAAACAACAAAACAATTCTTTTGTTTTCTGACTCAGAGGTGTCAAACTGGTATAATAAAGCCTAAAACTCATGTCTAAATACAGTCTGGGTCAAGCGACAGCCCACTTTATATCAGAACTTTTATTACTTTGATTTTGGCAATTATTACTTGACGAAATGTAAATTTCGTCAAGTATGTTGGTCAGTCGAGTTTGTCTGTCTGTCTGTTTGTTTGTTTGTTTGTTAGCGCTCTACAGGTCACAATTTTGATCGTAAAGTCCCGAAAATTTGTCAGAAGATGTGCAGTCAGTACTCGACCAAGTGATTAACTTTTATGAGGTCAAGGTCAAATATTGAGGTCAAGGTCACGCAAAACGATAAAAACACATAAATTGTCATAACTCCAGTTCTATTCGTTATAGAGACTTCAAACCAAGTTCATATTGTAGATAAACTCGAGTTCTATCTTTTGTGACCTTGACCTTGGCATTTGACCTTGACCTTGAGAAGTTCGTTATGAGGTGAATGTCAAGGTCAAGTACGAAGGTCAGCGCACCATATCGAGTAGTATATTGTTGGAAAGGTCTTGAGCCCCTGATTCCAGTGATATCTCATTTTTGGCGCTGCGACATAAACTGATGTCACAATGACGTCATAAACGTCAAAAATCCGAAATTTCAAAGTGACATAATATGGTCAATAGTGTATGGAATCCCTTGAAATTTGATATGCATTTTGACAGCATTGACCTCTACGAACTGAAGTACAAAGGTCAAAGGTCAAGGTCAAGGTCATTGAAATCCCAGAAAAACACGTTTCTTGTAATAACATCCGTTTGAATTGTCGTAGGTTCATGGAATTTGAACCATATCATTCAGAAGAGGTATAGCAATCGGACCTATATGTCAATTCCATGATTGACCTCAAACTTTGTCTATAATCTGACAAAACTTAATCAGAATCCTATGATAATTCTGGTTTTTACAGATATTTTTTATGTTTTCATGGCTCCAATTTTCACAAATTTACTGAACATTTAATTCTAAATCATTTATGCAGTCAGTTGCAGTGTTATTTCTAGTTTATGGTCCACTTTTCACATTTGGAATAAATTGAAAACTCGCCGAGATATCAAAGTAGAAAGAGAAGTGGGGTGAATCTGATTCTCAATCCGTTCACACACCAATAAGCTGTAGAAACGATTACCCCCTGTGGACATGTCCCCTTCTAAATATACACACTCGGTTGAGCAGTAGTACAGTATATCATATATGTATCCAAGTGCACATCTCAAACAACAAAACAATTCTTTTGTTTTCTGACTCAGAGGTGTCAAACTGGTATAATAAAGCCTAAAACTCATGTCTAAATACAGTCTGGGTCAAGCGACAGCCCACTTTATATCAGAACTTTTATTACTTTGATTTTGGCAATTATTACTTGACGAAATGTAAATTTCGTCAAGTATGTTGGTCAGTCGAGTTTGTCTGTCTGTCTGTTTGTTTGTTTGTTTGTTAGCGCTCTACAGGTCACAATTTTGATCGTAAAGTCCCGAAAATTTGTCAGAAGATGTGCAGTCAGTACTCGACCAAGTGATTAACTTTTATGAGGTCAAGGTCAAATATTGAGGTCAAGGTCACGCAAAACGATAAAAACACATAAATTGTCATAACTCCAGTTCTATTCGTTATAGAGACTTCAAACCAAGTTCATATTGTAGATAAACTCGAGTTCTATCTTTTGTGACCTTGACCTTGGCATTTGACCTTGACCTTGAGAAGTTCGTTATGAGGTGAATGTCAAGGTCAAGTACGAAGGTCAGCGCACCATATCGAGTAGTATATTGTTGGAAAGGTCTTGAGCCCCTGATTCCAGTGATATCTCATTTTTGGCGCTGCGACATAAACTGATGTCACAATGACGTCATAAACGTCAAAAATCCGAAATTTCAAAGTGCCATAACATGGTCAATAGTGTATGGAATCCCTTGAAATTTGATATGCATTTTGACAGCATTGACCTCTACGAACTGAAGTACAAAGGTCAAAGGTCAAGGTCAAGGTCATTGAAATCCCAGAAAAACACGTTTCTTGTAATAACATCCGTTTGAATTGTCGTAGGTTCATGGAATTTGAACCATATCATTCAGAAGAGGTATAGCAATCGGACCTATATGTCAATTCCATGATTGACCTCAAACTTTGTCTATAATCTGACAAAACTTAATCAGAATCCTATGATAATTCTGGTTTTTACAGATATTTTTTATGTTTTCATGGCTCCAATTTTCACAAATTTACTGAACATTTAATTCTAAATCATTTATGCAGTCAGTTGCAGTGTTATTTCTAGTTTATGGTCCACTTTTCACATTTGGAATAAATTGAAAACTCGCCGAGATATCAAAGTAGAAAGAGAAGTGGGGTGAATCTGATTCTCAATCCGTTCACACACCAATAAGCTGTAGAAACGATTACCCCCTGTGGACATGTCCCCTTCTAAATATACACACTCGGTTGAGCAGTAGTACAGTATATCATATATGTATCCAAGTGCACATCTCAAACAACAAAACAATTCTTTTGTTTTCTGACTCAGAGGTGTCAAACTGGTATAATAAAGCCTAAAACTCATGTCTAAATACAGTCTGGGTCAAGCGACAGCCCACTTTATATCAGAACTTTTATTACTTTGATTTTGGCAATTATTACTTGACGAAATGTAAATTTCGTCAAGTATGTTGGTCAGTCGAGTTTGTCTGTCTGTCTGTTTGTTTGTTTGTTTGTTAGCGCTCTACAGGTCACAATTTTGATCGTAAAGTCCCGAAAATTTGTCAGAAGATGTGCAGTCAGTACTCGACCAAGTGATTAACTTTTATGAGGTCAAGGTCAAATATTGAGGTCAAGGTCACGCAAAACGATAAAAACACATAAATTGTCATAACTCCAGTTCTATTCGTTATAGAGACTTCAAACCAAGTTCATATTGTAGATAAACTCGAGTTCTATCTTTTGTGACCTTGACCTTGGCATTTGACCTTGACCTTGAGAAGTTCGTTATGAGGTGAATGTCAAGGTCAAGTACGAAGGTCAGCGCACCATATCGAGTAGTATATTGTTGGAAAGGTCTTGAGCCCCTGATTCCAGTGATATCTCATTTTTGGCGCTGCGACATAAACTGATGTCACAATGACGTCATAAACGTCAAAAATCCGAAATTTCAAAGTGCCATAACATGGTCAATAGTGTATGGAATCCCTTGAAATTTGATATGCATTTTGACAGCATTGACCTCTACGAACTGAAGTACAAAGGTCAAAGGTCAAGGTCAAGGTCATTGAAATCCCAGAAAAACACGTTTCTTGTAATAACATCCGTTTGAATTGTCGTAGGTTCATGGAATTTGAACCATATCATTCAGAAGAGGTATAGCAATCGGACCTATATGTCAATTCCATGATTGACCTCAAACTTTGTCTATAATCTGACAAAACTTAATCAGAATCCTATGATAATTCTGGTTTTTACAGATATTTTTTATGTTTTCATGGCTCCAATTTTCACAAATTTACTGAACATTTAATTCTAAATCATTTATGCAGTCAGTTGCAGTGTTATTTCTAGTTTATGGTCCACTTTTCACATTTGGAATAAATTGAAAACTCGCCGAGATATCAAAGTAGAAAGAGAAGTGGGGTGAATCTGATTCTCAATCCGTTCACACACCAATAAGCTGTAGAAACGATTACCCCCTGTGGACATGTCCCCTTCTGAATATACACACTCGGTTGAGCAGTAGTACAGTATATCATATATGTATCCAAGTGCACATCTCAAACAACAAAACAATTCTTTTGTTTTCTGACTCAGAGGTGTCAAACTGGTATAATAAAGCCTAAAACTCATGTCTAAATACAGTCTGGGTCAAGCGACAGCCCACTTTATATCAGAACTTTTATTACTTTGATTTTGGCAATTATTACTTGACGAAATGTAAATTTCGTCAAGTATGTTGGTCAGTCGAGTTTGTCTGTCTGTCTGTTTGTTTGTTTGTTTGTTAGCGCTCTACAGGTCACAATTTTGATCGTAAAGTCCCGAAAATTTGTCAGAAGATGTGCAGTCAGTACTCGACCAAGTGATTAACTTTTATGAGGTCAAGGTCAAATATTGAGGTCAAGGTCACGCAAAACGATAAAAACACATAAATTGTCATAACTCCAGTTCTATTCGTTATAGAGACTTCAAACCAAGTTCATATTGTAGATAAACTCGAGTTCTATCTTTTGTGACCTTGACCTTGGCATTTGACCTTGACCTTGAGAAGTTCGTTATGAGGTGAATGTCAAGGTCAAGTACGAAGGTCAGCGCACCATATCGAGTAGTATATTGTTGGAAAGGTCTTGAGCCCCTGATTCCAGTGATATCTCATTTTTGGCGCTGCGACATAAACTGATGTCACAATGACGTCATAAACGTCAAAAATCCGAAATTTCAAAGTGCCATAACATGGTCAATAGTGTATGGAATCCCTTGAAATTTGATATGCATTTTGACAGCATTGACCTCTACGAACTGAAGTACAAAGGTCAAAGGTCAAGGTCAAGGTCATTGAAATCCCAGAAAAACACGTTTCTTGTAATAACATCCGTTTGAATTGTCGTAGGTTCATGGAATTTGAACCATATCATTCAGAAGAGGTATAGCAATCGGACCTATATGTCAATTCCATGATTGACCTCAAACTTTGTCTATAATCTGACAAAACTTAATCAGAATCCTATGATAATTCTGGTTTTTACAGATATTTTTTATGTTTTCATGGCTCCAATTTTCACAAATTTACTGAACATTTAATTCTAAATCATTTATGCAGTCAGTTGCAGTGTTATTTCTAGTTTATGGTCCACTTTTCACATTTGGAATAAATTGAAAACTCGCCGAGATATCAAAGTAGAAAGAGAAGTGGGGTGAATCTGATTCTCAATCCGTTCACACACCAATAAGCTGTAGAAACGATTACCCCCTGTGGACATGTCCCCTTCTAAATATACACACTCGGTTGAGCAGTAGTACAGTATATCATATATGTATCCAAGTGCACATCTCAAACAACAAAACAATTCTTTTGTTTTCTGACTCAGAGGTGTCAAACTGGTATAATAAAGCCTAAAACTCATGTCTAAATACAGTCTGGGTCAAGCGACAGCCCACTTTATATCAGAACTTTTATTACTTTGATTTTGGCAATTATTACTTGACGAAATGTAAATTTCGTCAAGTATGTTGGTCAGTCGAGTTTGTCTGTCTGTCTGTTTGTTTGTTTGTTTGTTAGCGCTCTACAGGTCACAATTTTGATCGTAAAGTCCCGAAAATTTGTCAGAAGATGTGCAGTCAGTACTCGACCAAGTGATTAACTTTTATGAGGTCAAGGTCAAATATTGAGGTCAAGGTCACGCAAAACGATAAAAACACATAAATTGTCATAACTCCAGTTCTATTCGTTATAGAGACTTCAAACCAAGTTCATATTGTAGATAAACTCGAGTTCTATCTTTTGTGACCTTGACCTTGGCATTTGACCTTGACCTTGAGAAGTTCGTTATGAGGTGAATGTCAAGGTCAAGTACGAAGGTCAGCGCACCATATCGAGTAGTATATTGTTGGAAAGGTCTTGAGCCCCTGATTCCAGTGATATCTCATTTTTGGCGCTGCGACATAAACTGATGTCACAATGACGTCATAAACGTCAAAAATCCGAAATTTCAAAGTGACATAACATGGTCAATAGTGTATAGAATCCCTTGAAATTTGATATGCATTTTGACAGCATTGACCTCTACGAACTGAAGTACAAAGGTCAAAGGTCAAGGTCAAGGTCATTGAAATCCCAGAAAAACACGTTTCTTGTAATAACATCCATTTGAATTGTCGTAGGTTCATGGAATTTGAACCATATCATTCAGAAGAGGTATAGCAATCGGACCTATATGTCAATTCCATGATTGACCTCAAACTTTGTCTATAATCTGACAAAACTTAATCAGAATCCTATGATAATTCTGGTTTTTACAGATATTTTTTATGTTTTCATGGCTCCAATTTTCACAAATTTACTGAACATTTAATTCTAAATCATTTATGCAGTCAGTTGCAGTGTTATTTCTAGTTTATGGTCCACTTTTCACATTTGGAATAAATTGAAAACTCGCCGAGATATCAAAGTAGAAAGAGAAGTGGGGTGAATCTGATTCTCAATCCGTTCACACACCAATAAGCTGTAGAAACGATTACCCCCTGTGGACATGTCCCCTTCTAAATATACACACTCGGTTGAGCAGTAGTACAGTATATCATATATGTATCCAAGTGCACATCTCAAACAACAAAACAATTCTTTTGTTTTCTGACTCAGAGGTGTCAAACTGGTATAATAAAGCCTAAAACTCATGTCTAAATACAGTCTGGGTCAAGCGACAGCCCACTTTATATCAGAACTTTTATTACTTTGATTTTGGCAATTATTACTTGACGAAATGTAAATTTCGTCAAGTATGTTGGTCAGTCGAGTTTGTCTGTCTGTCTGTTTGTTTGTTTGTTTGTTAGCGCTCTACAGGTCACAATTTTGATCGTAAAGTCCCGAAAATTTGTCAGAAGATGTGCAGTCAGTACTCGACCAAGTGATTAACTTTTATGAGGTCAAGGTCAAATATTGAGGTCAAGGTCACGCAAAACGATAAAAACACATAAATTGTCATAACTCCAGTTCTATTCGTTATAGAGACTTCAAACCAAGTTCATATTGTAGATAAACTCGAGTTCTATCTTTTGTGACCTTGACCTTGGCATTTGACCTTGACCTTGAGAAGTTCGTTATGAGGTGAATGTCAAGGTCAAGTACGAAGGTCAGCGCACCATATCGAGTAGTATATTGTTGGAAAGGTCTTGAGCCCCTGATTCCAGTGATATCTCATTTTTGGCGCTGCGACATAAACTGATGTCACAATGACGTCATAAACGTCAAAAATCCGAAATTTCAAAGTGCCATAACATGGTCAATAGTGTATGGAATCCCTTGAAATTTGATATGCATTTTGACAGCATTGACCTCTACGAACTGAAGTACAAAGGTCAAAGGTCAAGGTCAAGGTCATTGAAATCCCAGAAAAACACGTTTCTTGTAATAACATCCGTTTGAATTGTCGTAGGTTCATGGAATTTGAACCATATCATTCAGAAGAGGTATAGCAATCGGACCTATATGTCAATTCCATGATTGACCTCAAACTTTGTCTATAATCTGACAAAACTTAATCAGAATCCTATGATAATTCTGGTTTTTACAGATATTTTTTATGTTTTCATGGCTCCAATTTTCACAAATTTACTGAACATTTAATTCTAAATCATTTATGCAGTCAGTTGCAGTGTTATTTCTAGTTTATGGTCCACTTTTCACATTTGGAATAAATTGAAAACTCGCCGAGATATCAAAGTAGAAAGAGAAGTGGGGTGAATCTGATTCTCAATCCGTTCACACACCAATAAGCTGTAGAAACGATTACCCCCTGTGGACATGTCCCCTTCTGAATATACACACTCGGTTGAGCAGTAGTACAGTATATCATATATGTATCCAAGTGCACATCTCAAACAACAAAACAATTCTTTTGTTTTCTGACTCAGAGGTGTCAAACTGGTATAATAAAGCCTAAAACTCATGTCTAAATACAGTCTGGGTCAAGCGACAGCCCACTTTATATCAGAACTTTTATTACTTTGATTTTGGCAATTATTACTTGACGAAATGTAAATTTCGTCAAGTATGTTGGTCAGTCGAGTTTGTCTGTCTGTCTGTTTGTTTGTTTGTTTGTTAGCGCTCTACAGGTCACAATTTTGATCGTAAAGTCCCGAAAATTTGTCAGAAGATGTGCAGTCAGTACTCGACCAAGTGATTAACTTTTATGAGGTCAAGGTCAAATATTGAGGTCAAGGTCACGCAAAACGATAAAAACACATAAATTGTCATAACTCCAGTTCTATTCGTTATAGAGACTTCAAACCAAGTTCATATTGTAGATAAACTCGAGTTCTATCTTTTGTGACCTTGACCTTGGCATTTGACCTTGACCTTGAGAAGTTCGTTATGAGGTGAATGTCAAGGTCAAGTACGAAGGTCAGCGCACCATATCGAGTAGTATATTGTTGGAAAGGTCTTGAGCCCCTGATTCCAGTGATATCTCATTTTTGGCGCTGCGACATAAACTGATGTCACAATGACGTCATAAACGTCAAAAATCCGAAATTTCAAAGTGCCATAACATGGTCAATAGTGTATGGAATCCCTTGAAATTTGATATGCATTTTGACAGCATTGACCTCTACGAACTGAAGTACAAAGGTCAAAGGTCAAGGTCAAGGTCATTGAAATCCCAGAAAAACACGTTTCTTGTAATAACATCCGTTTGAATTGTCGTAGGTTCATGGAATTTGAACCATATCATTCAGAAGAGGTATAGCAATCGGACCTATATGTCAATTCCATGATTGACCTCAAACTTTGTCTATAATCTGACAAAACTTAATCAGAATCCTATGATAATTCTGGTTTTTACAGATATTTTTTATGTTTTCATGGCTCCAATTTTCACAAATTTACTGAACATTTAATTCTAAATCATTTATGCAGTCAGTTGCAGTGTTATTTCTAGTTTATGGTCCACTTTTCACATTTGGAATAAATTGAAAACTCGCCGAGATATCAAAGTAGAAAGAGAAGTGGGGTGAATCTGATTCTCAATCCGTTCACACACCAATAAGCTGTAGAAACGATTACCCCCTGTGGACATGTCCCCTTCTAAATATACACACTCGGTTGAGCAGTAGTACAGTATATCATATATGTATCCAAGTGCACATCTCAAACAACAAAACAATTCTTTTGTTTTCTGACTCAGAGGTGTCAAACTGGTATAATAAAGCCTAAAACTCATGTCTAAATACAGTCTGGGTCAAGCGACAGCCCACTTTATATCAGAACTTTTATTACTTTGATTTTGGCAATTATTACTTGACGAAATGTAAATTTCGTCAAGTATGTTGGTCAGTCGAGTTTGTCTGTCTGTCTGTTTGTTACTTGACGAAATCAAAGATTTTGTCAAGTATGTTGATCGGTGCCGTTTGTTTTTTTGTTTGTTTGTTTGTTTGTTTGTTAGCGCTCTACAGGCCACAGTTCTCATTGGAAATTCATGAAATTTGATAGAAATTTTCTAGGCTAAAACAGGAAGGTCCCAGACTTTTTGTTAAGCTCAAGGTCAAATAACAAGGTCAAGGTCACGCAAAACGTCGAAAACACCTAAGTGCTCATAACTCCAGTTCTAATTGTCGTAGAGACTTCAAATTAAGTGCATATTGTAGATATACTCGAGTTCTATCTTTCCTGATCTTGACCTTGACCTTTGACCTTGACCTTGAGAAGTTCGCCTGAGGTCGAAGTCAAGGTCAAGTACGAAGGTCGGCGCAGCATATCGAGTAGTATATCTTTGGAAAGGTCTCGAGCCCCTGATTCCAGTGATATCTCATTTTTGGCGCTGCGACGTAAACTGACGTCATAATGACGTCATAAACGTCAAAAATCCGAAATTTCAAAGGGCCATAACACCGTCAATAGTGAATGGAATCCTTTGAAATTTGATATGCACTTTGACAGCATTGACTTCTACGAATTTAAGTGCAAAGGTCAAAGGTCAAGGTCAAGGTCATCGAAATCCCAGAAAAACACGTTTCCGGTAATAACATCTGTTTGAATCATTGTGGGCTCATGAAATTTGAACCATGTCATTCAGAAGAGGTATATCAATCAGACAAATATGTCAAATCCATGATTGACCTCGAATTTTGTCTATAATCTGACAAAGCTTAATCAGAATCTTATGAGGATTCTGGATTTTACAGATATTTTTAATGTTTTCATGGCTCCAATTTTCACAAATTTACTGAACATTCAATTCTGAAGCATTTCATACAGTCAGGTGCAGTGTTATTTCTAGTTTATAATGCACTTTTCACATTTGGAATAAATTGAAAACTCGCCGAGATATCAAAGTAGAAAGAGCAGTGGGGTGAATCTGATTCTCAATCCGTTCACACAAAAATAAGCTGCAGAAACGATTACCCCCTGTGGACATGTCCCCTTCTAAATATACACACTCGGTTGAGCGGTAGTACAGTATATCATATATGTATCCAAGTGCACACTCAAACAACAAAACAATTCTTTTGTTTTCTGACTCACAGGTGTCCAACTGGTATAATAAAGTCTAAAACTCATGTCTAAATACAGTCTGGGTCAAGCGACAGGCCACTTTATACCAGAACTATTGGGGATGACGAACAGGGGTTTGTGAGCACCGGGTTTGTGAGCACTGTGAGCACTGTTACAGGTTTATAGTACATGTAGTGCATTGCCCAAGGCCCAATAGCTTGTATATATGCACCGGAAATTATTACTTGACGAAATCAAAGATTTTGTCAAGTATGTTGATCGGTGCCGTTTGTTTTTTTGTTTGTTTGTTTGTTTGTTTGTTTGTTTGTTAGCGCTCTACAGGCCACAGTTCTCATTGGAAATTCATGAAATTTGATAGAAATTTTCTAGGCTAAAACAGGAAGGTCCCAGACTTTTTGTTAAGCTCAAGGTCAAATAACAAGGTCAAGGTCACGCAAAACGTCGAAAACACCTAAGTGCTCATAACTCCAGTTCTAATTGTCGTAGAGACTTCAAATTAAGTGCATATTGTAGATATACTCGAGTTCTATCTTTCCTGATCTTGACCTTGACCTTTGACCTTGACCTTGAGAAGTTCGCCTGAGGTCGAAGTCAAGGTCAAGTACGAAGGTCGGCGCAGCATATCGAGTAGTATATCTTTGGAAAGGTCTCGAGCCCCTGATTCCAGTGATATCTCATTTTTGGCGCTGCGACGTAAACTGACGTCATAATGACGTCATAAACGTCAAAAATCCGAAATTTCAAAGGGCCATAACACCGTCAATAGTGAATGGAATCCTTTGAAATTTGATATGCACTTTGACAGCATTGACTTCTACGAATTTAAGTGCAAAGGTCAAAGGTCAAGGTCAAGGTCATCGAAATCCCAGAAAAACACGTTTCCGGTAATAACATCTGTTTGAATCATTGTGGGCTCATGAAATTTGAACCATGTCATTCAGAAGAGGTATATCAATCAGACAAATATGTCAAATCCATGATTGACCTCGAATTTTGTCTATAATCTGACAAAGCTTAATCAGAATCTTATGAGGATTCTGGATTTTACAGATATTTTTAATGTTTTCATGGCTCCAATTTTCACAAATTTACTGAACATTCAATTCTGAAGCATTTCATACAGTCAGGTGCAGTGTTATTTCTAGTTTATAATGCACTTTTCACATTTGGAATAAATTGAAAACTCGCCGAGATATCAAAGTAGAAAGAGCAGTGGGGTGAATCTGATTCTCAATCCGTTCACACAAAAATAAGCTGCAGAAACGATTACCCCCTGTGGACATGTCCCCTTCTAAATATACACACTCGGTTGAGCGGTAGTACAGTATATCATATATGTATCCAAGTGCACACTCAAACAACAAAACAATTCTTTTGTTTTCTGACTCACAGGTGTCCAACTGGTATAATAAAGTCTAAAACTCATGTCTAAATACAGTCTGGGTCAAGCGACAGGCCACTTTATACCAGAACTATTGGGGATGACGAACAGGGGTTTGTGAGCACCGGGTTTGTGAGCACTGTGAGCACTGTTACAGGTTTATAGTACATGTAGTGCATTGCCCAAGGCCCAATAGCTTGTATATATGCACCGGAAATTATTACTTGACGAAATCAAAGATTTTGTCAAGTATGTTGATCGGTGCCGTTTGTTTTTTTGTTTGTTTGTTTGTTTGTTTGTTTGTTTGTTAGCGCTCTACAGGCCACAGTTCTCATTGGAAATTCATGAAATTTGATAGAAATTTTCTAGGCTAAAACAGGAAGGTCCCAGACTTTTTGTTAAGCTCAAGGTCAAATAACAAGGTCAAGGTCACGCAAAACGTCGAAAACACCTAAGTGCTCATAACTCCAGTTCTAATTGTCGTAGAGACTTCAAATTAAGTGCATATTGTAGATATACTCGAGTTCTATCTTTCCTGATCTTGACCTTGACCTTTGACCTTGACCTTGAGAAGTTCGCCTGAGGTCGAAGTCAAGGTCAAGTACGAAGGTCGGCGCAGCATATCGAGTAGTATATCTTTGGAAAGGTCTCGAGCCCCTGATTCCAGTGATATCTCATTTTTGGCGCTGCGACGTAAACTGACGTCATAATGACGTCATAAACGTCAAAAATCCGAAATTTCAAAGGGCCATAACACCGTCAATAGTGAATGGAATCCTTTGAAATTTGATATGCACTTTGACAGCATTGACTTCTACGAATTTAAGTGCAAAGGTCAAAGGTCAAGGTCAAGGTCATCGAAATCCCAGAAAAACACGTTTCCGGTAATAACATCTGTTTGAATCATTGTGGGCTCATGAAATTTGAACCATGTCATTCAGAAGAGGTATATCAATCAGACAAATATGTCAAATCCATGATTGACCTCGAATTTTGTCTATAATCTGACAAAGCTTAATCAGAATCTTATGAGGATTCTGGATTTTACAGATATTTTTAATGTTTTCATGGCTCCAATTTTCACAAATTTACTGAACATTCAATTCTGAAGCATTTCATACAGTCAGGTGCAGTGTTATTTCTAGTTTATAATGCACTTTTCACATTTGGAATAAATTGAAAACTCGCCGAGATATCAAAGTAGAAAGAGCAGTGGGGTGAATCTGATTCTCAATCCGTTCACACAAAAATAAGCTGCAGAAACGATTACCCCCTGTGGACATGTCCCCTTCTAAATATACACACTCGGTTGAGCGGTAGTACAGTATATCATATATGTATCCAAGTGCACACTCAAACAACAAAACAATTCTTTTGTTTTCTGACTCACAGGTGTCCAACTGGTATAATAAAGTCTAAAACTCATGTCTAAATACAGTCTGGGTCAAGCGACAGGCCACTTTATACCAGAACTATTGGGGATGACGAACAGGGGTTTGTGAGCACCGGGTTTGTGAGCACTGTGAGCACTGTTACAGGTTTATAGTACATGTAGTGCATTGCCCAAGGCCCAATAGCTTGTATATATGCACCGGAAATTATTACTTGACGAAATCAAAGATTTTGTCAAGTATGTTGATCGGTGCCGTTTGTTTTTTTGTTTGTTTGTTTGTTTGTTTGTTTGTTTGTTAGCGCTCTACAGGCCACAGTTCTCATTGGAAATTCATGAAATTTGATAGAAATTTTCTAGGCTAAAACAGGAAGGTCCCAGACTTTTTGTTAAGCTCAAGGTCAAATAACAAGGTCAAGGTCACGCAAAACGTCGAAAACACCTAAGTGCTCATAACTCCAGTTCTAATTGTCGTAGAGACTTCAAATTAAGTGCATATTGTAGATATACTCGAGTTCTATCTTTCCTGATCTTGACCTTGACCTTTGACCTTGACCTTGAGAAGTTCGCCTGAGGTCGAAGTCAAGGTCAAGTACGAAGGTCGGCGCAGCATATCGAGTAGTATATCTTTGGAAAGGTCTCGAGCCCCTGATTCCAGTGATATCTCATTTTTGGCGCTGCGACGTAAACTGACGTCATAATGACGTCATAAACGTCAAAAATCCGAAATTTCAAAGGGCCATAACACCGTCAATAGTGAATGGAATCCTTTGAAATTTGATATGCACTTTGACAGCATTGACTTCTACGAATTTAAGTGCAAAGGTCAAAGGTCAAGGTCAAGGTCATCGAAATCCCAGAAAAACACGTTTCCGGTAATAACATCTGTTTGAATCATTGTGGGCTCATGAAATTTGAACCATGTCATTCAGAAGAGGTATATCAATCAGACAAATATGTCAAATCCATGATTGACCTCGAATTTTGTCTATAATCTGACAAAGCTTAATCAGAATCTTATGAGGATTCTGGATTTTACAGATATTTTTAATGTTTTCATGGCTCCAATTTTCACAAATTTACTGAACATTCAATTCTGAAGCATTTCATACAGTCAGGTGCAGTGTTATTTCTAGTTTATAATGCACTTTTCACATTTGGAATAAATTGAAAACTCGCCGAGATATCAAAGTAGAAAGAGCAGTGGGGTGAATCTGATTCTCAATCCGTTCACACAAAAATAAGCTGCAGAAACGATTACCCCCTGTGGACATGTCCCCTTCTAAATATACACACTCGGTTGAGCGGTAGTACAGTATATCATATATGTATCCAAGTGCACACTCAAACAACAAAACAATTCTTTTGTTTTCTGACTCACAGGTGTCCAACTGGTATAATAAAGTCTAAAACTCATGTCTAAATACAGTCTGGGTCAAGCGACAGGCCACTTTATACCAGAACTATTGGGGATGACGAACAGGGGTTTGTGAGCACCGGGTTTGTGAGCACTGTGAGCACTGTTACAGGTTTATAGTACATGTAGTGCATTGCCCAAGGCCCAATAGCTTGTATATATGCACCGGAAATTATTACTTGACGAAATCAAAGATTTTGTCAAGTATGTTGATCGGTGCCGTTTGTTACTTGACGAAATCAAAGATTTTGTCAAGTATGTTGATCGGTTCCGTTTGTTTGTTTGTTTGTTCACCCTCTACAGGCCACAGTTCTCATTGGAAATTTATGAAATTTGGTAGAAAGGTTTTAGGCTAAAAAAGGAAGGTCCCAGACTCTTTGTTAAGCTCAAGGTCAAATAACAAGGTCAAGGTCATGAAAGCACATAAGTGGCCACAACTCTTGTTCTAATCGTCGTAGAGACTTCCAATTTAGTGCATATCATAGATATACTCGAGTTCTATCTTTCTTAACCTAGACCTTGACCTTTGACCTTGACCTTGAGAAGTTCGCTTGAGGTCGAAGTCAAGGTCAAGTACGAAGGTCAGCGCAGCATATCGAGTAGTATATCGTTGGAAAGGTCTTGAGCCCTTGATTCTAGTGATATCTTATTTTTGGCACTGCAAAGTAAACTGACGTCACAATGACGTCATAAACGTCAAATTCCCAAAATTTCAAAAGGCCGTACAGGCCACAGTTCTCATTGGAAATTCATGAAATTTGGTAGAAAAGTTTTAGGCTGAAAAAGGAAGGTCCCAGATTCTTTATTAAGCTCAAGGTCAAATATCAAGGTCAAGGTCACGCAAAATGTCGAAAACACATAAGTGTTCATAACTCCAGTTCTAATCGTCGTAGAGACTTCAAATCAGGTGCATATTGTAGATATACTCAAGTTCTATCTTTCGTGACCTTGACCTTGAACTTTGACCTTGACCTTGAGAAGTTCGCATGAGGTCGAAGTCAAGGTCAAGTACAAAGGTCGGCGCAGTATATCGAGTAGTATATCGTTGGAAAGGTCTTGAGCCCCTGATTCCAATGATATCTCATTTTTGGCGCTGCGACGTAAACTGACGTCACAATGACGTATTAAACGTCAATAATCCGAAATTTCAAAGGGTCATAACATCGTCAATAGTGTATGGAATCCCTTGAAACTTGGTATGCATTTTGACAGCATTGACCTCTACGAAGTGAAGTACAAAGGTCAAAGGTCAAGGTCAAGGTCATCAAAATCTCAGAAAAACACATTTCTGGTGATAACATTCGTTTGAATCATCGTGGGCTCGTGAAATTTGAACCATGTCATTCAGAAGAGGTACGGCAATCAGACAAATATGTCAATTCCATGATTGACCTCGAACTTTGTCTATTATCTGACAAAACTTAATCAGAATCCTATGAGGATTTTGGATTTTACAGATATTTTTTATGTTTTCATGGCTCCAATTTTCACAAATTTACTGAACATTAATTTTGAAGCATTTCCTTGCAGTCAGTTGCAGTGTTATTTCTAGTTTATGGTCCACTTTTCACATTTGGAATAACTTGAAAACTCGCCGAGATATCGAAGTAGAAAGAGCAGTGGGGTGAATCTGATTCTCAACCCGATAATTCACTTGCCAATAAGCTGTAGAAACGATTATCCCCTGTGGACATGTCCCCTTCTAAATATACACACTCGGTTGCATAGTATTACAGTTCATCATATATGTTTCCAAGTGCACATCTCAAGCAATGTGTCCAACTGATATAATAAACTCTAGAACTCGTGTCTAAATACACTCTGGGTCAAGTGACAGGCTCCTTTATATCATAACTTTTGGGGATGACGAACCGGCAGAGCAACCGGCCCCATTCCCGGTTTTTAGCAGTAATTTCTCTCACGATCAAAGGTCCTGTGCATGCACCAGATATTTATGATAACAGAATCGCTCCCATCATAAGCAAAATTGCATGCTTCACTCTTTTGTCTTTTCGCACTCTAGCGTCCACAATTTTGGCGCTAGCATCCCCAAACTTCTTTGATGTACAGCTATCAGCCCTGTTACGGACTGCACGTTTTTGAAAAAAATCGGTTCATTGATGACGTCACCAAAAATTCCTAAAAACTCGAAAAATCCCTATCTCTCATCATTAGCGAATTTTCAAAAATTCGCACAGGAGTCATATTTAGTCCGATACCTCTGACATTTGACACACCGATGAATGATGATATCGTCCATCAAACCGCGAAGTTTTGTTTGGATCTATCCAACGTCAATGACGTCACGACGAAAAACGTCAATTTTTGAAATGGGGCTATATCTCAAAAAGTATTCGTCGTACAGAGAAGCGAATTGCACCACTGGAAAGCTCGTTGAATTCTGGTTTAGGAGGGTGCTGTCCGATACTTTTCCGCCATGATAGATTTTTCGCTATGACGTCATAAACGTAAGGCCGGTCATATCAATTTTTCGACTTTTCAGCGAACATTCAAACCTACACTGTGCACTCAAATTTGAAGGTATTGGACTGTGATTATGAGAACATATGTGGCATATTATTACCCAGTCATATACCGAGTTTCAACATGCCACGTGCAACGTCAATGACGTCATGACGTAAAACATCAATTTTCAAAATGGAGCTATATATTGAAAAGTATTCGTCGTACAGAGAAGCGCATCGCACCACTGGAAAGCTCGTTGAATTTTGGTTTAGGACGGTCCTGTTAGATACTTTTCTGCTATAATAGATTTTTCGCTATGACGTCATAAACGTAAGGCCAGTCATATAAATTTTTCGATATTTCAGCAAACATTCAAACCTACACTGTACACTCAAATTTGAAGGTATTGGACTGTGAATATGAGACTATATGTGGCATATTAATACCCAGTCATAACCGAGTTTCAACACGCTACGGGCAACGTCAATGACGTCATGACGTATAACGTCAATTTTCAAAATGGAGCTATATATTGAAAAGTATTTGTCGTACAGAGAAGCGGATTGAACCACTGGAGAGCTCGTTGAATCCTGGTTTGAGAGAGAGCTGTCCGAGACTTTTCCGCCATGATGGATTTTTCGCTATGACGTCATAAACGTAAGGCCGGTAATATAAATTTTTCGACATTCCAGCAAACATTCCAACCTACACCGTGAACTCAAATTTTAAGGTATTGGACTGAATGTCTATGCCTAAATAGCATGTTGTCTAATATAACCTGCAAAATTTCAGAGTCACATCTCAGAGGTCAAGGTCAGGATCAGTTCAGTAAACATTTCGTCAAGCTTACGACCTATGGTCGCTGGTTTGTTTGTTTGTTAGCGCTCTACAGGTCACAATTTTGATCGTAAAGTCCCGAAAATTTGTCAGAAGATGTGCAGTCAGTACTCGACCAAGTGATTAACTTTTATGAGGTCAAGGTCAAATATTGAGGTCAAGGTCACGCAAAACGATAAAAACACATAAATTGTCATAACTCCAGTTCTATTCGTTATAGAGACTTCAAACCAAGTTCATATTGTAGATAAACTCGAGTTCTATCTTTTGTGACCTTGACCTTGGCATTTGACCTTGACCTTGAGAAGTTCGTTATGAGGTGAATGTCAAGGTCAAGTACGAAGGTCAGCGCACCATATCGAGTAGTATATTGTTGGAAAGGTCTTGAGCCCCTGATTCCAGTGATATCTCATTTTTGGCGCTGCGACATAAACTGATGTCACAATGACGTCATAAACGTCAAAAATCCGAAATTTCAAAGTGACATAATATGGTCAATAGTGTATGGAATCCCTTGAAATTTGATATGCATTTTGACAGCATTGACCTCTACGAACTGAAGTACAAAGGTCAAAGGTCAAGGTCAAGGTCATTGAAATCCCAGAAAAACACGTTTCTTGTAATAACATCCGTTTGAATTGTCGTAGGTTCATGGAATTTGAACCATATAATTCAGAAGAGGTATAGCAATCGGACCTATATGTCAATTCCATGATTGACCTCAAACTTTGTCTATAATCTGACAAAACTTAATCAGAATCCTATGATAATTCTGGTTTTTACAGATATTTTTTATGTTTTCATGGCTCCAATTTTCACAAATTTACTGAACATTTAATTCTAAATCATTTATGCAGTCAGTTGCAGTGTTATTTCTAGTTTATGGTCCACTTTTCACATTTGGAATAAATTGAAAACTCGCCGAGATATCAAAGTAGAAAGAGAAGTGGGGTGAATCTGATTCTCAATCCGTTCACACACCAATAAGCTGTAGAAACGATTACCCCCTGTGGACATGTCCCCTTCTAAATATACACACTCGGTTGAGCAGTAGTACAGTATATCATATATGTATCCAAGTGCACATCTCAAACAACAAAACAATTCTTTTGTTTTCTGACTCAGAGGTGTCAAACTGGTATAATAAAGCCTAAAACTCATGTCTAAATACAGTCTGGGTCAAGCGACAGCCCACTTTATATCAGAACTTTTATTACTTTGATTTTGGCAATTATTACTTGACGAAATGTAAATTTCGTCAAGTATGTTGGTCAGTCGAGTTTGTTACTTGACGAAATTAAATTTCGTCAAGTATGTTGGTCAGTTGCGTTTGTCTGTCTGTTTGTTACTTGACGAAATTAAATTTCGTCAAGTATGTTGGTCAGTTGCGTTTGTCTGTCTGTCTGTCTGTCTGTTTGTTACTTGACGAAATGTAAATTTCGTCAAGTATGTTGGTCAGTTGCGTTTGTCTGTCTGTTTGTTTGTTTGTTTGTTTGTTTGTTTATTTGTTAGCGCTCTACAGGTCACAATTTTGATCGTAAAGTCCCGAAAATTTGTCAAAAGATGTGCAATCAGTACACGACCAAGTGATTAACTTTTGGAAGGTCAAGGTCAAATATTGAGGTCAAGGTCACGCAAAACGATAAAAACACATAAATGGCCATAGCTCCGGTTCTAATTGTCCTAGAGACTCAAATCAAGTTCATATTGTAGATAAACTCGAGTTCTATCTTCTGTGACCTTGACCTTGGCATTTGACCTTGACCTTGAGAAGTTCGCCTAAGGTGAATGTCAAGGTCAAATACGAAGGTCAGCGCACCATATCGAGTAGTATATCGTTGGAAAGGTCTTGACCCCCTGATTGCAGTGATACCTTATTTTCAGCGCTGCGACGTAAACTGACGTCACAATGACGTCATAAACGTCAAATTTCCGAAATTTCAAAAGGCTATAACATCGTCAATACTGTATGGAATCTCTTGAAACTTGATATGCATATTGACAGCAATGACCTTTACGAATTTAAGTACGAAGGTCAAAGGTCAAGGTCAAGGTCATCGAAATCCCAGAAAAACACGTTTCCGGTAATAACATCCGTTTGATTTGTCGTAGGTTCATGAATTTTGAACCATATCCTTCAGAAGGGGTATAGTAATCGAGTGTATATGTCAATTTCATGATTGACCTTGAACTTTGTCAGGAAAATAAGGTCATATGAGGAAAACTTCAAGGTCAAATTTTCAAACTAACTGAAACCTATCAAGTAGTATATCAAATGAAAGGTCTTGATTCCCTGGTACATACTTTCTCATCAGTTTTGAGATGTGACGTTTATTGACGTCACAGTGACGTCATAAACGTTAATTTTTCGAAATTTCAAACGGTCATAGTGTCCACAAATCTTGTTTGATTCTGATGAAATGATACAGGTATAATATATGTCTCCATGCACAGGCAATGCACAATTTTCGTGACTCAAGGTCAAAGATCAAGGTCAAGGTCACGCAAAATGTTAAAAACACATAAGTGGCCATAACTCCGGTTCTATTTGTTATAGAGACTTCAAACCAAGTTCATAATGTAGATAAACTCGAGTCCTATCTTCTGTGTCCTTGACCTTGGCATTTGACCTTGACCTTGAGAAGTTCGTCATGAGGTGAATGTCAAGGTCAAGTACAAAAGTCAGCGCACCATATCGAGTAGTATATCGTTGGAAAGGTTTTGAGCCCCTGATTGCAGTGATACCTTAATTTTGGCGCTGTGACGTACACTGACGTCACAATGACGTCATAAACGTCAAATTACCGAAATTTCAAAAGGCCATAACAGCGTCAATACTGTATGGAATACCTTGAAACTTGACATGCATATTAATAGCATTGACCTTTACGAATTGAAATACAAAGGTCAAAGGTCAAGGTCAAGGTCATCGAAATCCCAGAAAAACACCTTTTCGGTTATAACATCTGTTTTAATCGTTGTAGTCTCATAAAATTTGAACAATATCATCAGAAGAGGTATAGCAATCAGACTTATATGTCAATTCCATGATTAACCTTGAACTTGATCGGAAAAATGAGGTCACATGAGCAAAACTTCAAGGTCAAATTTTCAAACTAACTAAAAGCTATCAAGTAATATATCAAATGGAAGGCCTTGAACCCATGATGAATAGTTTCCCATCAGTTTTCAAATGTGACGTTTATTGACGTCACAGTGACCTCATGTACGTAAATTTTTCGAAATTTCGAAAAGCCACAGTGTCCAGAATTCTTGTTCGATTCTGATGGAATTGTTCAAGTATAATTTATATTTTCATGCACGGGCAATGCACAATTTTCGTGACCCAAGGTCAAGGGTCAAGGTCAAAGAAAAGGTCAAAATCACAAAAATTGCCATAACTTCGGAACTATTCGTCATAGAAAGTTCAAACTGGGACCATATTGTAGCATATCAAAAGGTCTTTGTCCGCTGACCTTGAATGTGCACTTTGACCTTGACCTTGAAAAGCTTGCCCAACGTAAAAAATTCATGAAAAAAGTATCTTTCTTCAAATGTCGAGGAGTTGTTCAGTAAATCTTTTCAATGTGTAAATTATGGGTAAATGTTTTAAATGTAAACAAATGTTTAGTCATTTCGTCAAGTGTTGGCCTATGGCCGATTTTTACTTGACGAAATGTAAATTTCGTCAAGTATGTTGGTCAGTTGCGTTTGTCTGTCTGTTTGTTTGTTTGTTTGTTTGTTTATTTGTTAGCGCTCTACAGGTCACAATTTTGATCGTAAAGTCCCGAAAATTTGTCAAAAGATGTGCAATCAGTACACGACCAAGTGATTAACTTTTGGAAGGTCAAGGTCAAATATTGAGGTCAAGGTCACGCAAAACGATAAAAACACATAAATGGCCATAACTCCGGTTCTAATTGTCCCAGAGACTTCAAATCAAGTTCATATTGTAGATAAACTCGAGTTCTATCTTCTGTGACCTTGACCTTGGCATTTGACTTTGACCTTGAGAAGTTCGCCTAAGGTGAATGTCAAGGTCAAATACGAAGGTCAGCGCACCATATCGAGTAGTATATCGTTGGAAAGGTCTTGACCCCCTGATTGCAGTGATACCTTATTTTCAGCGCTGCGACGTAAACTGACGTCACAATGACGTCATAAACGTCAAATTTCCGAAATTTCAAAAGGCTATAACATCGTCAATACTGTATGGAATCTCTTGAAACTTGATATGCATATTGACAGCAATGACCTTTACGAATTTAAGTACGAAGGTCAAAGGTCAAGGTCAAGGTCATCGAAATCCCAGAAAAACACGTTTCCGGTAATAACATCCGTTTGATTTGTCGTAGGTTCATGAATTTTGAACCATATCCTTCAGAAGGGGTATAGTAATCGAGTGTATATGTCAATTTCATGATTGACCTTGAATTTTGTCAGGAAAATAAGGTCATATGAGGAAAACTTCAAGGTCAAATTTTCAAACTAACTGAAACCTATCAAGTAGTATATCAAATGAAAGGTCTTGATTCCCTGGTACATACTTTCTCATCAATTTTGAGATGTGACGTTTATTGACGTCACAGTGACGTCATAAACGTTAATTTTTCGAAATTTCAAACGGTCATAGTGTCCACAAATCTTGTTTGATTCTAATGAAATGATACAGGTATAATATATGTCTTCATGCACAGGCAATGCACAATTTTCGTGACTCAAGGTCAAAGATCAAGGTCAAGGTCACGCAAAATGTTAAAAACGCATAAGTGGCCATAGCTCCGGTTCTATTTGTTATAGAGACTTCAAACCAAGTTCATAATGTAGATAAACTCGAGTCCTATATTCTGTGTCCTTGACCTTGGCATTTGACCTTGACCTTGAGAAGTTCGTCATGAGGTGAATGTCAAGGTCAAGTACGAAAGTCAGCGCACCATATCGAGTAGTATATCGTTGGAAAGGTTTTGAGCCCCTGATTGCAGTGATACCCTAATTTTGGCGCTGCGACGTACACTGACGTCACAATGACGTCATAAACGTCAAATTACCGAAATTTCAAAAGGCCATAACAGCGTCAATACTGTATGGAATACCTTGAAACTTGACATGCATATTAATAGCATTGACCTTTACGAATTGAAATACAAAGGTCAAAGGTCAAGGTCAAGGTCATCGAAATCCCAGAAAAACACCTTTTCGGTTATAACATCGTTTTTTAATCGTTGTAATTTGAACAATATCATCAGAAGAGGTATAGCAATCAGACTTATATGTCAATTCCATGATTAACCTTGAACTTGATCGGAAAAATGAGGTCACATGAGCAAAACTTCAAGGTCAAATTTTCAAACTAACTAAAAGCTATCAAGTAATATATCAAATGGAAGGCCTTGAACCCATGATGAATAGTTTCCCATCAGTTTTCAAATGTGACGTTTATTGACGTCACAGTGACCTCATGTACGTAAATTTTTCGAAATTTCGAAAAGCCACAGTGTCCGGAATTCTTGTTCGATTCTGATGGAATTGTTCAAGTATAATTTATATTTTCATGCACGGGCAATGCACAATTTTCGTGACCCAAGGTCAAGGGTCAAGGTCAAAGAAAAGGTCAAAATCACAAAAATTGCCATAACTTCGGAACTATTCGTCATAGAAAGTTCAAACTGGGACCATATTGTAGCATATCAAAAGGTCTTTGTCCGCTGACCTTGAATGTGCACTTTGACCTTGACCTTGAAAAGCTTGCCCAACGTAAAAATTTCATGAAAAAAGTATCTTTCTTCAAATGTCGACGAGTTGTTCAGTAAATCTTTTCAATGTGTAAATTATGGGTAAATGTTTTAAATGTAAACAAATGTTTAGTCATTTCGTCAAGTGTTGGCCTATGGCCGATTTTTTGTTTGTTTGTTTGTTAGCGCTCTACAGGTCACAATTTTGATCGTAGAGTGCTGAAAATTTGTCAGAAGTTGTGCAGTCAGTACTCGACCAAGTGATTAACTTTTGGGAGGTCAAGGTCAAAAATTGAGGTCAAGGTCAAGCAAAAGGTCAAAATCGAAAAATCGCGATAACTCCGTTTTTAATCAATGTTATTTTTTGTAGCTATTTTTATATTTTTCTATGGTCAATTCCGCATCATATGATGCATGCCCGATGGTCGTACGACCAAAACTCCTGATTTTCGGTCCAGGTCGAAAATTTGGGGGTCACGAATTTAGGTTTTTTTCTACCTCGCAATATTCAAAACCATATTATAGAGCAAATTCCCGATATATGTTGCTGATTTTCACTCAGAAGTTGTGCCTTATCACACAAAACACGATTGTGAAGTTATAGGACTCAAGGTCAAGAATTAGAGTTAAGGTCATAGTAAAGGTCAAAATCGAAAAATTGCAATAACTTGGCTTTTGATCAAAATTAATTTTTCTGAACATTTTTGTATTTTTATTTGGTCAATTCGACGTCAGCTGACGTATGTCCGATGGTTGTACGACCAAAACTCCCGATTATCGCCCATGGTTGAACATTTGGGGGTTTTCAGATCATTTGTATTTTGTGCAATATTCAAACCGTTATTGTGCAGTCAGAATCCGATAGAAGTTGCTGATTTTTAATCAGTAGGTGTGTCTTATCATACTGAACATATGTGTAAAAATGTAGGACTCAAGATCAAGAATTACAGTTAAAGTCATAGTAAAGGTCAAAATCGAAAAATCGCAATAACTCCGTTTCTATTCAATGTTATTTTTTCTGAGTATTTTTATATTTTTTTATGGTCAATTCCGCGCCCTGTGGTGCATGCCCGATGGTCGTACGACCAAAAGTCCCGATTTTCGGTCCAGGTCGAAAATTTGAGGGTCATGATTTTATGGTTTCATGTCTCGCAACCTTCAACCCCATATTGCGAGGCCAATTTCTGATATGGGTTATTGATTTTTACTCAGGAGTTGTGCCTTATCAAATTGAACAAATCTGTGGAGTTTCTTAACTCAAGGTTGAAAATTAAGGTCAAGGTCATGTAAAAGGTCAAAATCGAAAAATCGCAATAACTCCACTTTTGATCAACATTAATTTTTGTCAGTATTTTTGTATTTTTATATGGTTAATTCGGCGTCAAATGGTGTATGTGCGATGGTCGTACGACCAAAAGTCCCGATTATCGCCCGGTGCCGAAAATCTGGGGGTTATGTGCAAGTTGCATAGTGGTAGCCCTAGTGTAGTGGCTGCAAAATTACCTCACATAAGTTGCCAATTTATAGGAGATATGAAATGTTTTATGCAGCTTTGAATACACAAATGTGAAACGTGGACTTTTCTTGCCCTAATTCTCCAATTGAGTTGACTGTGAAAGTTGGTTATCAATACTAGTTTGGGTTATAAAGTTACAGTTATTTTGGATCGATTACTTCGTGCAGTCATGCCAACATGCATGCGGTCATACATGTACAGTAAATGTTGTTCTCCATGGGTAAGGGGAATATGGCAATTTATTGTATGATGGCTCGGTGGCCGAGTGGTTCCAGCGCTTGCTCTCTAACACGTAGGCTTTTGACTCTGCGAGTTCGAATCTACCTGCTTTTAAATATTTTTTTTTGCTCTTTATTTTTTTCAAGAATATCCATTACCATTATAATCTATTATAGTATTATGAATATACACTGTTGAATGATCATTTGGTACGAATATGGCGTGCAAAAATTATCGTTGCCTCTGTCATATAACACCAGTATGGCATGCAAAAACGGCCATCACGATCTGCTTGAACTCATTAGATAGTTCTCCGAAGATGCAGCATCATGATATGAAAGTTACCAAGTTGTAGTAACGAACATTTATAGCAGTGTTGTATTTTATAATTTTTCTTATATTGACATCATCAAAATTTTGTGCTGTTAGTAGTATATATTATGTTGATACACACATCGATTGAATGTTTTGAATGAGTCAGTCTCAAATGGCTGGGTCTTGCTCAGGAGACGTCATAAAGATTCAATATGTATGTCTGCTCAGGAGTTGTGCATTATTAATTCTAACAAATTTGTGAAAATTCAGAATTCAAGGGCCAAGGTCACTGTGAAAATGAAGCAACTCTTGTCTAATTTCTAAAATTGTGAATTCTTCTGCTGGGTGATGCTCAGGAGGTGTCTTAAACGTGCCAATTTCTAATGCTAGAAGTTGTTCAGTATATCTTTTCAATGTGTAATTAATGAGTAAATGTTTTAAATGTAAACAAATGTTTAGTTATTTCGTCAAGTGTTGGCCTATGGCCGATTTTTTGTTTGTTTGTTTGTTAGCGCTCTACAGGTCACAATTTTGATCGTAAAGTCCCGAAAATTTGACAGAAGATGTGCAGTCAGTACTCGACCAAGTGATTAACTTTTGGGAGGTCAAGGTCAAAAATTGAGGTCAAGGTCATAGAAAAGGTCGAAATAGAAAAATTGCAATAACTTCGCTTCTAATTAAGTTTATTTTTTGCGGGTATTTTTATATTTTTCTATGGTCAATTCCTCATCATGTGGTGCATGTCCGATGGTCGTACGACCAAAATTCCCGATTTTCGGTCCAGGTCGAAAATTTGGGGGTCAAGAATTTAGATTTTTCTTGTCTCACAATATTCAAATTCATATTATAGAGCCAGGTTCCAATATATGTTGCTGATTTTTACTCAGGAGTTGTGCCTCATCACGCAGAACAAGATCCTGAAGTTTCAGAGCTCAGGGTCAAGGATTAGAGTTAAGGTCATAGTAAAGGTCAAAATCGAAAAATCGTGATAACTCCGCTTCTAATCAAGATTATTTTTTCTGTGTATTTTTATATTTTTTTATGGTGAATTCCGCATCACATGATGCATGTCTGATGGTCGTATGACCTAAACTCTCGATTTTCGGTCCAGGTCGAAAATTTGGGGGTCATGAACTTAGGTCTTGCTTGTCTCAATTTTCAAAACCCTATTGTATAGCCAGGATCCAATATATGTTTCTGATTTTTACTCAGGAGTTGTGCCTTCTCACGCAGAACATGACTGTGAAGTTATAGGGCTCAAGGTCACGAATTACAGTTAAGGTCATAGTAAAGGTCAAAATTGAAAAATCGTGATAACTCCGCTTGTAATCATGATTATTTTTTCTGATTATTTTTGTATTTTTCTATGGTCAAATCCGCATCATATGATACATGTCAGATGGTCGTATGACCAAAACTCTGGATTTTCGGTCCAGGTCGAAAATTTGGAGGTCATGAACTTAGGTCTTGCTTGTCTCAATTTTCAAAACCCTATTGTAGAGCCAGGATCCAATATATGTTTCTGATTTTTACTCAGGAGTTGTGCCTTCTCACGCAGAACATGACTGTGAAGTTATAGGGCTCAAGGTCAAGAATTACAGTTAAGGTCATAGTAAAGGTAAAAATTGAAAAATCGTGATAACTCCGCTTGTAATCATTATTATTTTTTTCTGATATTTTTGTATTTTTCTATGGTCAAATCCGCATCATATGATACATGTCCGATGGTCGTATGACCAAAACTCTGGATTTTCGGTCCAGGTCGAAAATTTGGGGGTCATGAATTTAGGTGTTTCCTGTCTCATAATATTCAAAACCACATTATAGAGCCAGGTTCCAATATATATTGCCGGATTTTACTCAGGAGTTGTGCCTGATCACGCAGAATAAGATTGTGAAGTTGTAGAACTCAAGGTCACGAGTTTTCCCGATCGAATTCTGCACGCTGCCAGTCCAATGTACAGCCATGGCATAATTCAGTGTTTATCCTAAGCGAAGTTTCTCCTACGCACTATACTTTACACGTGTTGAGTTTCAATGAACAGAATGGCGCAGTCAGTAGAGGCGTTAGGTATGTGTGCGGGGGGTCAGCGGTTCGATTCTTACTGTTGACTGATTTTTTTTTTCTTCTAAAATTCAATTCCAAATGACTTTTTCTGTTTCTGAGTGGTCTTGTAAGCATCCCAAACCTGCCATGCTTTATGTAATTATATTGTTTCGAATTATAATGATCACCTTTGAAGGAAAAAACACTGTTCCACGAATAGCGACAAACTATTTTATCGGGCTTTCTAGTGGTATCATCAAAATCTAGTTTGTTCTTTATATTTAAAGTTACAAGCCGCTTCAAATTCAGCATTACGGCCACAACTGTGAATGATCTGTGGTATTAGCTGCTAACAAATGCATGACAAAAGGCGTGTACCAGATGATATGTCTGCTTCATATGATGCATGTGGGATTGGGGGTCTGGTAAGTGCAGATTAAACACTGTATCGTGTCATTTTACAGGGTCTCATTGGTTTCATTATGATCGAACAATGCATGTTTTTGTCATAACGCGTTTGTGTTAACTCCATTCTTCATAGCCTTAAAATATGACCTAATTACAACTGTTTGTTAATATAAAAACATTGATAAAAAGAAGACAAGCAATTATTAGGTCATATTTTAGGGCTGTGCAATCGCCACATGTCTAAGCCTCTCTATTTGTTTTGTTTACTTGTTGTCAATGTAATTTCATATTTGTGCGGGAATATTTGCTGTTTGTTATTCGCTCATTTTTAAGCTATCGATATTTGTTTTTGGATTTTTGTAATTTTGATATATTTTAGGTTTTTTAGTAGTGGCATCATCAAAACTTTGTGCCGTTAGCATGGTTAGAGGTAATATATTATGTTGATACATACGCAAACTAGATGTTTCAAGTGGTTCAGTTTCCAATGCTATATGTTGTCAGGGGATGCCATCAATGTGTAAATTATGAGTAAATGTTTTGAATGTAAACAAATGTGTAGATTTTTCGTCAAGTGTTGGCCTATGGCCGATTTTCTGTCTGTCTGTTTGTTTGTTTGTTTGTTAGCGCTCTACAGGTCACAATTTTGATCGTAAAGTCCCGAAAATTTGTCAGAAGATGTGCAGTCAGTACTCGACCAAGTGATTAACTTTTATGAGGTCAAGGTCAAATATTGAGGTCAAGGTCACGCAAAACGATAAAAACACATAAATTGTCATAACTCCAGTTCTATTCGTTATAGAGACTTCAAACCAAGTTCATATTGTAGATAAACTCGAGTTCTATCTTTTGTGACCTTGACCTTGGCATTTGACCTTGACCTTGAGAAGTTCGTTATGAGGTGAATGTCAAGGTCAAGTACGAAGGTCAGCGCACCATATCGAGTAGTATATTGTTGGAAAGGTCTTGAGCCCCTGATTCCAGTGATATCTCATTTTTGGCGCTGCGACATAAACTGATGTCACAATGACGTCATAAACGTCAAAAATCCGAAATTTCAAAGTGACATAATATGGTCAATAGTGTATGGAATCCCTTGAAATTTGATATGCATTTTGACAGCATTGACCTCTACGAACTGAAGTACAAAGGTCAAAGGTCAAGGTCAAGGTCATTGAAATCCCAGAAAAACACGTTTCTTGTAATAACATCCGTTTGAATTGTCGTAGGTTCATGGAATTTGAACCATATCATTCAGAAGAGGTATAGCAATCGGACCTATATGTCAATTCCATGATTGACCTCAAACTTTGTCTATAATCTGACAAAACTTAATCAGAATCCTATGATAATTCTGGTTTTTACAGATATTTTTTATGTTTTCATGGCTCCAATTTTCACAAATTTACTGAACATTTAATTCTAAATCATTTATGCAGTCAGTTGCAGTGTTATTTCTAGTTTATGGTCCACTTTTCACATTTGGAATAAATTGAAAACTCGCCGAGATATCAAAGTAGAAAGAGAAGTGGGGTGAATCTGATTCTCAATCCGTTCACACACCAATAAGCTGTAGAAACGATTACCCCCTGTGGACATGTCCCCTTCTAAATATACACACTCGGTTGAGCAGTAGTACAGTATATCATATATGTATCCAAGTGCACATCTCAAACAACAAAACAATTCTTTTGTTTTCTGACTCAGAGGTGTCAAACTGGTATAATAAAGCCTAAAACTCATGTCTAAATACAGTCTGGGTCAAGCGACAGCCCACTTTATATCAGAACTTTTATTACTTTGATTTTGGCAATTATTACTTGACGAAATGTAAATTTCGTCAAGTATGTTGGTCAGTCGAGTTTGTCTGTCTGTCTGTTTGTTTGTTTGTTTGTTAGCGCTCTACAGGTCACAATTTTGATCGTAAAGTCCCGAAAATTTGTCAGAAGATGTGCAGTCAGTACTCGACCAAGTGATTAACTTTTATGAGGTCAAGGTCAAATATTGAGGTCAAGGTCACGCAAAACGATAAAAACACATAAATTGTCATAACTCCAGTTCTATTCGTTATAGAGACTTCAAACCAAGTTCATATTGTAGATAAACTCGAGTTCTATCTTTTGTGACCTTGACCTTGGCATTTGACCTTGACCTTGAGAAGTTCGTTATGAGGTGAATGTCAAGGTCAAGTACGAAGGTCAGCGCACCATATCGAGTAGTATATTGTTGGAAAGGTCTTGAGCCCCTGATTCCAGTGATATCTCATTTTTGGCGCTGCGACATAAACTGATGTCACAATGACGTCATAAACGTCAAAAATCCGAAATTTCAAAGTGACATAATATGGTCAATAGTGTATGGAATCCCTTGAAATTTGATATGCATTTTGACAGCATTGACCTCTACGAACTGAAGTACAAAGGTCAAAGGTCAAGGTCAAGGTCATTGAAATCCCAGAAAAACACGTTTCTTGTAATAACATCCGTTTGAATTGTCGTAGGTTCATGGAATTTGAACCATATCATTCAGAAGAGGTATAGCAATCGGACCTATATGTCAATTCCATGATTGACCTCAAACTTTGTCTATAATCTGACAAAACTTAATCAGAATCCTATGATAATTCTGGTTTTTACAGATATTTTTTATGTTTTCATGGCTCCAATTTTCACAAATTTACTGAACATTTAATTCTAAATCATTATGCAGTCAGTTGCAGTGTTATTTCTAGTTTATGGTCCACTTTTCACATTTGGAATAAATTGAAAACTCGCCGAGATATCAAAGTAGAAAGAGAAGCGGGGTGAATCTGATTCTCAATCCGTTCACACACCAATAAGCTGTAGAAACGATTACCCCCTGTGGACATGTCCCCTTCTAAATATACACACTCGGTTGAGCAGTAGTACAGTATATCATATATGTATCCAAGTGCACATCTCAAACAACAAAACAATTCTTTTGTTTTCTGACTCAGAGGTGTCAAACTGGTATAATAAAGCCTAAAACTCATGTCTAAATACAGTCTGGGTCAAGCGACAGCCCACTTTATATCAGAACTTTTATTACTTTGATTTTGGCAATTATTACTTGACGAAATGTAAATTTCGTCAAGTATGTTGGTCAGTCGAGTTTGTCTGTCTGTCTGTTTGTTTGTTTGTTTGTTAGCGCTCTACAGGTCACAATTTTGATCGTAAAGTCCCGAAAATTTGTCAGAAGATGTGCAGTCAGTACTCGACCAAGTGATTAACTTTTATGAGGTCAAGGTCAAATATTGAGGTCAAGGTCACGCAAAACGATAAAAACACATAAATTGTCATAACTCCAGTTCTATTCGTTATAGAGACTTCAAACCAAGTTTATATTGTAGATAAACTCGAGTTCTATCTTTTGTGACCTTGACCTTGGCATTTGACCTTGACCTTGAGAAGTTCGTTATGAGGTGAATGTCAAGGTCAAGTACGAAGGTCAGCGCACCATATCGAGTAGTATATTGTTGGAAAGGTCTTGAGCCCCTGATTCCAGTGATATCTCATTTTTGGCGCTGCGACATAAACTGATGTCACAATGACGTCATAAACGTCAAAAATCCGAAATTTCAAAGTGACATAATATGGTCAATAGTGTATGGAATCCCTTGAAATTTGATATGCATTTTGACAGCATTGACCTCTACGAACTGAAGTACAAAGGTCAAAGGTCAAGGTCAAGGTCATTGAAATCCCAGAAAAACACGTTTCTTGTAATAACATCCGTTTGAATTGTCGTAGGTTCATGGAATTTGAACCATATCATTCAGAAGAGGTATAGCAATCGGACCTATATGTCAATTCCATGATTGACCTCAAACTTTGTCTATAATCTGACAAAACTTAATCAGAATCCTATGATAATTCTGGTTTTTACAGATATTTTTTATGTTTTCATGGCTCCAATTTTCACAAATTTACTGAACATTTAATTCTAAATCATTTATGCAGTCAGTTGCAGTGTTATTTCTAGTTTATGGTCCACTTTTCACATTTGGAATAAATTGAAAACTCGCCGAGATATCAAAGTAGAAAGAGAAGTGGGGTGAATCTGATTCTCAATCCGTTCACACACCAATAAGCTGTAGAAACGATTACCCCCTGTGGACATGTCCCCTTCTAAATATACACACTCGGTTGAGCAGTAGTACAGTATATCATATATGTATCCAAGTGCACATCTCAAACAACAAAACAATTCTTTTGTTTTCTGACTCAGAGGTGTCAAACTGGTATAATAAAGCCTAAAACTCATGTCTAAATACAGTCTGGGTCAAGCGACAGCCCACTTTATATCAGAACTTTTATTACTTTGATTTTGGCAATTATTACTTGACGAAATGTAAATTTCGTCAAGTATGTTGGTCAGTCGAGTTTGTTAGTTGACGAATTGAAAATTCGACAACTATGTTGGTCAGTTCCGTTTGTTTGTTTGTCTGTCTGTCTGTCTGTTTGCACGTTACAGGCCACAGTTTTAGTGCGAGCATCACCAAATTTTTCTGATAGGTAGGTATTCACCCAGGAAGGACACCGAAAGTTTTTGAAGAAAATCGGTTTATTGATGACGTCATCAAAAATTCTTGAAAACTCGAAAAATCCCTATCTTTAACATGGGGCGATTTTTCAAAAATTCATAACTCGTTCAATTTTCAATGAATTCTCTTGAAATTTTAGTCACATGTGTAGAATGACATCCTATACACACATTATAATTTTGACCCGGATCGGACCCGGATTACGGATTTGACAGCTATTTGAATTTAACATTGAAAACTCCATTTAACTTATATTTTATATTATATTTCGGTCTATTGTGCATATTTCAGCTTGATTTTTCCTACAAAGTGGCGGACTATCATGGTCCATAAACTGAAAAAAATTCATCCGGATGGGATCCGGATTCCGGATTTTATGGATACATTTATTTTTCTTCTGGATCCAATTTTAAAAAAATAATTCAACATTTAATTTTGAAGTTTATTATGTAGAAAATTGCAGTGTTATTTCTAGTTTATGGTGCACTTTTCATGTTGAAAATATATTGAAAACTCGCTGAGATATCAAGACGGAAAGAGAGGTGGGGTAAATCTGTTTGTCAGCCCGTTCAAACCCCAATAAGATGTGGAAACGATTACCCCCTGTGCACTTGTACCGTCTCTAATATCAACACTCGGTCGCGTAGTAATACAATATACCTTGTATGCATCTGAATACTGATCTAAAGCAACATTTCTGTGGTTTTCTAACTCAGTAATGCACAAGTGATATAACAAAGCCTAAAACTCTTGTTTAAATACAATCTCTGGCGAGCCAGGGGCTCTTTTATATCAGCACTATCGACATTTACGAAAATGCGTAGGGAGCACCATTCATCTAAAAACCAAAGATCCTGTACATGAAACGGATATACGCAGGGTCTCTTCTACTTGCGAAGCTTTATTAGTTGACGAATTGAAAATTCGACAACTATGTTGGTCAGTTCCGTTTGTTAGTTGACGAATTAAAAATTCGTCAACTATGTTGGTCAGTTCGGTTTGTTTGTTTGTGTGTCTGTCTGTCTGTCTGTTTGCACGTTACAGGCCACAGTTTTGGCCGGATCATCACCAAATCGTATGGATACAATGGCTAGTTATATACCTGGAAACCGTTGAATTTTGGTGACCCTAGGTCAAAGGTCAAGGTCAAGGTCACACAAAACGTTGAAAACACATAAGTGGTCATAACTCCGGTTCTAATCATTCTAGAGACTTCTAACCAAGTGCATATTGTAGATACACTCGAGTTCTATCGTCTGTGACCTTGACCTTGACATTTGACCTTGACCTTGAAAAGTTCGCCCCAGGTCGAAGTCAAGGTCAAGTACGAAGGTCAGCGCAGCATATTGAGTAGTATATCATTGGAAAGGTCTTGACCCCCTGGTCGCAGTGATACCCTATTTTCGGCGCTGCGACGTACACTGACGTCACAATGACGTCATAAACGTCAAATTCCCGAAATTTCAAAAGGCCATAACATCGTCAATACTGTATGGAATCTCTTGAAACTTGATATGCATACTGACAGCAATGACCTCTACGAATTTAAGTGCAAAGGTCAAAGGTCAAGGTCAAGGTCATCAAAATCCCAGAAAAACACGTTTCCGGTAATAACATCCGTTTGAATTGTCGTAGGTTCATCAAATTTGAACCATATCATTTAGAAGAGGTATTGCAATCGGACTTATATGTCAATTTCATGATTGACCTTGAACTTGGTCAGGAAAACAAGGTCATATTAGGAGAACTTCAAGGTCAAATTTTAAAACTAACTGAAACCTATCAAGTAGTATATCAAATGAAAGGTCTTGATTCCATGGTACATACTTTTTCATCAGTTTTGAGATGTGACGTTTATTGACGTCACAGTGACGTCATAAACGTTAATTTTTCAAAATTTCAAACGGTCATAGTGTCCACAAATTTTGTTTGATTCTGATGAAATTTTACAGATACAATATATATATTCATGCACAGGAAATGTGCAATTTTTGTGACTCAAGGTCCAAAGTCGAGGTCAAGGTCACGCAAAATGTTAAAAACACATAAGTGGCCATAACTCCGGTTCTATTTGTGCTAGCGACTTCAAACCAAGTTCATATTGTAGATAAACTCTCGAGTTCTATCTTCTGTGACCTTGACCTTGGCATTTGACTTTGACCTTGAGAAGTTCGCCATGAGGTGAATGTCAAGGTCAAGTACGAAGGTCAGCGAATCATATCGAGTAGTATATCGTTTGAAATGTCTTGTCCCCCTGATTGCAGTGATACCTTATTTTCGGCGCTGCGACGTACACTCACGTCACAATGACGTCATAAACGTCAAGTTACCGAAATTTCAAAAGGCCATCACAGCGTCAATACTGTATGGAATATCTTGAAACTTGACATGCGTATTAATAGCATTGACCTCTACGAATTGAAATACAAAGGTCAAAGGTCAAGGTCATCGAAATCCCAGAAAATCACCTTTTCGCTTATAACATCTGCTTGAATCCTTGTAGTCTCATAAAATACGAACCATATCATTCAGAAGAGGCATGGTAATCATACGTACATGTCAATTTCATAATTGACTTTGAACTTGGTCGCAAAAATGAGGACACATTCAAAACTTCAAGGTCAAATTTTCAAACTAACTGAAACATATCACAGTTTAGGTCGGATCATCACCAAACTTTATGGGAACATTCTATAGGCTCAAAGCCAGGCACCCATTGATTTTAGTCAGATTCGCCTGTAAAATGTTGCCATGGCAACGGAAAAACTGCTTTGCATTCTATTATTATCATCAAAATCTAGTTTGTTCTTCGTATATTACCGCTCTACAAGCCACAGTTTTGGACGTATCATGACCAAATTGTACGTATGAAATGCTTTTGTGTATACTTGGAAATGGGTGAAATTTGGGGACACTAGGTCAAAGGTCAAGGTCAAGGTCAAATAAAATGTCAAAAACACATAAATGCGCATAACTTCGGTTCTAATCGCCCTAGAGACTTCAAACCAAGTTCATATTGTAGATTAACTCGAGTTCTATCGTCTGTGACCTTGACCTTGACATTTGACCTTTGACCTCATTTTCAAGGTCAGAGCACAATGTGGCTAATATATCGCTTTTTATCGACTTTACAGCTTTGGACATACATGTATAGGAAATGATATATGTTAAATCTTCTCATGATTTGAAAATTCAGGTCAGAGCACAAAATGGCTAATATCTCACTAAAACATATATCTAAAACATATATTGTCCGGTTACCTTCCTAATTCGTCAACTGCCGGGCCTATGGCCCCTCGTAATTGTATGTCCATCAGTAAGATGTCTGTTAGCACGATAGCGACCACAATTCTGGAGATATTTTCACGAAAATTTACACGGTTATTCTTTATGTTAAAGACTAGAAATGGTTCAATTTTCGTGAAAATCGGTTGAGTGAAGACGTTACAAAAATATCTAAAAAATTCCTCACGCTGCCGCCACAGTAGCCACACCAATGCCCAGCCATGGGATATACCAGCATTTATTCTGAGCGCGGTCTCTCGTACGCTATATACTTCACGCGCAGTAACCTTAAGCGACAGATTGGCTCAGTCAGTAAAGGCGTTAGGTGTTGGTGCGCGGGGTCACGGGTTCGATTCCTATTGTCTTTTTTTTTTTTTTAAATTCCGACTAAATGACTTTTTCTGTTTCTGAGTGTTTTTTTGTATTAATTCTGATATGTTTTCCACAGTCACCCTTTTATCTAATTCTATTGTTTCGCGATATTAAATCAAAATCAAGCCTGAAGCAGAAAACACAAAGAATCCACTACTTGGTGCCTTTATCACTGTTTATGGAGTTTGAAAAAAAAAACGTTTCATGAATATGCATGAGTGGAATATTTCAGTGTGTCTTCGGATGAATTATTTGATCCAGCTACAATTTTCATTGCAAAATGTTGTATTTTACGTTTGTTTCTGGCATCATCAAAATCTGATTGCATCCTACACGTACGTTTAATTTCCGAAATTTCAAAAGGCAATAACAGCGTCAATACTGTATGGAGTATCTTGAAACTTGTTATACCCATTGATAGTATTGACCTCTACGAATTGTAGTACAAAGGTCAAAGATCAAGGTCAAAGTCATCGAAATCCCAGAAAAAACACCTGTCCAGTAATAACATTTGCTTGAATCGTCGGAGTCTCATCGATTTTGAACCACTTCATTCGGAAGCGGCAAAACAATCAAATGTGTATGCCATTTCCAGATAATAACATTACTATGACCTTGACCTTTCACATTGAGATGAAAGTTTGCGAATTCGTCAACTGCCGGGCCTATGGCCCCTCGTTAGTTGACGAATTGAAAATTCGACAACTATGTTGGTCAGTTCCGTTTGTTTGTTTGTCTGTCTGTCTGTCTGTCTGTCTGTCTGTTTGCACGTTACAGGCCACAGTTTTAGTGCGAGCATCACCAAATTTTTCTGATAGGTAGGTATTCACCCAGGAAGGACACCGAAAGTTTTTGAAGAAAATCGGTTTATTGATGACGTCATCAAAAATTCTTGAAAACTCGAAAAATCCCTATCTTTAACATGGGGCGATTTTTCAAAAATTCATAACTCGTTCAATTTTCAATGAATTCTCTTGAAATTTTAGTCACATGTGTAGAATGACATCCTATACACACATTATAATTTTGACCCGGATCGGACCCGGATTACGGATTTGACAGCTATTTGAATTTAACATTGAAAACTCCATTTAACTTATATTTTATATTATATTTCGGTCTATTGTGCATATTTCAGCTTGATTTTTCCTACAAAGTGGCGGACTATCATGGTCCATAAACTGACAAAATTTCATCCGGATCGGATCCGGATTCCGGGTTTTATGGATACATTTATTTTTCCTCTGGATCCAATTTTCAAAAAATCATTGAACATTGAATTTTGAAGCTGTTTTGTGGAAAAATGCGGTGTTATTTCTAGTTTAAGGTGCATTTTTCATGTTCAAAATAACTTGAAAACTCGCTGAGATATCAAGACTTAAAGAGACCTGGGGTAAATCTGTTCGTCAGCCCGTTTACAACTCAATAAGATGTGGAAACGATTACCCCCTGTGCACATGTACCGTCTCTAATATCAACACTCGGTCGCGTAGTAATACAATATACCTTGTATGCATCTGAATACTGATCTAAAGCAACATTTCTGTGGTTTTCTAACTCAGTAATGCACAAGTGATATAACAAAGCCTAAAACTCTTGTTTAAATACAATCTCTGGCGAGCCAGGGGCTCTTTTATATCAGCACTATCGCGGGTGATGTACCGGCGTAGAAGTCAACCTCATTCCCGGTTTTTAGCGGTAATTTGTCTCAAGACCAAAGGTCCTGTACATGCACCAGACATCTCTCATTTTTTTCGAATTTTCAGAAATTCACACAGCAGTCACATTTGAACCGATACCTCTGAAATTCAACACACGGATAGATAATGGTATCCTCCATCAAACTGCGAAGTTTTATGCGGATTGTTCGAACGTCAATGACGTCACGACGTGAAACGTCATTTTTCGAAATGGGGCTATATATCGGAAAGTATTTGTCGTACAGAGAAGCGAATTGCACCATTCGAAAGCTCGTTGAATTCTGGTTTAGAAGGGTACTGTCCGATACTTTTCCGCCATGATAGATTTTCCGCTATGACGTCATAAACGTATGACTTGTCATACCAATTTTTCGAATTTTCAGGAAACTTTCAAACAACCACAGTGCACTCAAATTTGAAGATATTGGATTGTAATCAAGAGTGCATATGTGAAGAAATAATACCCAGCCATCTATCAAGTTTCAACACGCTACGTGCAACGTCGATGACGTCATCACGTAAAACGTCAGTTTTTAAAATGGGGCTATATATCGAAAAGTATTTGTCGTACAAAGAAGCGATTTGAACCATTGGAAAGCTCGTTGAATTCTAGTTTAGAAGGGTGCTGTTCGAAACTTTCCCGTCATGCTAGATTTTCCGCTATGACGTCATAAACGTAAGGCCTGTCATACAAGATTTACTTCTTTTCAGCAAACTTTCAAACAAGCACAGTGCACTCAATTTTGAAGGTAATAGGTTGTAGTTATGAGAACGTATGTGGAGCGTCATTATTCAGCCACGTACCGAGTTTCAAAAGGCTACGTACAACGTCAATGACGTCATGACGTAAAACGTTAATTTTAAATATGGAGCTATATGTCGAGAGGTATTTGTCGTACAGGGAAGCGGATTGCACCATTGGAAAGCTCGCTGAATTCTGGTTTAGGAGAGTACTGTCTGATCCTTTTCCGCCGTGATAGACTTTCCACTATGACGTCATAAACGTAATGCCTGTCATACCAAATTTTTTTTACTTTTCAGCAAACTTTCAAACATCCACAGTGCACTCAAATTTGAATCATGAGGACTTATTTGGAATATTAATACCCAGTCATGTACTGAGTTAAAAGACGTTAAGTGCAACGACAATGACGTCATGACGTCAAACGTCAGCTTCTCTTTTTGACCTAAGTGCAATTTCTATGGCAATTCGTCAACTGCCGGGCCTATGGCCCCTCGTGATTGTATGTCCATCAGTAAGATGTCTGTTAGCACGATACCGTCCACAATTCTGGAGATATGTTCACGAAAATTTACAAGGTTATTCTTTATGTTATAGACTGGAAATGGTTCAATTTTCGTTAAATTCGGTCAAGTATAGACGTCACAAAAAAATCTCAAAAATTCCTCACGCTGCCGCCACAGCAGCCACACCAATGCGCAGCCATGGGATATTCCAGCATTTTTTCTGAGCGCGGTCTGTTGTACGGTATATACTTCACACGCACCAACTTCCAAGTGACAGATTGGCTCAGTCAGTAAAGGCGTTAGGTGTTGATGCGCGGGTTCAGGGGTTCGATTCCTATTGCCATTTTCTTTTTTTTTTAAATTCCAGTCTAAATGACTTTTTCTGTTTCTGAGTGTTTTTTTTTTTTTATTAATTCTTATATGCTTTCCACAGTCACCCTTTTATCTAATTCTATTGTTTGCGATATTAAAACAAAATCAACCCTGAAGCAGAAAACACGATGAATCTACTACTTGGTGCCATATGGAGATAACAAAAAAAGCGTTTCATGAATATGAGTGGAATATTTCAGTGTGTCTTCGGATGAACTATTTGATCGAGCTACAATTTTCATAGCAAACTGTTGTATTTTACGTTTGTTTTTGGCATCATCAAAATCTGACTGCATCATACAGGTTGAATTTCCGAAATTTCAAAAGGCCATAACAACGTCAATACTAAATGCAGTATCTTGAAACTTGATATACCCATTGATAGCATTGATCGACAACGAATTGTAGTACAAAGGTCAAATATCAAGGTCAAGGTCACATAAAGTGTCGAAAACACATAAATGGCCATAACTTCGGTTCTAATCGCCCTAGAGACTTCAAACCAAGTTCATATTGTAGATTAACTCGAGTTCTATCTTCTGTGACCTTGACCTTGACATTTGACCTTTGACCTCCTTTTCAAGGTCAGAGCACAATGTGGCTAATAATATCACTTTTTATCGACTTTACAGCTTTGGACATACATGTATAGGAAATGATATATGTTAAATTTTCTCATGATTTGAAAATTGAGGTCAGAGCACAAAATGGCTAATATCTCACTAAAACATATATCTAAAACATATATTGTCCGGTAACCTTCCTTAGTCCGGTAACCTTTCTAATTCGTCAACTGCCGGGCCTATGGCCCCTCGTCTGTCTGTCTGTTTGTTTGTTTGTTTGTTAGCGCTCTACAGGTCACAATTTTGATCGTAAAGTCCCGAAAATTTGTCAGAAGATGTGCAGTCAGTACTCGACCAAGTGATTAACTTTTATGAGGTCAAGGTCAAATATTGAGGTCAAGGTCACGCAAAACGATAAAAACACATAAATTGTCATAACTCCAGTTCTATTCGTTATAGAGACTTCAAACCAAGTTCATATTGTAGATAAACTCGAGTTCTATCTTTTGTGACCTTGACCTTGGCATTTGACCTTGACCTTGAGAAGTTCGTTATGAGGTGAATGTCAAGGTCAAGTACGAAGGTCAGCGCACCATATCGAGTAGTATATTGTTGGAAAGGTCTTGAGCCCCTGATTCCAGTGATATCTCATTTTTGGCGCTGCGACATAAACTGATGTCACAATGACGTCATAAACGTCAAAAATCCGAAATTTCAAAGTGACATAATATGGTCAATAGTGTATGGAATCCCTTGAAATTTGATATGCATTTTGACAGCATTGACCTCTACGAACTGAAGTACAAAGGTCAAAGGTCAAGGTCAAGGTCATTGAAATCCCAGAAAAACACGTTTCTTGTAATAACATCCGTTTGAATTGTCGTAGGTTCATGGAATTTGAACCATATCATTCAGAAGAGGTATAGCAATCGGACCTATATGTCAATTCCATGATTGACCTCAAACTTTGTCTATAATCTGACAAAACTTAATCAGAATCCTATGATAATTCTGGTTTTTACAGATATTTTTTATGTTTTCATGGCTCCAATTTTCACAAATTTACTGAACATTTAATTCTAAATCATTTATGCAGTCAGTTGCAGTGTTATTTCTAGTTTATGGTCCACTTTTCACATTTGGAATAAATTGAAAACTCGCCGAGATATCAAAGTAGAAAGAGAAGTGGGGTGAATCTGATTCTCAATCCGTTCACACACCAATAAGCTGTAGAAACGATTACCCCCTGTGGACATGTCCCCTTCTAAATATACACACTCGGTTGAGCAGTAGTACAGTATATCATATATGTATCCAAGTGCACATCTCAAACAACAAAACAATTCTTTTGTTTTCTGACTCAGAGGTGTCAAACTGGTATAATAAAGCCTAAAACTCATGTCTAAATACAGTCTGGGTCAAGCGACAGCCCACTTTATATCAGAACTTTTATTACTTTGATTTTGGCAATTATTACTTGACGAAATGTAAATTTCGTCAAGTATGTTGGTCAGTCGAGTTTGTCTGTCTGTCTGTTTGTTTGTTTGTTTGTTAGCGCTCTACAGGTCACAATTTTGATCGTAAAGTCCCGAAAATTTGTCAGAAGATGTGCAGTCAGTACTCGACCAAGTGATTAACTTTTATGAGGTCAAGGTCAAATATTGAGGTCAAGGTCACGCAAAACGATAAAAACACATAAATTGTCATAACTCCAGTTCTATTCGTTATAGAGACTTCAAACCAAGTTCATATTGTAGATAAACTCGAGTTCTATCTTTTGTGACCTTGACCTTGGCATTTGACCTTGACCTTGAGAAGTTCGTTATGAGGTGAATGTCAAGGTCAAGTACGAAGGTCAGCGCACCATATCGAGTAGTATATTGTTGGAAAGGTCTTGAGCCCCTGATTCCAGTGATATCTCATTTTTGGCGCTGCGACATAAACTGATGTCACAATGACGTCATAAACGTCAAAAATCCGAAATTTCAAAGTGACATAATATGGTCAATAGTGTATGGAATCCCTTGAAATTTGATATGCATTTTGACAGCATTGACCTCTACGAACTGAAGTACAAAGGTCAAAGGTCAAGGTCAAGGTCATTGAAATCCCAGAAAAACACGTTTCTTGTAATAACATCCGTTTGAATTGTCGTAGGTTCATGGAATTTGAACCATATCATTCAGAAGAGGTATAGCAATCGGACCTATATGTCAATTCCATGATTGACCTCAAACTTTGTCTATAATCTGACAAAACTTAATCAGAATCCTATGATAATTCTGGTTTTTACAGATATTTTTTATGTTTTCATGGCTCCAATTTTCACAAATTTACTGAACATTTAATTCTAAATCATTTATGCAGTCAGTTGCAGTGTTATTTCTAGTTTATGGTCCACTTTTCACATTTGAAATAAATTGAAAACTCGCCGAGATATCAAAGTAGAAAGAGAAGTGGGGTGAATCTGATTCTCAATCCGTTCACACACCAATAAGCTGTAGAAACGATTACCCCCTGTGGACATGTCCCCTTCTAAATATACACACTCGGTTGAGCAGTAGTACAGTATATCATATATGTATCCAAGTGCACATCTCAAACAACAAAACAATTCTTTTGTTTTCTGACTCAGAGGTGTCAAACTGGTATAATAAAGCCTAAAACTCATGTCTAAATACAGTCTGGGTCAAGCGACAGCCCACTTTATATCAGAACTTTTATTACTTTGATTTTGGCAATTATTACTTGACGAAATGTAAATTTCGTCAAGTATGTTGGTCAGTCGAGTTTGTCTGTCTGTCTGTTTGTTTGTTTGTTTGTTAGCGCTCTACAGGTCACAATTTTGATCGTAAAGTCCCGAAAATTTGTCAGAAGATGTGCAGTCAGTACTCGACCAAGTGATTAACTTTTATGAGGTCAAGGTCAAATATTGAGGTCAAGGTCACGCAAAACGATAAAAACACATAAATTGTCATAACTCCAGTTCTATTCGTTATAGAGACTTCAAACCAAGTTCATATTGTAGATAAACTCGAGTTCTATCTTTTGTGACCTTGACCTTGGCATTTGACCTTGACCTTGAGAAGTTCGTTATGAGGTGAATGTCAAGGTCAAGTACGAAGGTCAGCGCACCATATCGAGTAGTATATTGTTGGAAAGGTCTTGAGCCCCTGATTCCAGTGATATCTCATTTTTGGCGCTGCGACATAAACTGATGTCACAATGACGTCATAAACGTCAAAAATCCGAAATTTCAAAGTGACATAATATGGTCAATAGTGTATGGAATCCCTTGAAATTTGATATGCATTTTGACAGCATTGACCTCTACGAACTGAAGTACAAAGGTCAAAGGTCAAGGTCAAGGTCATTGAAATCCCAGAAAAACACGTTTCTTGTAATAACATCCGTTTGAATTGTCGTAGGTTCATGGAATTTGAACCATATCATTCAGAAGAGGTATAGCAATCGGACCTATATGTCAATTCCATGATTGACCTCAAACTTTGTCTATAATCTGACAAAACTTAATCAGAATCCTATGATAATTCTGGTTTTTACAGATATTTTTTATGTTTTCATGGCTCCAATTTTCACAAATTTACTGAACATTTAATTCTAAATCATTTATGCAGTCAGTTGCAGTGTTATTTCTAGTTTATGGTCCACTTTTCACATTTGGAATAAATTGAAAACTCGCCGAGATATCAAAGTAGAAAGAGAAGTGGGGTGAATCTGATTCTCAATCCGTTCACACACCAATAAGCTGTAGAAACGATTACCCCCTGTGGACATGTCCCCTTCTAAATATACACACTCGGTTGAGCAGTAGTACAGTATATCATATATGTATCCAAGTGCACATCTCAAACAACAAAACAATTCTTTTGTTTTCTGACTCAGAGGTGTCAAACTGGTATAATAAAGCCTAAAACTCATGTCTAAATACAGTCTGGGTCAAGCGACAGCCCACTTTATATCAGAACTTTTATTACTTTGATTTTGGCAATTATTACTTGACGAAATGTAAATTTCGTCAAGTATGTTGGTCAGTCGAGTTTGTCTGTCTGTCTGTTTGTTTGTTTGTTTGTTAGCGCTCTACAGGTCACAATTTTGATCGTAAAGTCCCGAAAATTTGTCAGAAGATGTGCAGTCAGTACTCGACCAAGTGATTAACTTTTATGAGGTCAAGGTCAAATATTGAGGTCAAGGTCACGCAAAACGATAAAAACACATAAATTGTCATAACTCCAGTTCTATTCGTTATAGAGACTTCAAACCAAGTTCATATTGTAGATAAACTCGAGTTCTATCTTTTGTGACCTTGACCTTGGCATTTGACCTTGACCTTGAGAAGTTCGTTATGAGGTGAATGTCAAGGTCAAGTACGAAGGTCAGCGCACCATATCGAGTAGTATATTGTTGGAAAGGTCTTGAGCCCCTGATTCCAGTGATATCTCATTTTTGGCGCTGCGACATAAACTGATGTCACAATGACGTCATAAACGTCAAAAATCCGAAATTTCAAAGTGCCATAACATGGTCAATAGTGTATGGAATCCCTTGAAATTTGATATGCATTTTGACAGCATTGACCTCTACGAACTGAAGTACAAAGGTCAAAGGTCAAGGTCAAGGTCATTGAAATCCCAGAAAAACACGTTTCTTGTAATAACATCCGTTTGAATTGTCGTAGGTTCATGGAATTTGAACCATATCATTCAGAAGAGGTATAGCAATCGGACCTATATGTCAATTCCATGATTGACCTCAAACTTTGTCTATAATCTGACAAAACTTAATCAGAATCCTATGATAATTCTGGTTTTTACAGATATTTTTTATGTTTTCATGGCTCCAATTTTCACAAATTTACTGAACATTTAATTCTAAATCATTTATGCAGTCAGTTGCAGTGTTATTTCTAGTTTATGGTCCACTTTTCACATTTGGAATAAATTGAAAACTCGCCGAGATATCAAAGTAGAAAGAGAAGTGGGGTGAATCTGATTCTCAATCCGTTCACACACCAATAAGCTGTAGAAACGATTACCCCCTGTGGACATGTCCCCTTCTGAATATACACACTCGGTTGAGCAGTAGTACAGTATATCATATATGTATCCAAGTGCACATCTCAAACAACAAAACAATTCTTTTGTTTTCTGACTCAGAGGTGTCAAACTGGTATAATAAAGCCTAAAACTCATGTCTAAATACAGTCTGGGTCAAGCGACAGCCCACTTTATATCAGAACTTTTATTACTTTGATTTTGGCAATTATTACTTGACGAAATGTAAATTTCGTCAAGTATGTTGGTCAGTCGAGTTTGTCTGTCTGTCTGTTTGTTTGTTTGTTTGTTAGCGCTCTACAGGTCACAATTTTGATCGTAAAGTCCCGAAAATTTGTCAGAAGATGTGCAGTCAGTACTCGACCAAGTGATTAACTTTTATGAGGTCAAGGTCAAATATTGAGGTCAAGGTCACGCAAAACGATAAAAACACATAAATTGTCATAACTCCAGTTCTATTCGTTATAGAGACTTCAAACCAAGTTCATATTGTAGATAAACTCGAGTTCTATCTTTTGTGACCTTGACCTTGGCATTTGACCTTGACCTTGAGAAGTTCGTTATGAGGTGAATGTCAAGGTCAAGTACGAAGGTCAGCGCACCATATCGAGTAGTATATTGTTGGAAAGGTCTTGAGCCCCTGATTCCAGTGATATCTCATTTTTGGCGCTGCGACATAAACTGATGTCACAATGACGTCATAAACGTCAAAAATCCGAAATTTCAAAGTGCCATAACATGGTCAATAGTGTATGGAATCCCTTGAAATTTGATATGCATTTTGACAGCATTGACCTCTACGAACTGAAGTACAAAGGTCAAAGGTCAAGGTCAAGGTCATTGAAATCCCAGAAAAACACGTTTCTTGTAATAACATCCGTTTGAATTGTCGTAGGTTCATGGAATTTGAACCATATCATTCAGAAGAGGTATAGCAATCGGACCTATATGTCAATTCCATGATTGACCTCAAACTTTGTCTATAATCTGACAAAACTTAATCAGAATCCTATGATAATTCTGGTTTTTACAGATATTTTTTATGTTTTCATGGCTCCAATTTTCACAAATTTACTGAACATTTAATTCTAAATCATTTATGCAGTCAGTTGCAGTGTTATTTCTAGTTTATGGTCCACTTTTCACATTTGGAATAAATTGAAAACTCGCCGAGATATCAAAGTAGAAAGAGAAGTGGGGTGAATCTGATTCTCAATCCGTTCACACACCAATAAGCTGTAGAAACGATTACCCCCTGTGGACATGTCCCCTTCTAAATATACACACTCGGTTGAGCAGTAGTACAGTATATCATATATGTATCCAAGTGCACATCTCAAACAACAAAACAATTCTTTTGTTTTCTGACTCAGAGGTGTCAAACTGGTATAATAAAGCCTAAAACTCATGTCTAAATACAGTCTGGGTCAAGCGACAGCCCACTTTATATCAGAACTTTTATTACTTTGATTTTGGCAATTATTACTTGACGAAATGTAAATTTCGTCAAGTATGTTGGTCAGTCGAGTTTGTCTGTCTGTCTGTTTGTTTGTTTGTTTGTTAGCGCTCTACAGGTCACAATTTTGATCGTAAAGTCCCGAAAATTTGTCAGAAGATGTGCAGTCAGTACTCGACCAAGTGATTAACTTTTATGAGGTCAAGGTCAAATATTGAGGTCAAGGTCACGCAAAACGATAAAAACACATAAATTGTCATAACTCCAGTTCTATTCGTTATAGAGACTTCAAACCAAGTTCATATTGTAGATAAACTCGAGTTCTATCTTTTGTGACCTTGACCTTGGCATTTGACCTTGACCTTGAGAAGTTCGTTATGAGGTGAATGTCAAGGTCAAGTACGAAGGTCAGCGCACCATATCGAGTAGTATATTGTTGGAAAGGTCTTGAGCCCCTGATTCCAGTGATATCTCATTTTTGGCGCTGCGACATAAACTGATGTCACAATGACGTCATAAACGTCAAAAATCCGAAATTTCAAAGTGACATAATATGGTCAATAGTGTATGGAATCCCTTGAAATTTGATATGCATTTTGACAGCATTGACCTCTACGAACTGAAGTACAAAGGTCAAAGGTCAAGGTCAAGGTCATTGAAATCCCAGAAAAACACGTTTCTTGTAATAACATCCGTTTGAATTGTCGTAGGTTCATGGAATTTGAACCATATCATTCAGAAGAGGTATAGCAATCGGACCTATATGTCAATTCCATGATTGACCTCAAACTTTGTCTATAATCTGACAAAACTTAATCAGAATCCTATGATAATTCTGGTTTTTACAGATATTTTTTATGTTTTCATGGCTCCAATTTTCACAAATTTACTTAACATTTAATTCTAAATCATTTATGCAGTCAGTTGCAGTGTTATTTCTAGTTTATGGTCCACTTTTCACATTTGGAATAAATTGAAAACTCGCCGAGATATCAAAGTAGAAAGAGAAGTGGGGTGAATCTGATTCTCAATCCGTTCACACACCAATAAGCTGTAGAAACGATTACCCCCTGTGGACATGTCCCCTTCTAAATATACACACTCGGTTGAGCAGTAGTACAGTATATCATATATGTATCCAAGTGCACATCTCAAACAACAAAACAATTCTTTTGTTTTCTGACTCAGAGGTGTCAAACTGGTATAATAAAGCCTAAAACTCATGTCTAAATACAGTCTGGGTCAAGCGACAGCCCACTTTATATCAGAACTTTTATTACTTTGATTTTGGCAATTATTACTTGACGAAATGTAAATTTCGTCAAGTATGTTGGTCAGTCGAGTTTGTCTGTCTGTCTGTTTGTTTGTTTGTTTGTTAGCGCTCTACAGGTCACAATTTTGATCGTAAAGTCCCGAAAATTTGTCAGAAGATGTGCAGTCAGTACTCGACCAAGTGATTAACTTTTATGAGGTCAAGGTCAAATATTGAGGTCAAGGTCACGCAAAACGATAAAAACACATAAATTGTCATAACTCCAGTTCTATTCGTTATAGAGACTTCAAACCAAGTTCATATTGTAGATAAACTCGAGTTCTATCTTTTGTGACCTTGACCTTGGCATTTGACCTTGACCTTGAGAAGTTCGTTATGAGGTGAATGTCAAGGTCAAGTACGAAGGTCAGCGCACCATATCGAGTAGTATATTGTTGGAAAGGTCTTGAGCCCCTGATTCCAGTGATATCTCATTTTTGGCGCTGCGACATAAACTGATGTCACAATGACGTCATAAACGTCAAAAATCCGAAATTTCAAAGTGACATAATATGGTCAATAGTGTATGGAATCCCTTGAAATTTGATATGCATTTTGACAGCATTGACCTCTACGAACTGAAGTACAAAGGTCAAAGGTCAAGGTCAAGGTCATTGAAATCCCAGAAAAACACGTTTCTTGTAATAACATCCGTTTGAATTGTCGTAGGTTCATGGAATTTGAACCATATCATTCAGAAGAGGTATAGCAATCGGACCTATATGTCAATTCCATGATTGACCTCAAACTTTGTCTATAATCTGACAAAACTTAATCAGAATCCTATGATAATTCTGGTTTTTACAGATATTTTTTATGTTTTCATGGCTCCAATTTTCACAAATTTACTGAACATTTAATTCTAAATCATTTATGCAGTCAGTTGCAGTGTTATTTCTAGTTTATGGTCCACTTTTCACATTTGGAATAAATTGAAAACTCGCCGAGATATCAAAGTAGAAAGAGAAGTGGGGTGAATCTGATTCTCAATCCGTTCACACACCAATAAGCTGTAGAAACGATTACCCCCTGTGGACATGTCCCCTTCTAAATATACACACTCGGTTGAGCAGTAGTACAGTATATCATATATGTATCCAAGTGCACATCTCAAACAACAAAACAATTCTTTTGTTTTCTGACTCAGAGGTGTCAAACTGGTATAATAAAGCCTAAAACTCATGTCTAAATACAGTCTGGGTCAAGCGACAGCCCACTTTATATCAGAACTTTTATTACTTTGATTTTGGCAATTATTACTTGACGAAATGTAAATTTCGTCAAGTATGTTGGTCAGTCGAGTTTGTCTGTCTGTCTGTTTGTTTGTTTGTTTGTTAGCGCTCTACAGGTCACAATTTTGATCGTAAAGTCCCGAAAATTTGTCAGAAGATGTGCAGTCAGTACTCGACCAAGTGATTAACTTTTATGAGGTCAAGGTCAAATATTGAGGTCAAGGTCACGCAAAACGATAAAAACACATAAATTGTCATAACTCCAGTTCTATTCGTTATAGAGACTTCAAACCAAGTTCATATTGTAGATAAACTCGAGTTCTATCTTTTGTGACCTTGACCTTGGCATTTGACCTTGACCTTGAGAAGTTCGTTATGAGGTGAATGTCAAGGTCAAGTACGAAGGTCAGCGCACCATATCGAGTAGTATATTGTTGGAAAGGTCTTGAGCCCCTGATTCCAGTGATATCTCATTTTTGGCGCTGCGACATAAACTGATGTCACAATGACGTCATAAACGTCAAAAATCCGAAATTTCAAAGTGACATAATATGGTCAATAGTGTATGGAATCCCTTGAAATTTGATATGCATTTTGACAGCATTGACCTCTACGAACTGAAGTACAAAGGTCAAAGGTCAAGGTCAAGGTCATTGAAATCCCAGAAAAACACGTTTCTTGTAATAACATCCGTTTGAATTGTCGTAGGTTCATGGAATTTGAACCATATCATTCAGAAGAGGTATAGCAATCGGACCTATATGTCAATTCCATGATTGACCTCAAACTTTGTCTATAATCTGACAAAACTTAATCAGAATCCTATGATAATTCTGGTTTTTACAGATATTTTTTATGTTTTCATGGCTCCAATTTTCACAAATTTACTGAACATTTAATTCTAAATCATTATGCAGTCAGTTGCAGTGTTATTTCTAGTTTATGGTCCACTTTTCACATTTGGAATAAATTGAAAACTCGCCGAGATATCAAAGTAGAAAGAGAAGTGGGGTGAATCTGATTCTCAATCCGTTCACACACCAATAAGCTGTAGAAACGATTACCCCCTGTGGACATGTCCCCTTCTAAATATACACACTCGGTTGAGCAGTAGTACAGTATATCATATATGTATCCAAGTGCACATCTCAAACAACAAAACAATTCTTTTGTTTTCTGACTCAGAGGTGTCAAACTGGTATAATAAAGCCTAAAACTCATGTCTAAATACAGTCTGGGTCAAGCGACAGCCCACTTTATATCAGAACTTTTATTACTTTGATTTTGGCAATTATTACTTGACGAAATGTAAATTTCGTCAAGTATGTTGGTCAGTCGAGTTTGTCTGTCTGTCTGTTTGTTTGTTTGTTTGTTAGCGCTCTACAGGTCACAATTTTGATCGTAAAGTCCCGAAAATTTGTCAGAAGATGTGCAGTCAGTACTCGACCAAGTGATTAACTTTTATGAGGTCAAGGTCAAATATTGAGGTCAAGGTCACGCAAAACGATAAAAACACATAAATTGTCATAACTCCAGTTCTATTCGTTATAGAGACTTCAAACCAAGTTCATATTGTAGATAAACTCGAGTTCTATCTTTTGTGACCTTGACCTTGGCATTTGACCTTGACCTTGAGAAGTTCGTTATGAGGTGAATGTCAAGGTCAAGTACGAAGGTCAGCGCACCATATCGAGTAGTATATTGTTGGAAAGGTCTTGAGCCCCTGATTCCAGTGATATCTCATTTTTGGCGCTGCGACATAAACTGATGTCACAATGACGTCATAAACGTCAAAAATCCGAAATTTCAAAGTGACATAATATGGTCAATAGTGTATGGAATCCCTTGAAATTTGATATGCATTTTGACAGCATTGACCTCTACGAACTGAAGTACAAAGGTCAAAGGTCAAGGTCAAGGTCATTGAAATCCCAGAAAAACACGTTTCTTGTAATAACATCCGTTTGAATTGTCGTAGGTTCATGGAATTTGAACCATATCATTCAGAAGAGGTATAGCAATCGGACCTATATGTCAATTCCATGATTGACCTCAAACTTTGTCTATAATCTGACAAAACTTAATCAGAATCCTATGATAATTCTGGTTTTTACAGATATTTTTTATGTTTTCATGGCTCCAATTTTCACAAATTTACTGAACATTTAATTCTAAATCATTTATGCAGTCAGTTGCAGTGTTATTTCTAGTTTATGGTCCACTTTTCACATTTGGAATAAATTGAAAACTCGCCGAGATATCAAAGTAGAAAGAGAAGTGGGGTGAATCTGATTCTCAATCCGTTCACACACCAATAAGCTGTAGAAACGATTACCCCCTGTGGACATGTCCCCTTCTAAATATACACACTCGGTTGAGCAGTAGTACAGTATATCATATATGTATCCAAGTGCACATCTCAAACAACAAAACAATTCTTTTGTTTTCTGACTCAGAGGTGTCAAACTGGTATAATAAAGCCTAAAACTCATGTCTAAATACAGTCTGGGTCAAGCGACAGCCCACTTTATATCAGAACTTTTATTACTTTGATTTTGGCAATTATTACTTGACGAAATGTAAATTTCGTCAAGTATGTTGGTCAGTCGAGTTTGTCTGTCTGTCTGTTTGTTTGTTTGTTTGTTAGCGCTCTACAGGTCACAATTTTGATCGTAAAGTCCCGAAAATTTGTCAGAAGATGTGCAGTCAGTACTCGACCAAGTGATTAACTTTTATGAGGTCAAGGTCAAATATTGAGGTCAAGGTCACGCAAAACGATAAAAACACATAAATTGTCATAACTCCAGTTCTATTCGTTATAGAGACTTCAAACCAAGTTCATATTGTAGATAAACTCGAGTTCTATCTTTTGTGACCTTGACCTTGGCATTTGACCTTGACCTTGAGAAGTTCGTTATGAGGTGAATGTCAAGGTCAAGTACGAAGGTCAGCGCACCATATCGAGTAGTATATTGTTGGAAAGGTCTTGAGCCCCTGATTCCAGTGATATCTCATTTTTGGCGCTGCGACATAAACTGATGTCACAATGACGTCATAAACGTCAAAAATCCGAAATTTCAAAGTGACATAATATGGTCAATAGTGTATGGAATCCCTTGAAATTTGATATGCATTTTGACAGCATTGACCTCTACGAACTGAAGTACAAAGGTCAAAGGTCAAGGTCAAGGTCATTGAAATCCCAGAAAAACACGTTTCTTGTAATAACATCCGTTTGAATTGTCGTAGGTTCATGGAATTTGAACCATATCATTCAGAAGAGGTATAGCAATCGGACCTATATGTCAATTCCATGATTGACCTCAAACTTTGTCTATAATCTGACAAAACTTAATCAGAATCCTATGATAATTCTGGTTTTTACAGATATTTTTTATGTTTTCATGGCTCCAATTTTCACAAATTTACTGAACATTTAATTCTAAATCATTTATGCAGTCAGTTGCAGTGTTATTTCTAGTTTATGGTCCACTTTTCACATTTGGAATAAATTGAAAACTCGCCGAGATATCAAAGTAGAAAGAGAAGTGGGGTGAATCTGATTCTCAATCCGTTCACACACCAATAAGCTGTAGAAACGATTACCCCCTGTGGACATGTCCCCTTCTAAATATACACACTCGGTTGAGCAGTAGTACAGTATATCATATATGTATCCAAGTGCACATCTCAAACAACAAAACAATTCTTTTGTTTTCTGACTCAGAGGTGTCAAACTGGTATAATAAAGCCTAAAACTCATGTCTAAATACAGTCTGGGTCAAGCGACAGCCCACTTTATATCAGAACTTTTATTACTTTGATTTTGGCAATTATTACTTGACGAAATGTAAATTTCGTCAAGTATGTTGGTCAGTCGAGTTTGTCTGTCTGTCTGTTTGTTTGTTTGTTTGTTTGTTAGCGCTCTACAGGTCACAATTTTGATCGTAAAGTCCCGAAAATTTGTCAGAAGATGTGCAGTCAGTACTCGACCAAGTGATTAACTTTTATGAGGTCAAGGTCAAATATTGAGGTCAAGGTCACGCAAAACGATAAAAACACATAAATTGTCATAACTCCAGTTCTATTCGTTATAGAGACTTCAAACCAAGTTCATATTGTAGATAAACTCGAGTTCTATCTTTTGTGACCTTGACCTTGGCATTTGACCTTGACCTTGAGAAGTTCGTTATGAGGTGAATGTCAAGGTCAAGTACGAAGGTCAGCGCACCATATCGAGTAGTATATTGTTGGAAAGGTCTTGAGCCCCTGATTCCAGTGATATCTCATTTTTGGCGCTGCGACATAAACTGATGTCACAATGACGTCATAAACGTCAAAAATCCGAAATTTCAAAGTGACATAATATGGTCAATAGTGTATGGAATCCCTTGAAATTTGATATGCATTTTGACAGCATTGACCTCTACGAACTGAAGTACAAAGGTCAAAGGTCAAGGTCAAGGTCATTGAAATCCCAGAAAAACACGTTTCTTGTAATAACATCCGTTTGAATTGTCGTAGGTTCATGGAATTTGAACCATATCATTCAGAAGAGGTATAGCAATCGGACCTATATGTCAATTCCATGATTGACCTCAAACTTTGTCTATAATCTGACAAAACTTAATCAGAATCCTATGATAATTCTGGTTTTTACAGATATTTTTTATGTTTTCATGGCTCCAATTTTCACAAATTTACTGAACATTTAATTCTAAATCATTTATGCAGTCAGTTGCAGTGTTATTTCTAGTTTATGGTCCACTTTTCACATTTGGAATAAATTGAAAACTCGCCGAGATATCAAAGTAGAAAGAGAAGTGGGGTGAATCTGATTCTCAATCCGTTCACACACCAATAAGCTGTAGAAACGATTACCCCCTGTGGACATGTCCCCTTCTAAATATACACACTCGGTTGAGCAGTAGTACAGTATATCATATATGTATCCAAGTGCACATCTCAAACAACAAAACAATTCTTTTGTTTTCTGACTCAGAGGTGTCAAACTGGTATAATAAAGCCTAAAACTCATGTCTAAATACAGTCTGGGTCAAGCGACAGCCCACTTTATATCAGAACTTTTATTACTTTGATTTTGGCAATTATTACTTGACGAAATGTAAATTTCGTCAAGTATGTTGGTCAGTCGAGTTTGTCTGTCTGTCTGTTTGTTTGTTTGTTTGTTAGCGCTCTACAGGTCACAATTTTGATCGTAAAGTCCCGAAAATTTGTCAGAAGATGTGCAGTCAGTACTCGACCAAGTGATTAACTTTTATGAGGTCAAGGTCACGCAAAACGATAAAAACACATAAATTGTCATAACTCCAGTTCTATTCGTTATAGAGACTTCAAACCAAGTTCATATTGTAGATAAACTCGAGTTCTATCTTTTGTGACCTTGACCTTGGCATTTGACCTTGACCTTGAGAAGTTCGTTATGAGGTGAATGTCAAGGTCAAGTACGAAGGTCAGCGCACCATATCGAGTAGTATATTGTTGGAAAGGTCTTGAGCCCCTGATTCCAGTGATATCTCATTTTTGGCGCTGCGACATAAACTGATGTCACAATGACGTCATAAACGTCAAAAATCCGAAATTTCAAAGTGACATAATATGGTCAATAGTGTATGGAATCCCTTGAAATTTGATATGCATTTTGACAGCATTGACCTCTACGAACTGAAGTACAAAGGTCAAAGGTCAAGGTCAAGGTCATTGAAATCCCAGAAAAACACGTTTCTTGTAATAACATCCGTTTGAATTGTCGTAGGTTCATGGAATTTGAACCATATCATTCAGAAGAGGTATAGCAATCGGACCTATATGTCAATTCCATGATTGACCTCAAACTTTGTCTATAATCTGACAAAACTTAATCAGAATCCTATGATAATTCTGGTTTTTACAGATATTTTTTATGTTTTCATGGCTCCAATTTTCACAAATTTACTGAACATTTAATTCTAAATCATTTATGCAGTCAGTTGCAGTGTTATTTCTAGTTTATGGTCCACTTTTCACATTTGGAATAAATTGAAAACTCGCCGAGATATCAAAGTAGAAAGAGAAGTGGGGTGAATCTGATTCTCAATCCGTTCACACACCAATAAGCTGTAGAAACGATTACCCCCTGTGGACATGTCCCCTTCTAAATATACACACTCGGTTGAGCAGTAGTACAGTATATCATATATGTATCCAAGTGCACATCTCAAACAACAAAACAATTCTTTTGTTTTCTGACTCAGAGGTGTCAAACTGGTATAATAAAGCCTAAAACTCATGTCTAAATACAGTCTGGGTCAAGCGACAGCCCACTTTATATCAGAACTTTTATTACTTTGATTTTGGCAATTATTACTTGACGAAATGTAAATTTCGTCAAGTATGTTGGTCAGTCGAGTTTGTCTGTCTGTCTGTTTGTTTGTTTGTTTGTTAGCGCTCTACAGGTCACAATTTTGATCGTAAAGTCCCGAAAATTTGTCAGAAGATGTGCAGTCAGTACTCGACCAAGTGATTAACTTTTATGAGGTCAAGGTCAAATATTGAGGTCAAGGTCACGCAAAACGATAAAAACACATAAATTGTCATAACTCCAGTTCTATTCGTTATAGAGACTTCAAACCAAGTTCATATTGTAGATAAACTCGAGTTCTATCTTTTGTGACCTTGACCTTGGCATTTGACCTTGACCTTGAGAAGTTCGTTATGAGGTGAATGTCAAGGTCAAGTACGAAGGTCAGCGCACCATATCGAGTAGTATATTGTTGGAAAGGTCTTGAGCCCCTGATTCCAGTGATATCTCATTTTTGGCGCTGCGACATAAACTGATGTCACAATGACGTCATAAACGTCAAAAATCCGAAATTTCAAAGTGCCATAACATGGTCAATAGTGTATGGAATCCCTTGAAATTTGATATGCATTTTGACAGCATTGACCTCTACGAACTGAAGTACAAAGGTCAAAGGTCAAGGTCAAGGTCATTGAAATCCCAGAAAAACACGTTTCTTGTAATAACATCCGTTTGAATTGTCGTAGGTTCATGGAATTTGAACCATATCATTCAGAAGAGGTATAGCAATCGGACCTATATGTCAATTCCATGATTGACCTCAAACTTTGTCTATAATCTGACAAAACTTAATCAGAATCCTATGATAATTCTGGTTTTTACAGATATTTTTTATGTTTTCATGGCTCCAATTTTCACAAATTTACTGAACATTTAATTCTAAATCATTTATGCAGTCAGTTGCAGTGTTATTTCTAGTTTATGGTCCACTTTTCACATTTGGAATAAATTGAAAACTCGCCGAGATATCAAAGTAGAAAGAGAAGTGGGGTGAATCTGATTCTCAATCCGTTCACACACCAATAAGCTGTAGAAACGATTACCCCCTGTGGACATGTCCCCTTCTAAATATACACACTCGGTTGAGCAGTAGTACAGTATATCATATATGTATCCAAGTGCACATCTCAAACAACAAAACAATTCTTTTGTTTTCTGACTCAGAGGTGTCAAACTGGTATAATAAAGCCTAAAACTCATGTCTAAATACAGTCTGGGTCAAGCGACAGCCCACTTTATATCAGAACTTTTATTACTTTGATTTTGGCAATTATTACTTGACGAAATGTAAATTTCGTCAAGTATGTTGGTCAGTCGAGTTTGTCTGTCTGTCTGTTTGTTTGTTTGTTTGTTAGCGCTCTACAGGTCACAATTTTGATCGTAAAGTCCCGAAAATTTGTCAGAAGATGTGCAATCAGTACTCGACCAAGTGATTAACTTTTATGAGGTCAAGGTCAAATATTGAGGTCAAGGTCACGCAAAACGATAAAAACACATAAATTGTCATAACTCCAGTTCTATTCGTTATAGAGACTTCAAACCAAGTTCATATTGTAGATAAACTCGAGTTCTATCTTTTGTGACCTTGACCTTGGCATTTGACCTTGACCTTGAGAAGTTCGTTATGAGGTGAATGTCAAGGTCAAGTACGAAGGTCAGCGCACCATATCGAGTAGTATATTGTTGGAAAGGTCTTGAGCCCCTGATTCCAGTGATATCTCATTTTTGGCGCTGCGACATAAACTGATGTCACAATGACGTCATAAACGTCAAAAATCCGAAATTTCAAAGTGACATAATATGGTCAATAGTGTATGGAATCCCTTGAAATTTGATATGCATTTTGACAGCATTGACCTCTACGAACTGAAGTACAAAGGTCAAAGGTCAAGGTCAAGGTCATTGAAATCCCAGAAAAACACGTTTCTTGTAATAACATCCGTTTGAATTGTCGTAGGTTCATGGAATTTGAACCATATCATTCAGAAGAGGTATAGCAATCGGACCTATATGTCAATTCCATGATTGACCTCAAACTTTGTCTATAATCTGACAAAACTTAATCAGAATCCTATGATAATTCTGGTTTTTACAGATATTTTTTATGTTTTCATGGCTCCAATTTTCACAAATTTACTGAACATTTAATTCTAAATCATTATGCAGTCAGTTGCAGTGTTATTTCTAGTTTATGGTCCACTTTTCACATTTGGAATAAATTGAAAACTCGCCGAGATATCAAAGTAGAAAGAGAAGTGGGGTGAATCTGATTCTCAATCCGTTCACACACCAATAAGCTGTAGAAACGATTACCCCCTGTGGACATGTCCCCTTCTAAATATACACACTCGGTTGAGCAGTAGTACAGTATATCATATATGTATCCAAGTGCACATCTCAAACAACAAAACAATTCTTTTGTTTTCTGACTCAGAGGTGTCAAACTGGTATAATAAAGCCTAAAACTCATGTCTAAATACAGTCTGGGTCAAGCGACAGCCCACTTTATATCAGAACTTTTATTACTTTGATTTTGGCAATTATTACTTGACGAAATGTAAATTTCGTCAAGTATGTTGGTCAGTCGAGTTTGTCTGTCTGTCTGTTTGTTTGTTTGTTTGTTAGCGCTCTACAGGTCACAATTTTGATCGTAAAGTCCCGAAAATTTGTCAGAAGATGTGCAGTCAGTACTCGACCAAGTGATTAACTTTTATGAGGTCAAGGTCAAATATTGAGGTCAAGGTCACGCAAAACGATAAAAACACATAAATTGTCATAACTCCAGTTCTATTCGTTATAGAGACTTCAAACCAAGTTCATATTGTAGATAAACTCGAGTTCTATCTTTTGTGACCTTGACCTTGGCATTTGACCTTGACCTTGAGAAGTTCGTTATGAGGTGAATGTCAAGGTCAAGTACGAAGGTCAGCGCACCATATCGAGTAGTATATTGTTGGAAAGGTCTTGAGCCCCTGATTCCAGTGATATCTCATTTTTGGCGCTGCGACATAAACTGATGTCACAATGACGTCATAAACGTCAAAAATCCGAAATTTCAAAGTGCCATAACATGGTCAATAGTGTATGGAATCCCTTGAAATTTGATATGCATTTTGACAGCATTGACCTCTACGAACTGAAGTACAAAGGTCAAAGGTCAAGGTCAAGGTCATTGAAATCCCAGAAAAACACGTTTCTTGTAATAACATCCGTTTGAATTGTCGTAGGTTCATGGAATTTGAACCATATCATTCAGAAGAGGTATAGCAATCGGACCTATATGTCAATTCCATGATTGACCTCAAACTTTGTCTATAATCTGACAAAACTTAATCAGAATCCTATGATAATTCTGGTTTTTACAGATATTTTTTATGTTTTCATGGCTCCAATTTTCACAAATTTACTGAACATTTAATTCTAAATCATTTATGCAGTCAGTTGCAGTGTTATTTCTAGTTTATGGTCCACTTTTCACATTTGGAATAAATTGAAAACTCGCCGAGATATCAAAGTAGAAAGAGAAGTGGGGTGAATCTGATTCTCAATCCGTTCACACACCAATAAGCTGTAGAAACGATTACCCCCTGTGGACATGTCCCCTTCTAAATATACACACTCGGTTGAGCAGTAGTACAGTATATCATATATGTATCCAAGTGCACATCTCAAACAACAAAACAATTCTTTTGTTTTCTGACTCAGAGGTGTCAAACTGGTATAATAAAGCCTAAAACTCATGTCTAAATACAGTCTGGGTCAAGCGACAGCCCACTTTATATCAGAACTTTTATTACTTTGATTTTGGCAATTATTACTTGACGAAATGTAAATTTCGTCAAGTATGTTGGTCAGTCGAGTTTGTCTGTCTGTCTGTTTGTTTGTTTGTTTGTTAGCGCTCTACAGGTCACAATTTTGATCGTAAAGTCCCGAAAATTTGTCAGAAGATGTGCAGTCAGTACTCGACCAAGTGATTAACTTTTATGAGGTCAAGGTCAAATATTGAGGTCAAGGTCACGCAAAACGATAAAAACACATAAATTGTCATAACTCCAGTTCTATTCGTTATAGAGACTTCAAACCAAGTTCATATTGTAGATAAACTCGAGTTCTATCTTTTGTGACCTTGACCTTGGCATTTGACCTTGACCTTGAGAAGTTCGTTATGAGGTGAATGTCAAGGTCAAGTACGAAGGTCAGCGCACCATATCGAGTAGTATATTGTTGGAAAGGTCTTGAGCCCCTGATTCCAGTGATATCTCATTTTTGGCGCTGCGACATAAACTGATGTCACAATGACGTCATAAACGTCAAAAATCCGAAATTTCAAAGTGACATAATATGGTCAATAGTGTATGGAATCCCTTGAAATTTGATATGCATTTTGACAGCATTGACCTCTACGAACTGAAGTACAAAGGTCAAAGGTCAAGGTCAAGGTCATTGAAATCCCAGAAAAACACGTTTCTTGTAATAACATCCGTTTGAATTGTCGTAGGTTCATGGAATTTGAACCATATCATTCAGAAGAGGTATAGCAATCGGACCTATATGTCAATTCCATGATTGACCTCAAACTTTGTCTATAATCTGACAAAACTTAATCAGAATCCTATGATAATTCTGGTTTTTACAGATATTTTTTATGTTTTCATGGCTCCAATTTTCACAAATTTACTGAACATTTAATTCTAAATCATTATGCAGTCAGTTGCAGTGTTATTTCTAGTTTATGGTCCACTTTTCACATTTGGAATAAATTGAAAACTCGCCGAGATATCAAAGTAGAAAGAGAAGTGGGGTGAATCTGATTCTCAATCCGTTCACACACCAATAAGCTGTAGAAACGATTACCCCCTGTGGACATGTCCCCTTCTAAATATACACACTCGGTTGAGCAGTAGTACAGTATATCATATATGTATCCAAGTGCACATCTCAAACAACAAAACAATTCTTTTGTTTTCTGACTCAGAGGTGTCAAACTGGTATAATAAAGCCTAAAACTCATGTCTAAATACAGTCTGGGTCAAGCGACAGCCCACTTTATATCAGAACTTTTATTACTTTGATTTTGGCAATTATTACTTGACGAAATGTAAATTTCGTCAAGTATGTTGGTCAGTCGAGTTTGTCTGTCTGTCTGTTTGTTTGTTTGTTTGTTAGCGCTCTACAGGTCACAATTTTGATCGTAAAGTCCCGAAAATTTGTCAGAAGATGTGCAGTCAGTACTCGACCAAGTGATTAACTTTTATGAGGTCAAGGTCAAATATTGAGGTCAAGGTCACGCAAAACGATAAAAACACATAAATTGTCATAACTCCAGTTCTATTCGTTATAGAGACTTCAAACCAAGTTCATATTGTAGATAAACTCGAGTTCTATCTTTTGTGACCTTGACCTTGGCATTTGACCTTGACCTTGAGAAGTTCGTTATGAGGTGAATGTCAAGGTCAAGTACGAAGGTCAGCGCACCATATCGAGTAGTATATTGTTGGAAAGGTCTTGAGCCCCTGATTCCAGTGATATCTCATTTTTGGCGCTGCGACATAAACTGATGTCACAATGACGTCATAAACGTCAAAAATCCGAAATTTCAAAGTGACATAATATGGTCAATAGTGTATGGAATCCCTTGAAATTTGATATGCATTTTGACAGCATTGACCTCTACGAACTGAAGTACAAAGGTCAAAGGTCAAGGTCAAGGTCATTGAAATCCCAGAAAAACACGTTTCTTGTAATAACATCCGTTTGAATTGTCGTAGGTTCATGGAATTTGAACCATATCATTCAGAAGAGGTATAGCAATCGGACCTATATGTCAATTCCATGATTGACCTCAAACTTTGTCTATAATCTGACAAAACTTAATCAGAATCCTATGATAATTCTGGTTTTTACAGATATTTTTTATGTTTTCATGGCTCCAATTTTCACAAATTTACTGAACATTTAATTCTAAATCATTTATGCAGTCAGTTGCAGTGTTATTTCTAGTTTATGGTCCACTTTTCACATTTGGAATAAATTGAAAACTCGCCGAGATATCAAAGTAGAAAGAGAAGTGGGGTGAATCTGATTCTCAATCCGTTCACACACCAATAAGCTGTAGAAACGATTACCCCCTGTGGACATGTCCCCTTCTAAATATACACACTCGGTTGAGCAGTAGTACAGTATATCATATATGTATCCAAGTGCACATCTCAAACAACAAAACAATTCTTTTGTTTTCTGACTCAGAGGTGTCAAACTGGTATAATAAAGCCTAAAACTCATGTCTAAATACAGTCTGGGTCAAGCGACAGCCCACTTTATATCAGAACTTTTATTACTTTGATTTTGGCAATTATTACTTGACGAAATGTAAATTTCGTCAAGTATGTTGGTCAGTCGAGTTTGTCTGTCTGTCTGTTTGTTACTTGACGAAATCAAAGATTTTGTCAAGTATGTTGATCGGTGCCGTTTGTTTTTTTGTTTGTTTGTTTGTTTGTTTGTTTGTTAGCGCTCTACAGGCCACAGTTCTCATTGGAAATTCATGAAATTTGATAGAAATTTTCTAGGCTAAAACAGGAAGGTCCCAGACTTTTTGTTAAGCTCAAGGTCAAATAACAAGGTCAAGGTCACGCAAAACGTCGAAAACACCTAAGTGCTCATAACTCCAGTTCTAATTGTCGTAGAGACTTCAAATTAAGTGCATATTGTAGATATACTCGAGTTCTATCTTTCCTGATCTTGACCTTGACCTTTGACCTTGACCTTGAGAAGTTCGCCTGAGGTCGAAGTCAAGGTCAAGTACGAAGGTCGGCGCAGCATATCGAGTAGTATATCTTTGGAAAGGTCTCGAGCCCCTGATTCCAGTGATATCTCATTTTTGGCGCTGCGACGTAAACTGACGTCATAATGACGTCATAAACGTCAAAAATCCGAAATTTCAAAGGGCCATAACACCGTCAATAGTGAATGGAATCCTTTGAAATTTGATATGCACTTTGACAGCATTGACTTCTACGAATTTAAGTGCAAAGGTCAAAGGTCAAGGTCAAGGTCATCGAAATCCCAGAAAAACACGTTTCCGGTAATAACATCTGTTTGAATCATTGTGGGCTCATGAAATTTGAACCATGTCATTCAGAAGAGGTATATCAATCAGACAAATATGTCAAATCCATGATTGACCTCGAATTTTGTCTATAATCTGACAAAGCTTAATCAGAATCTTATGAGGATTCTGGATTTTACAGATATTTTTAATGTTTTCATGGCTCCAATTTTCACAAATTTACTGAACATTCAATTCTGAAGCATTTCATACAGTCAGGTGCAGTGTTATTTCTAGTTTATAATGCACTTTTCACATTTGGAATAAATTGAAAACTCGCCGAGATATCAAAGTAGAAAGAGCAGTGGGGTGAATCTGATTCTCAATCCGTTCACACAAAAATAAGCTGCAGAAACGATTACCCCCTGTGGACATGTCCCCTTCTAAATATACACACTCGGTTGAGCGGTAGTACAGTATATCATATATGTATCCAAGTGCACACTCAAACAACAAAACAATTCTTTTGTTTTCTGACTCACAGGTGTCCAACTGGTATAATAAAGTCTAAAACTCATGTCTAAATACAGTCTGGGTCAAGCGACAGGCCACTTTATACCAGAACTATTGGGGATGACGAACAGGGGTTTGTGAGCACCGGGTTTGTGAGCACTGTGAGCACTGTTACAGGTTTATAGTACATGTAGTGCATTGCCCAAGGCCCAATAGCTTGTATATATGCACCAGAAATTATTACTTGACGAAATCAAAGATTTTGTCAAGTATGTTGATCGGTGCCGTTTGTTTTTTTGTTTGTTTGTTTGTTTGTTTGTTTGTTTGTTAGCGCTCTACAGGCCACAGTTCTCATTGGAAATTCATGAAATTTGATAGAAATTTTCTAGGCTAAAACAGGAAGGTCCCAGACTTTTTGTTAAGCTCAAGGTCAAATAACAAGGTCAAGGTCACGCAAAACGTCGAAAACACCTAAGTGCTCATAACTCCAGTTCTAATTGTCGTAGAGACTTCAAATTAAGTGCATATTGTAGATATACTCGAGTTCTATCTTTCCTGATCTTGACCTTGACCTTTGACCTTGACCTTGAGAAGTTCGCCTGAGGTCGAAGTCAAGGTCAAGTACGAAGGTCGGCGCAGCATATCGAGTAGTATATCTTTGGAAAGGTCTCGAGCCCCTGATTCCAGTGATATCTCATTTTTGGCGCTGCGACGTAAACTGACGTCATAATGACGTCATAAACGTCAAAAATCCGAAATTTCAAAGGGCCATAACACCGTCAATAGTGAATGGAATCCTTTGAAATTTGATATGCACTTTGACAGCATTGACTTCTACGAATTTAAGTGCAAAGGTCAAAGGTCAAGGTCAAGGTCATCGAAATCCCAGAAAAACACGTTTCCGGTAATAACATCTGTTTGAATCATTGTGGGCTCATGAAATTTGAACCATGTCATTCAGAAGAGGTATATCAATCAGACAAATATGTCAAATCCATGATTGACCTCGAATTTTGTCTATAATCTGACAAAGCTTAATCAGAATCTTATGAGGATTCTGGATTTTACAGATATTTTTAATGTTTTCATGGCTCCAATTTTCACAAATTTACTGAACATTCAATTCTGAAGCATTTCATACAGTCAGGTGCAGTGTTATTTCTAGTTTATAATGCACTTTTCACATTTGGAATAAATTGAAAACTCGCCGAGATATCAAAGTAGAAAGAGCAGTGGGGTGAATCTGATTCTCAATCCGTTCACACAAAAATAAGCTGCAGAAACGATTACCCCCTGTGGACATGTCCCCTTCTAAATATACACACTCGGTTGAGCGGTAGTACAGTATATCATATATGTATCCAAGTGCACACTCAAACAACAAAACAATTCTTTTGTTTTCTGACTCACAGGTGTCCAACTGGTATAATAAAGTCTAAAACTCATGTCTAAATACAGTCTGGGTCAAGCGACAGGCCACTTTATACCAGAACTATTGGGGATGACGAACAGGGGTTTGTGAGCACCGGGTTTGTGAGCACTGTGAGCACTGTTACAGGTTTATAGTACATGTAGTGCATTGCCCAAGGCCCAATAGCTTGTATATATGCACCGGAAATTATTACTTGACGAAATCAAAGATTTTGTCAAGTATGTTGATCGGTGCCGTTTGTTTTTTACTTGACGAAATTAAATTTCGTCAAGTATGTTGGTCAGTTGCGTTTGTCTGTCTGTTTGTTTGTTTGTTTGTTTGTTTATTTGTTAGCGCTCTACAGGTCACAATTTTGATCGTAAAGTCCCGAAAATTTGTCAGAAGATGTGCAATTAGTACTCGACCAAGTGATTAACTTTTGGGAGGTCAAGGTCAAAAACTGAGGTCAAGGTCAAGGAAAAGGTCAAAATCGAAAAATCGCAATAACTCAGTTTCTAATCGATGTTATTTTTTCTAGGTATTTTTATATTTTTCTATGGTCAATTCCGCATCATATGATGCATGCCCGATGGTCGTATGACCAAAACTCCCGATTTCCGGTCCAGGTCGAAAATTTGGGGGTCACGAATTTAGGTTTTTCCTGCCTCACAATATTCAAAACCATATAATAGAGCAAGTTCCAGATAGATGTTCCTGATTTTTACTCAGAAGTTGTGCCTTATCACACAAAACACGATTGTGAAGTTATAGGACTCAAGGTCAAGAATTAGCGTTAAGGTCATAGTAAAGGTCAAAATCGAAAATTCGCAATAACTTCGCTTCTGATCAAAATTAATTTTTCTAAACATTTTTGTATTTTTATTTGGTCAATTCGACATCAGCTGACGTATGTCCGATGGTTGTACGACCAAAACTCCCGATTATCGCCCAAGGTCGAACATTTGGGGGTTTTGAGATCATTTGAATTTTGTACAATATTCAAACCGTTATTGTGGAGTCAAAATCCAATATAAGTTGCTGATTTTTAATCAGTAGGTGTGTCTTATCACACTGAACATATGTGTAAAGGTGTAGGACTCAAGATCAAGAATTACAGTTAAAGTCATAGTAAAGGTCAAAATCGAAAAATCGCAATAACTCCGTTTCTATTCAATGTTAATTTTTGTGAGTATTTTTATATTTTTTTATGGTCAATTCCACGTCCTGTGGTGCATGCCCGATGGTCGTACGACCAAAATTCTCGATTTTCGGTCCGGGTCAAAAATTCGACGGTCTTGATTTTATGGTTTCATGACTCGCAACTTCAACCCCATATTGCGAGGCCAGGTTCTGATATGTGTTATTGATTTTTACTCAAGAGTTGTGCCTTATAAAATTGAACAAATCTGTGGAGTTTCTTAACTCAAGGCCGAAAATTAAGGTCAAGGTCATGTAAAAGGTCAAAATCGAAAAATCGCAATAACTCCACTTTCGATCAACATTAATTTTTGTCAGTATTTTTGTATTTTTGTATGGTCAATTCGGCGTCAAATGGTGTATGTGCGATGGTCGTACGACCAAAACTCCCGATTATCGCCCGATGCCGAAAATCTGGGGGTCATGTGCAAGTTGCATAGTTGTAGCCCTAGAGTAGTGGCCGCAAAATTACCTAACATAAGTTGCCAATTTATAGGAAATATGAAATGTTTTATGCAGATTTGAATACACAAATATGAAATGTGGACTTTCCTTGCTCTAATTCTCCAATTGAGTTGACTGTGAAAGTTGGTTATCAATATTAGTTTGGGTTATAAAGTTACAGTTATTTTGGGATCGATTTCTTCGTGCAGTCATGCCGACATGCATGCGGTCATACATGTACAGTAAAAGTTGTTCACAATGGGGAAGGGAATACGGCAACAAGTTGTATGATGGCTCGGTGGCCGAGTGGTTACAGTGCTCGCTCTCTAACACGTAGGCTGTTGACTCTGTGGGTTAGAATCTACCTGCTGGTAAATATTTTTTTTGCTCTTTGTTTTTTTTTAGAATATCCAGTACCATTATAATCTATTATAGCGGTTATCCAAGAACTTTTTGCAATGTGTTATGATATATTAATAATATACACTGTTGAATGATCATTTGGTAGGAATATGGGCATTATGTCGTGCGAAAATTGTCGTCGCCTCTGTCATATAATACCAGTATGGCATACAAAAACGGCCATCACGATCTGCTTGAATTCATTAGATGGTTCTCCAAAGATGCAGCATCATGATATGAAAGTTACCAAGTTGTAGTAACAAACATTAATAGCAATACTGTATTTTATGATTTTTTTTATATTGACATCATCAAAATTTTGTGCTGTTAGTAGTATATACTATGTTGATACACACATCGATTGGATGTTTTAAATGAGTCAGTCTCAAATGGCTGGGTCTTGCTCAGGAGACGTCATAAAATTTCAATATGTATGTCTGCTCAGGAGTTGTGCATTATTAATTCTAACAAATTTTTGAAAATTCAGAATTCAGGGACCAAGTATTAAGTATTAAGTATTAAGGCCAAGGTCACTGTGTAAATGAAGCAACTCTTGTCTAATTTCTAAAATTGTGAATTCTACTGCTGGGTGATGCTCAGGAGGTGTCTTAAATGTGTCAATTTCTAATGCTAGTTGTTCAGTAAATATTTTCAATGTGTAAATTATGAGTAAATGTTTTAAATGTAAATAAACAAATGTGTAGATATTTCGTCAAGTGTTGGCCTATGGCCGATTTTACTGCATGTCGATCAGATGAATATACAATGTATGTTTGTTTGTTAGCGCTCTAGAGGTCACAATTTTGATTCCAGAATCATGAAAACTGGTAGTAAGATGCACAATCAACATATGACGGATGAGTTCACTTTTGGGAGGTCAAGGTCGAAAATTGAGGTCAAGGTCAATGAAAAGGTCAAAATCGAATAATTGCAATAACTCCGCTCCCAATCAAGTCTAATTTTTCTAAGTATTATTGTAATTTTATTTGGTCAATTCCCTATCATATGATGTATGTTTGATGGCCGTACGACCAAAACTGCCGATTTGCGACAGAGGTCGAAAATTCGGGGGTCAAGATTTTCGTTTTTGGGGATCCCAACGTTTTAGACTATGTTTTTTAACCAAGTTTCAATATCTTTTTTTTTATGATTTGTACTCAGGAGTTGTGCCTCATCAATTCCAACAAAACTTTGAAATTTCAGACCTCAAGGTCAAGAATTAAGGCCAAGGTCACGGTGAAAATGAAGCAACTCTCACGTCTAATGTCTAAAATTGTAGACTATACTGCTGGATGATGTTCAGGAGATGGCTTAAATATCTCGATTTCTAATGCTAGGGGTTGTTCAGGAAATGATTTCAATGTGTAAATTTTGTGTACATGTTTAAATGTAAACAAATGTGTAAATTATTTCGTCAAGTGTTGGCCTATGGCCGATTTTACTGCATGTCGATCAGATGAATATACAATGTATGTTTGTTTGTTAGCGCTCTAGAGGTCACAATTTTGATTCCAGAATCATGAAAACTGGTCGTAAGATGCACAGTCAACATATGACGGATGAGTTCACTTTTGGGAGGTCAAGGTCGAAAATTGAGGTCAAGGTCAATGAAAAGGTCAAAATCGAATAATTGCAATAACTCCGCTCCTAATCAAGTCTAATTTTTCTAAGTATTATTGTAATTTTATTTGGTCAATTCCCTATCATATGATGTATGTCTGATGGCCGTACGACCAAAACTGCCGATTTGCAACAGAGGTCGAAAATTCGGGGGTCAAGATTTTCGTTTTTGGGGATCCCAACGTTTTAGACTATGTTTTTTAACCAAGTTTCAATATCTTTTTTTATGATTTGTACTCAGGAGTTGTGCCTCATCAATTCCAACAAAAGTTTGAAATTTCAGACCTCAAGGTCAAGAATTAAGGCCAAGGTCACGGTGAAAATGAAGCAACTCTCACGTCTAATGTCTTAAATTGTAGACTATACTGCTGGATGATGTTCAGGAGATGGCTTAAATATCTCGATTTCTAATGCTAGCGGTTGTTCAGGAAATGATTTCAATGTGTAAATTTTGTGTACATGTTTAAATGTGTAAATTATTTCGTCAAGTGTTGGCCTATGGCCGATTTTTTGTTTGTTTGTTTGTTTGTTTGTTTGTTAGCGCTCTACAGGCCACAGTTCTCATTGGAAATTCATGAAATTTGATAGAAATTTTCTAGGCTAAAACAGGAAGGTCCCAGACTTTTTGTTAAGCTCAAGGTCAAATAACAAGGTCAAGGTCACGCAAAACGTCGAAAACACCTAAGTGCTCATAACTCCAGTTCTAATTGTCGTAGAGACTTCAAATTAAGTGCATATTGTAGATATACTCGAGTTCTATCTTTCCTGATCTTGACCTTGACCTTTGACCTTGACCTTGAGAAGTTCGCCTGAGGTCGAAGTCAAGGTCAAGTACGAAGGTCGGCGCAGCATATCGAGTAGTATATCTTTGGAAAGGTCTCGAGCCCCTGATTCCAGTGATATCTCATTTTTGGCGCTGCGACGTAAACTGACGTCATAATGACGTCATAAACGTCAAAAATCCGAAATTTCAAAGGGCCATAACACCGTCAATAGTGAATGGAATCCTTTGAAATTTGATATGCACTTTGACAGCATTGACTTCTACGAATTTAAGTGCAAAGGTCAAAGGTCAAGGTCAAGGTCATCGAAATCCCAGAAAAACACGTTTCCGGTAATAACATCTGTTTGAATCATTGTGGGCTCATGAAATTTGAACCATGTCATTCAGAAGAGGTATATCAATCAGACAAATATGTCAAATCCATGATTGACCTCGAATTTTGTCTATAATCTGACAAAGCTTAATCAGAATCTTATGAGGATTCTGGATTTTACAGATATTTTTAATGTTTTCATGGCTCCAATTTTCACAAATTTACTGAACATTCAATTCTGAAGCATTTCATACAGTCAGGTGCAGTGTTATTTCTAGTTTATAATGCACTTTTCACATTTGGAATAAATTGAAAACTCGCCGAGATATCAAAGTAGAAAGAGCAGTGGGGTGAATCTGATTCTCAATCCGTTCACACAAAAATAAGCTGCAGAAACGATTACCCCCTGTGGACATGTCCCCTTCTAAATATACACACTCGGTTGAGCGGTAGTACAGTATATCATATATGTATCCAAGTGCACACTCAAACAACAAAACAATTCTTTTGTTTTCTGACTCACAGGTGTCCAACTGGTATAATAAAGTCTAAAACTCATGTCTAAATACAGTCTGGGTCAAGCGACAGGCCACTTTATACCAGAACTATTGGGGATGACGAACAGGGGTTTGTGAGCACCGGGTTTGTGAGCACTGTGAGCACTGTTACAGGTTTATAGTACATGTAGTGCATTGCCCAAGGCCCAATAGCTTGTATATATGCACCGGAAATTATTACTTGACGAAATCAAAGATTTTGTCAAGTATGTTGATCGGTGCCGTTTGTTTTTTTGTTTGTTTGTTTGTTTGTTTGTTAGCGCTCTACAGGCCACAGTTCTCATTGGAAATTCATGAAATTTGATAGAAATTTTATAGGCTAAAACAGGAAGGTCCCAGACTTTTTGTTAAGCTCAAGGTCAAATAACAAGGTCAAGGTCACGCAAAACGTCGAAAACACCTAAGTGCTCATAACTCCAGTTCTAATTGTCGTAGAGACTTCAAATTAAGTGCATATTGTAGATATACTCGAGTTCTATCTTTCCTGATCTTGACCTTGACCTTTGACCTTGACCTTGAGAAGTTCGCCTGAGGTCGAAGTCAAGGTCAAGTACGAAGGTCGGCGCAGCATATCGAGTAGTATATCTTTGGAAAGGTCTCGAGCCCCTGATTCCAGTGATATCTCATTTTTGGCGCTGCGACGTAAACTGACGTCATAATGACGTCATAAACGTCAAAAATCCGAAATTTCAAAGGGCCATAACACCGTCAATAGTGAATGGAATCCTTTGAAATTTGATATGCACTTTGACAGCATTGACTTCTACGAATTTAAGTGCAAAGGTCAAAGGTCAAGGTCAAGGTCATCGAAATCCCAGAAAAACACGTTTCCGGTAATAACATCTGTTTGAATCATTGTGGGCTCATGAAATTTGAACCATGTCATTCAGAAGAGGTATATCAATCAGACAAATATGTCAAATCCATGATTGACCTCGAATTTTGTCTATAATCTGACAAAGCTTAATCAGAATCTTATGAGGATTCTGGATTTTACAGATATTTTTAATGTTTTCATGGCTCCAATTTTCACAAATTTACTGAACATTCAATTCTGAAGCATTTCATACAGTCAGGTGCAGTGTTATTTCTAGTTTATAATGCACTTTTCACATTTGGAATAAATTGAAAACTCGCCGAGATATCAAAGTAGAAAGAGCAGTGGGGTGAATCTGATTCTCAATCCGTTCACACAAAAATAAGCTGCAGAAACGATTACCCCCTGTGGACATGTCCCCTTCTAAATATACACACTCGGTTGAGCGGTAGTACAGTATATCATATATGTATCCAAGTGCACACTCAAACAACAAAACAATTCTTTTGTTTTCTGACTCACAGGTGTCCAACTGGTATAATAAAGTCTAAAACTCATGTCTAAATACAGTCTGGGTCAAGCGACAGGCCACTTTATACCAGAACTATTGGGGATGACGAACAGGGGTTTGTGAGCACCGGGTTTGTGAGCACTGTGAGCACTGTTACAGGTTTATAGTACATGTAGTGCATTGCCCAAGGCCCAATAGCTTGTATATATGCACCGGAAATTATTACTTGACGAAATCAAAGATTTTGTCAAGTATGTTGATCGGTGCCGTTTGTTTTTTTGTTTGTTTGTTTGTTTGTTTGTTTGTTTGTTAGCGCTCTACAGGCCACAGTTCTCATTGGAAATTCATGAAATTTGATAGAAATTTTCTAGGCTAAAACAGGAAGGTCCCAGACTTTTTGTTAAGCTCAAGGTCAAATAACAAGGTCAAGGTCACGCAAAACGTCGAAAACACCTAAGTGCTCATAACTCCAGTTCTAATTGTCGTAGAGACTTCAAATTAAGTGCATATTGTAGATATACTCGAGTTCTATCTTTCCTGATCTTGACCTTGACCTTTGACCTTGACCTTGAGAAGTTCGCCTGAGGTCGAAGTCAAGGTCAAGTACGAAGGTCGGCGCAGCATATCGAGTAGTATATCTTTGGAAAGGTCTCGAGCCCCTGATTCCAGTGATATCTCATTTTTGGCGCTGCGACGTAAACTGACGTCATAATGACGTCATAAACGTCAAAAATCCGAAATTTCAAAGGGCCATAACACCGTCAATAGTGAATGGAATCCTTTGAAATTTGATATGCACTTTGACAGCATTGACTTCTACGAATTTAAGTGCAAAGGTCAAAGGTCAAGGTCAAGGTCATCGAAATCCCAGAAAAACACGTTTCCGGTAATAACATCTGTTTGAATCATTGTGGGCTCATGAAATTTGAACCATGTCATTCAGAAGAGGTATATCAATCAGACAAATATGTCAAATCCATGATTGACCTCGAATTTTGTCTATAATCTGACAAAGCTTAATCAGAATCTTATGAGGATTCTGGATTTTACAGATATTTTTAATGTTTTCATGGCTCCAATTTTCACAAATTTACTGAACATTCAATTCTGAAGCATTTCATACAGTCAGGTGCAGTGTTATTTCTAGTTTATAATGCACTTTTCACATTTGGAATAAATTGAAAACTCGCCGAGATATCAAAGTAGAAAGAGCAGTGGGGTGAATCTGATTCTCAATCCGTTCACACAAAAATAAGCTGCAGAAACGATTACCCCCTGTGGACATGTCCCCTTCTAAATATACACACTCGGTTGAGCGGTAGTACAGTATATCATATATGTATCCAAGTGCACACTCAAACAACAAAACAATTCTTTTGTTTTCAGACTCACAGGTGTCCAACTGGTATAATAAAGTCTAAAACTCATGTCTAAATACAGTCTGGGTCAAGCGACAGGCCACTTTATACCAGAACTATTGGGGATGACGAACAGGGGTTTGTGAGCACCGGGTTTGTGAGCACTGTGAGCACTGTTACAGGTTTATAGTACATGTAGTGCATTGCCCAAGGCCCAATAGCTTGTATATATGCACCGGAAATTATTACTTGACGAAATCAAAGATTTTGTCAAGTATGTTGATCGGTGCCGTTTGTTTTTTTGTTTGTTTGTTTGTTTGTTTGTTTGTTTGTTAGCGCTCTACAGGCCACAGTTCTCATTGGAAATTCATGAAATTTGATAGAAATTTTCTAGGCTAAAACAGGAAGGTCCCAGACTTTTTGTTAAGCTCAAGGTCAAATAACAAGGTCAAGGTCACGCAAAACGTCGAAAACACCTAAGTGCTCATAACTCCAGTTCTAATTGTCGTAGAGACTTCAAATTAAGTGCATATTGTAGATATACTCGAGTTCTATCTTTCCTGATCTTGACCTTGACCTTTGACCTTGACCTTGAGAAGTTCGCCTGAGGTCGAAGTCAAGGTCAAGTACGAAGGTCGGCGCAGCATATCGAGTAGTATATCTTTGGAAAGGTCTCGAGCCCCTGATTCCAGTGATATCTCATTTTTGGCGCTGCGACGTAAACTGACGTCATAATGACGTCATAAACGTCAAAAATCCGAAATTTCAAAGGGCCATAACACCGTCAATAGTGAATGGAATCCTTTGAAATTTGATATGCACTTTGACAGCATTGACTTCTACGAATTTAAGTGCAAAGGTCAAAGGTCAAGGTCAAGGTCATCGAAATCCCAGAAAAACACGTTTCCGGTAATAACATCTGTTTGAATCATTGTGGGCTCATGAAATTTGAACCATGTCATTCAGAAGAGGTATATCAATCAGACAAATATGTCAAATCCATGATTGACCTCGAATTTTGTCTATAATCTGACAAAGCTTAATCAGAATCTTATGAGGATTCTGGATTTTACAGATATTTTTAATGTTTTCATGGCTCCAATTTTCACAAATTTACTGAACATTCAATTCTGAAGCATTTCATACAGTCAGGTGCAGTGTTATTTCTAGTTTATAATGCACTTTTCACATTTGGAATAAATTGAAAACTCGCCGAGATATCAAAGTAGAAAGAGCAGTGGGGTGAATCTGATTCTCAATCCGTTCACACAAAAATAAGCTGCAGAAACGATTACCCCCTGTGGACATGTCCCCTTCTAAATATACACACTCGGTTGAGCGGTAGTACAGTATATCATATATGTATCCAAGTGCACACTCAAACAACAAAACAATTCTTTTGTTTTCTGACTCACAGGTGTCCAACTGGTATAATAAAGTCTAAAACTCATGTCTAAATACAGTCTGGGTCAAGCGACAGGCCACTTTATACCAGAACTATTGGGGATGACGAACAGGGGTTTGTGAGCACCGGGTTTGTGAGCACTGTGAGCACTGTTACAGGTTTATAGTACATGTAGTGCATTGCCCAAGGCCCAATAGCTTGTATATATGCACCGGAAATTATTACTTGACGAAATCAAAGATTTTGTCAAGTATGTTGATCGGTGCCGTTTGTTACTTGACGAAATCAAAGATTTTGTCAAGTATGTTGATCGGTTCCGTTTGTTTGTTTGTTTGTTCACCCTCTACAGGCCACAGTTCTCATTGGAAATTTATGAAATTTGGTAGAAAGGTTTTAGGCTAAAAAAGGAAGGTCCCAGACTCTTTGTTAAGCTCAAGGTCAAATAACAAGGTCAAGGTCATGAAAGCACATAAGTGGCCACAACTCTTGTTCTAATCGTCGTAGAGACTTCCAATTTAGTGCATATCATAGATATACTCGAGTTCTATCTTTCTTAACCTAGACCTTGACCTTTGACCTTGACCTTGAGAAGTTCGCTTGAGGTCGAAGTCAAGGTCAAGTACGAAGGTCAGCGCAGCATATCGAGTAGTATATCGTTGGAAAGGTCTTGAGCCCTTGATTCTAGTGATATCTTATTTTTGGCACTGCAAAGTAAACTGACGTCACAATGACGTCATAAACGTCAAATTCCCAAAATTTCAAAAGGCCGTACAGGCCACAGTTCTCATTGGAAATTCATGAAATTTGGTAGAAAAGTTTTAGGCTGAAAAAGGAAGGTCCCAGATTCTTTATTAAGCTCAAGGTCAAATATCAAGGTCAAGGTCACGCAAAATGTCGAAAACACATAAGTGTTCATAACTCCAGTTCTAATCGTCGTAGAGACTTCAAATCAGGTGCATATTGTAGATATACTCAAGTTCTATCTTTCGTGACCTTGACCTTGAACTTTGACCTTGACCTTGAGAAGTTCGCATGAGGTCGAAGTCAAGGTCAAGTACAAAGGTCGGCGCAGTATATCGAGTAGTATATCGTTGGAAAGGTCTTGAGCCCCTGATTCCAATGATATCTCATTTTTGGCGCTGCGACGTAAACTGACGTCACAATGACGTATTAAACGTCAATAATCCGAAATTTCAAAGGGTCATAACATCGTCAATAGTGTATGGAATCCCTTGAAACTTGGTATGCATTTTGACAGCATTGACCTCTACGAAGTGAAGTACAAAGGTCAAAGGTCAAGGTCAAGGTCATCAAAATCTCAGAAAAACACATTTCTGGTGATAACATTCGTTTGAATCATCGTGGGCTCGTGAAATTTGAACCATGTCATTCAGAAGAGGTACGGCAATCAGACAAATATGTCAATTCCATGATTGACCTCGAACTTTGTCTATTATCTGACAAAACTTAATCAGAATCCTATGAGGATTTTGGATTTTACAGATATTTTTTATGTTTTCATGGCTCCAATTTTCACAAATTTACTGAACATTAATTTTGAAGCATTTCCTTGCAGTCAGTTGCAGTGTTATTTCTAGTTTATGGTCCACTTTTCACATTTGGAATAACTTGAAAACTCGCCGAGATATCGAAGTAGAAAGAGCAGTGGGGTGAATCTGATTCTCAACCCGATAATTCACTTGCCAATAAGCTGTAGAAACGATTATCCCCTGTGGACATGTCCCCTTCTAAATATACACACTCGGTTGCATAGTATTACAGTTCATCATATATGTTTCCAAGTGCACATCTCAAGCAATGTGTCCAACTGATATAATAAACTCTAGAACTCGTGTCTAAATACACTCTGGGTCAAGTGACAGGCTCCTTTATATCATAACTTTTGGGGATGACGAACCGGCAGAGCAACCGGCCCCATTCCCGGTTTTTAGCAGTAATTTCTCTCACGATCAAAGGTCCTGTGCATGCACCAGATATTTATGATAACAGAATCGCTCCCATCATAAGCAAAATTGCATGCTTCACTCTTTTGTCTTTTCGCACTCTAGCGTCCACAATTTTGGCGCTAGCATCCCCAAACTTCTTTGATGTACAGCTATCAGCCCTGTTACGGACTGCACGTTTTTGAAAAAAATCGGTTCATTGATGACGTCACCAAAAATTCCTAAAAACTCGAAAAATCCCTATCTCTCATCATTAGCGAATTTTCAAAAATTCGCACAGGAGTCATATTTAGTCCGATACCTCTGACATTTGACACACCGATGAATGATGATATCGTCCATCAAACCGCGAAGTTTTGTTTGGATCTATCCAACGTCAATGACGTCACGACGAAAAACGTCAATTTTTGAAATGGGGCTATATCTCAAAAAGTATTCGTCGTACAGAGAAGCGAATTGCACCACTGGAAAGCTCGTTGAATTCTGGTTTAGGAGGGTGCTGTCCGATACTTTTCCGCCATGATAGATTTTTCGCTATGACGTCATAAACGTAAGGCCGGTCATATCAATTTTTCGACTTTTCAGCGAACATTCAAACCTACACTGTGCACTCAAATTTGAAGGTATTGGACTGTGATTATGAGAACATATGTGGCATATTATTACCCAGTCATATACCGAGTTTCAACATGCCACGTGCAACGTCAATGACGTCATGACGTAAAACATCAATTTTCAAAATGGAGCTATATATTGAAAAGTATTCGTCGTACAGAGAAGCGCATCGCACCACTGGAAAGCTCGTTGAATTTTGGTTTAGGACGGTCCTGTTAGATACTTTTCTGCTATAATAGATTTTTCGCTATGACGTCATAAACGTAAGGCCAGTCATATAAATTTTTCGATATTTCAGCAAACATTCAAACCTACACTGTACACTCAAATTTGAAGGTATTGGACTGTGAATATGAGACTATATGTGGCATATTAATACCCAGTCATAACCGAGTTTCAACACGCTACGGGCAACGTCAATGACGTCATGACGTATAACGTCAATTTTCAAAATGGAGCTATATATTGAAAAGTATTTGTCGTACAGAGAAGCGGATTGAACCACTGGAGAGCTCGTTGAATCCTGGTTTGAGAGAGAGCTGTCCGAGACTTTTCCGCCATGATGGATTTTTCGCTATGACGTCATAAACGTAAGGCCGGTAATATAAATTTTTCGACATTCCAGCAAACATTCCAACCTACACCGTGAACTCAAATTTTAAGGTATTGGACTGAATGTCTATGCCTAAATAGCATGTTGTCTAATATAACCTGCAAAATTTCAGAGTCACATCTCAGAGGTCAAGGTCAGGATCAGTTCAGTAAACATTTCGTCAAGCTTACGACCTATGGTCGCTGGTTTGTTTGTTTGTTAGCGCTCTACAGGTCACAATTTTGATCGTAAAGTCCCGAAAATTTGTCAGAAGATGTGCAGTCAGTACTCGACCAAGTGATTAACTTTTATGAGGTCAAGGTCAAATATTGAGGTCAAGGTCACGCAAAACGATAAAAACACATAAATTGTCATAACTCCAGTTCTATTCGTTATAGAGACTTCAAACCAAGTTCATATTGTAGATAAACTCGAGTTCTATCTTTTGTGACCTTGACCTTGGCATTTGACCTTGACCTTGAGAAGTTCGTTATGAGGTGAATGTCAAGGTCAAGTACGAAGGTCAGCGCACCATATCGAGTAGTATATTGTTGGAAAGGTCTTGAGCCCCTGATTCCAGTGATATCTCATTTTTGGCGCTGCGACATAAACTGATGTCACAATGACGTCATAAACGTCAAAAATCCGAAATTTCAAAGTGACATAATATGGTCAATAGTGTATGGAATCCCTTGAAATTTGATATGCATTTTGACAGCATTGACCTCTACGAACTGAAGTACAAAGGTCAAAGGTCAAGGTCAAGGTCATTGAAATCCCAGAAAAACACGTTTCTTGTAATAACATCCGTTTGAATTGTCGTAGGTTCATGGAATTTGAACCATATAATTCAGAAGAGGTATAGCAATCGGACCTATATGTCAATTCCATGATTGACCTCAAACTTTGTCTATAATCTGACAAAACTTAATCAGAATCCTATGATAATTCTGGTTTTTACAGATATTTTTTATGTTTTCATGGCTCCAATTTTCACAAATTTACTGAACATTTAATTCTAAATCATTTATGCAGTCAGTTGCAGTGTTATTTCTAGTTTATGGTCCACTTTTCACATTTGGAATAAATTGAAAACTCGCCGAGATATCAAAGTAGAAAGAGAAGTGGGGTGAATCTGATTCTCAATCCGTTCACACACCAATAAGCTGTAGAAACGATTACCCCCTGTGGACATGTCCCCTTCTAAATATACACACTCGGTTGAGCAGTAGTACAGTATATCATATATGTATCCAAGTGCACATCTCAAACAACAAAACAATTCTTTTGTTTTCTGACTCAGAGGTGTCAAACTGGTATAATAAAGCCTAAAACTCATGTCTAAATACAGTCTGGGTCAAGCGACAGCCCACTTTATATCAGAACTTTTATTACTTTGATTTTGGCAATTATTACTTGACGAAATGTAAATTTCGTCAAGTATGTTGGTCAGTCGAGTTTGTCTGTCTGTCTGTTTGTTTGTTTGTTTGTTAGCGCTCTACAGGTCACAATTTTGATCGTAAAGTCCCGAAAATTTGTCAGAAGATGTGCAGTCAGTACTCGACCAAGTGATTAACTTTTATGAGGTCAAGGTCAAATATTGAGGTCAAGGTCACGCAAAACGATAAAAACACATAAATTGTCATAACTCCAGTTCTATTCGTTATAGAGACTTCAAACCAAGTTCATATTGTAGATAAACTCGAGTTCTATCTTTTGTGACCTTGACCTTGGCATTTGACCTTGACCTTGAGAAGTTCGTTATGAGGTGAATGTCAAGGTCAAGTACGAAGGTCAGCGCACCATATCGAGTAGTATATTGTTGGAAAGGTCTTGAGCCCCTGATTCCAGTGATATCTCATTTTTGGCGCTGCGACATAAACTGATGTCACAATGACGTCATAAACGTCAAAAATCCGAAATTTCAAAGTGACATAATATGGTCAATAGTGTATGGAATCCCTTGAAATTTGATATGCATTTTGACAGCATTGACCTCTACGAACTGAAGTACAAAGGTCAAAGGTCAAGGTCAAGGTCATTGAAATCCCAGAAAAACACGTTTCTTGTAATAACATCCGTTTGAATTGTCGTAGGTTCATGGAATTTGAACCATATCATTCAGAAGAGGTATAGCAATCGGACCTATATGTCAATTCCATGATTGACCTCAAACTTTGTCTATAATCTGACAAAACTTAATCAGAATCCTATGATAATTCTGGTTTTTACAGATATTTTTTATGTTTTCATGGCTCCAATTTTCACAAATTTACTGAACATTTAATTCTAAATCATTTATGCAGTCAGTTGCAGTGTTATTTCTAGTTTATGGTCCACTTTTCACATTTGGAATAAATTGAAAACTCGCCGAGATATCAAAGTAGAAAGAGAAGTGGGGTGAATCTGATTCTCAATCCGTTCACACACCAATAAGCTGTAGAAACGATTACCCCCTGTGGACATGTCCCCTTCTAAATATACACACTCGGTTGAGCAGTAGTACAGTATATCATATATGTATCCAAGTGCACATCTCAAACAACAAAACAATTCTTTTGTTTTCTGACTCAGAGGTGTCAAACTGGTATAATAAAGCCTAAAACTCATGTCTAAATACAGTCTGGGTCAAGCGACAGCCCACTTTATATCAGAACTTTTATTACTTTGATTTTGGCAATTATTACTTGACGAAATGTAAATTTCGTCAAGTATGTTGGTCAGTCGAGTTTGTCTGTCTGTCTGTTTGTTTGTTTGTTTGTTAGCGCTCTACAGGTCACAATTTTGATCGTAAAGTCCCGAAAATTTGTCAGAAGATGTGCAGTCAGTACTCGACCAAGTGATTAACTTTTATGAGGTCAAGGTCAAATATTGAGGTCAAGGTCACGCAAAACGATAAAAACACATAAATTGTCATAACTCCAGTTCTATTCGTTATAGAGACTTCAAACCAAGTTCATATTGTAGATAAACTCGAGTTCTATCTTTTGTGACCTTGACCTTGGCATTTGACCTTGACCTTGAGAAGTTCGTTATGAGGTGAATGTCAAGGTCAAGTACGAAGGTCAGCGCACCATATCGAGTAGTATATTGTTGGAAAGGTCTTGAGCCCCTGATTCCAGTGATATCTCATTTTTGGCGCTGCGACATAAACTGATGTCACAATGACGTCATAAACGTCAAAAATCCGAAATTTCAAAGTGACATAATATGGTCAATAGTGTATGGAATCCCTTGAAATTTGATATGCATTTTGACAGCATTGACCTCTACGAACTGAAGTACAAAGGTCAAAGGTCAAGGTCAAGGTCATTGAAATCCCAGAAAAACACGTTTCTTGTAATAACATCCGTTTGAATTGTCGTAGGTTCATGGAATTTGAACCATATCATTCAGAAGAGGTATAGCAATCGGACCTATATGTCAATTCCATGATTGACCTCAAACTTTGTCTATAATCTGACAAAACTTAATCAGAATCCTATGATAATTCTGGTTTTTACAGATATTTTTTATGTTTTCATGGCTCCAATTTTCACAAATTTACTGAACATTTAATTCTAAATCATTATGCAGTCAGTTGCAGTGTTATTTCTAGTTTATGGTCCACTTTTCACATTTGGAATAAATTGAAAACTCGCCGAGATATCAAAGTAGAAAGAGAAGCGGGGTGAATCTGATTCTCAATCCGTTCACACACCAATAAGCTGTAGAAACGATTACCCCCTGTGGACATGTCCCCTTCTAAATATACACACTCGGTTGAGCAGTAGTACAGTATATCATATATGTATCCAAGTGCACATCTCAAACAACAAAACAATTCTTTTGTTTTCTGACTCAGAGGTGTCAAACTGGTATAATAAAGCCTAAAACTCATGTCTAAATACAGTCTGGGTCAAGCGACAGCCCACTTTATATCAGAACTTTTATTACTTTGATTTTGGCAATTATTACTTGACGAAATGTAAATTTCGTCAAGTATGTTGGTCAGTCGAGTTTGTCTGTCTGTCTGTTTGTTTGTTTGTTTGTTAGCGCTCTACAGGTCACAATTTTGATCGTAAAGTCCCGAAAATTTGTCAGAAGATGTGCAGTCAGTACTCGACCAAGTGATTAACTTTTATGAGGTCAAGGTCAAATATTGAGTTCAAGGTCACGCAAAACGATAAAAACACATAAATTGTCATAACTCCAGTTCTATTCGTTATAGAGACTTCAAACCAAGTTTATATTGTAGATAAACTCGAGTTCTATCTTTTGTGACCTTGACCTTGGCATTTGACCTTGACCTTGAGAAGTTCGTTATGAGGTGAATGTCAAGGTCAAGTACGAAGGTCAGCGCACCATATCGAGTAGTATATTGTTGGAAAGGTCTTGAGCCCCTGATTCCAGTGATATCTCATTTTTGGCGCTGCGACATAAACTGATGTCACAATGACGTCATAAACGTCAAAAATCCGAAATTTCAAAGTGACATAATATGGTCAATAGTGTATGGAATCCCTTGAAATTTGATATGCATTTTGACAGCATTGACCTCTACGAACTGAAGTACAAAGGTCAAAGGTCAAGGTCAAGGTCATTGAAATCCCAGAAAAACACGTTTCTTGTAATAACATCCGTTTGAATTGTCGTAGGTTCATGGAATTTGAACCATATCATTCAGAAGAGGTATAGCAATCGGACCTATATGTCAATTCCATGATTGACCTCAAACTTTGTCTATAATCTGACAAAACTTAATCAGAATCCTATGATAATTCTGGTTTTTACAGATATTTTTTATGTTTTCATGGCTCCAATTTTCACAAATTTACTGAACATTTAATTCTAAATCATTTATGCAGTCAGTTGCAGTGTTATTTCTAGTTTATGGTCCACTTTTCACATTTGGAATAAATTGAAAACTCGCCGAGATATCAAAGTAGAAAGAGAAGTGGGGTGAATCTGATTCTCAATCCGTTCACACACCAATAAGCTGTAGAAACGATTACCCCCTGTGGACATGTCCCCTTCTAAATATACACACTCGGTTGAGCAGTAGTACAGTATATCATATATGTATCCAAGTGCACATCTCAAACAACAAAACAATTCTTTTGTTTTCTGACTCAGAGGTGTCAAACTGGTATAATAAAGCCTAAAACTCATGTCTAAATACAGTCTGGGTCAAGCGACAGCCCACTTTATATCAGAACTTTTATTACTTTGATTTTGGCAATTATTACTTGACGAAATGTAAATTTCGTCAAGTATGTTGGTCAGTCGAGTTTGTTAGTTGACGAATTGAAAATTCGACAACTATGTTGGTCAGTTCCGTTTGTTTGTTTGTCTGTCTGTCTGTCTGTTTGCACGTTACAGGCCACAGTTTTAGTGCGAGCATCACCAAATTTTTCTGATAGGTAGGTATTCACCCAGGAAGGACACCGAAAGTTTTTGAAGAAAATCGGTTTATTGATGACGTCATCAAAAATTCTTGAAAACTCGAAAAATCCCTATCTTTAACATGGGGCGATTTTTCAAAAATTCATAACTCGTTCAATTTTCAATGAATTCTCTTGAAATTTTAGTCACATGTGTAGAATGACATCCTATACACACATTATAATTTTGACCCGGATCGGACCCGGATTACGGATTTGACAGCTATTTGAATTTAACATTGAAAACTCCATTTAACTTATATTTTATATTATATTTCGGTCTATTGTGCATATTTCAGCTTGATTTTTCCTACAAAGTGGCGGACTATCATGGTCCATAAACTGAAAAAAATTCATCCGGATGGGATCCAGATTCCGGATTTTATGGATACATTTATTTTTCTTCTGGATCCAATTTTAAAAAAATAATTCAACATTTAATTTTGAAGTTTATTATGTAGAAAATTGCAGTGTTATTTCTAGTTTATGGTGCACTTTTCATGTTGAAAATATATTGAAAACTCGCTGAGATATCAAGACGGAAAGAGAGGTGGGGTAAATCTGTTTGTCAGCCCGTTCAAACCCCAATAAGATGTGGAAACGATTACCCCCTGTGCACTTGTACCGTCTCTAATATCAACACTCGGTCGCGTAGTAATACAATATACCTTGTATGCATCTGAATACTGATCTAAAGCAACATTTCTGTGGTTTTCTAACTCAGTAATGCACAAGTGATATAACAAAGCCTAAAACTCTTGTTTAAATACAATCTCTGGCGAGCCAGGGGCTCTTTTATATCAGCACTATCGACATTTACGAAAATGCGTAGGGAGCACCATTCATCTAAAAACCAAAGATCCTGTACATGAAACGGATATACGCAGGGTCTCTTCTACTTGCGAAGCTTTATTAGTTGACGAATTGAAAATTCGACAACTATGTTGGTCAGTTCCGTTTGTTAGTTGACGAATTAAAAATTCGTCAACTATGTTGGTCAGTTCGGTTTGTTTGTTTGTGTGTCTGTCTGTCTGTCTGTTTGCACGTTACAGGCCACAGTTTTGGCCGGATCATCACCAAATCGTATGGATACAATGGCTAGTTATATACCTGGAAACCGTTGAATTTTGGTGACCCTAGGTCAAAGGTCAAGGTCAAGGTCACACAAAACGTTGAAAACACATAAGTGGTCATAACTCCGGTTCTAATCATTCTAGAGACTTCTAACCAAGTGCATATTGTAGATACACTCGAGTTCTATCGTCTGTGACCTTGACCTTGACATTTGACCTTGACCTTGAAAAGTTCGCCCCAGGTCGAAGTCAAGGTCAAGTACGAAGGTCAGCGCAGCATATTGAGTAGTATATCATTGGAAAGGTCTTGACCCCCTGGTCGCAGTGATACCCTATTTTCGGCGCTGCGACGTACACTGACGTCACAATGACGTCATAAACGTCAAATTCCCGAAATTTCAAAAGGCCATAACATCGTCAATACTGTATGGAATCTCTTGAAACTTGATATGCATACTGACAGCAATGACCTCTACGAATTTAAGTGCAAAGGTCAAAGGTCAAGGTCAAGGTCATCAAAATCCCAGAAAAACACGTTTCCGGTAATAACATCCGTTTGAATTGTCGTAGGTTCATCAAATTTGAACCATATCATTTAGAAGAGGTATTGCAATCGGACTTATATGTCAATTTCATGATTGACCTTGAACTTGGTCAGGAAAACAAGGTCATATTAGGAGAACTTCAAGGTCAAATTTTAAAACTAACTGAAACCTATCAAGTAGTATATCAAATGAAAGGTCTTGATTCCATGGTACATACTTTTTCATCAGTTTTGAGATGTGACGTTTATTGACGTCACAGTGACGTCATAAACGTTAATTTTTCAAAATTTCAAACGGTCATAGTGTCCACAAATTTTGTTTGATTCTGATGAAATTTTACAGATACAATATATATATTCATGCACAGGAAATGTGCAATTTTTGTGACTCAAGGTCCAAAGTCGAGGTCAAGGTCACGCAAAATGTTAAAAACACATAAGTGGCCATAACTCCGGTTCTATTTGTGCTAGCGACTTCAAACCAAGTTCATATTGTAGATAAACTCTCGAGTTCTATCTTCTGTGACCTTGACCTTGGCATTTGACTTTGACCTTGAGAAGTTCGCCATGAGGTGAATGTCAAGGTCAAGTACGAAGGTCAGCGAATCATATCGAGTAGTATATCGTTTGAAATGTCTTGTCCCCCTGATTGCAGTGATACCTTATTTTCGGCGCTGCGACGTACACTCACGTCACAATGACGTCATAAACGTCAAGTTACCGAAATTTCAAAAGGCCATCACAGCGTCAATACTGTATGGAATATCTTGAAACTTGACATGCGTATTAATAGCATTGACCTCTACGAATTGAAATACAAAGGTCAAAGGTCAAGGTCATCGAAATCCCAGAAAATCACCTTTTCGCTTATAACATCTGCTTGAATCCTTGTAGTCTCATAAAATACGAACCATATCATTCAGAAGAGGCATGGTAATCATACGTACATGTCAATTTCATAATTGACTTTGAACTTGGTCGCAAAAATGAGGACACATTCAAAACTTCAAGGTCAAATTTTCAAACTAACTGAAACATATCACAGTTTAGGTCGGATCATCACCAAACTTTATGGGAACATTCTATAGGCTCAAAGCCAGGCACCCATTGATTTTAGTCAGATTCGCCTGTAAAATGTTGCCATGGCAACGGAAAAACTGCTTTGCATTCTATTATTATCATCAAAATCTAGTTTGTTCTTCGTATATTACCGCTCTACAAGCCACAGTTTTGGACGTATCATGACCAAATTGTACGTATGAAATGCTTTTGTGTATACTTGGAAATGGGTGAAATTTGGGGACACTAGGTCAAAGGTCAAGGTCAAGGTCAAATAAAATGTCAAAAACACATAAATGCGCATAACTTCGGTTCTAATCGCCCTAGAGACTTCAAACCAAGTTCATATTGTAGATTAACTCGAGTTCTATCGTCTGTGACCTTGACCTTGACATTTGACCTTTGACCTCATTTTCAAGGTCAGAGCACAATGTGGCTAATATATCGCTTTTTATCGACTTTACAGCTTTGGACATACATGTATAGGAAATGATATATGTTAAATCTTCTCATGATTTGAAAATTCAGGTCAGAGCACAAAATGGCTAATATCTCACTAAAACATATATCTAAAACATATATTGTCCGGTTACCTTCCTAATTCGTCAACTGCCGGGCCTATGGCCCCTCGTAATTGTATGTCCATCAGTAAGATGTCTGTTAGCACGATAGCGACCACAATTCTGGAGATATTTTCACGAAAATTTACACGGTTATTCTTTATGTTAAAGACTAGAAATGGTTCAATTTTCGTGAAAATCGGTTGAGTGAAGACGTTACAAAAATATCTAAAAAATTCCTCACGCTGCCGCCACAGTAGCCACACCAATGCCCAGCCATGGGATATACCAGCATTTATTCTGAGCGCGGTCTCTCGTACGCTATATACTTCACGCGCAGTAACCTTAAGCGACAGATTGGCTCAGTCAGTAAAGGCGTTAGGTGTTGGTGCGCGGGGTCACGGGTTCGATTCCTATTGTCTTTTTTTTTTTTTTAAATTCCGACTAAATGACTTTTTCTGTTTCTGAGTGTTTTTTTGTATTAATTCTGATATGTTTTCCACAGTCACCCTTTTATCTAATTCTATTGTTTCGCGATATTAAATCAAAATCAAGCCTGAAGCAGAAAACACAAAGAATCCACTACTTGGTGCCTTTATCACTGTTTATGGAGTTTGAAAAAAAAAACGTTTCATGAATATGCATGAGTGGAATATTTCAGTGTGTCTTCGGATGAATTATTTGATCCAGCTACAATTTTCATTGCAAAATGTTGTATTTTACGTTTGTTTCTGGCATCATCAAAATCTGATTGCATCCTACACGTACGTTTAATTTCCGAAATTTCAAAAGGCAATAACAGCGTCAATACTGTATGGAGTATCTTGAAACTTGTTATACCCATTGATAGTATTGACCTCTACGAATTGTAGTACAAAGGTCAAAGATCAAGGTCAAAGTCATCGAAATCCCAGAAAAAACACCTGTCCAGTAATAACATTTGCTTGAATCGTCGGAGTCTCATCGATTTTGAACCACTTCATTCGGAAGCGGCAAAACAATCAAATGTGTATGCCATTTCCAGATAATAACATTACTATGACCTTGACCTTTCACATTGAGATGAAAGTTTGCGAATTCGTCAACTGCCGGGCCTATGGCCCCTCGTTAGTTGACGAATTGAAAATTCGACAACTATGTTGGTCAGTTCCGTTTGTTTGTTTGTCTGTCTGTCTGTCTGTCTGTCTGTCTGTTTGCACGTTACAGGCCACAGTTTTAGTGCGAGCATCACCAAATTTTTCTGATAGGTAGGTATTCACCCAGGAAGGACACCGAAAGTTTTTGAAGAAAATCGGTTTATTGATGACGTCATCAAAAATTCTTGAAAACTCGAAAAATCCCTATCTTTAACATGGGGCGATTTTTCAAAAATTCATAACTCGTTCAATTTTCAATGAATTCTCTTGAAATTTTAGTCACATGTGTAGAATGACATCCTATACACACATTATAATTTTGACCCGGATCGGACCCGGATTACGGATTTGACAGCTATTTGAATTTAACATTGAAAACTCCATTTAACTTATATTTTATATTATATTTCGGTCTATTGTGCATATTTCAGCTTGATTTTTCCTACAAAGTGGCGGACTATCATGGTCCATAAACTGACAAAATTTCATCCGGATCGGATCCGGATTCCGGGTTTTATGGATACATTTATTTTTCCTCTGGATCCAATTTTCAAAAAATCATTGAACATTGAATTTTGAAGCTGTTTTGTGGAAAAATGCGGTGTTATTTCTAGTTTAAGGTGCATTTTTCATGTTCAAAATAACTTGAAAACTCGCTGAGATATCAAGACTTAAAGAGACCTGGGGTAAATCTGTTCGTCAGCCCGTTTACAACTCAATAAGATGTGGAAACGATTACCCCCTGTGCACATGTACCGTCTCTAATATCAACACTCGGTCGCGTAGTAATACAATATACCTTGTATGCATCTGAATACTGATCTAAAGCAACATTTCTGTGGTTTTCTAACTCAGTAATGCACAAGTGATATAACAAAGCCTAAAACTCTTGTTTAAATACAATCTCTGGCGAGCCAGGGGCTCTTTTATATCAGCACTATCGCGGGTGATGTACCGGCGTAGAAGTCAACCTCATTCCCGGTTTTTAGCGGTAATTTGTCTCAAGACCAAAGGTCCTGTACATGCACCAGACATCTCTCATTTTTTTCGAATTTTCAGAAATTCACACAGCAGTCACATTTGAACCGATACCTCTGAAATTCAACACACGGATAGATAATGGTATCCTCCATCAAACTGCGAAGTTTTATGCGGATTGTTCGAACGTCAATGACGTCACGACGTGAAACGTCATTTTTCGAAATGGGGCTATATATCGGAAAGTATTTGTCGTACAGAGAAGCGAATTGCACCATTCGAAAGCTCGTTGAATTCTGGTTTAGAAGGGTACTGTCCGATACTTTTCCGCCATGATAGATTTTCCGCTATGACGTCATAAACGTATGACTTGTCATACCAATTTTTCGAATTTTCAGGAAACTTTCAAACAACCACAGTGCACTCAAATTTGAAGATATTGGATTGTAATCAAGAGTGCATATGTGAAGAAATAATACCCAGCCATCTATCAAGTTTCAACACGCTACGTGCAACGTCGATGACGTCATCACGTAAAACGTCAGTTTTTAAAATGGGGCTATATATCGAAAAGTATTTGTCGTACAAAGAAGCGATTTGAACCATTGGAAAGCTCGTTGAATTCTAGTTTAGAAGGGTGCTGTTCGAAACTTTCCCGTCATGCTAGATTTTCCGCTATGACGTCATAAACGTAAGGCCTGTCATACAAGATTTACTTCTTTTCAGCAAACTTTCAAACAAGCACAGTGCACTCAATTTTGAAGGTAATAGGTTGTAGTTATGAGAACGTATGTGGAGCGTCATTATTCAGCCACGTACCGAGTTTCAAAAGGCTACGTACAACGTCAATGACGTCATGACGTAAAACGTTAATTTTAAATATGGAGCTATATGTCGAGAGGTATTTGTCGTACAGGGAAGCGGATTGCACCATTGGAAAGCTCGCTGAATTCTGGTTTAGGAGAGTACTGTCTGATCCTTTTCCGCCGTGATAGACTTTCCACTATGACGTCATAAACGTAATGCCTGTCATACCAAATTTTTTTTACTTTTCAGCAAACTTTCAAACATCCACAGTGCACTCAAATTTGAATCATGAGGACTTATTTGGAATATTAATACCCAGTCATGTACTGAGTTAAAAGACGTTAAGTGCAACGACAATGACGTCATGACGTCAAACGTCAGCTTCTCTTTTTGACCTAAGTGCAATTTCTATGGCAATTCGTCAACTGCCGGGCCTATGGCCCCTCGTGATTGTATGTCCATCAGTAAGATGTCTGTTAGCACGATACCGTCCACAATTCTGGAGATATGTTCACGAAAATTTACAAGGTTATTCTTTATGTTATAGACTGGAAATGGTTCAATTTTCGTTAAATTCGGTCAAGTATAGACGTCACAAAAAAATCTCAAAAATTCCTCACGCTGCCGCCACAGCAGCCACACCAATGCGCAGCCATGGGATATTCCAGCATTTTTTCTGAGCGCGGTCTGTTGTACGGTATATACTTCACACGCACCAACTTCCAAGTGACAGATTGGCTCAGTCAGTAAAGGCGTTAGGTGTTGATGCGCGGGTTCAGGGGTTCGATTCCTATTGCCATTTTCTTTTTTTTTTAAATTCCAGTCTAAATGACTTTTTCTGTTTCTGAGTGTTTTTTTTTTTTTATTAATTCTTATATGCTTTCCACAGTCACCCTTTTATCTAATTCTATTGTTTGCGATATTAAAACAAAATCAACCCTGAAGCAGAAAACACGATGAATCTACTACTTGGTGCCATATGGAGATAACAAAAAAAGCGTTTCATGAATATGAGTGGAATATTTCAGTGTGTCTTCGGATGAACTATTTGATCGAGCTACAATTTTCATAGCAAACTGTTGTATTTTACGTTTGTTTTTGGCATCATCAAAATCTGACTGCATCATACAGGTTGAATTTCCGAAATTTCAAAAGGCCATAACAACGTCAATACTAAATGCAGTATCTTGAAACTTGATATACCCATTGATAGCATTGATCGACAACGAATTGTAGTACAAAGGTCAAATATCAAGGTCAAGGTCACATAAAGTGTCGAAAACACATAAATGGCCATAACTTCGGTTCTAATCGCCCTAGAGACTTCAAACCAAGTTCATATTGTAGATTAACTCGAGTTCTATCTTCTGTGACCTTGACCTTGACATTTGACCTTTGACCTCCTTTTCAAGGTCAGAGCACAATGTGGCTAATAATATCACTTTTTATCGACTTTACAGCTTTGGACATACATGTATAGGAAATGATATATGTTAAATTTTCTCATGATTTGAAAATTGAGGTCAGAGCACAAAATGGCTAATATCTCACTAAAACATATATCTAAAACATATATTGTCCGGTAACCTTCCTTAGTCCGGTAACCTTTCTAATTCGTCAACTGCCGGGCCTATGGCCCCTCGTCTGTCTGTCTGTTTGTTTGTTTGTTTGTTAGCGCTCTACAGGTCACAATTTTGATCGTAAAGTCCCGAAAATTTGTCAGAAGATGTGCAGTCAGTACTCGACCAAGTGATTAACTTTTATGAGGTCAAGGTCAAATATTGAGGTCAAGGTCACGCAAAACGATAAAAACACATAAATTGTCATAACTCCAGTTCTATTCGTTATAGAGACTTCAAACCAAGTTCATATTGTAGATAAACTCGAGTTCTATCTTTTGTGACCTTGACCTTGGCATTTGACCTTGACCTTGAGAGTTCGTTATGAGGTGAATGTCAAGGTCAAGTACGAAGGTCAGCGCACCATATCGAGTAGTATATTGTTGGAAAGGTCTTGAGCCCCTGATTCCAGTGATATCTCATTTTTGGCGCTGCGACATAAACTGATGTCACAATGACGTCATAAACGTCAAAAATCCGAAATTTCAAAGTGACATAATATGGTCAATAGTGTATGGAATCCCTTGAAATTTGATATGCATTTTGACAGCATTGACCTCTACGAACTGAAGTACAAAGGTCAAAGGTCAAGGTCAAGGTCATTGAAATCCCAGAAAAACACGTTTCTTGTAATAACATCCGTTTGAATTGTCGTAGGTTCATGGAATTTGAACCATATCATTCAGAAGAGGTATAGCAATCGGACCTATATGTCAATTCCATGATTGACCTCAAACTTTGTCTATAATCTGACAAAACTTAATCAGAATCCTATGATAATTCTGGTTTTTACAGATATTTTTTATGTTTTCATGGCTCCAATTTTCACAAATTTACTGAACATTTAATTCTAAATCATTTATGCAGTCAGTTGCAGTGTTATTTCTAGTTTATGGTCCACTTTTCACATTTGGAATAAATTGAAAACTCGCCGAGATATCAAAGTAGAAAGAGAAGTGGGGTGAATCTGATTCTCAATCCGTTCACACACCAATAAGCTGTAGAAACGATTACCCCCTGTGGACATGTCCCCTTCTAAATATACACACTCGGTTGAGCAGTAGTACAGTATATCATATATGTATCCAAGTGCACATCTCAAACAACAAAACAATTCTTTTGTTTTCTGACTCAGAGGTGTCAAACTGGTATAATAAAGCCTAAAACTCATGTCTAAATACACTCTGGGTCAAGCGACAGCCCACTTTATATCAGAACTTTTATTACTTTGATTTTGGCAATTATTACTTGACGAAATGTAAATTTCGTCAAGTATGTTGGTCAGTCGAGTTTGTCTGTCTGTCTGTTTGTTTGTTTGTTTGTTAGCGCTCTACAGGTCACAATTTTGATCGTAAAGTCCCGAAAATTTGTCAGAAGATGTGCAGTCAGTACTCGACCAAGTGATTAACTTTTATGAGGTCAAGGTCAAATATTGAGGTCAAGGTCATGCAAAACGATAAAAACACATAAATTGTCATAACTCCAGTTCTATTCGTTATAGAGACTTCAAACCAAGTTCATATTGTAGATAAACTCGAGTTCTATCTTTTGTGACCTTGACCTTGGCATTTGACCTTGACCTTGAGAAGTTCGTTATGAGGTGAATGTCAAGGTCAAGTACGAAGGTCAGCGCACCATATCGAGTAGTATATTGTTGGAAAGGTCTTGAGCCCCTGATTCCAGTGATATCTCATTTTTGGCGCTGCGACATAAACTGATGTCACAATGACGTCATAAACGTCAAAAATCCGAAATTTCAAAGTGCCATAACATGGTCAATAGTGTATGGAATCCCTTGAAATTTGATATGCATTTTGACAGCATTGACCTCTACGAACTGAAGTACAAAGGTCAAAGGTCAAGGTCAAGGTCATTGAAATCCCAGAAAAACACGTTTCTTGTAATAACATCCGTTTGAATTGTCGTAGGTTCATGGAATTTGAACCATATCATTCAGAAGAGGTATAGCAATCGGACCTATATGTCAATTCCATGATTGACCTCAAACTTTGTCTATAATCTGACAAAACTTAATCAGAATCCTATGATAATTCTGGTTTTTACAGATATTTTTTATGTTTTCATGGCTCCAATTTTCACAAATTTACTGAACATTTAATTCTAAATCATTTATGCAGTCAGTTGCAGTGTTATTTCTAGTTTATGGTCCACTTTTCACATTTGGAATAAATTGAAAACTCGCCGAGATATCAAAGTAGAAAGAGAAGTGGGGTGAATCTGATTCTCAATCCGTTCACACACCAATAAGCTGTAGAAACGATTACCCCCTGTGGACATGTCCCCTTCTGAATATACACACTCGGTTGAGCAGTAGTACAGTATATCATATATGTATCCAAGTGCACATCTCAAACAACAAAACAATTCTTTTGTTTTCTGACTCAGAGGTGTCAAACTGGTATAATAAAGCCTAAAACTCATGTCTAAATACAGTCTGGGTCAAGCGACAGCCCACTTTATATCAGAACTTTTATTACTTTGATTTTGGCAATTATTACTTGACGAAATGTAAATTTCGTCAAGTATGTTGGTCAGTCGAGTTTGTCTGTCTGTCTGTTTGTTTGTTTGTTTGTTAGCGCTCTACAGGTCACAATTTTGATCGTAAAGTCCCGAAAATTTGTCAGAAGATGTGCAGTCAGTACTCGACCAAGTGATTAACTTTTATGAGGTCAAGGTCAAATATTGAGGTCAAGGTCACGCAAAACGATAAAAACACATAAATTGTCATAACTCCAGTTCTATTCGTTATAGAGACTTCAAACCAAGTTCATATTGTAGATAAACTCGAGTTCTATCTTTTGTGACCTTGACCTTGGCATTTGACCTTGACCTTGAGAAGTTCGTTATGAGGTGAATGTCAAGGTCAAGTACGAAGGTCAGCGCACCATATCGAGTAGTATATTGTTGGAAAGGTCTTGAGCCCCTGATTCCAGTGATATCTCATTTTTGGCGCTGCGACATAAACTGATGTCACAATGACGTCATAAACGTCAAAAATCCGAAATTTCAAAGTGCCATAACATGGTCAATAGTGTATGGAATCCCTTGAAATTTGATATGCATTTTGACAGCATTGACCTCTACGAACTGAAGTACAAAGGTCAAAGGTCAAGGTCAAGGTCATTGAAATCCCAGAAAAACACGTTTCTTGTAATAACATCCGTTTGAATTGTCGTAGGTTCATGGAATTTGAACCATATCATTCAGAAGAGGTATAGCAATCGGACCTATATGTCAATTCCATGATTGACCTCAAACTTTGTCTATAATCTGACAAAACTTAATCAGAATCCTATGATAATTCTGGTTTTTACAGATATTTTTTATGTTTTCATGGCTCCAATTTTCACAAATTTACTGAACATTTAATTCTAAATCATTTATGCAGTCAGTTGCAGTGTTATTTCTAGTTTATGGTCCACTTTTCACATTTGGAATAAATTGAAAACTCGCCGAGATATCAAAGTAGAAAGAGAAGTGGGGTGAATCTGATTCTCAATCCGTTCACACACCAATAAGCTGTAGAAACGATTACCCCCTGTGGACATGTCCCCTTCTAAATATACACACTCGGTTGAGCAGTAGTACAGTATATCATATATGTATCCAAGTGCACATCTCAAACAACAAAACAATTCTTTTGTTTTCTGACTCAGAGGTGTCAAACTGGTATAATAAAGCCTAAAACTCATGTCTAAATACAGTCTGGGTCAAGCGACAGCCCACTTTATATCAGAACTTTTATTACTTTGATTTTGGCAATTATTACTTGACGAAATGTAAATTTCGTCAAGTATGTTGGTCAGTCGAGTTTGTCTGTCTGTCTGTTTGTTTGTTTGTTTGTTAGCGCTCTACAGGTCACAATTTTGATCGTAAAGTCCCGAAAATTTGTCAGAAGATGTGCAGTCAGTACTCGACCAAGTGATTAACTTTTATGAGGTCAAGGTCAAATATTGAGGTCAAGGTCACGCAAAACGATAAAAACACATAAATTGTCATAACTCCAGTTCTATTCGTTATAGAGACTTCAAACCAAGTTCATATTGTAGATAAACTCGAGTTCTATCTTTTGTGACCTTGACCTTGGCATTTGACCTTGACCTTGAGAAGTTCGTTATGAGGTGAATGTCAAGGTCAAGTACGAAGGTCAGCGCACCATATCGAGTAGTATATTGTTGGAAAGGTCTTGAGCCCCTGATTCCAGTGATATCTCATTTTTGGCGCTGCGACATAAACTGATGTCACAATGACGTCATAAACGTCAAAAATCCGAAATTTCAAAGTGACATAATATGGTCAATAGTGTATGGAATCCCTTGAAATTTGATATGCATTTTGACAGCATTGACCTCTACGAACTGAAGTACAAAGGTCAAAGGTCAAGGTCAAGGTCATTGAAATCCCAGAAAAACACGTTTCTTGTAATAACATCCGTTTGAATTGTCGTAGGTTCATGGAATTTGAACCATATCATTCAGAAGAGGTATAGCAATCGGACCTATATGTCAATTCCATGATTGACCTCAAACTTTGTCTATAATCTGACAAAACTTAATCAGAATCCTATGATAATTCTGGTTTTTACAGATATTTTTTATGTTTTCATGGCTCCAATTTTCACAAATTTACTGAACATTTAATTCTAAATCATTTATGCAGTCAGTTGCAGTGTTATTTCTAGTTTATGGTCCACTTTTCACATTTGGAATAAATTGAAAACTCGCCGAGATATCAAAGTAGAAAGAGAAGTGGGGTGAATCTGATTCTCAATCCGTTCACACACCAATAAGCTGTAGAAACGATTACCCCCTGTGGACATGTCCCCTTCTAAATATACACACTCGGTTGAGCAGTAGTACAGTATATCATATATGTATCCAAGTGCACATCTCAAACAACAAAACAATTCTTTTGTTTTCTGACTCAGAGGTGTCAAACTGGTATAATAAAGCCTAAAACTCATGTCTAAATACAGTCTGGGTCAAGCGACAGCCCACTTTATATCAGAACTTTTATTACTTTGATTTTGGCAATTATTACTTGACGAAATGTAAATTTCGTCAAGTATGTTGGTCAGTCGAGTTTGTCTGTCTGTCTGTTTGTTTGTTTGTTTGTTAGCGCTCTACAGGTCACAATTTTGATCGTAAAGTCCCGAAAATTTGTCAGAAGATGTGCAGTCAGTACTCGACCAAGTGATTAACTTTTATGAGGTCAAGGTCAAATATTGAGGTCAAGGTCACGCAAAACGATAAAAACACATAAATTGTCATAACTCCAGTTCTATTCGTTATAGAGACTTCAAACCAAGTTCATATTGTAGATAAACTCGAGTTCTATCTTTTGTGACCTTGACCTTGGCATTTGACCTTGACCTTGAGAAGTTCGTTATGAGGTGAATGTCAAGGTCAAGTACGAAGGTCAGCGCACCATATCGAGTAGTATATTGTTGGAAAGGTCTTGAGCCCCTGATTCCAGTGATATCTCATTTTTGGCGCTGCGACATAAACTGATGTCACAATGACGTCATAAACGTCAAAAATCCGAAATTTCAAAGTGACATAATATGGTCAATAGTGTATGGAATCCCTTGAAATTTGATATGCATTTTGACAGCATTGACCTCTACGAACTGAAGTACAAAGGTCAAAGGTCAAGGTCAAGGTCATTGAAATCCCAGAAAAACACGTTTCTTGTAATAACATCCGTTTGAATTGTCGTAGGTTCATGGAATTTGAACCATATCATTCAGAAGAGGTATAGCAATCGGACCTATATGTCAATTCCATGATTGACCTCAAACTTTGTCTATAATCTGACAAAACTTAATCAGAATCCTATGATAATTCTGGTTTTTACAGATATTTTTTATGTTTTCATGGCTCCAATTTTCACAAATTTACTGAACATTTAATTCTAAATCATTTATGCAGTCAGTTGCAGTGTTATTTCTAGTTTATGGTCCACTTTTCACATTTGGAATAAATTGAAAACTCGCCGAGATATCAAAGTAGAAAGAGAAGTGGGGTGAATCTGATTCTCAATCCGTTCACACACCAATAAGCTGTAGAAACGATTACCCCCTGTGGACATGTCCCCTTCTAAATATACACACTCGGTTGAGCAGTAGTACAGTATATCATATATGTATCCAAGTGCACATCTCAAACAACAAAACAATTCTTTTGTTTTCTGACTCAGAGGTGTCAAACTGGTATAATAAAGCCTAAAACTCATGTCTAAATACAGTCTGGGTCAAGCGACAGCCCACTTTATATCAGAACTTTTATTACTTTGATTTTGGCAATTATTACTTGACGAAATGTAAATTTCGTCAAGTATGTTGGTCAGTCGAGTTTGTCTGTCTGTCTGTTTGTTTGTTTGTTTGTTAGCGCTCTACAGGTCACAATTTTGATCGTAAAGTCCCGAAAATTTGTCAGAAGATGTGCAGTCAGTACTCGACCAAGTGATTAACTTTTATGAGGTCAAGGTCAAATATTGAGGTCAAGGTCACGCAAAACGATAAAAACACATAAATTGTCATAACTCCAGTTCTATTCGTTATAGAGACTTCAAACCAAGTTCATATTGTAGATAAACTCGAGTTCTATCTTTTGTGACCTTGACCTTGGCATTTGACCTTGACCTTGAGAAGTTCGTTATGAGGTGAATGTCAAGGTCAAGTACGAAGGTCAGCGCACCATATCGAGTAGTATATTGTTGGAAAGGTCTTGAGCCCCTGATTCCAGTGATATCTCATTTTTGGCGCTGCGACATAAACTGATGTCACAATGACGTCATAAACGTCAAAAATCCGAAATTTCAAAGTGACATAATATGGTCAATAGTGTATGGAATCCCTTGAAATTTGATATGCATTTTGACAGCATTGACCTCTACGAACTGAAGTACAAAGGTCAAAGGTCAAGGTCAAGGTCATTGAAATCCCAGAAAAACACGTTTCTTGTAATAACATCCGTTTGAATTGTCGTAGGTTCATGGAATTTGAACCATATCATTCAGAAGAGGTATAGCAATCGGACCTATATGTCAATTCCATGATTGACCTCAAACTTTGTCTATAATCTGACAAAACTTAATCAGAATCCTATGATAATTCTGGTTTTTACAGATATTTTTTATGTTTTCATGGCTCCAATTTTCACAAATTTACTGAACATTTAATTCTAAATCATTATGCAGTCAGTTGCAGTGTTATTTCTAGTTTATGGTCCACTTTTCACATTTGGAATAAATTGAAAACTCGCCGAGATATCAAAGTAGAAAGAGAAGTGGGGTGAATCTGATTCTCAATCCGTTCACACACCAATAAGCTGTAGAAACGATTACCCCCTGTGGACATGTCCCCTTCTAAATATACACACTCGGTTGAGCAGTAGTACAGTATATCATATATGTATCCAAGTGCACATCTCAAACAACAAAACAATTCTTTTGTTTTCTGACTCAGAGGTGTCAAACTGGTATAATAAAGCCTAAAACTCATGTCTAAATACAGTCTGGGTCAAGCGACAGCCCACTTTATATCAGAACTTTTATTACTTTGATTTTGGCAATTATTACTTGACGAAATGTAAATTTCGTCAAGTATGTTGGTCAGTCGAGTTTGTCTGTCTGTCTGTTTGTTTGTTTGTTTGTTAGCGCTCTACAGGTCACAATTTTGATCGTAAAGTCCCGAAAATTTGTCAGAAGATGTGCAGTCAGTACTCGACCAAGTGATTAACTTTTATGAGGTCAAGGTCAAATATTGAGGTCAAGGTCACGCAAAACGATAAAAACACATAAATTGTCATAACTCCAGTTCTATTCGTTATAGAGACTTCAAACCAAGTTTATATTGTAGATAAACTCGAGTTCTATCTTTTGTGACCTTGACCTTGGCATTTGACCTTGACCTTGAGAAGTTCGTTATGAGGTGAATGTCAAGGTCAAGTACGAAGGTCAGCGCACCATATCGAGTAGTATATTGTTGGAAAGGTCTTGAGCCCCTGATTCCAGTGATATCTCATTTTTGGCGCTGCGACATAAACTGATGTCACAATGACGTCATAAACGTCAAAAATCCGAAATTTCAAAGTGACATAATATGGTCAATAGTGTATGGAATCCCTTGAAATTTGATATGCATTTTGACAGCATTGACCTCTACGAACTGAAGTACAAAGGTCAAAGGTCAAGGTCAAGGTCATTGAAATCCCAGAAAAACACGTTTCTTGTAATAACATCCGTTTGAATTGTCGTAGGTTCATGGAATTTGAACCATATCATTCAGAAGAGGTATAGCAATCGGACCTATATGTCAATTCCATGATTGACCTCAAACTTTGTCTATAATCTGACAAAACTTAATCAGAATCCTATGATAATTCTGGTTTTTACAGATATTTTTTATGTTTTCATGGCTCCAATTTTCACAAATTTACTGAACATTTAATTCTAAATCATTTATGCAGTCAGTTGCAGTGTTATTTCTAGTTTATGGTCCACTTTTCACATTTGGAATAAATTGAAAACTCGCCGAGATATCAAAGTAGAAAGAGAAGTGGGGTGAATCTGATTCTCAATCCGTTCACACACCAATAAGCTGTAGAAACGATTACCCCCTGTGGACATGTCCCCTTCTAAATATACACACTCGGTTGAGCAGTAGTACAGTATATCATATATGTATCCAAGTGCACATCTCAAACAACAAAACAATTCTTTTGTTTTCTGACTCAGAGGTGTCAAACTGGTATAATAAAGCCTAAAACTCATGTCTAAATACAGTCTGGGTCAAGCGACAGCCCACTTTATATCAGAACTTTTATTACTTTGATTTTGGCAATTATTACTTGACGAAATGTAAATTTCGTCAAGTATGTTGGTCAGTCGAGTTTGTCTGTCTGTCTGTTTGTTTGTTTGTTTGTTAGCGCTCTACAGGTCACAATTTTGATCGTAAAGTCCCGAAAATTTGTCAGAAGATGTGCAGTCAGTACTCGACCAAGTGATTAACTTTTATGAGGTCAAGGTCAAATATTGAGGTCAAGGTCACGCAAAACGATAAAAACACATAAATTGTCATAACTCCAGTTCTATTCGTTATAGAGACTTCAAACCAAGTTCATATTGTAGATAAACTCGAGTTCTATCTTTTGTGACCTTGACCTTGGCATTTGACCTTGACCTTGAGAAGTTCGTTATGAGGTGAATGTCAAGGTCAAGTACGAAGGTCAGCGCACCATATCGAGTAGTATATTGTTGGAAAGGTCTTGAGCCCCTGATTCCAGTGATATCTCATTTTTGGCGCTGCGACATAAACTGATGTCACAATGACGTCATAAACGTCAAAAATCCGAAATTTCAAAGTGACATAATATGGTCAATAGTGTATGGAATCCCTTGAAATTTGATATGCATTTTGACAGCATTGACCTCTACGAACTGAAGTACAAAGGTCAAAGGTCAAGGTCAAGGTCATTGAAATCCCAGAAAAACACGTTTCTTGTAATAACATCCGTTTGAATTGTCGTAGGTTCATGGAATTTGAACCATATCATTCAGAAGAGGTATAGCAATCGGACCTATATGTCAATTCCATGATTGACCTCAAACTTTGTCTATAATCTGACAAAACTTAATCAGAATCCTATGATAATTCTGGTTTTTACAGATATTTTTTATGTTTTCATGGCTCCAATTTTCACAAATTTACTGAACATTTAATTCTAAATCATTTATGCAGTCAGTTGCAGTGTTATTTCTAGTTTATGGTCCACTTTTCACATTTGGAATAAATTGAAAACTCGCCGAGATATCAAAGTAGAAAGAGAAGTGGGGTGAATCTGATTCTCAATCCGTTCACACACCAATAAGCTGTAGAAACGATTACCCCCTGTGGACATGTCCCCTTCTAAATATACACACTCGGTTGAGCAGTAGTACAGTATATCATATATGTATCCAAGTGCACATCTCAAACAACAAAACAATTCTTTTGTTTTCTGACTCAGAGGTGTCAAACTGGTATAATAAAGCCTAAAACTCATGTCTAAATACAGTCTGGGTCAAGCGACAGCCCACTTTATATCAGAACTTTTATTACTTTGATTTTGGCAATTATTACTTGACGAAATGTAAATTTCGTCAAGTATGTTGGTCAGTCGAGTTTGTCTGTCTGTCTGTTTGTTTGTTTGTTTGTTTGTTAGCGCTCTACAGGTCACAATTTTGATCGTAAAGTCCCGAAAATTTGTCAGAAGATGTGCAGTCAGTACTCGACCAAGTGATTAACTTTTATGAGGTCAAGGTCAAATATTGAGGTCAAGGTCACGCAAAACGATAAAAACACATAAATTGTCATAACTCCAGTTCTATTCGTTATAGAGACTTCAAACCAAGTTCATATTGTAGATAAACTCGAGTTCTATCTTTTGTGACCTTGACCTTGGCATTTGACCTTGACCTTGAGAAGTTCGTTATGAGGTGAATGTCAAGGTCAAGTACGAAGGTCAGCGCACCATATCGAGTAGTATATTGTCGGAAAGGTCTTGAGCCCCTGATTCCAGTGATATCTCATTTTTGGCGCTGCGACATAAACTGATGTCACAATGACGTCATAAACGTCAAAAATCCGAAATTTCAAAGTGACATAATATGGTCAATAGTGTATGGAATCCCTTGAAATTTGATATGCATTTTGACAGCATTGACCTCTACGAACTGAAGTACAAAGGTCAAAGGTCAAGGTCAAGGTCATTGAAATCCCAGAAAAACACGTTTCTTGTAATAACATCCGTTTGAATTGTCGTAGGTTCATGGAATTTGAACCATATCATTCAGAAGAGGTATAGCAATCGGACCTATATGTCAATTCCATGATTGACCTCAAACTTTGTCTATAATCTGACAAAACTTAATCAGAATCCTATGATAATTCTGGTTTTTACAGATATTTTTTATGTTTTCATGGCTCCAATTTTCACAAATTTACTGAACATTTAATTCTAAATCATTTATGCAGTCAGTTGCAGTGTTATTTCTAGTTTATGGTCCACTTTTCACATTTGGAATAAATTGAAAACTCGCCGAGATATCAAAGTAGAAAGAGAAGTGGGGTGAATCTGATTCTCAATCCGTTCACACACCAATAAGCTGTAGAAACGATTACCCCCTGTGGACATGTCCCCTTCTAAATATACACACTCGGTTGAGCAGTAGTACAGTATATCATATATGTATCCAAGTGCACATCTCAAACAACAAAACAATTCTTTTGTTTTCTGACTCAGAGGTGTCAAACTGGTATAATAAAGCCTAAAACTCATGTCTAAATACAGTCTGGGTCAAGCGACAGCCCACTTTATATCAGAACTTTTATTACTTTGATTTTGGCAATTATTACTTGACGAAATGTAAATTTCGTCAAGTATGTTGGTCAGTCGAGTTTGTCTGTCTGTCTGTTTGTTTGTTTGTTTGTTAGCGCTCTACAGGTCACAATTTTGATCGTAAAGTCCCGAAAATTTGTCAGAAGATGTGCAGTCAGTACTCGACCAAGTGATTAACTTTTATGAGGTCAAGGTCAAATATTGAGGTCAAGGTCACGCAAAACGATAAAAACACATAAATTGTCATAACTCCAGTTCTATTCGTTATAGAGACTTCAAACCAAGTTCATATTGTAGATAAACTCGAGTTCTATCTTTTGTGACCTTGACCTTGGCATTTGACCTTGACCTTGAGAAGTTCGTTATGAGGTGAATGTCAAGGTCAAGTACGAAGGTCAGCGCACCATATCGAGTAGTATATTGTCGGAAAGGTCTTGAGCCCCTGATTCCAGTGATATCTCATTTTTGGCGCTGCGACATAAACTGATGTCACAATGACGTCATAAACGTCAAAAATCCGAAATTTCAAAGTGCCATAACATGGTCAATAGTGTATGGAATCCCTTGAAATTTGATATGCATTTTGACAGCATTGACCTCTACGAACTGAAGTACAAAGGTCAAAGGTCAAGGTCAAGGTCATTGAAATCCCAGAAAAACACGTTTCTTGTAATAACATCCGTTTGAATTGTCGTAGGTTCATGGAATTTGAACCATATCATTCAGAAGAGGTATAGCAATCGGACCTATATGTCAATTCCATGATTGACCTCAAACTTTGTCTATAATCTGACAAAACTTAATCAGAATCCTATGATAATTCTGGTTTTTACAGATATTTTTTATGTTTTCATGGCTCCAATTTTCACAAATTTACTGAACATTTAATTCTAAATCATTTATGCAGTCAGTTGCAGTGTTATTTCTAGTTTATGGTCCACTTTTCACATTTGGAATAAATTGAAAACTCGCCGAGATATCAAAGTAGAAAGAGAAGTGGGGTGAATCTGATTCTCAATCCGTTCACACACCAATAAGCTGTAGAAACGATTACCCCCTGTGGACATGTCCCCTTCTAAATATACACACTCGGTTGAGCAGTAGTACAGTATATCATATATGTATCCAAGTGCACATCTCAAACAACAAAACAATTCTTTTGTTTTCTGACTCAGAGGTGTCAAACTGGTATAATAAAGCCTAAAACTCATGTCTAAATACAGTCTGGGTCAAGCGACAGCCCACTTTATATCAGAACTTTTATTACTTTGATTTTGGCAATTATTACTTGACGAAATGTAAATTTCGTCAAGTATGTTGGTCAGTCGAGTTTGTCTGTCTGTCTGTTTGTTTGTTTGTTTGTTAGCGCTCTACAGGTCACAATTTTGATCGTAAAGTCCCGAAAATTTGTCAGAAGATGTGCAGTCAGTACTCGACCAAGTGATTAACTTTTATGAGGTCAAGGTCAAATATTGAGGTCAAGGTCACGCAAAACGATAAAAACACATAAATTGTCATAACTCCAGTTCTATTCGTTATAGAGACTTCAAACCAAGTTCATATTGTAGATAAACTCGAGTTCTATCTTTTGTGACCTTGACCCTGGCATTTGACCTTGACCTTGAGAAGTTCGTTATGAGGTGAATGTCAAGGTCAAGTACGAAGGTCAGCGCACCATATCGAGTAGTATATTGTTGGAAAGGTCTTGAGCCCCTGATTCCAGTGATATCTCATTTTTGGCGCTGCGACATAAACTGATGTCACAATGACGTCATAAACGTCAAAAATCCGAAATTTCAAAGTGCCATAACATGGTCAATAGTGTATGGAATCCCTTGAAATTTGATATGCATTTTGACAGCATTGACCTCTACGAACTGAAGTACAAAGGTCAAAGGTCAAGGTCAAGGTCATTGAAATCCCAGAAAAACACGTTTCTTGTAATAACATCCGTTTGAATTGTCGTAGGTTCATGGAATTTGAACCATATCATTCAGAAGAGGTATAGCAATCGGACCTATATGTCAATTCCATGATTGACCTCAAACTTTGTCTATAATCTGACAAAACTTAATCAGAATCCTATGATAATTCTGGTTTTTACAGATATTTTTTATGTTTTCATGGCTCCAATTTTCACAAATTTACTGAACATTTAATTCTAAATCATTTATGCAGTCAGTTGCAGTGTTATTTCTAGTTTATGGTCCACTTTTCACATTTGGAATAAATTGAAAACTCGCCGAGATATCAAAGTAGAAAGAGAAGTGGGGTGAATCTGATTCTCAATCCGTTCACACACCAATAAGCTGTAGAAACGATTACCCCCTGTGGACATGTCCCCTTCTGAATATACACACTCGGTTGAGCAGTAGTACAGTATATCATATATGTATCCAAGTGCACATCTCAAACAACAAAACAATTCTTTTGTTTTCTGACTCAGAGGTGTCAAACTGGTATAATAAAGCCTAAAACTCATGTCTAAATACAGTCTGGGTCAAGCGACAGCCCACTTTATATCAGAACTTTTATTACTTTGATTTTGGCAATTATTACTTGACGAAATGTAAATTTCGTCAAGTATGTTGGTCAGTCGAGTTTGTCTGTCTGTCTGTTTGTTTGTTTGTTTGTTAGCGCTCTACAGGTCACAATTTTGATCGTAAAGTCCCGAAAATTTGTCAGAAGATGTGCAGTCAGTACTCGACCAAGTGATTAACTCTTATGAGGTCAAGGTCAAATATTGAGGTCAAGGTCACGCAAAACGATAAAAACACATAAATTGTCATAACTCCAGTTCTATTCGTTATAGAGACTTCAAACCAAGTTCATATTGTAGATAAACTCGAGTTCTATCTTTTGTGACCTTGACCTTGGCATTTGACCTTGACCTTGAGAAGTTCGTTATGAGGTGAATGTCAAGGTCAAGTACGAAGGTCAGCGCACCATATCGAGTAGTATATTGTTGGAAAGGTCTTGAGCCCCTGATTCCAGTGATATCTCATTTTTGGCGCTGCGACATAAACTGATGTCACAATGACGTCATAAACGTCAAAAATCCGAAATTTCAAAGTGCCATAACATGGTCAATAGTGTATGGAATCCCTTGAAATTTGATATGCATTTTGACAGCATTGACCTCTACGAACTGAAGTACAAAGGTCAAAGGTCAAGGTCAAGGTCATTGAAATCCCAGAAAAACACGTTTCTTGTAATAACATCCGTTTGAATTGTCGTAGGTTCATGGAATTTGAACCATATCATTCAGAAGAGGTATAGCAATCGGACCTATATGTCAATTCCATGATTGACCTCAAACTTTGTCTATAATCTGACAAAACTTAATCAGAATCCTATGATAATTCTGGTTTTTACAGATATTTTTTATGTTTTCATGGCTCCAATTTTCACAAATTTACTGAACATTTAATTCTAAATCATTTATGCAGTCAGTTGCAGTGTTATTTCTAGTTTATGGTCCACTTTTCACATTTGGAATAAATTGAAAACTCGCCGAGATATCAAAGTAGAAAGAGAAGTGGGGTGAATCTGATTCTCAATCCGTTCACACACCAATAAGCTGTAGAAACGATTACCCCCTGTGGACATGTCCCCTTCTAAATATACACACTCGGTTGAGCAGTAGTACAGTATATCATATATGTATCCAAGTGCACATCTCAAACAACAAAACAATTCTTTTGTTTTCTGACTCAGAGGTGTCAAACTGGTATAATAAAGCCTAAAACTCATGTCTAAATACAGTCTGGGTCAAGCGACAGCCCACTTTATATCAGAACTTTTATTACTTTGATTTTGGCAATTATTACTTGACGAAATGTAAATTTCGTCAAGTATGTTGGTCAGTCGAGTTTGTCTGTCTGTCTGTTTGTTAGTTGACGAATTAAAAATTCGTCAACTATGTTGGTCAGTTCGGTTTGTTTGTTTATTTGTATGTTTGTTTGTCTGTTAGCACGTTACAGGCCACAGTTTTCGAGCTAGCATCCCGAAACTTTTTTGATAGATAGGTATCCGCCCTGGGAGGGCACCGAACGTTTTTGAAAGAAATCGGTTCATTGATGACGTCACCAAAAATCATTGAAAAATCGAAAAATCCCTATCTCTCATCATTGGCGGATTTTCAAAAATTCACACAGCAGTCACATTTGGACCGATATCTCTGAAATTCAGCACACCGATATATAATGGTATCTTCCATCGAACTGCGAAGTTTTACTCGGATTGTTCGAACGTCAATGACGTCACGACGTGAAACGTCATTTTTCGAAATGGGGCTATATATCGAAAAGTATTTGTCGTAGAGAGAAGCGGATTGCACCATTGGAAAGCTCGTTGAATTCTGGTTTAGAAGGGTACTGTCCGATACTTTTCCGCCATGATAAATTTTCCGCTATGACGTCATAAACGTAAGGCCTGTCATACCAATTTTTCGACTTTTCAGCAAACTTTCAAACATCCACAGTGCACTCAATTTTGAAGATATTAGACTGTAATTGTCAGAACTTATATGGAATAATGATACCCAGCCATACACAAAGCTTCAACACGCTACGTGCAACGTCAATGACGTCATGACGTAAAACGTCAATTTTTGGAATGGGGTTATATATCGGAAAGTATTTGTCGTACAGAGAAGCGAATTGCACCATTGGAAAGCCCGTTGAATTCTGGTTTAGAAGGGTACTGTCCAATTCTTTTCCGCCATGATGGATTTTCCGCTATGAGGTCATAAACGTAAGGCCTGTCATACAAGATTTACGGCTTTTCAGCAAACTTTCAAACAAGCACAGTGCACTCAATTTTGAAGGTAATAGGCTGTAATTATGAGAACGTATGTGGAGCGTTATTATTCAGGGACGTCCCAAGTTTCAACACGCTACGTGCAACGTCAATTCGGTATGACGTAATTGACGTTCCTATGGCAAATTCGTCAACTGCCGGGCCTATGGCCCCTCGTTTGTATGTTTGTTAGTTGACGAATTGAAAATTCGACAACTATGTTGGTCAGTTCGGTTTGTTTGTTTATTTGTATGTTTGTTTGTCTGTTAGCACGTTACAGGCCACAGTTTTCGAGCTAGCATCCCGAAACTTTTTTGATAGATAGGTATCCGCCCAGGGAGAGCACCGAACGTTTTTGAAAGAAATCGGTTCATTGATGACGTCACCAAAAATCATTGAAAATCGAAAAATCCCTATCTCTCATCATTGGCGGATTTTCAAAAATTCACACAGCAGTCACATTTGGACCGATATCTCTGAAATTTAGCACACCGATATATAATGGTATCTTCCATCGAACTGCGAAGTTTTACTCGGATTGTTCGAACGTCAATGACGTCACGACGTGAAACGTCATTTTTCGAAATGGGGCTATATATCGAAAAGTATTTGTCGTAGAGAGAAGCGGATTGCACCATAGGAAAGCTCGTTGAATTCTGGTTTAGAAGGGTACTGTCCGATACTTTTCCGCCATGATAGATTTTCCGCTATGACGTCATAAACGTAAGGCCTGTCATACCAATTTTTCGACTTTTCAGCAAACTTTCAAACATCCACAGTGCACTCAATTTTGAAGATATTAGACTGTAATTGGCAGAACTTATATGGAATAATGATACCCAGCCATACACCAAGTCTCAACACGCTACGTGCAACGTCAATGACGTCATGACGTAAAACGTCAATTTTTGGAATGGGGTTATATATCGGAAAGTATTTGTCGTACAGAGAAGCGAATTGCACCATTGGAAAGCCCGTTGAATTCTGGTTTAGAAGGGTACTGTCCGATACTTTTCCGCCATGATGGATTTTCCGCTATGACGTCATAAACGTATGGCCTGTCATACCAATTTTTCGACTTTTCAGCAAACTTTCAAACATTTACAGTGCACTCAAATTTGAAGGTATTGATCTGTAATTATCAGAACGTATGTGAAATAATGATATCCAGCCACCTATCAAGTTTCAACACGCTACTTGCAACGTCAATGACGTCATGAAGTAAAACGTCAATTTTCAAAATGGGGCTATATATCAAAAAGTATTTGTCGTACAGAACAGCGGATTGCACCATTGGAAAGCTCGTTGAATTCTGGTTTAGAAGGGTACTGTCCGATACTTTTCCGCCATGATGGATTTTCCGCTATGAGGTCATAAACGTAAGGCCTGTCATACAAGATTTACGGCTTTTCAGCAAACTTTCAAACAAGCACAGTGCACTCAATTTTGAAGGTAATAGGCTGTAATTATGAGAACGTATGTGGAGCGTTATTATTCAGGGACGTCCCAAGTTTCAACACGCTACGTGCAACGTCAATTCGGTATGACGTAATTGACGTTCCTATGGCAAATTCGTCAACTGCCGGGCCTATGGCCCCTCGTGATTGTATGTCCATCAGTAAGATGTCTGTTAGCACGATAGCGACCACAATTCTGGAGATATTTTCACGAAAATTTACTCGGTTATTCTTTATGTTAAAGACTAGAAATGGTTCAATTTTTGTGAAAATCGGTTGAGTGAAGACGTCACAAAAATATCTAAAATATTCCTCACGCTGCCGCCACAGTAGCCACACCAGTGCCCAGCCATGGGATATACCAGCATTCTGAGCGCGGTCTCTCGTACGCTATATACTTCACACGCCGTAACTTCAAGCGACAGATTGGCTCAGTCAGTAAAGGCGTTAGGTGTTGGTGCGCGGGGTCCCGGGTTCGATTCCTATTGTCTTTTTTTTTTTAAATTCCGACTAAATGACTTTTTCTTTTTCTGAGTGTTTTTTTTTGTATTAATTCTGATATGTTTTCCACAGTCACCCTTTTATCTAATTCTATTGTTTCGCGATATTAAATCAAAATCAAGCCTGAAGCAGAAAACACAAAGAATCCACTACTTGGTGCCTTTATCACTGTTTATGGAATTTGAAAAAACAAAAACGTTTCATGAATATGCATGAGTGGAATATTTCAGTGTGTCTTCGGATGAATTATTTGATCCAGCTACAATTTTCATTGCAAAATGTTGTATTTTACGTTTGTTTCTGGCATCATCAAAATCTGATTGCATCCTACAGGTACGTTTAATTTCCGAAATTTCAAAAGGCAATAACAGCGTCAATACTGTATGGAGTATCTTGAAACTTGATATACCCATTGATAGTATTGACCTCTACGAATTGTAGTACAAAGGTCAAAGATCAAGGTCAAAGTCATCGAAATCCCAGAAAAAACACCTGTCCAGTAATAACATTTGCTTGAATCGTCGGAGTCTCATCAATTTTGAACCACTTCATTCGGAAGCGGCAAAACAATCAAATGTGTATGTCATTTCCAGATAATAACATTACTATGACCTTGACCTTTCACATTGAGATGAAAGTTTGCGAATTCGTCAACTGCCGGGCCTATGGCCCCTCGTTTGTCTGTTAGCACGTTACAGGCCACAGTTTTCGAGCTAGCATCCCGAAACTTTTTTGATAGATAGGTATCCGCCCTGGGAGAGCACCGAACGTTTTTGAAAGAAATCGGTTCATTGATGACGTCACCAAAAATCATTGAATAATCGAAAAATCCCTATCTCTCATCATTGGCGGATTTTCAAAAATTCACACAGCAGTCACATTTGGACCGATATCTCTGAAATTCAGCACACCGATATACAATGGTATCTTCCATCGAACTGCGAAGTTTTACTCGGATTGTTCGAACGTCAATGACGTCACGACGTGAAACGTCATTTTTCGAAATGGGGCTATATATCGAAAAGTATTTGTCATAGAGAGAAGCGGATTGCACCATTGGAAAGCTCGTTGAATTCTGGTTTAGAAGGGTACTGTCCGATACTTTTCCGCCATGATAGATTTTCCGCTATGACGTCATAAACGTAAGGCCTGTCATACCAATTTTTCGACTTTTCAGCAAACTTTCAAACATCCACAGTGCACTCAATTTTGAAGATATTAGACAGTAATTGTCAGAACTTATATGAAATAATGATACCCAGCCATACACCAAGTTTCAACACGCTACGTGCAACGTCAATGACGTCATGACGTAAAACGTCAATTTTTGGAATGGGGTTATATATCGGAAAGTATTTGTCGTACAGAGAAGCGAATTGCACCATTGGAAAGCCCGTTGAATTCTGGTTTAGAAGGGTACTGTCCGATACTTTTCCGCCATGATGGATTTTCCGCTATGACGTCATAAACGTATGGCCTGTCATACCAATTTTTCGACTTTTCAGCAAACTTTCAAACATTTACAGTGCACTCAAATTTGAAGGTATTTATCAGAACGTATGTGAAATAATGATATCCAGCCACCTATCAAGTTTCAACACGCTACTTGCAACGTCAATGACGTCATGACGTAAAACGTCAATTTACGAAATAGGGCTATATATCAAAAAGTATTTGTCGTAGAGAGAAGCGGATTGTACCATTGAAAAGTTCGTTGAATTTTGGTTCAGGATGGTATTGTCCGATACTTTTCCGCCATGACAGATTTTCCGCTATGACGTCATAAACGTAAGGCCTGTCATACAAGATTTACGGCTTTTCAGCAAACTTTCAAACATCCACAGTGCACTCAATTTTGAAGATATTAGGTTGTAATTATCAGAACGTATATGGAATAATGATACCCAGCCATGCACCAAGTTTCAACACCCTACGTGCAACGTAAATGACGTCATGACGTAAAACGTCAATTTTTGAAATGGGGCTATATATCGAAAAGTATTTGTCGTACAGAGAAGCTAATTGCACCATTGGAAAGCTCGGTGAATCCTGGTTTAGAAGGGTACTGTCCAATTCTTTTCCGCCATGATGGATTTTCCGCTATGAGGTCATAAACGTAAGGCCTGTCATACAAGATTTACGGCTTTTCAGCAAACTTTCAAACAAGCAGAATGCACTCAATTTTGAAGGTAATAGGCTGTAATTATGAGAACGTATGTGGAGCGTTATTATTCAGGGACGTCCCAAGTTTCAACACGCTACGTGCAACGTCAATTCGGTATGACGTAATTGACGTTCCTATGGCAAATTCGTCAACTGCCGGGCCTATGGCCCCTCGTTTGTTTGTTTGTTAGCGCTCTACAGGTCACAATTTTGATCGTAAAGTCCCGAAAATTTGTCAGAAGATGTGCAGTCAGTACTCGACCAAGTGATTAACTCTTATGAGGTCAAGGTCAAATATTGAGGTCAAGGTCACGCAAAACGATAAAAACACATAAATTGTCATAACTCCAGTTCTATTCGTTATAGAGACTTCAAACCAAGTTCATATTGTAGATAAACTCGAGTTCTATCTTTTGTGACCTTGACCTTGGCATTTGACCTTGACCTTGAGAAGTTCGTTATGAGGTGAATGTCAAGGTCAAGTACGAAGGTCAGCGCACCATATCGAGTAGTATATTGTTGGAAAGGTCTTGAGCCCCTGATTCCAGTGATATCTCATTTTTGGCGCTGCGACATAAACTGATGTCACAATGACGTCATAAACGTCAAAAATCCGAAATTTCAAAGTGCCATAACATGGTCAATAGTGTATGGAATCCCTTGAAATTTGATATGCATTTTGACAGCATTGACCTCTACGAACTGAAGTACAAAGGTCAAAGGTCAAGGTCAAGGTCATTGAAATCCCAGAAAAACACGTTTCTTGTAATAACATCCGTTTGAATTGTCGTAGGTTCATGGAATTTGAACCATATCATTCAGAAGAGGTATAGCAATCGGACCTATATGTCAATTCCATGATTGACCTCAAACTTTGTCTATAATCTGACAAAACTTAATCAGAATCCTATGATAATTCTGGTTTTTACAGATATTTTTTATGTTTTCATGGCTCCAATTTTCACAAATTTACTGAACATTTAATTCTAAATCATTTATGCAGTCAGTTGCAGTGTTATTTCTAGTTTATGGTCCACTTTTCACATTTGGAATAAATTGAAAACTCGCCGAGATATCAAAGTAGAAAGAGAAGTGGGGTGAATCTGATTCTCAATCCGTTCACACACCAATAAGCTGTAGAAACGATTACCCCCTGTGGACATGTCCCCTTCTAAATATACACACTCGGTTGAGCAGTAGTACAGTATATCATATATGTATCCAAGTGCACATCTCAAACAACAAAACAATTCTTTTGTTTTCTGACTCAGAGGTGTCAAACTGGTATAATAAAGCCTAAAACTCATGTCTAAATACAGTCTGGGTCAAGCGACAGCCCACTTTATATCAGAACTTTTATTACTTTGATTTTGGCAATTATTACTTGACGAAATGTAAATTTCGTCAAGTATGTTGGTCAGTCGAGTTTGTCTGTCTGTCTGTTTGTTTGTTTGTTTGTTAGCGCTCTACAGGTCACAATTTTGATCGTAAAGTCCCGAAAATTTGTCAGAAGATGTGCAGTCAGTACTCGACCAAGTGATTAACTTTTATGAGGTCAAGGTCAAATATTGAGGTCAAGGTCACGCAAAACGATAAAAACACATAAATTGTCATAACTCCAGTTCTATTCGTTATAGAGACTTCAAACCAAGTTCATATTGTAGATAAACTCGAGTTCTATCTTTTGTGACCTTGACCTTGGCATTTGACCTTGACCTTGAGAAGTTCGTTATGAGGTGAATGTCAAGGTCAAGTACGAAGGTCAGCGCACCATATCGAGTAGTATATTGTTGGAAAGGTCTTGAGCCCCTGATTCCAGTGATATCTCATTTTTGGCGCTGCGACATAAACTGATGTCACAATGACGTCATAAACGTCAAAAATCCGAAATTTCAAAGTGACATAACATGGTCAATAGTGTATGGAATCCCTTGAAATTTGATATGCATTTTGACAGCATTGACCTCTACGAACTGAAGTACAAAGGTCAAAGGTCAAGGTCAAGGTCATTGAAATCCCAGAAAAACACGTTTCTTGTAATAACATCCGTTTGAATTGTCGTAGGTTCATGGAATTTGAACCATATCATTCAGAAGAGGTATAGCAATCGGACCTATATGTCAATTCCATGATTGACCTCAAACTTTGTCTATAATCTGACAAAACTTAATCAGAATCCTATGATAATTCTGGTTTTTACAGATATTTTTTATGTTTTCATGGCTCCAATTTTCACAAATTTACTGAACATTTAATTCTAAATCATTTATGCAGTCAGTTGCAGTGTTATTTCTAGTTTATGGTCCACTTTTCACATTTGGAATAAATTGAAAACTCGCCGAGATATCAAAGTAGAAAGAGAAGTGGGGTGAATCTGATTCTCAATCCGTTCACACACCAATAAGCTGTAGAAACGATTACCCCCTGTGGACATGTCCCCTTCTAAATATACACACTCGGTTGAGCAGTAGTACAGTATATCATATATGTATCCAAGTGCACATCTCAAACAACAAAACAATTCTTTTGTTTTCTGACTCAGAGGTGTCAAACTGGTATAATAAAGCCTAAAACTCATGTCTAAATACAGTCTGGGTCAAGCGACAGCCCACTTTATATCAGAACTTTTATTACTTTGATTTTGGCAATTATTACTTGACGAAATGTAAATTTCGTCAAGTATGTTGGTCAGTCGAGTTTGTCTGTCTGTCTGTTTGTTTGTTTGTTTGTTAGCGCTCTACAGGTCACAATTTTGATCGTAAAGTCCCGAAAATTTGTCAGAAGATGTGCAGTCAGTACTCGACCAAGTGATTAACTTTTATGAGGTCAAGGTCAAATATTGAGGTCAAGGTCACGCAAAACGATAAAAACACATAAATTGTCATAACTCCAGTTCTATTCGTTATAGAGACTTCAAACCAAGTTCATATTGTAGATAAACTCGAGTTCTATCTTTTGTGACCTTGACCTTGGCATTTGACCTTGACCTTGAGAAGTTCGTTATGAGGTGAATGTCAAGGTCAAGTACGAAGGTCAGCGCACCATATCGAGTAGTATATTGTTGGAAAGGTCTTGAGCCCCTGATTCCAGTGATATCTCATTTTTGGCGCTGCGACATAAACTGATGTCACAATGACGTCATAAACGTCAAAAATCCGAAATTTCAAAGTGACATAATATGGTCAATAGTGTATGGAATCCCTTGAAATTTGATATGCATTTTGACAGCATTGACCTCTACGAACTGAAGTACAAAGGTCAAAGGTCAAGGTCAAGGTCATTGAAATCCCAGAAAAACACGTTTCTTGTAATAACATCCGTTTGAATTGTCGTAGGTTCATGGAATTTGAACCATATCATTCAGAAGAGGTATAGCAATCGGACCTATATGTCAATTCCATGATTGACCTCAAACTTTGTCTATAATCTGACAAAACTTAATCAGAATCCTATGATAATTCTGGTTTTTACAGATATTTTTTATGTTTTCATGGCTCCAATTTTCACAAATTTACTGAACATTTAATTCTAAATCATTTATGCAGTCAGTTGCAGTGTTATTTCTAGTTTATGGTCCACTTTTCACATTTGGAATAAATTGAAAACTCGCCGAGATATCAAAGTAGAAAGAGAAGTGGGGTGAATCTGATTCTCAATCCGTTCACACACCAATAAGCTGTAGAAACGATTACCCCCTGTGGACATGTCCCCTTCTAAATATACACACTCGGTTGAGCAGTAGTACAGTATATCATATATGTATCCAAGTGCACATCTCAAACAACAAAACAATTCTTTTGTTTTCTGACTCAGAGGTGTCAAACTGGTATAATAAAGCCTAAAACTCATGTCTAAATACAGTCTGGGTCAAGCGACAGCCCACTTTATATCAGAACTTTTATTACTTTGATTTTGGCAATTATTACTTGACGAAATGTAAATTTCGTCAAGTATGTTGGTCAGTCGAGTTTGTTACTTGACGAAATGTAAATTTCGTCAAGTATGTTGGTCAGTTGCGTTTGTCTGTCTGTTTGTTTGTTTGTTTGTTTGTTTATTTGTTAGCGCTCTACAGGTCACAATTTTGATCGTAAAGTCCCGAAAATTTGTCAAAAGATGTGCAATCAGTACACGACCAAGTGATTAACTTTTGGAAGGTCAAGGTCAAATATTGAGGTCAAGGTCACGCAAAACGATAAAAACACATAAATGGCCATAACTCCGGTTCTAATTGTCCCAGAGACTTCAAATCAAGTTCATATTGTAGATAAACTCGAGTTCTATCTTCTGTGACCTTGACCTTGGTATTTGACCTTGACCTTGAGAAGTTCGCCTAAGGTGAATGTCAAGGTCAAATACGAAGGTCAGCGCACCATATCGAGTAGTATATCGTTGGAAAGGTCTTGACCCCCTGATTGCAGTGATACCTTATTTTCAGCGCTGCGACGTAAACTGACGTCACAATGACGTCATAAACGTCAAATTTCCGAAATTTCAAAAGGCTATAACATCGTCAATACTGTATGGAATCTCTTGAAACTTGATATGCATATTGACAGCAATGACCTTTACGAATTTAAGTACGAAGGTCAAAGGTCAAGGTCAAGGTCATCGAAATCCCAGAAAAACACGTTTCCGGTAATAACATCCGTTTGATTTGTCGTAGGTTCATGAATTTTGAACCATATCCTTCAGAAGGGGTATAGTAATCGAGTGTATATGTCAATTTCATGATTGACCTTGAACTTTGTCAGGAAAATAAGGTCATATGAGGAAAACTTCAAGGTCAAATTTTCAAACTAACTGAAACCTATCAAGTAGTATATCAAATGAAAGGTCTTGATTCCCTGGTACATACTTTCTCATCAATTTTGAGATGTGACGTTTATTGACGTCACAGTGACGTCATAAACGTTAATTTTTCGAAATTTCAAACGGTCATAGTGTCCACAAATCTTGTTTGATTCTAATGAAATGATACAGGTATAATATATGTCTTCATGCACAGGCAATGCACAATTTTCGTGACTCAAGGTCAAAGATCAAGGTCAAGGTCACGCAAAATGTTAAAAACGCATAAGTGGCCATAACTCCGGTTCTATTTGTTATAGAGACTTCAAACCAAGTTCATAATGTAGATAAACTCGAGTCCTATATTCTGTGTCCTTGACCTTGGCATTTGACCTTGACCTTGAGAAGTTCGTCATGAGGTGAATGTCAAGGTCAAGTACGAAAGTCAGCGCACCATATCGAGTAGTATATCGTTGGAAAGGTTTTGAGCCCCTGATTGCAGTGATACCCTAATTTTGGCGCTGCGACGTACACTGACGTCACAATGACGTCATAAACGTCAAATTACCGAAATTTCAAAAGGCCATAACAGCGTCAATACTGTATGGAATACCTTGAAACTTGACATGCATATTAATAGCATTGACCTTTACGAATTGAAATACAAAGGTCAAAGGTCAAGGTCAAGGTCATCGAAATCCCAGAAAAACACCTTTTCGGTTATAACATCGTTTTTTAATCGTTGTAATTTGAACAATATCATCAGAAGAGGTATAGCAATCAGACTTATATGTCAATTCCATGATTAACCTTGAACTTGATCGGAAAAATGAGGTCACATGAGCAAAACTTCAAGGTCAAATTTTCAAACTAACTAAAAGCTATCAAGTAATATATCAAATGGAAGGCCTTGAACCCATGATGAATAGTTTCCCATCAGTTTTCAAATGTGACGTTTATTGACGTCACAGTGACCTCATGTACGTAAATTTTTCGAAATTTCGAAAAGCCACAGTGTCCGGAATTCTTGTTCGATTCTGATGGAATTGTTCAAGTATAATTTATATTTTCATGCACGGGCAATGCACAATTTTCGTGACCCAAGGTCAAGGGTCAAGGTCAAAGAAAAGGTCAAAATCACAAAAATTGCCATAACTTCGGAACTATTCGTCATAGAAAGTTCAAACTGGGACCATATTGTAGCATATCAAAAGGTCTTTGTCCGCTGACCTTGAATGTGCACTTTGACCTTGACCTTGAAAAGCTTGCCCAACGTAAAAATTTCATGAAAAAAGTATCTTTCTTCAAATGTCGAGGAGTTGTTCAGTAAATCTTTTCAATGTGTAAATTATGGGTAAATGTTTTAAATGTAAACAAATGTTTAGTCATTTCGTCAAGTGTTGGCCTATGGCCGATTTTCTGTCTGTCTGTTTGTTTGTTTGTTTGTTAGCGCTCTACAGGTCACAATTTTGATCGTAAAGTCCCGAAAATTTGTCAGAAGATGTGCAGTCAGTACTCGACCAAGTGATTAACTTTTATGAGGTCAAGGTCAAATATTGAGGTCAAGGTCACGCAAAACGATAAAAACACATAAATTGTCATAACTCCAGTTCTATTCGTTATAGAGACTTCAAACCAAGTTCATATTGTAGATAAACTCGAGTTCTATCTTTTGTGACCTTGACCTTGGCATTTGACCTTGACCTTGAGAAGTTCGTTATGAGGTGAATGTCAAGGTCAAGTACGAAGGTCAGCGCACCATATCGAGTAGTATATTGTTGGAAAGGTCTTGAGCCCCTGATTCCAGTGATATCTCATTTTTGGCGCTGCGACATAAACTGATGTCACAATGACGTCATAAACGTCAAAAATCCGAAATTTCAAAGTGCCATAACATGGTCAATAGTGTATGGAATCCCTTGAAATTTGATATGCATTTTGACAGCATTGACCTCTACGAACTGAAGTACAAAGGTCAAAGGTCAAGGTCAAGGTCATTGAAATCCCAGAAAAACACGTTTCTTGTAATAACATCCGTTTGAATTGTCGTAGGTTCATGGAATTTGAACCATATCATTCAGAAGAGGTATAGCAATCGGACCTATATGTCAATTCCATGATTGACCTCAAACTTTGTCTATAATCTGACAAAACTTAATCAGAATCCTATGATAATTCTGGTTTTTACAGATATTTTTTATGTTTTCATGGCTCCAATTTTCACAAATTTACTGAACATTTAATTCTAAATCATTTATGCAGTCAGTTGCAGTGTTATTTCTAGTTTATGGTCCACTTTTCACATTTGGAATAAATTGAAAACTCGCCGAGATATCAAAGTAGAAAGAGAAGTGGGGTGAATCTGATTCTCAATCCGTTCACACACCAATAAGCTGTAGAAACGATTACCCCCTGTGGACATGTCCCCTTCTAAATATACACACTCGGTTGAGCAGTAGTACAGTATATCATATATGTATCCAAGTGCACATCTCAAACAACAAAACAATTCTTTTGTTTTCTGACTCAGAGGTGTCAAACTGGTATAATAAAGCCTAAAACTCATGTCTAAATACAGTCTGGGTCAAGCGACAGCCCACTTTATATCAGAACTTTTATTACTTTGATTTTGGCAATTATTACTTGACGAAATGTAAATTTCGTCAAGTATGTTGGTCAGTCGAGTTTGTCTGTCTGTCTGTTTGTTTGTTTGTTTGTTAGCGCTCTACAGGTCACAATTTTGATCGTAAAGTCCCGAAAATTTGTCAGAAGATGTGCAGTCAGTACTCGACCAAGTGATTAACTTTTATGAGGTCAAGGTCAAATATTGAGGTCAAGGTCACGCAAAACGATAAAAACACATAAATTGTCATAACTCCAGTTCTATTCGTTATAGAGACTTCAAACCAAGTTCATATTGTAGATAAACTCGAGTTCTATCTTTTGTGACCTTGACCTTGGCATTTGACCTTGACCTTGAGAAGTTCGTTATGAGGTGAATGTCAAGGTCAAGTACGAAGGTCAGCGCACCATATCGAGTAGTATATTGTTGGAAAGGTCTTGAGCCCCTGATTCCAGTGATATCTCATTTTTGGCGCTGCGACATAAACTGATGTCACAATGACGTCATAAACGTCAAAAATCCGAAATTTCAAAGTGCCATAACATGGTCAATAGTGTATGGAATCCCTTGAAATTTGATATGCATTTTGACAGCATTGACCTCTACGAACTGAAGTACAAAGGTCAAAGGTCAAGGTCAAGGTCATTGAAATCCCAGAAAAACACGTTTCTTGTAATAACATCCGTTTGAATTGTCGTAGGTTCATGGAATTTGAACCATATCATTCAGAAGAGGTATAGCAATCGGACCTATATGTCAATTCCATGATTGACCTCAAACTTTGTCTATAATCTGACAAAACTTAATCAGAATCCTATGATAATTCTGGTTTTTACAGATATTTTTTATGTTTTCATGGCTCCAATTTTCACAAATTTACTGAACATTTAATTCTAAATCATTTATGCAGTCAGTTGCAGTGTTATTTCTAGTTTATGGTCCACTTTTCACATTTGGAATAAATTGAAAACTCGCCGAGATATCAAAGTAGAAAGAGAAGTGGGGTGAATCTGATTCTCAATCCGTTCACACACCAATAAGCTGTAGAAACGATTACTCCCTGTGGACATGTCCCCTTCTGAATATACACACTCGGTTGAGCAGTAGTACAGTATATCATATATGTATCCAAGTGCACATCTCAAACAACAAAACAATTCTTTTGTTTTCTGACTCAGAGGTGTCAAACTGGTATAATAAAGCCTAAAACTCATGTCTAAATACAGTCTGGGTCAAGCGACAGCCCACTTTATATCAGAACTTTTATTACTTTGATTTTGGCAATTATTACTTGACGAAATGTAAATTTCGTCAAGTATGTTGGTCAGTCGAGTTTGTCTGTCTGTCTGTTTGTTACTTGGCGAAATCTTCGATTTTCGCCAAGTATGTTGGTCACTCGCGGATGTTTGTCTGTCTGTTTGTTTGTTTGTATGTTACCTCTCTAGCGGCCACAGTTTTACCGCTAACTTCTCGAAACTTTTTTGTTGGATAGGTATTTGGCCAAGGACGGGACCGAACGTTTTTGAAAAAAATCGGTCCATTGATGACGTCACCAAAAATTCTTAAAAACTCGAAAAATCCCTATCTCTCATTATTGGCGAATTTTAAAAAATTCGCACAGCAGTCAAATTTGAACCGATTGTTCTGAAATTTGGTACACTGATATATGTTCATATTCTCCATCGAAAAACAAACTTGTACGTTGATCGGTTGAACGTCAATGACGTCATGACGTAAAATGTCAATTTTTGAAATGGGGCCATATATCAGAAAGTATTTGTCGTAAAGAGAAGCAGATTGCACCATTGAAAAGCTTGTTGAATTCTGGTTCAAGAGGGTACTGTCCGATACTTTTCCGCCCTGATAGATTTTCCGCTATGATGTCATAAACGTAAGGCCTGTCATGCCAGTATTTCGATTTTTCAGCAAAATTTCAAACATCCACAGTGCACTCAAATTTGAAGGTACTGGACTGTAATTATGACACCGTATGTGGAACTTTATTACCCAGCCACATACCGAGTTTCAACACGCTACGTGCAACGTCAATGACGTCATGACGTAAAACGTCAATTTTAAAAATGGAGCTATATATCAAGAGGTATTTGTCGTACAGAAAAGCGGATTGCACCGTTGGAAAGCTCGTTCAATTCTGGTTTAGGAGGGTACTGTCCGACACTTTTCCGCCATGATAGATTTTCCGCTATGACGTCATAAACGTAAGGCCTGTCATACACGTTTTTCGGCTTTTCAGCAAACTTTCAAACACCGACAGTGCACTCAGTTTTGAAGGAATTTGTCTGCAATTATGAGACCGTATGTGTAATGTTAATACCCAGCAAAACGCCGATTATCAACACGCTACGTGCAACGCCAATGACGTCATGACGTAAAACTTCAATTTTAAAAATGGACCTATATATCGAGAGGTATTTGTCGTACAGAAAAGCGGATTGCACCACTGGAAAGCTCGTTACATTCTGGTTCAAGAGGGCTCTGTCCGATACTTTTCTGCCATGATAGATTTTCCGCTATGACGTCATAAACGTAAGGCCTGTCATACCAGTTTTTCGACTTTTCACCAAACATTCAAACATCCACAGTGCACTCAAATTTGAAGGAATTGGATTGCAATTATGACATCATATGTGTAATATTAATACCCAGCAATACAGCGATTTTCAACACTCTACGGGCAGTGTCAAATACGTCATGACGTCAAACGTCAGTTTTCGAAATATGGTTGTATCTCCTTTGGTGTTTCTCCTAGAACGGAACGAATTACAGCATCGGAAACTTCGTTCAATTCTGCTTAAAACAAGTCATGTAGGTTTTTTCCGTCATGATATTGTTTTTTGGTATGACGTCATAAACGTAAGGTCCATCATACTTTTCAGCAAACTTTCAAACATCCATATTGCACTAAAATTTGAAGAAATACGACTACAGTTTGAGATCATATGTGAAATATTAGTACCCATGCCATTTACAACATGGTTTCAACATGGTAAGTACAGTGTAGAACGTCAATGACGCCATAACGTCAAACGTCAATATACGACTCTAAGTAAGTTTTTATCCTACAGTGAAATGGTATCCACCATTGGAAAACTCTTTTGTTTGTATGTTTGTTACCTGTCTAACGACCACAGTTTTCGCGCTAGCATCCCGAAACTTTTTTGATGGATAGATATGTGCCCTAGGACGGGATAGCACGTTTTTGAAAAAAATCTTACCATTGATGACGTCATTAAAAATTCTTGAAAACTCGAAAAGTCCCTATCTTTAACATGGGGCGATGTATATTTCACATTGATATTTCGCTAAAAGTGGCGGATTATTATTGGGCATAATATTTCAAAATTTGATCCTGATGCGATCCGGATTACGGATTTGACAGCCATTTAATTTTAACATTGAAAACTCCTTTCCACACATACAGTTTTCGTGCAAGCACCTCAAAAATTTGTTATTGGATAGGTATGTCCCCTCAGACTGCACCGCCTATTTTTGAGAGAAAGTTTCTTATCGATGACGTCACCAAAAATTCTTTAAAACTAAAAAAATCCCTATATCTAACATGGAGATATTTTTTTAAAAAATCATAACTCGTTAATTTTTTGATAAATTGTTCTGAAATGTGAGACAGACGTGTACAGTGACAACTCCTTCTTACCACAAAAGTTTGATCTCGATCTGATCCGGATTACGGATTTGACAACCGTTTGAGCATTTACATTGAAAACTACGTTCACCAGCTACTTTTGATGTGTTTTGCATAGTTCACGTTGATTTTATTTTGCACAAATTGGCGAAAAGTTACTGTGCACAAACTTACATCAAGTTGTCTGGATCTGATCCAGATTACGGATTGTGAATTGACCAGTTGTGAATATATCGAGTAGTAGCTCGTTTGAAAGGTCTGCGCGAGTGCTTGCCAAATCTGTCCTTATTTCCGAAATCTGAACTTAGGTAATGGCATTATGATGTCAAACCTTAATTCTATCATAGAATTTCACTTTTTACATGATGTGTATCAATCGGTCATGATCATTTTTGATCTGATGCTTTAGTATGTATATATGATGTAAAATGAAAAACATAAATAATGATTATGGCGTTAATAATTCTCCTAGAAACTTGAATCCAATTGCATAGTATAGATAAACTCTCTCTCTAAGCTTTATTATGCATTACCTTGGTCGTGAGCATTGACATCAACCTTGACATAACCGCTGAGAGTCAAACTTGCATGAAAAAGGTATTTTTCTATTCGTTGCATGAATACAATGTGTCAATCTTGACCCATGCCCCATCTCAATTTCTAGGGTGATCTGATCTCTCATTATGACCTAATTACCGTTTCGATGATGGAAAGAATCGCTTTTATCATGAGCGAAATTGAAGGTGTTTGAGTGTTTTTCGAATCTGTCATTATTTTCGAAATCCGACGTATCATTCATTATTATACATATGACAGGTCATACGACGTCATTATGATGTCAAACTTGATTGATATCAGCATTCCCAAACAAGGTCTGAACGTGATCTTAACTAGTACATCTCAGATCACACGTAACATAAGTTTCCTAGTCCAGAAAGGGTACACTGTCGCTAATTACTACTACTACTCCAAGATAGATAGATGTGGGAGAGATAAGTGAGAGATAAATGGGAGATAGATAATTTATTTTGTACACACATGATATAAGTACATCTTAGATCAAAATGATAAAATAATACATGGTAGTTTTTGTACAGGAGACCAAAGGAGACGACGCTAATCGAGCTGGCGACCTTACAGTTGCAGTTGATACATGTGTATCACACAGAAACCATTTGCCAAACCAATACGGCCTATGTATCGCAGGTTACTCTTTGTTCTAAATTAAATGAAGATCAAAAATGTGCCAGACGGATTAAATATAGTATCCATCCAATTTAGAACAAAGAGTTATGTATTACATATATATTTCCGTGTAAAGTTCATGATGCAATCTTGGATGTAAATAATGAATGAAGCGTGACATTTAATCCCAATAACAACTTTATGTTATTGAATACAGAAGAACGACCAGTATAACATAAATGGATCAATTATATTTCTATATACATTGTATACCACACCTGTATTTGTTGTATTTGCATATTCATCCATTGGAAAGAGATGAACGATTCACATGCTGCCATTTATTTCAACAGGCATTTGGCATTTCATTTTCTTAAAGAATGCTAAATTTAATACATGATGAATTCAACACACCATTAATACCCAAAACATGATATTATATTTGCCGTCAGCCATGAGTTTATGTGATAATGAGTTCAGATGAATACAGTAAACCCAGAAACATTCACCTACATAAAACCTTCGCGATTTTCACAATTGAATCTTATGGCCACGAATGTTGTAATTCACAATCTTGAAACAGGTATTTTCATTGGTATTATATTGGTGTTATTGGTTTGCGTATCTGTTGCGGTGCCGATATAACAGGTACACGCCAAGGGTCTGCATAGCAGGCTCTGGTGATCGCCCACATCGGCTCTGAAGCGAAACATAAGGGGACAAAATTATATGGACATACATTGTTTCAAGAAACTTCATAATATTCATACCAATATACAATTCCAGGATGATCCAAGATTTCATGTCTGTGATAACTTACAACTAGTGTCTTGGTGTACCAATAACTCTTGATGAACAATAAAAATTCAGGACAAATTTGATTGCATGGCTCATATTTTAGACGTGGCTGACTCAGACCCACCTTGAATATCAAGTTAGCCAATTTTTCGTTGTCTACTGGAGGCAGCTGTAGATCTGTTGAGAGGTGATGTGGAGTGTAATTCACCATTGTGATCACCACGAGTTTCGCTGCCTATTTTTCTGAAATTATATAGTAAAAAGTATTGTATATTAAAATAAGTCCAAACATTTTTATTTACCACCAATATGGGTGGTAAATAAAAATGTTTGGACTTATTTTAATATGCGAGTTGTGAGCATTAACTGTGACCCAGCAATTACAAACTGTGTTTGGACATAAAAGACATTAAAATTGACAAAAATGTAAGCTTCATTATTTTTTACAACGATTGGTGAACACGTATGAGCTTATATAAACATCTTTTGTTGGCACAGATCTTGGCGTACGGGTGGTTATTAATATCAGAGGAAATCAGTGAGCTGGTGAGAATCCATCAGCCTGATTTGGGAACCACGTACCACGTAGAGGACACTCCATATACGTACTGAGCTAACCGGGCATCAGAGACATTGAAAAATTCACACCATGGATGATGTGCAATTTGTCATCATCATCTGCCCTGTCAGATAATATTATATCCGGGGGAGGGGGGAGTTGGGGTGGGGGAGTTGGGGGGGGGGGGTGAGTAGGTTATGAAAAATGTCCCATTTCTCCTTACAACAGCTATAAAATGTGTTCTTCTCGATGATACAGTTTGGTTCAATTACCAGTCACACTACAAACACATGAATGAAAGCGTACTCAAAACTATCTAGCTCCCTACATATTAGACAGATAGGGAGATAGACGGGGAGATAGATAAATAGATAGATAGGGAGATGCAGTTTATTTCAAATGTGCAATGCAACAAATAGTTGTATTATAATACGATTCATAATACATGTGTGCTGCACATTGATGGAAGCTGTCTGTAACACGCGAGTGCCCTGACTTCCACAGATACATATATAGCACATAATATATAGTATACAAGCTACAGGCAGTTGGAATTGAAAGCGTAAGAATGTCATTTTTTTGCCGAAACATTTTGAATATGCTGTTGAACTGATTGCTATGATATGGTTTGTATTACAGTATTTGTAATTATATGTAGGGCCTATTGATTCAGAAGACTGTTTCGCAGAAATAAGTTGGATACCACATATGTCATGTGCACATGCGATTCCGTTGTAACGAATGAAATACCGACAACGCATCAATCCAAACCGCACCTTTGAGGTGATTCCTTGTCCATCGATACCCAAATTGTCTGCACAGATTTTTTTTTCGGCCGTTTATTCCCAGACCAGATATTTCGTGGATGTTTATGTTAGCCTTAGGCCTAATAGATTCTAGCTGTTACATCAGCCCGTGCAAATATTCACTGGCCTGGGCAGATCGACGGACCGACCACATTGCGACCCCCGCTGTATGACACAGACGTGTGACGCGTATGACGTGTGACACGAGACAATTGTAAACTACAATTCACAGAATACTAGTAACTAGGCGAAGCCCGCACAATGCGCGCAACATTTGTCCATCGTGGAATCGCTCGAAGCCCGTCAATGCGGAGACCTGCCAAGCGGACAACTTACCACGATCATAGTAGTACCGGGCGCGAGCCCGGAGATCAAACAGGACCAATGAACTAAATGACGTATAACTTATACTAAGTCCCTTAACTGTACTAACATGCAGTGGACATGGCAAATACGGGATGATGTAGAACCAAGCTTTTGTGAGAATACTAATTGTAAAGTGATATTTGGATATTTCGTTGCAACTAGGTATTACGTGTATTGTGCTCCAGGATTGATACAATGTCAAGAGGTAGTTAAATAGCCTCCCACACAAAAGACCCTCTTTGTCCCACACTTCAAAGTAACAAGGTTTGAATGCGACCTAAAATTATCTTGTAGTCAAATGAAATGTCACAGATGTGACACCGATACTGCAATAAGTGTACGCCATGCCCAAGCAAATACATATATCAGGTACCTAAAATATTACAAGTGTAAAGCTTTCCAATTCATCAAAACAAATACATAGATCGCACAGGAATATATATATCAAAAGGCTACAGAAATATATGGGCAAATTACCTGAGGCATCACAGATTATGATATGCCTTGGTGACGAATATGATACGAATATGATCATAATTTACTATTATGCATATCAAAGCAAGAAAAATGATTACATGGTGTTAAGCAATATTTTTTTCCTCGAACCATTACTATTGATATCATTCATTTCGCACACTTGATGGTGGACAATACTAAATCATGATCAGAATAATACACATCATGAATGTCAATTACTACTTTTGCACTGCCATCTTTTTCCAGGCCGTTGAAATACACGTGATCTATAAGAGTTCCACTATCAGTTGTTGCATTCGAAACAAACTGGTAAAATCCAAAGTTTTCCATTAATCGTGTCAACTTTGTTTGTTTGCCTTCCACAATATTATCATTGAAATCACCGATCACCACTGTTGGTACACCGGGAGCGAGCAAACTCAACAGGGTTTCTAACTTCCTCAGGAATGTCACTATTGGCAAAGAGGGTGGTCTGTAAATGAGTACTATACAAAATGGAGATGGCACATTAAGAACAACTACCTTCGATTCCAAACCAAGAACAGACAACATGTCAAGCTCTTTGGGTTTGCGATCTGCAGAGGCGCATATCATAAGTCCATGATTCTGTCCATCATTTCTGCAGTCGTCACGAAATGCGACAAAATTATGCAATTCTAGAAAGTTGCTGATGTCTTGATTTTCATTCAAGTACGTTTCAGTGAAACACAACACTCCAGTACGGTGAATTATTTCTCTTTCGTATTGACTATTGAGGTCTTCAATTTTGTCCAGAAAGTAATGAACATTTAAGTGACCAACAGTGATATAATCTAGATTTTCTAGTTCCATCAAGTTCGGAAAAGCTGGCGGGCATAACATGTTTTCCCTCATGCTGTCCATTTCATGTTTGATTACTTTGTCTGCTTTAATTCCACGCCGATCAAAATCAAGAATATGTAGTCCCTTGAGTGATTTAACGCGACTAAATGCTACGTAAGCCTGACCTTTCCCAAATCTGGTTGCCCCCTTCATGCTAACTACAATCTCATTCATTGTTAAACCTTGACATTTGTGAATTGTAACTGCCCATGCCAAAGTTAGAGGAAATTGTCTTCGTGATACTTGTGAACCTTTCCTGCCAGCTTTCTCGAACTTCCCTTCTTGTCGTAATATCGGAATAGCATCTGGATATTCTAGTTTCCATTGACTGTTACGATATGCTTTTTTACCCACACTTTCCTCGTCAAATTGTACTAGCACGACGGATACACGGTTGTTGGAGTTCTTTATTATACCTTTAACTGTTCCTAGAACGCCGTTCACTAAGCCATCTGATGTGTCTACGTTGTATGTCAGCATGACGCGCGCACCAACAGCCAGTACAAGAACAGTGTGCAGTCCAGCAGTTTCGGATCGTTTTTGTGTAGTCCCACTATTTCCAAGATCCAGTTGACCTGTTTTGTCTGTTTTGTCATCTGCTGCGATAATTTTTACATGCGAAGATTCATCAGGAGCTAAGCACCTCAACATTTCTTCATTTCTCGTGTCAACGTCCTTGTTATAAGCATATACGTGAAGAACGTTTTGAGGATACTCTGGATCTTCCCTGCTGATTTCTCTTGATTTCAGAACTTCAACATCGTGGTCAGTACATTCACCAGTTCGAACACGTGACAACAGTTGTGCAAATTCCTCATCGCCTTTCTGACGCATTATTTCATCTAACTCGTGCAGCATAAAATTGTCTCTCCATAGTGATCCATTGAGGTTTGCTAATGGATCCCGAACATTGTCAAATATCCGTGACTGCAAAACGGGCGGAAGCTGATATAAATCTCCTACTGCCAGGATACAAACATTTCCAAACAGAACATCATCTGGTACTCCCTTGATCTCATTCAGTCGTTTGTGTATAGTCAGAAGCATGTCTGAACCTACCATCGATATTTCATCAATTACCACTACACACAGATTCTCCATGTTTGATCGTAGGGTGTTCAGTTTTTCGAACGTGAGAGTATCACTGGCTTTGTCATACTTTGTAACCCTTATCAGTAATGCCGAATGAATTGTCATTCCCCTTATACTAAAACTAGCAACACCAGTGGGGCCTAGGAGCAATACTGTGAGGTCTGTCGGTTTGATTGTATTTGACAATGCTAACAGTCGTCTGGTCTCAAAGTGTATCAGTTTTATCACGTGTGATTTTCCCACGCCACCTGGACCACTTAGAAACAGTCTATAAGGAACCACGGGCTGACCCTTTTTCATTGCAATAACTGTTTCTTTGCACCACTTGCGGTGATACCTTACAATCTGGCGCTGTTTCGTATTCAAGGCACGCATCATTTTCCTATACTCAGTCAATGACATAACACCTTTGTCAATTTCTGCTTGATAACGTAACCCTAAATCAGTAACAGGATTGCTATTCTGATTCTCAATCAGTGCTGCATTGGCATCCACATCTTCTTGTTCGATATCTCGTTCTGTTTCAGGTCCTTCAGCTTCTGCCTGTTCATTGTTATGCTCTGTTTCGGGTGCAACACTCGCCCACACGTGTTCTGGTGGTCCACACAAAGAATTCAGACGTATCGCTTCATCAATCAACTCTGTGTTTTCAGTAAATCGCTGTTCGTTTTCACGTAGTTCATCAGCAATTGCCATGTAGTGATCTTGAAAACTTGCATAACCACCAATCAAATCTGTGTTTTCGTGTCCCCAGTGTTTGTAGAGCATCAATTTGGCTCTGTAAAAATTCCCTGTGTCCAGTTCAATGTCAAACTTTCGAAAACGAATAACAGCTTCGGTTTTGCGTTTATGCATTCTCCCCAGTCCATTCTTCAGAACAATATGTTTTGGAAGATCATCTCTCTGTGGCGAAGGGTCACCTTTATTTTCATCCATGTCCAACACCACTGGTACACTATCATCGACAGCTTCTTTGTCATTGTAACTAACTGTGTAGTTGGCAGCAAAGGCAGCAAGGCACATGTGTTCCAGTGAATTGGGTCGAGATGCATACCGGGTAATAACGTTTTTCTGAAATATGTCCTCATCGGTTTCATCTTTGTGTTGCAGTTCTTTCATTGGTTTCAGGACACCAATACGTTCTGACGGCGGATCAGTGTTAACAAACAAAACTTGTCTGCTCAGTTTTCGCATTGGAATAGACAATATTCTGTAGGCTGCTTCTTGAGCGCTGACCTCACGGTGATTCAGAAACACAGATCCAACTCTTTTTAGCATGCTCTTTATGTCACCATCTTTGTACTCGCGACATGTCTGTCTCAATAGTTCTCCCATTCCACTCTCGTTTTTTGTCATATACGCTGCTACGTACATGATCACTGCGTAAGGGTCCAACAAATATTGAATGTCCATGTTCGCCTGCCACGCTCTCAATATCGTGGGGTTGTAGGGATTTGTATTACATTCACAGGGATCTCTCTTCAGAACAACATTATTCCCTCGCTGGGAAACTTTAAGTGCTTTTTCGTAATCTTCTCCTTCGACATTCATATTGTCCAGCAAATCTCCAAGCTTCTGCGCAGAATTCTCGTGTATATCAAGTTCATTGCGAACCAAATTTAGCACCTGTTGAGCTTGACTTTTGGTTTCTTTTGGGTCTTCGCCTGCCAGAGGTTCACTAGCTATTAGTGTGTCTTCACTTGGTGGTCGCGGGTAACCAAACCTACATGAACCTCTTTTGCGGCAGTACGAGGAATGGCTGTGTGTCTGTAGTTTTCGCACGAGTGATTCTAGCTCAGGATCTTCCTCTGGCAATTCACAAGTAACATGTTTATCAATGAATTCACACACCTCTTTCTCAGATTGTTCGCCCAGCTTTGGTGCATCCTTTACCCATAATATTGTGTGAGCATGTGGAGACCCTCGAGCTTGAAACTCTATACGAATGACGTAGTCTACGACTTCTCCCAGTGGTTTAGCATTGGACATCAACACAGTTTTTAACAGAAGCTCAAGTCTGTAATGAAAATGACGCGCTGCAGTAACTGGATTATT